>OU342632.1:6000000-7200000 GCA_910589415.1 Malachius bipustulatus
GTAGAACGAAACACGTGTCTGTGCTTGATTTGGTACTCTGGAAGGCTCTGCTGTTGGATGCGGAAGCAAACTCTCTGGTTGGAGTTTCGGGCACTGCCAGCATGACAACTGTTATGGGCGATGGAGGATTTCTCCGAACCCACCTAACAGGCTAGCAATTGCACTCTGTGTGCTTATACTCATTGACCTACAATTCATTATTTTTATGAATTAATCCTTGAGTATACCTGCCTTCTGTTTTCTTAATTTTTTAGAGCCTGCTGCACGGAATTCCAGCAAATGTCAAAATCATTAGATGACAATAAATAATTATTTAATGATCGATTGGTTTCCTAACCTTGTCGATTGTATGTTACAGTGGGAGAGAGCGAATGAAGTGTGTAAAGTCCACATTTGTGAATTTAAGAAAACGAAGAAGTTAATGTAGGACAGTAATGTAACCTTACAAATAATAATCTCAGACATATTTTTTTCCAAAGCCTACATAAATTAAGTTTTCATTTGCTCACCTGATGGAAAAGCAATGACATACCATTTTTTTCTTTTCAAAAATATTTAGTGTAAATCTTGCACAAACACCACTGGTAGAAATAAAATAACAAAAACAAAAGCGCCGACACAATAATTAAACAAACAGATGGGTCCAGGATTAACTGGAAAAGTGTGATTTTTCTAAAATTCAGCGATGATTTACCAGAGAGCTTAGTGTCTGGGACAACTTGTATAAATGTCATTTTTTGTTATTTAGTTTCAGATTTTTTCCTTTATAATTTTTAAATATCCAAAGAAATAATTATCGATTAAATTAAATTAACTGAAGAAGAACGTACCTGCGCAGGTGCATCGACACGGTTCTCCTGATTGATAAACTCCCAGTCGTCCTGGCCACTGCCGGTGCTTTCACCTGAGGCGGTGGGTGCGTCGCTATCATGTATGAACGCCCGGTAGATCTCCAAATGCCCACGCACCCGCGACCGAGCGCTAAAATGGCTACGTAGAGTAAGGCAAGAACCAGGTCGAGCATGCAACAACATACGGCCCCCGTTATACATAAGCAGGCAGACAGGCTAGAGACGAAGGGTGTTATCCAAATGCAAATGCATCACAGCTGATAGAATGTTACCGTTATCCCGGTTTGTAATGTTGAACATTTCAGGAAGCATTCATGAAGTAGTTTTTGACCCAGAAATGACCAGTTTTTGTTCATGTCCAAATCTGATTTTCATTCAGGACTTTGACGTATCGTTTATGTAAAAAATTACATTTGTGTAAAATGAAAAATGGAATGAAAATTAAAATTACGCAACATGTAGGTAATAATTATTTTATGCATTTTCAAAATTACGTAAGTGTAATTTTTACATAAACAAAACATCATAGCCAGGGCTGGTATTTTACACTTTTTCAAACGAGTTTTACATTTTTTAAATAAAAAACTGGAAAACATAGAAAACTGTAAAATAGTCAAATACGTAAAAAATGTAAAATTTGTAAAAATTAGATTAAAACTGTCAACTGGTTGAGTAGGCCAAGAGCTTTGCCCAGTAGCTGTATTCACAGAGCATTACAGAGCTTGCTAATGTAATTTTCGTTAAATAAATGCTATGAACAAATAAAAAGTTTAAAGTAAAAAGTTGTGGGGGAAGTCCTCGACGGCAATATTATGGAGAACTAGAATTTAAATACATCTTACAAGGAAAAACTATTTCTCTCCCCTTATACTATTTGGTTCTTTTTCTTATTTTAATAATTGCTATCCTGATAATTTTAATTTTGATAACAATAATTATTGTTATTTTTAATAAAAGATCAATAAATTTTATTTCAAATCGTATTTTCAATTTTTTACATTTTTTTATATTTTTGAAACCCTTTGCTTATGTAATTTTTTTTTACTAATTTGTCGCCAGCAAAAAAACGTGTAAAATACTCCATGAATTACTCTGCCAAACCTGATCATAGCCAAACCTTCCAAACACTTTGGACCGTCTGAATTAGGGTCTGAGATTTTTGAATCAATATGGAGCAGACAATTAAGACCGTGGGAACTATAGTGGCCTACAACATTATTATTTGTATTTATTGTCCAACAATATTACCCATATCTTAATATTTAAGTGCAATACTGACCTAAGCCTAATTTTCTAAGCTGTTCATAGATAGATCCACAAGTACTGTTTTAGCTTTGAGGTTCGTGCTCTCTCAAATAAATGCTATACTAGCTGAAATTGTTATAGTTCTCAACGCCTCAATTAGGGGTTTCAAAATGGAGATTCTCGACTATAGAGGGTGTCCCAAGATCACACTAACCACAATATGGTGTAGAGAAGAGTAGCATAATTCAATTAAATGCACCCATTCTTTTACTTTTTCTTTAAATTTGTCATAGTTCTATCTGAGATCTGGCATTTTTATTTTATTTCTTGATAGCATTTTTGGACAAATGCAACATTTACACAAGCAAAAAGAAATAAATAAAGATTTTTAAACGAAGTCCGTTTACAGTTGTCTACCAGGGTCTGTTTCAGATAGTTTTGAAACACTATAGTGAAATTATCTTAGTTCCACCAAACAATTAATAACAAACACAAAAAATTACCTCCTAAAATCTTCCAACATTACACAGAAAACATTTCTTTTACCCTTCCGCATAGTTCCAAGCATGCAAATTTCCACCCCCAAGCGAAATCAAAAAAACTTTCTATTCTAAAACAAGAAACATTTTAAAATTTGAATAACACCCCACAAAATAAAAAGAAAAATACAAGGCGAGAATAAAATAAGTGAGACATTAATAATTAGTACAAATGTGGATAACTGAACCAATCTTCATACCCGTACAGGTAAGGCAAGCACATGACAAGATTGGTGCTTGAAATTTCAAACAATTTATGCATGCTAATAAGGAATATAAAATTAGAAACTTATCCATTATTAGATGTATGTTTAAAAGTTACATAACATATTAAATTAATAAAACTTTAAAAGTAAGTCTAATGCGCTCATGTTGTACCATATTGCTCGCAAATAATGTTGTTACTGCTAAGCCGTTAGTAACCACCGACGGAAAGGCTTTACTCATAGCAACAACGACATATTATGATAACGACTATCATTACAGAAACACAAGCAGGCCAAAATCATGTCGCTCTAGTATTCATTAAGGTAGAAACACATTAGTGTCACATCACGTGAGGTCATGTGAGCTCACATAGCGCCACAGAATTTTGATTTGGAAAATTTTCATTATTTTCAATGTACCAGAAACACACTGGTGGTCTGTCCGGATTACACGCGCTCTCACACCAAACTCATGTGAATGTGATTTGCACGTTTCAAAAGTGTGCACGTTTACACTTTTTTGACAGCATTATATCGCGACAAATGTTTTTTCTTGTATTCTAGCCTAAGATGGTAGAATTTCTGATGATATAAAGTCATATTTTACTGTATTGTAACATAATTATGTAGATAGTTCTGGCAACTTGGACCTAAGAAACTGAAGAACACAGTGTAAAAAACATAAAATTAAGGTGGCTTGTGATAATGTGAGCCTGGTGTGTACAAGACAGCTTATTTCATGACAGTTTCTAACAAACATGATCTCATATATGAGCTCACGTGACATGAAATCAATGTGTTTTTACTTTTACTGTTGCTTGGTCATATTCATAACATTATTAAAACATTATTTCTTGGTCAGATTAAGTTTTTTTCATGGCATATTGGAATAAAATTGCAATATGTACAGGATGTTGTGATAAAGTAGTCAATCTGGTAGCCACAAGTTGTGTGGTAAAAAATAATGGGAGTTTGTTATGTTATTTTTCACATAACAAGTCTACAAGGTTGTGTTTTTTTTCTTAAATAAGATGGAGACGCACATTTAGTAAAGCATACACAAACTTTTATGGATACGGCCTTAGCTGACTCAACTTTTGAGACACTATGAACACAATGAAGACTTTTACGACTCAGTAAAAGTAAAATCTATATTTCTAAGAAGTTTGTAATTGCATTGAACTTAAATAAAAGAATGTCACATGCAATAAAGAATGTGATTGTAAAATTACTGTGCTTTTAAATGCAACAAATTTATAACAAAATTATCAGTTCAAGCGTTTCATTATTAATATGATTCAAAATTTTAAAGCAGTAGCTACCAACATTAGGGACCGAGAAAATTACATTACATTTTGCTTCATACCAATTAATACAATATTAATTCAGCTATATTTTACTGTTACAATAAATAGAACGAGAGAATGAGTAAGTTTCATTTTAAACACTCATTGTCCAGTACTGGCGGATAAACTTACACTAAGCTTTGAGTGAATCATCAAGAAGTAAAACTGAATAAATTAAAGCTGAGCTCATATTTTTCTAGTTAGAAGAAAAAAAAGTTATTTTAAACTGATTGAAAATGTCTTCTGCCTCGTTTAAAGTCTGTAGTAGTCTTAGAAGTTTATAGTATAAAACAAAGCAATCTATTTTGATAAGAATACTTTAAACCTTCAATTCAAAAATCACACAAACTTTACATACATAATAATAACGTAAATCAGATGTACGAAGACGTTTCTCTGAGGGACACACCTGATGTGCAAACTTGATGAAAATATGTGAAGAAAATTTACATTCATTGATGTACTACTCCAAGTTTGGAAGAGGGTAATGAAGCAGCATGTTCTGGAGGCCTGAGAACAACTGTCACATCATAGATCATCTAAAAATTCTAGGAATATAGTTTTGGTCAACAGACGAGTGAAGGTACAGGAGTTAGAAGAAACACATATGAAAAACCCTTGTGTAAAGTAATAATTGCAGATCAAAGGCAGATTTCTGGTAAATATCAGTCAGATATTTAGAAGCGTTTGAAAAGAAAACAGATTTATTGCTGTGTTTTATGACTATGGACGAAATTTGGATTCACCACACCACTATTATGCAGCAGCAATGAAACAGTTATCTGTTTGGGTACAATGGGAAAAATGTATTGTAAAATTTCCACTGGAAAGATTTTTTGATGCGAAAGGAATTCACAAGATTACCTTGAGAAAAGGAAATAAGCAATAGGGCATGATACACAGCACCTACTTCAGGAAAACGCACTACAACAACTACAAAAAAGGAAATAAAATGGTCAAAAAAAGAAAGTTATTGTTAAGCACAGCAGAATTCAAACCATGTTGCTGAGATAAAATGGGATGAGCCAAAATTTACTTTGCCACGTCTACCAAATCCACCACACCTAGCTCCCTCGGATTAAAAAATAATATTCTCTTTGGTTAAAATTGTCCTCTTTAATATCAAAGCACATTACTATTCAAACTACTCTCATATTAGGCCTAAAAGGATTTTTCTCTTTAATATATTTTTATATTATTCCTTGATGATTCCTCAAAAAAACCTACACTGAAAGTTTATCCTAAATTTTCAGATCCTGCATAATTTGATTGTTTCTATTTATTATTACTTGTTTTTCTCAAAATAACAAAAGTACATATTTAATAACAAAAAATAAATGATCGAGTAAATAAAATTAAAAAAAAAATCACCTTCGTTGTTGCAGTAAGTACTTGATATTAGGAATGGCCCGTCCTTCCTGTTCCTTCGGTATATCAACGAGAGGTAGTTCAACTTTCCCCAGGAAGTCATCTCTGGTAAGTCTATTTTCATCAAAAACCTGAAGTACTAGCTTATGCTCAGCCGGCTTCACCTGCAATTTGATACAAAAATGGTAAGTCTCGTTAATTCGTTGATTAATACATTGTAGTAACGTACCCTAAATACAAATTCTTCATTCCATTCAGGATTCAAAGTCTGAAAAATAATGACAAAGGTATATTCTCTTAGATCTAGTATCTAAATAAACAGGGGATCCACAAAAATTATATTCTTAATATCTTAGAAAATAGAGTTTGTCTTTCACAATAATTCAATTTACGATAGTTTTTTTTTGCAGTCTATAAATTTCTGACCTTCAAATTATAATTTCAAAGATTTGTCCCCTAATTGTATTATTAGCAATTGCAATGCATTTCATTTACAGCTTTAATAAAATTTCAATAATCCATTAATTACTCAACTAAAATGAATTATTCAATATTAATAGCCTGTTGTCAACAGTTCAAATTTCACGAATCAATAACTGACTTGGGGGCAATCTCCGAGACCCATTGGGGCTATGATTTTTGTGGATCACCTGGGTATATGATGTACACTTAAGACTAGAAATTACCTTTTTCTTTGTTTTAGTTAAAACAGAATCTATGGTCTCATCTCCACTAATTGTATTTAAGTCAATTTTAACATACGGATCACTGGAACAATATCAAAATTATTAATAAGCTAATAAACAAAAAGAGTAAACAAATTAGAAAAAATATGTGTACAGTGACATAGAATGATTTAGTTTTACATTTTTGGAAATATTTCCTGAATGAAGCCCGATCAGGAAAAAGTTATTATTTTTTATGCTTATGATGCGGTTTTGTATATGAAATTTTATTTTGGCTGTCCGCTCACCGAACACCCTGTATTAGCAATATTTGTTGTAGCATTCGCTTTTCCATTCCTAATAGTTAGGGCCGCGGTGACAAAAATGCCTTGCAACTCCCAAACGGATGAAAAGCACGGTTTTGTATAGTTCGAGTGTCGTTCTCGAAATCCGTGTTGTCGAGTAGGGGTCTGGCGTTCGGCGTTGGACGGCTATAGTATTTTTTCCAAATTTTGCCCAGCGGTTCCAAAAATTATTTCCCAAACGGATGAAAATTACTGGAGGGCATCTACGCAAACCCCCAATTACCGGAAAAATATTTTCATCCGATTTGATATTTGCAAAGAGCTCTTCCAGAAGCTCTAAAAAAAATGGAAAAAAAGGGGGGGGGGGGAATTTCCTCATTTGAACTTGAAATTTGGCAGGGAGATATAGTTCGTGTCTGAGAATATGTAAAAAAATTTTTTTTGCTCTATGTATCGCGATGGCTTTGTAACAATTTTCCAAAATTTAAATGGGCCAAATTTGATAAAGTAATTCCAAAATGGATGAAAATTTGCCCACAGGTTCTTTGATACCTACAGAACATCGAAAAATTATTTTCATCCAAATTTGTTGCGGTCAAGTCCAGATCATCCATAATAATGCTCCGATATATTCATTAATACGGGAAACTGCAGGATCTGAAAGCATAATTTTGCCAGGCGCATTTTGGATGAAAACTTTTTTTTTTTTTCTAATAACATAAATTATAACCATTCATATCAGTCCGGTTGCATGCATGCGGCTGATAATTTTTTTCATTTCGGAGTCTGGGTCAATTTAATTGTACTGCAGGCTACGGCAAGGATCAAATCGGATGAAAATATAAGATGTTCGGTATACCATAAAACAACAAATAACTCAAGATGAAGAAACTACAGCAACCCTTGCACATGGCTAATATATCTAAACATAAGAGCAGTTGAGTGACATGGGTGGTGGTTAAAGAGCGTGTAGCCTGTGCAGCTGCAACTGGGGTGAATGAAGTGTCCATAAAAAATAAATTGACCTGATTTTGCTGATAGAAAAATCAGCATTATTGTACAATTTCAAGTAACAGAATAATTACATTAAGACAATGGTGAGCTGAATGCTAGCCTAGCGACCACTCGCGAGTTAAACAGTCCTATGGAACCCAACAGATAAGCACATTTGAAAGGGGATCTGAAAACTAAAAAAAGCTTCCCTTGACCGTTGATTATCTATATTTAGCATAGTTTTGCTAGAAATGAGAGACGACAAACCGCCCATTTTTTACAACAAACTTTGTAGTAAGTACGAGGGGGGGGCTATTATACGATATTTTAGACAGTTTTCATTCACTACCTTTAAGGGGGGGGGGGGGGGTAACTTTGAAGCTTTTTTGTTCAGTTTCGCTAGCAAAGCAAAAAAAAATTGTTGTGTCCATTACAGCGCCTTGTAGCCTATCATGAATGGTAAAAAAGAGAACCTACAAATCCTTCTGATTTTTAGTCGTAAAATTCGAATCTGCAATAAAACGTAAAGGTTCCTAACAAAAATTTCAAACGTACCCCCCCAACAGCACCAACGCAAGGAGTGGGGAGGGGAGAACAAGTTTATACGTATTTTCAGTTATAAAATCCGAATCTGTAGTAAAATAGTTCGGATTTCAAATTTCAAAATTGGGTGATTCACCCCTCAAATGGGGGTGGAGGAGAAAATGTCTAAAATACCGTAAAATATGTCTCCAAAATATTTTAAACCGTTTTCGAGGTATTAAATCGTAACACTTTTAATGACTCATGTATTAATATGAGCCTGTGAGTAGATGAGTGGATCAAGCAAGAGACCATTGAGACCTACACTTACTTACAAAACTGGTATAGAAGCTATACTGCTATAAAACAAGGGTTAATTTATTTCTAAGTAACACTGCTGACATTTAAAAAATATTCAAATTTGATATCAATTTTGATATCAAGTGCCTCCTATCAATTTGATACGTCTCTTCAATAATTATTGAAGTAAAATAACGTTACTGAAATACGATATCGTATCAGTTATTTTAGCGCCTTCTGTTACTTCGATTTATGAATGAGTTGCAGAATAAGGCAAGGCATACAATGGAGACTTTATTAGCGCCACTCATGTCCGTATTCATCAAACTTCAAAATATAACTCTGGGGTTATATTTTGAATTTTCTGACAGCTGATTGGTCTAACGCTCAAACCCTACGAACGCTACGAATTTTAAACCAATCACATGTTCCAAAATTTAACCCCAGGGGTTATATTTATTGATGAATACGGGCCTCACTGTCTCAAAAATTACACATTAGTGTTTTAATGCATGTAAACGCATTATGCGACAAAATATTAGCACGATTCAAGAACAGAACTTGTCCCAAGATTGGAATGGTTATATCTAATTGCAGAAACGTGCATCTACTGCGACTAAACATTTACACAACTAAAAATCAGCAAAAGCGCTAGCTTTAGCGGGAGCGGGCGTCTAGTGTTAGCTGAACACAGAACCATACACTCACGTTAAAAATTATTACTATTATTTACTTGATATAAATAACTGATTTGATAACAAAACACTTGCTATGAAAAATGCATACAGAATAGCCCTGATTATCTGCACAAAATTATTGAATTTGCATGTTCAATTCATATGATCCAGTTACAAGTTTCCACCCTTTATAAACACATAGTGGGCAGGTGAATTGTGAAAAATCACTTTTTTCGTGATCTGGGAGTTGTGATTTGGTGATTTGACATTTGACGAGTTTGGGTGACTTCCACAAAGTGGCCTCAATAGTTTATTTACTTTTTTCTTTATTAAGTAACAATACATAAAAAGAGTAGCGATATATATAGTGTTTTAGCACTACCTAAAAGTATAGCGTCATACCATGTAGTAACCTTAAATCAAGTACCTTAAACTATAATATGGACATGCATTAGGTTGGCTACACCGCGGCTAGTGACATCTAGTCGTTCGGGGTGGATCTAGTACCAAAATTAAGATGTGAATTGAATCGATTTCTTCGATATCAATCTACTGATGAAATAATTTTGACAGTAGTTAAATGAAAGTAATTGTTTGCAACATTTTTAAGTGCACCTTGAACCACTAGATGGCACTAAATTTTTCCAAGTACAGACAAATAAAATATACATTACCTAGCACCAAATATATCTTTTTTCATAAGTCCCTTGGCCCGAATGATCCGAAGTCTCAGCTTACTTGTAGCTTCTTCAGACTGTAAGCAAAAAATGTTCATGTTTTACTATATTATTATACATTTGGTGTTTCGAAGTCGGAATATAATTTCTCGTCACTAGCTATCGATAGTCAACCACGGTGAATTAACTACGGCGATAATCATGTCTTGTGTCTCATTGGTCGATGCCATACAAACTGTTTGGTGGTTGCTACAGATGCTATAAAAATCACCAGCCATACATTTTCATTAAATGTCAACCAAAAATTCCAAAATGTCACTTTTTGGCAAATGTTTCTATAATTTTATTATTCACTGTATAATCTAATCAATACAACAAGTGAAATCATGATTATGAAAAATCAAATCACATAGGTTTCCACGAAACATGTTGTCAAGCATTAATTACACAAGTCCGAAGGACGAGGGTAATTATTTGACAACATGTTGAGAGTATAATATAATGATCAAGTCTTTTTCAGCTGGTTGGTAGAAACCCAAACAGCAGACAGCAGAATCTTCTTTGTTATATTGCAGGGCACTCAGTTAGGAGATGCATTGGAGTTTCATAGCCTCCATGCAGAATTTACAAGTTTGGTTATTTTACTTGGCTGAAACTCTCTAACAGCCGACATTATAAAGGCTCATTAGGCTAAAGGGCAGATTTCTGTGCTCGTTTTTGAAGCTAATGTCGACGTCAAATCACTTTTATTAACATTTTTGTAATTACTTTCATGTCAAGAATAGATAAATTTTAAAAAATTCCTCTTAGACTCGATACCTTCTTCAGAAATGGCCACAGAAATCTTCCCGTTAACTTAATGAGCCTTTATAATACCCGCTGTTAATCTTTGCTGTTAAATCTTATTATTGATGTTATATTCCTGCCAATTTTTTCTAACATAGTTACTCAAGGACTATTTGAATAAAGTATATAATTACCTTCCTTTTCTTTTAATAAATTTATAAATGATAACCCACTATCTACAACATAAATTATGGCTTATGTTGATAGGTACATATGTAGAATTCATTACGTTTATTTCAAGGCCGGCAATGTTAATCAATAAAAAATATGAATTAAATATCGTAATAAACATATAAGTACAGTGATGTCACAAATTATAAGATGTGCGTGATTACAAGTGGGTAGGTTTTATAAAGGCATTTTTAGTTAACAGGCAGATTTCCGTGACCCTTTTAAAATCTAATATTGAGTCACATTATCTTTATAAATTTTTTTTTAAATGATTGGTTGAAAATTCGCAGCATTCGCTCGCAGAGTTAGAGGACGCTTTAGACCAAACAGCTGTCAGAAATTAAAAAATATAACCTCAGGGTTATATTCAATATATAAAATAAATATCCACAGAAATCTACATGTTAACTTAACTGGCTGTTATACAGGGTATTTCAATAAAAACTCCCAGGCCAATTATTTCGAAAACTAAAAGTGACATGTGAATTCTGTAAACGCCAGTTTTCAGCCTCTATGATTGGCTTCACAACTGTGTAAAAAATGTGTTTGAATAATACAAGATGTAGGTGGCGCCACAGTGCAAAGAATTTTTTCGATGACAGGAACTTTTAAATGTTGTGGGGTGCAAAGAATTTTTTCGATGGCAGGAACTTTTAAATGTTGTGGGTCTTAAGATAATTAATTTTTGATTAAATTATGTCCCATAAATTTTTTTCCGAAAACGACTTCAACTGCTGGTCATACTTGTTTTGCTGAGACAAGTTTCAATACCCGGTAACTAAGTGAAGTCCGACGGAACCGGTGATAATTCGTAGGTTTCGATCTTAGTTTTTCCGAGTGGGTAGTAAAACAAATTCAACGGCTGGTCATACGTGTTCAGGGGACGGTCAAATGGCGTGAGCAAGCGTAGATCCGCGGAAACTAACCATGCACTAGCCTTTCAGAGAGCCGGGACGAAAAAAGAAAAAACAGTGAGCAACTTGGTCATGAATTTCTTCTTCGTGGTAATACATACATGGAGGTGGATTGTGTTCACTACATTGTTGAATTAGAAGATAGGAAGTATCCAAGTTGTCAAAAAATAATTACTCCTTAGGACTGGTTACAATAAATTGACAAGGCTTTCAGGAAAATGTAAATAATTATAAAGAATTTGCTATTTAAAAAAAAATAACAACTCCTGATTTTTAAAACAATAGTTGTACGATGGCACTGATTCTCCTTTTCAGAATAAAATAAAAAACAGATAACGATAAATTTTTGACATCAAAAGTTGTATTCATGCAAGTCATACAAGAAACTCCAGGCATTCGCTACCTACTTCAAGACAAGCTTTGATGACGAGTAGTTCCAAAAACGTCGATTTCAACAGAAGAGGATGACACAACCATCTGTCTGTGAAAGAGTCATCGATTCAGTTTAGGGACACTTTACCTATCAGCTCAAAACAAAAATACTGATCTTCAAAAATTGTCAAAAAGAGTTCCACAAAGATTCTAGCACTTTTTTCAGAACTTTTACCATCAAGAAACCGCAAAAACTGATGCCAAACAATAATAGATACGTGTCCAGACATTGAACACTTTTAATTTTTAAAAATTTTATTTTATTTTTTTCAAAGGAAAGACTTCTCTTAATAATTTAGCCAATAAATAAATAAAAGCAAAAAAATTTTTCACCAATCTGACAAATTTCATGATTGTGTTTTGTTGTTTGTCTAAAGAATAATCATACGAATTAAACTGTTTGTTTCCATAACTCTTTGTTGTTTGTTTTAATTACCATAACACTTGAGAGGCTCAGAAAATAACGAATCACTTACAGGGCCGGGCCTAGCCTATTTGCCGCCTGCGTGCCGATACAAAAATTGTCGCCCCCTTCCCCCTCTTACGAAAAAATGTTAATCTAAGGGATGGCAAAGAGCAATTTCTTGTATAGGTAAAAATTAGACAGTACCTAATAGAAGTGTGTATTTATTAGATTAGGTAAATTCTGTTGCGCTAAGTAAATTATGTCAAAGATATGTTAGCATTAGAGTCTGACCGGGGGGGGGGGTCTGGGGGGTACGGAGTATCCCCTAGGAACGAGGGGGGTTCGGGGGGTCTCTATGGTACCTATATAAGGGTGAAGGACGTACCTATAGTTAGTAGCACCAGGAAGGTATTCATTTGCTTTGCAAATGCATGGTTAGCCAAAAAAAAACGGCACTAAAAATCGGACTAGGGAGTCCGGTCCTGGTTAGCCGGCGTATAAACACATATAAGCATGCACTCGAAATGATGAATACGTCAAGGCCAACCGGATCGTAGTGCGGCGGATGCCATGGGAACGATACAGAGAGGCATTCGACCGGACATAAGCTTTCTCGTATCGTACCCAGACTACAGGGACTGATGTCACGCTTTTTGGAATGCAAATGCAAAATAAATGCAAATATCAAAATAATAATCGTGCTACTGTTAAGTTCGAAGATTGAATGAAAGTGAATGAAAAAAATAGAAATTCGACCGTAGTGTCAAAGAGGCCTTAGTTGTGACCTTGATATTAGTTTGCCTTTGCAATGGCTGTTTTTAGCTTCTTACCCACCCAGCACCCCTATTTCGCTCCTCGGTCCCGAAAAAATTGATGGAACTTAGGACATGCAGATGTAAATATTTACCAAAACTACAAATTAAGTAATATTTCAACTCTCTTATACAATTCCTATTTTGTGACGATACAGTTTTGTCCTGAGGTACGGATATCGTTGTGGGAATACATCCAATTATATTATATAAAATTTATTTAAGGTCCATTATGAAGTTCCAACTTGAACATCGATGCCACATCGAATTTTATTGGTTTCGAAGAACAGGTAGAATCTGAATGGCCAAAATTCCGTTGTCAATAATAAAAAAAGCAAACATATTGTCATAGTGATGTGAAGCACTGTTTTTTGCAACAAATATGTTGTTTAAAATTTGATTGCCATGTTGATTTAAATTTTTGAAAAAAGCGATGAAGTCGTGGAAACAACCTTTATATTTAATTTACGGTCTCTTTGGATAGTCTCTACAACACTGTATACCGTGTCCGCCAATTCGGGATCACCCTGTAGCTTCAGTAGCCGTTTAGGTAGGTATTTTTTTGATCTGTTGAGAAGTCCCACTTTTTTGGCAGCCGTCTTGGCAAGACCAGTAATAGAATAGGAGTCCCTCAGGAGAAGCTTCCACTAACAGTCAGTCTAAGGTTGGACAAAGAACAACTACTGTGATTTATAGTGGTCTGCGACATAGTGACAACTGGATCACTCCTCATCACACCTCATATTTTAGAGAAAATCTCTCCTTAAAAATTATTAATTGTTATTTTAATAATATGTACTAACACTAAATATGTAATAATGTAGATACTAAAGTTTCTACTTCCTTAAAGACGATTGCTTACTTGGAACTGAGCGAAATTCTAGTGTCGTGACAATGAAATTTTGTTAATTATCCTGAGGAAATGTGTATACCTAAATATACATATGTATATGCATGTATGAACAGTACATAATAGGTACATAGGTTTTACAATTTTGTATTATGCGGAGTATTTGAAGCAACAGTTTCGAGTAACACGAAGGACTTGAATATTCTTTCAAATTTTTGATACAGACCACGATCATTCCGAATAAAGTGGCAGTTTTATAAATCAATTTTGTTCTGGATAAAGCGCATTTCGAATAATCACAATCCGGATAATCGAGCTTCTGCTGTATTACCATATTAATATTTACTCTAAATTCAATTTTCTTTCAATTATTTTTTTTATTTATACAGTAGGGTAAAATTCTAACACCTGACAACAGTGGGCACTTACAGTGTAGATAGATTTCGCTCTCTTAAAAGATCACGCACACTATACCTGCACGGACCGGTCCAGAAAAACCTGACCATGAAGGTGACAGTATTATTTAATCGAGAAGCAGCACCAGCACGTATCGTCATCAGCAACGACACACAGACTAGGTTGTGTTGGTGGAGGACAAATCTTGCCTGCAAAGGTAAAACAGTATATGTGAAAAAAACTGATATTTCAATTTCCCGCTGAAACTGGATAATTTTTCGCGCTCTTTCTTATGCAATTCTCAGTTTGTGTCTATCTTATTTAGTTTTCTAAATAATGCACTGGTAAGAGTATATGAGAAGCTAAACCTGCTTCATTGCCATGGCAAAACAGCACATCTTTTTTCAGATATACTGTTTTACCTTTGCAGGCAAGAAATATGCCTGGTTGTCCCAGTCCAACCTAGTGTGTGAACCGGCGCCTACATAGAACCGCAAAAATGAGGCGGATCGTGTTAACTCGGTTAGACATCAATTAAGTCAGCTTCGAAATATTGAAAGAGTTTCTCTTCATATCTTTTCAGTGCAGGAAACAATAAAAGATGAAATCCTTCATATTGCTTCCTCTTTTTATTGATAGGTTGAACCCAGAATCTCTTTTGCTTGGCTCGTTTCTCTTCCTCCTCTTCTTTACACAGAATGGCTATGCTAAAATAAAAATTTATTCCTCCAAACTACACACTTCCATGTTGGTTCGGAATTCAGATGCAGGATGGAGGTTCGCGCTGTGATGGTCCATGCAGGTAGGTATAGTGTGGGAGATCTTTAAACAGCCAACGATAAATAATTGATAATCGAGAATATCATGTTATTTATTTCGGATAACCGGTTGTGATTTTTTTCAGGTACAAAATGCCTTTTTTCAAATAGTTACATGCGTTCCTTATGAACATCATGTAAGAAACTTGTTCGCATGGGGATTCCAACTGAGCCTCAACGCTGTCATTAATTATGGAGATACTCACTGGTCTTCATGGATAAGCCTGCCTGATTTGCTAGGTTCGATATCGATAAAAGCACCTACAGTGTATAGATTCAATTTACCCACTTTCAAAGCAAAAATAATTCGTTTTACACCATAACAATACATGTGTATTTACACCATAAGAGTGTAGTTCAAGGCAACACAGAAAGAGGTACATATTTGTTTGAGAGTAAAAGTAAAACTTGTAAAAGTCAAAGCAATTAAGAAGAGGTAAATCAGCCAAAGGATGATAGTTTTGGTACAATAAAAGGAAGCAAAACTATCGATTAAGATCGATTATTGCATTTATTGGGCCAGAACATCAGGTGATTAGCTACATAAAATCTATTTCTGACGTTTATTTTGGTAAGCAGCACTTACATATCCGTCTTCCCCTATCTGAGGGATATATCCAAATATATTTGTTGAATCCATTTAAGTGGTAATTGTACTTTACAGTTTCATTTGACAATAAGACTTCATCACAGCCACAACTGATTGCAGGCGTAGAAATCAATTACATGAAATAACTACAGGAATTAAAATAAAATCCGAGAAATTAAAACCATTAACAAGACCTATATTATGCTTATGCGATCAGATCATTTCATATTGCTTGCGATACGATCATCAGGATCAGGGATACCCGTATCAATCAACTGTCAATGTCACTATTTTATATCTTTGCCGCATGATGACACTAGAGGCAACACCGGTCGGTACCAACGCCACCTAAGCAACCGGTACCGGGAGATACACCCGCACTGCGACATTTTGAAATGAAAATAGCGGACTCTCGCCTATGTCAAAATTGTCAAGTCAGTGGAGTTGTGAACTACTGGAGTTCTTTTTCTTTTACACCGCTTGCTGCTACTCATATCATTTAGCTACTCTGTTTATTATGTGTATTCAGATTACAAATTACAACAGCACAGTAGCACGCATGCACAGCACAGCATCCAAGTGAGAAATGAATCAAGTTATATACAGTACCATCAGAATGGTCGATTAAAATATTGAATGCAACATGCAGCCATGATATAAAAATAAGCAAGGTATGCGTCAGCGGCGCAGCCTGTGACGTTAGTCAGGTGAAAGCTACATGCGACTCGACAGTAATAACGTCAAACCGCGATTTAGTAGCTTATTTCGACGTTTATACAGGGTGTTATGTAATTGAATGTCAATATTTAAGGGGGTGATTTTTGGGTCCATTTTAAGAAGTAAACTTCATAAGAACGTATGCCCTAAAAGTCTTGACTTTTGAGATAGGTAAAGTTTTATTAAAATAAATCATTTTTTCGTAATATCTGTAATACCGCTCTGGATATTTTAATGAAATTTCGTATACAGGTATTACGCATCAAGGGGCATTTTTTCATGTACCACGTTTCATTTTATTTCCATTAGTGACGATGGTGCACGATCGTGCAGAATTTTACCGGCATATTTTAGCAGACATTGATGGTACTCCACTGATTTCTGTTCAAATAGAAATTATTTTTGGAATCCCCATTGATTTCCAAGCAAATTTGATTACTTATTTTTTTTCAGGCCGATGCACAGTTTTCGCCTAAAAAAATAAAATCTGTCTCTCTGCATGGTCACAAGATTGTCGTTAAAATTACAATAAAAAAATAGAAAAATATGCCGGTAAAATTCTGCAAGATGTGACTAGTGGAGATAAAACTAAATGTGTTACATGAAAAAATGCCTCTTCATGAGTAATACCTGTCTATTATTAAATTTCATTAAAATATCAGAGCGGTATTACAGATAATATGAAAAAAAAATTATTTTTAAAAACTTTACCACCCTGTATCTCAAAAGTTAAGACTCTTAGCTTTTGCATTAGCGTTCTTACTAAGTTTTCTTCTTAAAATGGACCCAAAAATCATCCCCTTAAATATTGACATTCAATTACAAAACACCCTGTAGATGTTGCAGTAATTTTAATTAGTTTGACTTGAGTATCTGACTGTTTGATGGCAAAAATGGTTTGTTGTGTGATAAGTGCGGGGGTAGGTATTAGAATCACGCAAGAAAAACTAAAGGCAAAGTGATATCTTTTTTATTTGTTTGCTAGCATTGGTAATTATGTATATGATATTACAAAATATATCGTATTACTAGTAAGCACTTAATTACAATCCACGAATACTGACTTCCACCTTCAAATATTTCAAGTGCTTCCGTTAGCGCTCGGATTGCAGTCACCATACTGACGTCATGCGCAGCGCGGAGGGTTTCAGTCTAATCAAAGCTGACATACCTTGTATCGACGACGACGATACACCATACACCTAACATTATACATTATTTATTATTTGTTACTTTGTTTGTATCTTAGCCATATCTTCTTTATTATTGATAATTAATTGATTATTATTTTGTAGGTTAAGATAATTCGTCAAGAGCCACTCTACAATAATTAAAAAAATTTCAAGGCCAATAATATAGATCAGAGTTTTCATAGCCAACTTTCTGAAAAAAATAAAAATCTTTCAACGATGACGTCGTTTGACGTTGGAATATGACATTGCTTGCCTTTTGGTTATTTCCGATATTCGCTTAAAGGGAGGATATTTTTTCCCCGAAAAAAGGAATAAAATTTTGATGAATTTTTTTTAATGTGATAGATTTTTGGTTTCCTTGATTTTTTAATACCGATGAACGTCATAAAAATCCAATATGACGGCCATAAGAAAAACAAAAGTTGGCCGTGAAAACTCTGGGCTCTAAGTGTTGGCTTTGAAATTTTTTGAAATGTCAAATGGATAAGCTTTCGACGTCTTATATGTAAACCTACAAAAAATATTTAATTTATTTTCAATAATAAAAAAGATACACCTTGGCTGGGGCTCAAATCCAAAATAGTAGTCACTAACTGACATTCCTGAAAAGCAATTTCAGAGAAGCGGCACGCAGAAACAGATGTTTAGAGGAAAATTTTCTGCTTACCGCTTATCCAAAATAGTTTTTTTAGTAATGTCAGTTATAGGGACTACTATTTTGGATTTGAGCTAACACGGATCATTAGATTTTTTTTGCAACTGTATATCTAGCAATAGATTGGCGTTCTCTAAACTTAGAAATTCCAGGACCGGCCTAAGAAAAAAAAAATGGTTGTATCACCCGAATACAATTTTTTTAAATGTAATTAATTGATTTTCGTGCACAAATAGAGACAATGAAAACTGTGTATGTGGAATTTTTGTGTCACTTTCGTGGCATTTTTTATAAACGATATCTAATGTTACCAAAACTGAAAAGCCCCTCTCACATAATTATGGTCATATAATTTAAAATTAACGTTTATGAATTGCAGATATTCTAAGACGAGAAAGTGCAGCCTCAGTTAGCATTTCTTTAGTTACCTACATCGTTGCTGTCATTTTGTGTTATTTCCAGGACCAGGCTAAATATTTTTTAGTGTATTTTTTTTAATAAAAAAATGCACTATTTAATTTTTAAACAAAAGTTCGCCCCGAAAATTTTATTATGTAAGTGGAAGTGCAAACGGATATTTTTCAAAATTCACATATTATTACCCTGTATATATTACCAGAGAATGGGAGTCAACACTTTTTAAGGGTCACATTATATTCTCCTTTATTAAGTTTATGAAATTCCTCACGACACACCCTGTATATAATATTGGTCGTCCTATTCACGAGGTGCTTCGTATACTTTCGTACTTTTTACGAAATAAATAATCACTTCCTACTTTCAGATAACCAATCAAATTTGTTAAATATTGTTTGTATAAAACTACGAACTGTCATAATGTCGTAACAAGTACGAAAGTACAAAGCACCGTGAATAAGCGTATTGTTCAATATAATTTTACGTAGTTACGAAGTTTTTTTTATTAATTATTATTAAATATTTAAATTCAAAAGACAAACCGTGGAAAAATGGAATATTAACCACAAGTAACTATAGTGGCGCCACCACGTAGAAAAACTTGACAATTATTCGATGCGTCAGTAGTACCGCGTTCCCGCTATTCATTTAAATGTATTTCTCATTGCAAACACGAGATCGTTCAGGGATAAAAAAAATAATCTGGAAGGGTTTGTTGTATCGTGGAATGTAAATCGCGTGAGTTACCAAATCCCGAATTAATTTTTTACGGCTTTCCGACTAAATCGTCGGAAATAGAACGACGGTAAAAGTGGATTGTTGCGGTACGTCGAATCACGAGTATACGCTTAATGTACGCATTCATTACTCCTGACTTTCTTTAGATAGCAAATTTAAGTTAAAAATTTTAATTTAAAACATTTAACTAATACTAATAAACAATAATACTGCTATAATTTTTTTTGAGCCGTAGGTATTTCAGGCGATAGGTTCCAAATCATGGTGAATAAATCAATTTCCGAGCAGCAGTACCTATACAGTAACATTTCTCAGCTTTATACACCTGCAAAATGTGTCCAAAACTTTTCTACTTATTACAAAAAGCTGAATAAAAAAACCTAAAAACATGAATAAATCATGAGGAAATGTGAACTTATAGCTGGAACACCTGTATATAGAACTTTATGCCATAACTCGAATACCTATTAAATTTTTTGGTCATTCAGGGTGATTCAAAATTCAGTGCAAAGATTTTAAGGGCGTATTTACCAGCCAAAAATAAGAAAATATTTTCATATAATGATATATCCTAACTTGCTTCGTTTTCTAGATACAGGGTGTAAAATTTTGAAAAAAAATCGATTTTTTATTAATTACTCAAAAACCTTTCAGCCGATTTAAATAAAATTTGGTAGGCTTATTTGTCGTTATAAAGGAGCTTCCTTTGATGGGAATAACATAAATTTATTAATTACAGTGGCGTCTCAGGGGGCTACCTACTCGAAACTTATAGGTAAAATTATGGTACGCCACTGCTCTTTTGACAATTTATATTTTTTTTAGATTAAGCGGTTAACAATGTAACTTTCTTGCCTCCTGAGCTTTACTCGTATCTAGCTTTGTTTCCAAGAAAAAAGTCAAAGTCTGTGCCAGGCCCTATTAAAACAAGTACAACCTAATAAATACACATCGATTATTGAGATTCATTTAATTTTTTTTTATTTTACTTAGCCTAGATAACAAATACATAAAAAATATTCCCATCAAAGGAAGGCCCTTATGACAACAAATAATCCTATAAAATTTTATTTAAATCGGCTGAGTGGTTTTTGACAAATTGATAAAAATCAATTTTTTTCAAAATTTTACTTCCTGTATCTAGAAAACGAAGCAAGTTAGGACATACGATTATATGAAAAAAAATCTTATTTTTGACTGGTAAATACGCCCCTAAAATCTTTGCACTGAATTTTGAATCACCCTGTATACATCCGCGGCTGCTACAGTTTCACTATGGCACCTATATAGGGGTGCCATATTTTTGGTGCAATGATTTTTGGAATATAAATGCAAAATTAATGCAAAATTCAAAATAAAAATCGTGCTACTGTTAATCTCGAAGATTTTCCTTGCCCTGAAAGTGAAGAAAAAAATAGAAATTCGACCGTAGAAAACAAAAGACGATAGCCAACTTTAGTTTTCACCGCATTGACGTTTTCAAAATAAAAAGAGATCGAAAATGCGCGGTCTATTTTTCTGTACCTATCTCTTTCAGTTATGGAGATTCCCTATATTAAAACATGGAAATTAAAGCCACCATCACCTGTAGACGCTACCGCAAGAACAGAATTACCTAATTCAATTTATAAAAATGATACAGTGGCAGGTGCAGGTCAACTTTCACTATTATACTCGAATTAACAAATTAAGTCAAGATTACAACGATTTAGTAGGTTTTATTGCGTTATGTAGTTATGTACTTTCAATTCAATGTCACTATAGGCCGCACGCTCCACGCTTTCATAAGCTTGTTGGACAAATAATATAAATAGGTACCTAAGTATAAGTACCTATTATTATAGTGTACTTAGTCTAAAAATTACTGAACACCTAAAAAAATCTAATTGACATAATTATCTGGTAGGTACGACCGTTTAAGCACGTAATCAGTCGACTGTCATTCAAGATTAAGATCCAAATTTTACAAATTACGATGTACCTATAATAGGTAGGTATATCTATTTATATGGATAATTACTAGAAAACTTACAATTTGAGATATGCAAAATGACCTTCTACTAGGTCTAGCAGGTGCCGTGACGACTGATAGTGATCTGTTTCTAGCCGTCCAAGACCCACTACGAACTCTTTTGCCTTCAGCCATTAGCACTATTTATTTAAAACATTATGCACTAACACTATAATAATGAAAGACACTCCCGTAGCTAAGTTCTAGCAATCTCGTATATAAATTAATTAATTAACACTACTTAACGCGCACCTTATCCCAGTTGCATGGTTAATAGTAAAATATCTATAGGTACATAGTAGGTACCTATCTCCAATATAGCTGAGTCAAAGCGTCTTATTGTCCGTTTTTAGTCAGTAGGTTTAACGATGAATTTCACCTGATTTGTTATCACTTTAGCATAATAATAATAATAATAATAATAGATGATGTATCATCTCTAGCAAACAACAAATAATAACTTTTGAAAAGGCACAGTAAGTATAGAGCACGTTTAAAGCAAATAAAGAGGTGTCTTCTATTTTATTGCGACCATGTCTACATACTAATGCAGGATATAGGTACCTATATTTAATACGCGAAAGCTGCCTTGTAAACGCGAATTTCATTGCCATGTAGTTTGTGACGTATAAATTAATTAACAAATTATGTATTATTTGTACTTATTCAATGATAAACTATCAACTATTTATCGCTTATTATGATTGAAACCATCAACAGCCATGTATCTTGATGCATTAATTTTGGAGAAAAAATAATACACCTGACTGTTTGGCTAACATTTATAAATGGGTCTATATCTAACAAAATAAATAAAAATCTATAGAATAGGAAGAGGAAGATCAAGATAAATAATAAACATTCTTGCGCATCAATCGCATAAATAGTGTATTTTTATGCGATTCAATTATGAATATTTTGACCGCTTTTTAAAATGGCTTTCTGAAATTTTCCATAGTCGGGTCATATTAGCGTAGTGGTTTACTGTAAAAATTGCATTTCATTTCGTTTAAAAACGTGCCATAAATGGATTTTTTAGTTTAACAAAACAAAAAAAAAAACTTGTCAAAATTTAACAGTTTTGTCCCTTTTCCTGCACCCGCCACTGGCTAACTTTACTTAAATATACTATGTTTTACACTACCTTTAATACATTCGAAAAAAGTGAAAGGGGAGTTTTGAAAACCGAAAATTTGAAATTTTAGAGGAATAAACATCATGTAAAAATATTCGAATATCTCCGCTATTTTTCTTATTTGCTTCTTGAAATTTTTCAGAGTTAAGGGTTATTAGTAATATAGTTGTCTACTGGAAAAATTTCAGTTCAGTTCCTTCAAAAATAGGCTCATAAACGGTTATAGAAATTTAGCCATTTTCCCCATTTTCCTACCCACGCCACTGGCTTATTAATAGAAATAATGCAAAATTTTATTGCATTAACTCAAATTTCAAATAATTTTCTTCCAATCTTGTTAATTTGATTTAAAAGTTTTTTTTCTATCTTGCTTTTCAAAAAAAAAATTTTTCTGAAAAAAATTAAAATCGCCGTTTTAGAACGGCCCTGCCAATTTGACTCAAATACAGTACCCGACGACTCCTTGCGGCTATCTTACTCCCAAAAAGAAATTCAGCACCCTAGATTGAAAACTGCGACAGAAACCATGCCTCATGCATGGACGGTGTTTTTTTCTGGAAATTTGGAGGGACACCTGTGGAAGTAACACAACTTTAGGATTTTTTTTACGAAAATCAAACGTCATCCCTAATTTTCACAAGAGTGAAAAATTTATTTCACTAATCTTGAAAGATGAAGCTACAGGAGTGTTTTTAAAATTTTAGAGAAATAAACATTATGTAAAAAAAATTCTAATATCTCCGCCATTTTTTTTTATTTGGTTCTTGAAATTTTTAAGGGTTAAAGGTTATTAGTATAGTATAGTTGCAAAAATTTCAGTTCAATTCCTTAAAAAATGTGTCGGAGAAATTTATCCATTTTTACCCTTTTATTCCTACCCAGGCCCCTGGCTTATTAATAAAAGTAATGTAAATTTTATCGCAAAATCAAATTTCAAGGAGTTTTCTTCCAATCCTGTTGATTTGGTTCCAAAGTTTTTTTCCATCTTGCTCATACAGGCGGGTTCAAAAAATAGCAAATTTTCCGAAAATTCAAATGGCCGCCATTTTGAAACGGCTTGGCTGATTTTGCTCAAGTGCGATACTAGACCACTCCTTGTGATGTCTTACTCCCACAAAAATTTCAGCCTCCTAGATTGAAAACTGCGACCTGAAATGAGATGACAAAAACCGGGTTTCTGGAATTTTGAAAGGACACCTGTAGAAGCAACGCAACTTTTGGAAATTTTTTTAACGAAAATCTAACATTATCCCAAAGTTTTACAAGGATCCAAAATAGTTCGTTCATAATCTTGAAAGATAAAGCTACAGGAGCGTTTTTAAAATTTTAGAGAAATAAATTTCATTTAAACAAAAAATTAAAATATCTTCGCCATTTTTTTTATTTGGTTCTTGAAATTTTTAAGGGTAAAGGTTATTCTTATTAGTATAGTTGTCTGCTGTAAAAAATTCAGTTCAATTCCTTCAAAAATGCGCTCATAAATTGTTAGAGAAAATTATCAATTTTTACCCATTTCCTACCCACGCCACTGGCTTATTAATATAAATAATGTAAATTTTATCGCATTAAATTACAAGGAGTTTTCTTCCAATCCTGTTGATTTGGTTTCAAAGTTTTTTTTTCCATCTTGCTCATACATCAGGGGTTCAAAAAATAGCAAATTTTCCGAAAATTCAAATGGCCGCCATTTTGAAACGGCTTGGCCGATTTGGCTCAAGTGCAATACCAGACCACTCCTTGTGGATGTCTTAATCCCACAAAAATTTCATCCTCCTAGATTGAAAACTGCGACCTGAAATGAGATGACAAAAACCGGATTTCTGGAATATTGAAAAAAGCACCCTGTAGAAGTAACGCGACTTTTGGATTTTTTGTAACGAAAATCTAACATTATCCCAAAGTTTTACAAGGATCCAAAATTTCGTTCACTAATCTTGAAAGATAAAGCTACATGAGCCTTTTTAAAATCGAAATTTCGCGTCTTTGAAGTAATTAATAAATGGTACTTTTAGGTACCTACCTAAAGAGGTAAGGTAAGATCTCTATTTACTTGAGGACTTCGCCGGAGACCCAATCGAAACTTGTCTTCACTCCCGCGACTCTCGTTAATTGTTCTCTCATCGTCCATCCTTTCTCGCTGCTGTCCTGCGTCCTGCCTCCATTATGTCATCTCCAGCAAATAACCTTTCCCTCTCGTCTCAGGCGATTTTAATTGACCTATCAGAAATGCGCGTTACGCTTCATTTTTCTTTCCAATAATGAGATATTTTCTTTACGCATGACCCTTCTCTAGACATCTACACACGTTTTAGGTCACTATTCGCTTATTACGCCGGATCTACTGATTATGATATCGAAAACAGAACTCTATCTAAGTACGGTCGCTGGAAGAGAGAGGTCGCTAGCTATTTCCAGTTAGCCTGGAAGGCCAGGCGTTAACTGCGCATCTTGCCAGCTTTGTTCACTCCCACTAGGCATTTAAATGTTCGATGAACAGCGGAGATCAGCCTTATATGATTGGTTGTTTTTTTTAACGTGAACACCGACTAACATTATTCATATTGGACGTTAAATGAGTTTGCACTCTGAAGGTGGTAACCAACCTTTTGCGCAGTAAGAACTTATTCGCCTTCTTATAATAACGGGACTGTACCTACCTATGTAGTTCACAAGCATCAAGTAGGTATGTACCTACATTAGTAAAAAATTTTATGGTCAAGTTATCCAAAATTTATTAATGATTTTTTAAAAGTGATGCATGACATCACTTTTTTTTTAAGTTACATAGCACTTACATACAACATACCTACAGGCATATACAGAGTGATCAGTAACTCGCGCACTCCGAATGCAGGGCGATATAGAGTCCATTAAAATTAAGGATATTCTGCAAAAAAAAAAAAAATTGAATCCAACGGCTAGTTTAAAGGTAATTTTTTCAAAAACCGGTATAAAAATTAATGAAAAATTCAGGTTTCTGCAATGTCTGGAACGGATACCATATAATTCATCAATTTTTCCCACAAAACCTCTATTACAGAGGAATTGAGAATGTTGTAAATTGATACAATACTTAAATCTGAACGAAATTTGAAGTTTGCCAACCGCCTAAACTCAACTTAGAATATAAAATATTCAAATGCCTTCGTTGCTATGAAAATAAAAATAATAACAATACCATCTAACCCGAACTTACTCACATGTTCAGTGCAGTGTTGCCACCTTTTTTTTTACAAAAATGGTCATATCTTTGGAAGAAAAGAACTTACAACACTGCAGTAAGAAAATTTACCACACTTAAAAAGTGAAGTTTACCGCAGCATGCTCCGAGTGCGCGAGTTACTGATCACCCTGTACATGTACAAGGTGGTCACTTTTAACTGGCTCACCCTCAGGATCTCCTAAACTATAGGAGATACAGAGTCGGTTAAATTAGAGAAAAGTTGCACAATTTTATACTTATTAAGAATCTGAAACAAAATTTGGGATAATTTCGGTCGTTACTGAAATATCATGAGAGAAACTGAAAAATCGAGAATTTTTATTTTAGCCGTCTTTCTTATAATTGAAAATAAGTGAATTACTTTTTTGTACATAAAACACATATTTTCTAGCACTAATTCAAATTTTTTTTAAAACTGCTTCTTTTTAATTTAAAAACAGAACAGACACTCGGACAGTTGGTTTTATATCAAATTCGATAAGGGGAGGAATATTAGTCTTAGGATTATAAGTCTGGAATTATCTGATACTTACCATTATTACGGCGAGATTTCCAGAAAGTCTAGACAGTGTAGCTCCATGCACCGATCCCAAACTCTTCTGGTATTAACGCTTTCAAAATCATCCTCATCGCTGCGGTCGCTAACCCAGTTCGAATAATTGACTGACTCGAAACTATTCTGACAAATTTCCATTTAAGTTCACTACAGTATAGTTTTGATTTATACACTTATTGATTTAGAAGAAAAGTCTACTTAGACCCCTTGGCTTCTGAGCCTCTCAATTCAATGGATTATTTTTATTAAATACAGAAGGTCACACAGTCAACCTCCATTTTTCCTGTATTTTTTTGAGATTTCGTTTTAAAAGCACCCCGCAGAACCCTTATGGGAATAGGCTCCCAGTTAAATTTGTTAAAATTTTAGGAATTGGTAGCATTCGATGAGTAGATCAGAAAAATCCATGGGCATAACACCCCAAAAACTCCTGTTCTCAAGATATTCACCTCTGAAGACGGATTTATCCTATTAATGACGGTTAAGCATATATTTTTAAATATTTGCCGCCCTACTTGTTTTAGAGAGAAATATTAGATAAATCATTTGTTGGGATTAAAAAGCTGGTTCTGTTGCTGTAGTTGTATCTTAAGTCTGTTGAGCCACTTTCCAGAAAATTGGGAAACAGTTTTGATTTTTTTTGTAATAGCCTTGGATGTGACTTTAAAATTAGATGTTTTTTAAATTTTCAACATTTTTGTTTGTTGCAATTTAATTTTTATTGTTGAAGTCAATGCAATAATTACAAAAATGATACCACAAAATGAATACTTTTTCCTGTTTTTCTCGAAAATGGCTCAGCAGATCTAAAATATAACGACACCAACAGAAGCAGCTTTTCAATCTTAACAAATAATCTATCTAAGATTTTCCCCTGGGGAACATTTAAAAATAAATGCGTGACTGATGTCATGAAAGAAAAAATCCATCTTCAGAGGTTCATCGCGAGAACAGGAGTTTTTGGAGGTTATGCCCATGGAGACTTCTGATCTACTCATTGAATAATACCGATCCTCAAAATTTGAACAAATTTAATTGGGAGTCAATTCCGATAAGGATTCTGCAGGGTCCTTTTATATCTCGCTTTTTCGAAAAAGGGGAATTTTTTCATATTGTCCATTTTTTCAAAAGTGATACTGTTAACTGTGTTTTCTCTTTAATTTAATTTTTGATTATGGAACATAAAATTCATGACTTTTTTCTCGAAAATTTATTTTTTACAATTCTTGTTAATGTCATGACAACGCAATTATAATTTTTCAGCATAGGTCACTAAATAATAACACAAAAAATAAATAATTCAATTCTGCAGTAAACAATCTGCCCCCTTTGAAAGGATTAAGTATACCTTTCAAAACAATCTAATTAATTGACCAAAACAACCAAAATAGTAATTAATATTGTCTAGGGCAAAAAAACAAACTTGATTTAAAGCCCGTTTCACTGTTCCATTTAATGTTTTCACGCTCACCACACGCACAACTCCATTATGACCAGGATGTAATCCAACTATACGACCCATTGGCCAGTTCAGAGGAGCTGTATTCTCACGTCGTAGAATCACCAATGTTCCTTCTTGGATTTCTTCTTTAGTCTTATCAATCCATTTGTGGCGTTGTTCAAGACTACCCAAATACTCCTGTGACCATCGCTTCCAAAAATGCTGAACCATTTGCTGCAGGTGTGGAAATTTATTCAACCGGGCTGGCTTGATGTCTTCCACATTTGTTTGAGGTACCGCAGTGAGTGGCTCTCCGATGAGAAAATAGACAGGTGTGAGGGGAATTAATTCTAAGGGATCATCTGATAAGGATGTTAAGGGACGGGAGTTTATGATGCCTTCGATCTGAACAAGCATAATGTATAAACCTTCATACCTTAATTTTGAGTTCCCTAATATACGAGACAAGTGATATTTTGAACTCTTTATTGCCGCCTCCCATATACCATCAAAATGTGGAGATCTGGCAGGAGAACATTTCCAAGTTATGTTGGTAATATTCAACCAATTGACAGCATTTTCATTATTAGATACATTTTGTATGATATCCCTCAACTCATTGTTGGCACCTACAAAGTTAGTGCCATTATCAGACCAAATGGACCTACAAATTCCCCTTCGAGAAACAAATCTTTTAAGACAATTTAAAAATGAATCTGTGGACAAACCTCCAACAAGTTCCAAATGAACAGACTTTGACCACAAACAAATAAAGACGCATAAGTTACATTTTATTAATTTTCTATTTTTAAACTTGCCATCCTTTATTAAAAAGGGTCCTGCAAAATCGACACCACTGTTTATGAATGGCCGAGAAGGTGTGATGAGTTCAGCAGGCAAATCACCCATAAAAGGATCGGAACTAATGGGCCTAGCCTTGAAACAAATAATACAAGAATGAGTTATTTTTCTGACGACACTTTTTACCTTTAAAGGCTTACTACGTATTGCATATAATGTTAGACAAAGACCGGCATGCCCATTTCGAATATTTTTATGTAAAATAACTAACTTCATAAAGGGGTGATTAGCTGGCAATACGATAGGAAATTTTTGTTCAGTAGGTATGTTTGCTTTTGACAACCTTCCCCCAACTCTAAGAATATTTTCCAAATCCAGAAAGGGACTTAATGATAAGAGCTCGCTCTGAGGAGAAAACGGCTTCTTTAAATGTAAATGCTTAATAATAATATCATTCGAGAATTCAACCGACCGACCATATTTCTGTTTTAGTTAGAGATTATTTTTAAATTTTCTTTCCAAAGAGTAGAATCTTTGTATTGCACCTTCACGAGAATCTCCCAATTTTTCAACGGGTTCTTTAAATGGCAACGACACTAAAAAACGACCTGACTTAGTCCTAGAACAATTCGAAACAAAATTATTGTCACAGTAAGGACCAGTCGTGGTATTATATGCGACATAGTTGTATTATTTTCGATTCTCCAAAACCTTTCCAACGAATTTAATATCTCATTGTTTTGCTCGATCGACAAATTACAAGTAGTCTTAGATAATTTTGGAGAATTCATAGAAACAGGACCCGAAATGATCCAACCTAATTTTGATTTTTGAAATATAGGGCTACACGGATGTGATTTTATTCGCCCAACGCATAACAAATCGAAGAAAATACTAGCTCCTAATAACAAATCGATTTCTTCAGATTTGTTGAAATCAGGATCCGCTAGCGTGATACCCCGGGGTATGTCAATTTCAGATTTTTTATCGAACGACAACAAAGGAATTTTATCTGTAATTTTTTCCAACACCAAAAAAGTAAGATTCTGATGGTAATTATTGTATAAGGATTTAAATTTTACCGACATTTTCCTCGAAATGGAAGTGGATTGTTGATTGATTCCAACAACAGGTAAATTAATTTTCTGTAATGGCAATCCAAGTCGTTCACTTAATTTTTTGGTAATGAAATTTGACATACTTCCCGAGTCTAAAAGAACTCGACATTTTATTGGATTGTTAAGATGATCATAAACAAGAACCACCGCTGTGGACAATAAAATATTACAACAATTATTTTTCTGTGCACAATGAACAGAAACAGTCTCGTTTGAATGAAGTTCTGTTGACACCATATCAACGTTCGAAATCTGAGAACCTTCATTTTCCTCGACAAATTCGAAATGTAGCAAAGTATTGTGCTTCTTTTGACACTTACGACATGGTTCCGCACGACATTCTGCACTTTCGTGTCCTAGACGCAAACAAACCAAGCAAGCTTTAAGTTTCTTGACTTCCAAAAATCTAGAGTTAATTGGAAGGTCAAGAAATTTCTTACAGAAGTATATATAATGACTCCCACTACACATTATGCATTTCGGAGAATAATTCTTATTCGATGAAATCATAGAATATGCTTTTTCTTCAAACCTTTTATCAAATGGCCTTGAGAATGATTTTTTATCTACAGATTTACGAGGATTATTTACACTTGAATGAAGAGTTTCAAGCAATTCACAGCGTTCTTTCAAAAACGTATTGAAATGATCAATGTTAGACGAAGTTTTGTTTTTTATTGAACTCTCTTCCCATTCCTTTTTTGAATTTACATCGAGTTTTGTGCAAATTAAATAAATTAATAGACTACCCCACTGGTTGGTAGCTTCACCTAGATTACTCAAAGCCCTTATATTTTTGAAATATTCATCCACTAACTTACGAAAGGATCCTGAGCAATCCTTAGGAACGACAGGTAAATCAAAAAGTGTTTTAACATGAGTATGAATAATCAACCTCTTATTATCAAACCTTTCACGTAATAAAGCCCATGCTGTATTGTAATTATCATTATTGACAGGCAAGGAATGCAAAAGATCAGTAGCTGGACCACGGAGAACAGATTTTAAATAGATAAACTTTTGAATATTCGACAACGATGAATTACCATGTATAAGAACATTAAATGACTCATAAAATGATCCCCAATCTTCATACCTTCCAGTAAATTCAGGAAGATTGATAAATGGTAACCTGATTTGACTATTTGCAGCCAATGCAATCGAGTTATCTAGTTGTGGCAATTCCGAGAAATTCAAGCTTTCGCGACAGGAGTTAGCAATAATTTCTTTGGCACTGCATACCAAATCAAAATAATTATCTTCGAAATCATCTCTTTGTTTCATTTGAATTGCTTCATTATCTGTTAATACTTCTATTTGAGACTGAACAATATCGAATTCTGCCCAAATATTTTCAACCTTTTCTAATCTAGTGGATAGCACGATCATTCCTTTTGAAACATTAAAATCTTTAAGAAATGTAGAAAATTTAGTAAGAGTAGTCTTAAGTTGACCTCTTCTTGCAACTAACTCCGCCAAAGTTTTTTCAGAGTTTTCTTGAGCCATCTCTAATGCGCAAGAAATTATATTACTATTTACCTATCTAGTATACAAATTTCAACAGGCCTATAATAATTAATAAGCCAGTAATAAACAACAATCTTGTAATTCAGTTACAATAAATACACCAATCAACGTAGGTGCCAAAAAATATAATAATGAAGTCAATAATATGTATTTCTAAAGGCTGTCAAGAATACTTCAAAATACACACAATAATGATGTCAATTGCCCGAATTAGCAATCACAAATTACAAATTACTCAAAATTATCTTTTTTAAGCCACAATAAGGAGTTCAATACCAATAATAATAGCATCAATATACTAAATAATTGCGATATTATACGATTTTTATATTAATTACAGTCGCAATGCTGTACGACAACGAAAAAGTAGATGTGAAAAATGCGATAAAGATATCTTACGAAATTTTAAATGAATTACAGACTCGATATGCTGTATGATACGACGACAATATTAATATAGATATCTTACCAATTTTTCAATTAAATACAGACTACAGGCTGTATGCGAAACAATATAAAAGTTTATTAAGGCATGCAATTATCAGGTATGTACCTCAAAATTCGATATTACTTATTTATTTTGTGATATACAATTTATACCACAACAAAAAATGCTAATTACTTAGTAGATATTCAGAAAGTATAATGCCTTCGTATAAATCCAGATAATCAAAGAAATACCGATTGTATTAATTTCATATCTAAAGGTTTTATACACAGGTTGTTAAATTGAAAGCCATAAAAAATGACTCGCAAATGAGAAGGATGGGACTCGGGATAGGACTTACGGCACGATAGCTTCACTCCTTCAAAATCCAAAGCAAATTTAAATAACTGATCGTAGGCTACTTTCAAATATCCAGTGCTCGAAGGACCAATGTTAACTGTGTTTTCTCTTTAATTTAATTTTTGATTATGGAACATAAAATTCATGACTTTTTTCTCGAAAATTTATTTTTTACAATTCTTGTTAATGTCATGACAACGCAATTATAATTTTTCAGCATAGGTCACTAAATAATAACACAAAAAATAAATAATTCAATTCTGCAGTAAACAGATACTGACTTTCTATTTTTAAATGGGACACCTGTATATTATTGCATTTTGAATAATATACAAAAGCTGAAACAAAAAGCTTTTATTTCATACTAATACATTATAACTAGATAAACGCTTGGTTACCGTAACTATAAACATATTCATAACTCCCTTGGGAGTTATACTGGGCTGTTATTACTTTTTAACTCCCTCTAATGAATTAACAATTACTTAATTTCTAAACATCGTTTGTTTAATTCTGGTAACCAACAATATTTGGATTTCATATGTCATTTTCTATAAACTTTTCAGTTGATATATCCATAGTAATCACGCTTCCTCAATTATTAAAAACATTCGTTTGATTTTAAAAACCAACAGATTTGGTTTTTATATTTCATTTTGTATGAAATAAAATAAATTATGTATCACGTGAGTTATTGGATGTTAATAACCTCGGGCAACTTAACAATCCCTCGGGACTTCCTCTGTAATTAACATCCTCATAACTCCCTTGATACATAAATAACTATTACAGCTGGAGTTTAAATGTATTAGTTTCACTATCCAACTATACGAATGTAATTTTTATACAAAAACATTGGAGATTGTCGAAAACAAAAATTTGACAAATCATTCAGTTACCTTAAATTAACAGAAGTTTAGATTCAAAACTAAAAATTCCGATTTTTTTTCGTTTATAACTTATATGGCGTATTCACAAAGCATTCTTGCCTTGTAATATCTCCAAAATAATTAAATGAATGAGATGGAGATATACAGTTTACTTGCATTAGAATCAGATGGAGATTTTTGGTTACGTAATTATTTGGTAATTATCGTTTGTGAATACGGACAATAAGCTACTAAATTTGAACTCCAACACTGTAAAAACCAATTTTATTGGATTTTCTCAGACAATATAATGAAAATGCAATAATATATGGGGCATTCCCTTTTAAAATAAAAGGGTATCACCTCTGGAAAAACTGCAGTAGGAAGATTCACTTATCTGTCAAAAAATCCATCTTATCGAGTACCTACTATATGCGATGTACCAAATTTCAAAAGGATATCTTAAGAAAAAAAAAGCGAGTATAACATGGCTGTGATACAGTAGGAGGTATATTCTAAAACCGAGTATAATACAAGTAATTATATTCAATATAGCATCAAGAAATTATGAAATATTTACTACATACTCTTCAAAAGCCACAGCCTCAAACTGAACATCAAAGTACCTAAGGCTTCTACGATACTATGTGTTCTCCATATTATACTATGGGATGGAATTTTCGACATTGACTGAGCCAACACAAAAGAAACTTGAGGCCTTTGAGATGTGGCTGTACAGAAGGATCCTGAAGATATCATGGGTAGATAGGGCGACAAATGAGAAAGCACTGGAGAGAATGGGAAAGGAAAGGGAGGTGATTACCACGATTAAATGAAGGAAAATAGAATTTATCTGACACATAATGAGAAATGGCAGTAAAGACAGGCATTTAAAATCAATTCTCCAAGGAAAAGTGTTTGGGACCTAGAGGAAAGGACCTAGAAGAATAAAGACATCATGGCTCAAAAACCTGAGGACATGGTTTTCAAAAACAACCACAGAACTGTTCAGGGAGGCAGTCAATAAGGCATCATAGCTTTATTTATTTTCAGAGGCCCTTGAGGCTACCTAAAAACTTCCGACACTTGGGCTTTACCACAGCCAAACGATATTTATTTATTTATAGCTAGAATGGTCGCCAATATTTGAAACGAATAGGCATTCGAAGAAGAACTAAATTTTATTTAGATCACATTAGAACCTCAATTATCTATCTTAAATAATACATATATGGATGATTTGCATTACACATTATGACTTGGATTTAAAAAAAATAGTGTCAAAAAGTAAGCCTTTAGTAAAGTAAGTAAAGTACTTTGGATGCCAGGTAAGACTAGAAACATGAACAAGCTTAATCATTTTAAGGTTCTACTTATAATAAAAAATTAATACTTTATTTATTAATAATTAAAAATTAAGCAGTCATATAATTATCACTATTGAGGCAAACTTAAATCTTCATTTTCTCACAATAAACTTCGCAAATCTAAGATTGTGATTAATAAACAAACATTCAAAACAAAACTAGAAGTGCTAATACTCCAGCAACAAGCGCACAAGGATAAGCAATTAATGGTCGCTGAGCTTTATCACCAGAGAGTGCCACAAACAATCTGGACGCCGATAAACTCGACCAAACTACGCCCAGCAATGCCAGGAAAATTCCAAAGCCTCCCTTAAGTGACACAAACATTCCGACCATCGCAAGCCCCACAACTGGTATCAAGCAATATCCGAGGACACTAGCGACGATCGTAATAGTAATCGCATGATTATCGTTGCTCATCAGATACAGTAAACAGTACATGGAAACAGAAGACACAATCGATATGACATAAATATAACCAAACGACGAGATTTTCCCTGAGAGCAAGAGGCAAAAACCTAAAGCGATGCAGATGCAAATCGGACCAGCCAGATCTGGATCTTGACACAAATACTCTGCATCGTCGGTTACACTGTGGGATCTGAGCGGGTTTAGTACGGCCAGCATCTTCTGGAATATCCTGTCTGGGTAGATTTCTAGTTCTTCGAGTAGAGGAGGCTCTTCTTCTTCTTCTTCAGTTTTATCCGGTATGTAATTGGTTGGGTCGTAGATCCGTGGGTACTCTGCTGTGTTGTATTGGATTGAGGGTTCGACGTACTCGTCTAGGGTTTGAAATTCTTGAAGAAATATCGATAATAAATAAGAGAAACTTATTTAAATACAAGCAAAGCAATACTTATATTATGGAAGAATAAAATAATAATAATAAGTTTGATAATAATTAAGTATTATATTTTATCTTACCCAATTGTTGATTTTGAAATTGGTTGTAGTCGTTTTGGTAAAACGAGCTAGGATATGAGGAATCAGCGTTCCAGTTTATTTCGTCGTTATTTGTGTAGCCAGACATATTTATTACAATTAATTTTCAAATTTCTAAAGATTTTTTATTTAAATACCGGCCACAACTTCGATCAACAACAATCAACATCAACAAGTCAACAACAGCAACCAGAAACCAAACCAGAACTACTAGAGACAACTGACAAGTGACAACTTAATATAAAGAGAGAAAGAGAGATCAGAGATACTAACAGAACGAGTAGAACGACGAGGACGGAGTCCGGCGGCGGACGAAAATGGGTACCCTGTATTCACGCTAGGGATTAGGGAACCTGCATTGCCGACACTGACGCTTACTAGGGTAGCGCACTATCGCATTCACTCGTTGACGTTTACTTAACAAGGTTATGTTTGAAGTTTGAACAGCTGGATGTCATATTTTTGGCACATTTAGTCACAGGCGTAGGCATCAAGTAGAAAAAAAGCGAAGTTTGAAAAATGAAACAAAATAATAACACGAATAGAAATCGAGGAATCCTTTTTCAGTGTGTTATTACAAACATATTACGGGTTTATAAGATCTACGAAGCTGTAGACTTTAGTATCTAACACGTAGTTACTGATAAAAATGCGTTTTAATACGCTGACTTAATAACATGTGTACGTTCATGGAAAATCTGACGTTTATGAAGTCAAATTTGACATTCCCAACTTTTTTCCCAACTTTTTGTGAGAATGAAAATGCGCTACCCTAGTAAGCGGTAATACAGGTTCCACAGTTCACGCGCATCCCGGTAGCGCATATGGCGCATTACGGACGATTACCAAACTAAAATGAAGCTGTCTTTAGATATAAATTCTCAGTTTGATATAAGCTTACGTATAGTTTTGTAATCGTGTAAACTTTGATTGTGTCTGTGGTGCACGATCCCCAGATGATTGCTGGAATATGCCTTTATGTTAAGATTAATTTCAACGATTATTATTATTTATAACAAATGTCTTTTCCTTTTCCCTGGAAAAGACTTTCCACGTCGAGAAAAACTGTATTTATGTGAATTTTGTAGAAAGCATTTGTAAGTATACTCATGTAATAGGGTTAAATGCGTTAAAATATTAGGAGACACTTCGGAGACACATATAAGAACTTTTCTACTTGAATTTGGTTCAGGAACGTGCCCTTGAAATTACGGCCTATCATTAAGTAACCCCCTGTATATTATGTATTAAGAATAAGAAGTTTTATATTGTTGCCTCGAAGTTTATTTGTTGAAGTTGCGACACTTCAACCGTAAAAATGATTTTTCAAATAATAATTACCGAAGTATAAATTTAAATTTGGATGTCCCGCGCTTACCAATGATATCTCTGGTAGCTCAGGGTGTCGCCACCGTCGCTAGGTGGGTGTAATCATCTACTCTATTTCATTTTATTATTTTAGAGTGACGTGTGACGTTTTCGAAGAAGCGCGGCAAGCGCCTGTTAAGATTGATAGCGAATTCGAGTTGGCTGCACTTGCTCGGAGCGAGATCGATCTGTCTCTGAATCAGTTCTGCCCAGAATTCTGCTCCAGTCCGGAGCAGAACTTTCGCATTTCGACTCTGTATGGAACCGAACTGTGTCAGGGCAGGCCAGAACCAGAGCCAGAGCGCCATGCACCGGTGCAGTGCAGTGTGCAATCCAGTTTCCCTCCAGTCATTATAGCCTTCTACCTATCCTTATCCTATACCTATCACGGTTGTTTGTTGTTATGATGTTATTCTTATTATAACAGAGTCGTGGAACTACAAGGCGTGATCCATTTTAATTATTGTAATAAGTTAATTGTAATTCATACAATACGTAAAATGTACTTATCCACAAATTTTTGGTTTAAGGAATTACTAGGAATCAGTATTTAATTTTCCCGCTATTTCTAACCTCTAAATTTACGGGAGTGCACCGTTGCACCGTCAAATTTGACGGTGCAGTTTATTTTGCTCCGGGACAGTTCCGCCATACGACTCGAACATATTTTCCTATGCACTGCCAGAGAGCAAGTGTAACTCGAACACAATTACGATATGCACCGCTAGAGTTCACTTTAACTCGAATACGATTACGAAAAGCACTGGAACGGAGTCCTACAAATCGAACACGAGATTCCGTCTCGGTGCGCACCCGGAGCAGAAAAGTGCAGTAACTCGAATTCGCTATGAGTGTCAGTACTGTCACTTTCCTTTCACTGCAGCTGTTCCTGCCGTGTAAAATACGAATAGGAATTTAAAATTTAAGTTCACTCTATTGTTCTATTCTATAATACAACTAACAATAACCAATAATGCCCAATGCCGGGAAGAACGATAAAATTAAAAAAAGCCACAAATATCAAGAGATGTGAATATGAGCTTATCTTTTAAATATTACTTAATAAAATATCAGTGCTCTGTCGTGTGTTGTGTTTTGTGTTGCTTTAGAAATCACAATTAAATAATTATCTTACCCTCATAATTCAGTTAGCCAGACTTACACTGAATCTCAAAAACCAAATTTTCTATTTCCAAAACCCCCTGTTACCTCATCTTCAGTCAAGGACCAGGAAATAGCTAAACTGTTTCGGCTTATCAAGGGCTTAATTTTAACTAGTTTGAGCTGCCTTGAAAAAAAAGCTGAAGAAGTGACTGCCTGACAGGCTGTATAAATTAAAAAGTGGAAAAATAATTACCTACAGAAAATGCCGAAAGCAAATAAAGCAATCAAAGGCCCATCAGAAGAAAGAATTCCATCTGGGGAAATTTTAGAAGATATCACTAAAAATAAATGGAGACTTGGGCAGCCGATTGGCCAAGGTGGTTTTGGTGTTATCTATCTGGCTCAACGGGCTGAAGAGACTGGTTCTTCTTACGACTATGTAATAAAAATTGTGAGTATAATACAAGTCTCATTCCTAGGTTCATTTCAGGTTCAAATTTTTTAGTTGAGTTATAATCATACTTGCCTCCTGAAAAATCATTGATATTGAATTAATTTTACAAAAAATATGTATTTTGTTAGTAGGTATAGGTACCTATAATATCTCTACACCCATAGGTACCTACCTTTAATATTTTTTATTTTTATCTGTAGCTTTTATCCAGCTTTTTGTACACTACTTGTGATAAGTAACTAAGGGAAATCATTTTAAGAGATTTAATTTCATATTCATTCAATTTAATAATATTTTAAAGGATTCACAGTTTATTATATTTTGGAGGGAGCTGATGTTGGCAACGAATCTTCTGCAATGAATTCTTGTAACTATATACCTACCGCACACTGTGGAAATTATGTGCAGTATAACAGACATTACTAAAACAGCAATTTGGAAAAGTGGCAAGCAGAAAATTTTTCTTTGCAGCCCAAGTAGCATTTTAGGTTGGATTTACATCGATTCGATGTAATTTAGGTATATAGTCCAATAAAGTCTAAAAAGTCATACGTATCGATTAAGAATACACATCCTTTTGATAGTTCGATTTATTTTGTTTCATATTCGTGATTTTCATAGTAACCGTCCAGTTTGTCTAAACACTCCATCCCGCATAAATAAGTATACGTCAACATTGGTTTTGAATGAGAATTAAATTAACAGCGCAAAGGATAGAGTGTCATTACGTGAATAAATTTTCTGTAGCTGTCAGTGGCTCTCAAACTGACGTAAGCGGTTCAATTCGTTGTTTGAATGATTCCTTCAATAATTTACGCTCGTTCACAACTTGACATTTAACTGTTTGACATTTTCTGGTGAAATTGAAAATATTAATTCGGACGGTTAGTGTGACGTCACATCTGACTTTTTAAAGTTATTCCTACTATACTATACCTCATTTTTAAACTAGGAGGAGTAAACTACAAAGTATCATTTACACCACTAAAAGTCACCAGATTAAATCACCAGATTTTTTTGGCGGCAAATTTAAATTGAAACAATAATTATTAATAAGGAAGATAGGACTTGTTTTCGGTGTAGGAAGCCTATAGTTTTCAGAAGAGATTTTACAGCAGTATCACAAGTCATTGTGATTTGCAATATCAGTATTATAGTGCTGAATAATTTTCTGGATATAAATAGAATGAAATTGAATAATTTATAGATATTTCGTAGAATATTAAGGGTAATAATTATTAACATTCATATTAAATTGATTGAAAGTACTTTATTTTTGGCAATATTTGACAAATGTAACATATAAATAAATTATTGTATGTAGGTATGCATACATAACATCATAGATAAAGTTTTTATTTTACATTTAATGGTTTTATATAATTTGTGGATAAGTCCATTTTTTCAAACTGTTTTCAAACTTCAAATCTTTCAAATACGCAGCAAAAACATCTAGATATACTGGTTCAATTTTCAGTTTTAGTTGGACCAGATTCAAAGTGTGTTGTTGAAGCTAACTTTATCACAGCAGTCCCTGTTTGGTCTAATTCCGCACCTTGTTCGTTTGGAAAATGTTCTTCAATTATTGGTGAAGTACGCATATGCGAGTAATTTTTCCAAAATCTTGTAGGTGACACTCTTTTCTTCTCGTTTCTTTGGAGGAGACATCCTCTCACTTGTACTTGATGTAGGATTATCCATAATGGCACTTGAAACCGTTTGCAGGATGAAAATGCAAAGCCAAAAATCTTTTCAAAATTCTGAAAAGGATGTCTGTTCTCTAAAAAGAACTGAATGGGCTTCTTAAATAGAACTTATAGGGTTTTGGAAATAACTGACTTATAAAACTGATGTATAACATTCGACACTGACAACGTAAACAATAATGACATAACAATAAAAAACAAGCGTATATGCAGTGTTGAGTGTTGCATATTTCAGTACAAATTTCCTGGGTGTAATTTTGCCTATGAATTCACCAATGAGAAGCGTCTTTTTTTGGCGGTTCATTTAAATTTACTCCTCCTAGTTAAAAAATGAAGTATAATCTAATTCACCTAACCTAAATTATGTAAAATTTACCTCGAAGTTACGTAACAAAGACCAAAGTGCATGAGAGTAGGTATTAAAATCGTCGACATATTTGGGAATTATTAACTATGAAGTTGAATGAATATTACTAAAATATGTGAATTTGAAGTCCGTCTTACGTAGAATCAACCTAATATTTTTACTTAAAATTGGCAATATAAACCAAATGCACTTGCGAGTGAGAGAGAGGCCATTTGCCAGTTAAAGTCGAGGTTAAAGCAAAAGCAACAAGAAGCATGCATTTCAAATAGCTTATCTCTTTTCAAGTCTCTCACTTCTCGGTGTTGGTGTGCAAGTCTTCTACCCATCAGGGTGTCTAATCATTATAATGAAGGAGAAGGAATAGATAAAGTATCATGGAATACAATAAACTATGGGTTTCTTGTGAAATCAAAAACAACGGGCTGTCCGGGCTGTTATGCCATCGTCTGAGCCTGAATTTACTTGCCAATGAAATTTTCTGAGGAAACTTAATATTATAGGTGGTGAAAAACATTCTCACCCAGTCAGTTTGGTAGTTTAAAGCTTTTTTTTAATAATAATAATAGTAAAAAAAAGTCGATTTGAAAGGTAAAGTTTGATGTTATTAATTTATAGTATTACCTTCCACTTTCGACATCTTGGAATGTTTATAGTCGTTTTTTACTGATGCAGCTAGTGCAACCACTGGTTTGAAGCGTATTAAAGGATGACGCCACTAGTTTGATATGCAGGAAAATAAATGTTTTTGAACCGCTGTCATTAGTTATATCACATCTGTCAGTTTACAATTAAATTCAACGATAGTTCATAACCTAACTATAAAATTAACTGAAAGACTGAAGAGGTTGAGATTAGCCCCTTTTCAATTTTGTCCTACAATGTTCCGAGTTCAAAGCCACACTTCTAACAGCGTTTTAAGTGGTTCGTTACCACAGCTTTCATATTATAGAACATTTTGCATTAGCATGATTTGCTATTGTTGGAAGTCTTCATCTGCATTTTTTTTTAATATTGATAATATGGAGATAAACGGGTATCCCTGCAGTATAATTTAAGTTAATACATAACAGTTATTAACAGCCTACCTTAGTTAAGGATCTTGATGAGCCTTTTATATTTTTTATGTAGCCACAGGATGAATGTATTATACATCGTATACAAAAATAACGTTGAACTTGAACATCTTTGGGTCAGCTGTCACTACTGTTTCTCCGGTCTCGAAGATTGGTTCAAACCACAATCAAACTTTAGAGATGCATTTTTTGAAACTTAAAATCTTAACTTTAAGATGGGTATTTAATTTTATCAGAAAAATTGAATCAATAATTATTTTTTTTTAACAAAAATAAAATTTCTTTTAGTGGGAATTACATGAAATTCATTGTTAACTAAACTTTAATGCTTTAAGAATTTTTTTTTGCTTTGTCTAATGAATATGTTTTTATAATAGGACCTTGAAAAAGTATATTCAATGAACAAAATCTTCTTGTTATTGTAACTGTAATTTGCACTAAGTACGACAAAATTACCTTTTTTCAGTAAATCTAAATATAATGCATTTCTAAAATGTATTTTCTTGATGAAATTATGAATGTCACTTTACCTATTGATGTAGTTTAGGTATATGTACTCATGAATCGAAAAAAAAAAATTGTTTGAATGTTAGAAAGAGATTGAGCATATGAGAATACCTGATCGACAAGATAGCGCTCACCTGGGCTCTGCCTAGGATACATAACCAAAAGTAAAAAAGCATGGAGATTTTTATGTGGAGCGATATTGTAAGATTTCGTTTTTTTGTATTAATATTTATTATAGCCGAATTGTATACATTATATTATTAATGAATCTATAATATTGTTTGGGGTTCTTATCACAGGCGCAATTATATTTTTACGACCTGTCTAAGACGCCGGCGGTAGGGTACAGAAAACAGCTTTAGTTCCTGTAATTCCCAATAAACGCGGATTAATGAATAGTGGCGGTGTAGCGATAAATGCGGGTAAAAGAATTATATATTGATAAGGATAAGAAATAATTAGGAAAAACAAGCGGGTACTTACAGTTTGGATAACGACAGCGAGCGTGCGGTTATAGCGGAGCGCGGAGTGATATTTTTGCGTGCGACCGTCTCGAAGTATAAATCTTGAGTCTCTCTGTCCACCTGTAGGTTCTTCCTTCAGGGGTGCGGGGCGAGTATCGATACGTCGTTTTGCACTCTGCCGTCCGGAGCACAGGCGGGTGTAGGAACGGGAAATGGGGACGGAACAAATATTATGATAGTTACATGACAAGGTTTATTTGGGTTTTATATTATTTTTGATCTTTGTTTTAGGAACCACACACCAATGGGCCTTTGTTTGTAGAGAGGAACCTGTATTTGAAATTTGCGAAAGCTGAACTTATTGAAAAGCACACAGCCAAGCTAGGGCTGAAACAATTGGGAATGCCGGTTTATCATGGTTCCGGCTCACACGAGTATAAAAACGAGAAATATAGGTTCTTAGTCATTGACCGCTTTGGCAGTGATTTACATAAGATTTTCACATCAAATGGATCTAACGGTTTTCCGGTTCCAACTGTATTCAAGATTGCAACACAGATAGTATGAAACTTTTTTGTAAAATTATTTGTCAACAAATTTAGTAGAATGGTTAGAATATAGTTTCAGAACTGGCTTACGTGCTACTTTATGATATCTGAATTGTTAATCTCAACAGTTCTGATGGATAAAAATGCTTGAAATAAATAATTTTTTTAAATCAGATTTTAAGTCAATATTTTAAATGGTTCAATATGTAGAACCAACATTTTATAGTAATAAGAAGAAATAAGCACCATTATAGTATGATATTGGTAAGGTAGGAAGGGGCTATGTACCCCAAGCGACTACCTAGGCCACCAAGAGCCCTTTTGCCACTACCAATTATGGTGCAACTTCTAGCTCAAACATTCCCAACCTTTTAATGAAAGCCAGAAGGTCCTTCCATGAGATGAGACCTTTTAATGTATTGAAGTAACTGCTGAGCTGTTACCGATTGAAGTTACACATTCTTAAATATCTTATATGTATACATATTTATCCAGTAGCTGCTGAATCTATATTGTAACCACTTATAACATCAAGTAAGAAAATTGATTATTTTACCTCTCCTCAGGTTGAAGTTTTGGAATTCATGCACTCCCATGGATATGTGCATGCTGACATTAAAAGTGCCAATTTACTGTTAGGACGTAGCAAAAAAACTGAAAATCAAGTGTTTTTAGTGGATTTTGGTGTCGCGACAACTTTTAGCACTGACAAGAAATTTAAACCTGACCCAAAGAAAGCACATAACGGTACCATGGAGTATCTTAGCACAGATGCTCATAAAGGCGGTGAGTAAATTAAATTTTAATTATAATTTATGTAAATTTTTATAGAAATCTTTTTTTTTTATCTATCTCTCTCGCAATTGAGTTCGTGAGAAGTGGCAGAGGTATAGAGTCTGCTAAATTAGAGAAGAGTTGCACAATTTTATTCTTAGTAAGAATCTGAAACAAAATTTAGGACAACTTCGGTCCTTGTTAAAATATGGTAAAAAATCGAGATTTCATATTTTAGCCACATCTTTTTCATTACTTAAAATGAATAAATTATTTTTAATAGGTTTATAATTAGTTTTTTTATTTGCGTCCTCCTGGATGGATGAGGCGTTACCCAGCATTGAAAAAGAAGAATATAGCTGCTTTCAGTTTTGTTCTAGATACTCTATTTTCTGAGATATAAAAATTCTCGGGAGCCATTTATTTTATCAGTTATTATTTGTGCTGCACATTATAATACCTGTCTGTTTTTCATGAATAATTAGTATTTGAGGAGCTGACATTCAAAAACCGATAAATCCACTTTCATTAGTTTCGGAAAAAAACTGTCACATAAAATCAATAAACAATATTTTATTGCATATTTTTTTTTGCATATTAATCATAATATTTTTCATCACATTTTTCTTACACTTTTTTTAATCAGCAATTTAAGTTGGATTAATAGGTTTTTGATTGAAAACCTTGAAATTTGATTGGATTTTAAACAATTTAAAGAAATTTTATTTATCCATCAATAAAAGTCCAATAATTTATTTGAGGAAAAAACTCGAATAAAAGTAAAATTTTGCGAGTAAAAATTTAAAAAATTGCTTTAAATAAAATTGCTTCGTTTTTCCCTCTCGTTTACTCACATGATAATAAATAATTATTATATGACCCTTGGCTTGTGCCACTGCTCACGTCAAGCTGAAAACACTGTCAGTTTTTTTTACCATTAGAAATGCATTTCCTCATGGTACCAATACTGAATTATTATAACTATGCTTTTACTATAGTACCTATTATTGGACTGTCGAGTTGTATCAAAATAATCTGCTCGTAAATGCCACTATTGACTCAAATCATGTAGTATACATTTTTGACTCTAAATTGAATGTGCTATTTATTTTCTAACTTTAATTTTATAGTGCCGACTCGACGAGGGGATCTAGAAATATTACTGTACAATTTAATTGAATGGTTGGGAGGTTCCTTACCATGGAAGAAAGAAAAAAATGCTGACAAAGTCCATGCTGCAAAGACAAAATATGTCAGTAATATTGGTGAAGCAGACCAGGTGTTCAACACAGGAAAACCACCAGGTAAAGCTATGTTTTATACTTTTGAAGTTTCCACATGACAAGTTTCATGTTTCTTTTGCAATTTGAAATATAAAATTTTAATAAAGTAGGGTTCGGTAAAAATAGTCCCATTGCAAGGTCACAATAATTTCCAAACCAATTTTGACACAGTTCCAGAAAATATCAAACACTTATTTTAGTCAGATAGCCTAAAGTCCTGATTCAGTTGCACAGAGCACCAACCTACTATAAAAAACGTGCATGACCTCAGCTGAGTGATCAATAATGAATCTCAACTTTTTGATAAAAATGTTTAAATGTTTGTTTTAAGTTTCTTTTTATTTACCTTTTGTAATTTTTAATAAAACATATTTATAATATTGGGGACATTCCTGCTTCACAAAAACTACCCCAAACAATTATTGTAGTTTTTGTGGAAGTCAGATTTCTGGAAAGTATGTGAACCACACCGCGAGTTAAGTGGTTTCAAAGTGACAGCTATGTGAATTAAAAAAGGTTTTCAAAGCCCATATAGAAGGTGATAGGATTTCTTAAGGAAATTACTGACTATAATTATTAAAAGCCATTCACTTATTATTTGCGAAGTAGGAGGCCTTGTTAGGGTAACAGAAACCATTCTGTATAAATGCTGTCATTCATTTATGGAAATTAGGTTAGGTCAATTTTTCAAAAATTTCTCGTCGATAAGCAGAACATGGTTGTCAGATTGATTTTTGTTACTTTTCATCTTTTGGCTTTAGATTTTGAAACATTTGGCCTCTTATCTCATTTTATGGTCGTTCAGTAGGTATATTATGATATTGAAATCTTTAATAATTATTATTATTATAAAGCAAAAAAAAAGTTTTGAATAAGCTTTTCGGAAAGAGGTTTAAGTATTAATGCCATGAAGAAATTCTACAGTGAACGTTGATGAGAAATAAAAAAATTTCAAATTGTCCCGAGTGCACTACTACAATGTCCTAGTCCACATCTCTGTAGTTTTTTCATCGCTAGAACCCCTGTAACTGTCCATATATTTGTCGTAACAACTTTTATAGTTCGACAATATTAAACCTCCGTGGCATTAAACGTCATGAGCATGGTGCCTCATCTCATCCACTGCATGCTACTTCACTGCACGCTAAGGCTAGACGTTCGTTTAGAGAAGTGGGAGGAAACGTAACTTTATTTTCTTCTAGCCATTTTATAATATTGTTTTTCTTCCAGCTGCTTAGGATTTTCCACTATCAACCGCGAATGATAACTATGGCGTTGTCGAGGGAGTTGTCCATTACAATAATTAGCGAGGGATTCTCTAGATTTGGTATAACTTGCTTCTCTACACAATTTTCAAAGGTTTCGCTATCCATGCTGTCATGATAATTACTGCTACAATTAGGATATGAAAAAATAGAACTGGTATTAGGAACAAATTCATTTTTTGTACTTGCATGCAAAACTAGAAATCTTTTCCTGCCACAGTAACGCACTTTTTGCACAAACTCGTCCTTCAAGGCTGGATTTTGGTGCCTTATAAAAATAACCAGGTCTCATCCAGAAAAGCCACCTCTCTGAAATGTTCCTTTAAACTGTCTAAATACGTTTTCAGAAACTTGACCCTTTTGAAAACTACACTCGGCTGTTCGTATAAAAACCACCGGCTACGTTCACTTTTGAATTTAAATCTAATTTACAAGTTTCGAGTAATTTTGAAAGTGCAGACAAAGTAATTTGAAGACTATTCCGTTTTATCAATTCTTCTTGAAGTAATTTTGGAGTTTTTTTTTGAGCATAAGACTGTGTGTCTTGCTTTGAAAGCACTTCTAATCACAACGATGGATTTATCAAAATTATGAATATAAAACCCAGGCAAAAATGCATTAAATAAAACATTTAGAAGGTAGATAAGCGAATACAAATCTTTTGAGTTGCTGAGATTCAGATGTGCTGCGGTGTGTTATCTTATCTGTTTACACTTATTTTTAGTTTGGTACTACAAATTACTATTGAGCATTTTATTGAGTAAAGAAGTTTACTGTTTCTGCTGTCCCACTGTGTCCGTGTCACTTCCACTTATGGGCGCTAACAATATAGAAGTATTAGATATATGGTTGAAGTGGCGACACATCAATCGTAAAAATAATTTTTCAAATATTAATAATTAGGTATAAATTTAAATGTCCCGCCGCACTTACCAATGATATCTCCGGTAGCCCAGGGTGTCGCCACCGTCGCAGGTTACCTAGAGACTAACGTGTAATCAAGTTTTCTATTATATTATTTTTCTCTATGGACATACGGATTTTTTGCTATTGAAATGTTTTCACTGTATCATGAGATGATGCAAATATTTTGAGTATGTGTATTCTTAACTGATACATGGGACTATTTATTTAGACCGATTCCGAATATACTGTGGTAATTCAGTGTATAATACTACTACTACCACCACTACCACCACTACCACTACTATTACTACTACTACAGGTGACATTTAAGATTTTGTGTGGTTACACATTTTTACATTTTCGCCATGAAACCTGTTACCTTCCCCTCAGGGTTGAAGCTACCCTTTTCCTTAAGACCAAAATATCCAAATATCACTTGGACATGAAAAAGTTATGGAAACCCCCCCTCCCCCGTTTCTGCGAGCGGAGAATGGAATGATAATATTTTTCGTCCTCGCCCTTCTCAAACTACTCCTAAACGTGAAACTCACCCCTTTTCGGGATTTTATATAAAAGCCAGGAGTGGATTTGTATTCCTGGGTAGGTAACAGGTCTTGTGGTCAAAATGTATTACAGTAAAACCTGGATAACCCGGAAACGCCTGGGACCGAAAATAAATTCCGTCTTATACAGGTTTCCGGCTTAAACAACAACAACTGTCTAAACCGGAAACAAACCTGCTTAGCACGGAAAATGCCCAACAGTACGTACATTTTTTTTTTAGTATCGATAGAATGTTTTCCCTCGAGCCAATCTGATTTTATTTTGTCCTTATTCTTTAAAATATCATAAACTTGTGTTTTACCACACTTATATTTTTCCGCGAGAAGCTTAACGCTAATTTTTTGTTTTCATAACACATAATTAAATCCATTAAAATAGATTTCTAAAGATTTCAGTGTTAGAGTGTTGAATTTTTTATTTGCAGACATATCTAATATTGTACCTACTAAAAATAATTTGATGCTCACAGCTCACAGTTGGAGAGTTTAGAATTTACTAAAATTGAATCCGAACAGGACTAACAGGAAGTGCATAAGTACCTACAGACAGTTTTTATTGCCGCAATAAAAATTCCAAGAAGTGAGAGTAGGATAGACGCGCGAGAACATGCGGAGGTAAAGAGTAAAGGGTGGCGACGTCGGTCCGCTTCCGTCTTATGCAGGTGAAATTGCGTGCATAAGGTTGAAAAACGTGTTCCGTCTCCGCGTTACGCAGTTTCCGGCTTGAGCAGTGGAAGTTAACATGTAATGTGTATAGCTTAATTCGGGACCGGGAAAAATTTCCGTGATAGACAGATTTCCGCCTTATTCAGTGTTCGTCTTATCTAGGTTTGACTGTATATTAAATATATTACTAGAATACAACTAGTAATACAACAAACTCCCTTGTGGTTAGCATCGAAAGTGGGGTGGTTTTTTTTTAAGCTTTTAGGGGTAAGTCGAGAGGTGTAGGAAACACAAAAATAACATGATGTGTTTTCCGCCCGCAAAAATGGGGGGAATGGGTAATCATTATTAGATCCTGGCCTTCGGGAACTTCTCCGAAATGATCCGAAAATAGAGCCTGTCAATTATTTCAAGTTACGGTTTCACAAACCAGTTGCGGCACTCACTAATCATGGTCAAGACTAGAAGTACAAATTGTTATAAAATATTTAAAGATTGAGAACTAAATGATATAATTGTGAAGTGCTGCTTAGGAAGTATATTTATTCTATATTGTTTCAGCTACCTTTTTATGGTTTTTGGAATATGTGACCAAACTAGAGCATAATGAGCAGCCTAACTATAAATTAATTGTCAACAAATTCAAGGAAGAAATTGAACGGTCTGGTGGAAAAATAACTGATCCATTTTCCTTCAGCAGTCAGCAAAATGGTGTTGCTAAACCTAGATCCAGTCTTAAAAGAAAATCTTCACGATTATCTTTCGTCACTGTTAAAAGACCTAAAGTTGCACCAAAATCTAAAGTGGGTAAAAAACAAACAAACAAGGTTCAATCAAGTAATGTTGAAAATGAAAAACCCAAGAAAACCAAAACGAAGCCAGTAGCGAAGAATGAAACATCTGACTTGGATGAGGACGTCACTAAAGGATATACACCAGCAATGAAGGAATTGTTGTTGAAAAAGCAAAACAAGGTGAAAACTAAATCAAAGGGAGCAGAAAAAAAACCTGCGGCAAATGATTTAGTGCCTAGCACTTCCACGGGTTTTACCGATGAAATGCGAGAAAGGTCAGAAAAACTAAACAAAAAAAAAGTGAAAAAAGTTGAAATAAAGTCTCCTGAACAGTCCACGAAACGGGACTTAAGACCACAAAATAATGTCGACTATGTATGTAAAACTCCTGCTGCACTGAGAAAAGTATTGAGGCGGAAATTGTAACTCTTAAGTAATTTTTTATATGCTGTGTATGTGTACAACTGATGTGTGAAATTTATTTTGTTATTGATTTAACTAGAAATAAAATACTCAAAAATATCTTGAAATTTAATTTTTTAGCAAAATCCATATCAATTGAAAGTTTTATCACACTGTAAAAAAGACGCATCTTATTAATTTTTTTTTTATAAATTTGACATTTTGGAAAACCACTTTTTCATGATCTGGGGGTCATGATCGGTGGACATTTGATGAGTTTGGGTGATTTTCGTAAAGTGATGTCGTCCTCAACAGTGTAATATTTTATTAAAAAATACACTAACACTAATGTCTTATAGACACAATAATATCGTGTGATCCACAAAATTTGTCATCAACTAGGCATTTCCAAGTGCCTTGGAAGAGAAAGATAGCTATTGCAGTCATGTCTGAGCTCACTGCATCTGAGCACACCTACCAATAGTTTTATCTGACAGACTGGCAGACATGCTTCATTTTTTCCAAGGCACTAGTTGATGAAAAATTTTGTGAATCACCCGATACAATTGAAAAGTGAAAACAGTAATTATAGCCTCATGATGCCTCAGTTATGGGATAAATAAACAGTCATCACCTGTGATGAAGGCTGCTTAACAGATGTAAGGTCATCTTTATGTATACCAATTTAAATATAAAGAATTCTTGAAACAAAAAACCAACAGTATTTAAACCATAAGAGATACAGGGCTGCTTAAATTAGAGAAAAGTTGCGCTATTTTGTGGCCATCTCGCATCCATGAAGACAATCAAGATATCTGTGACCATTCCTGAAATATCCCGAAAAAATCCAATTCTTTATTTTTTCAATAGCTCCCTTATTATTTAAAGTTTCAATTTGAAAGTGTTCGGATTGACATTTGGCATCTGTTGGTGTCACTTGTTTTTTTTTACGCCCACTAGTTTCGAAGATATCATAGTCAACTTTTGTTTTTCTTATGGACGCCATATTGGAATTTTACATCATTCAGTATAGAAAAAATTGCAATCAACCGATGTATCACACTTGTACATTTTAAGGAAACCAAAAAATCAAAATAACATTTTTTTGAAAAAATCATAAATGAAAGCGGAGGGGCATTTATGATTTAATACAGATGGGCCATCAAAAAGGTAACAAGCTTAATGTTTGGAAAGTGAAGATGTATGCGAAAAACGCCGAAACAGGTCGATTTTGTTATCGAGGGGGACATATTTTCGTGACAAATTTAACTACCCAAGTTCACCCCCACTTGGCAGCGGTAGCTACCCCTTTGCTTATCATCATAGGGAACAGCTATCGAGTGATACATCATTTGAAAGCTACTTGAATTCTCTTTACAACGATATCCAACATTTTGGGTTTCGCTCACATACAGGGTGGCCCAACGAAAACGTAACTCGCCTTAATCACTTGTATGTCACTTTTCGTCGTTATGATTACTCAAAGAATCACCCCTTGAAGTTTGTACCCACACTTAATTAACACCCTGTATAATTATTGCAAATTATTTACTACTTTTTTCTGTGACGGGCAAAAATCATCATTCACTCATCGAAAACTTAAGCATCTTTGCAAAACTTTAATCAATTTTAATTAAATTATGATATTTGACAGTTTGAAAATTCAAATTCAACATTGATCAACATTCTCACATTTTCAGTTCCTATCTAATTACGTTTTTTGATCTTTTAACACTAAGTTTTTCTTTACACAGAAAAAAATTGTACAACTACATATTATACACAAGAAAAAAGTACGATTTTAGCTCTTGATGTGTTTGTCGAAATCATATCTCGAGCTAAAATTTATCACTTTTTTCCCTTGTATAATAAATAACTATACAGTTCACTTATTATTTACGAATTAGGTTATGGTGTAGGGTGATGGAAATCACTGGGTATAACCCTACGAATAAAGAGTACTTACCTGTGGTTATTTCCAGCTTATCAGTGAGACATCGATGTCTCTGTCTTTACCGTACCATTAGGGTTGTGTCGTTCAGAAAACTTTATTATTTACGTCAATAATTTCAATCAAATATGACAGAATATTGTCCATTTTTTGCTTATTTTGTTGTTTTGTTATTGAGAACTTCATTGGCATCGTGTTCATCCCACACCGGCCGAGGAAACTTTTTGGCTGTTGCTCTGGCATGGCATCAACATACCCTCGCAAAATCAAGTTGTGCAGTTATTGCTGTTTGTTTGCCTGCTGAAGCTAAATTTCATTATTCCTGGATTTCAGCACGCCGTCTGATTGAAAATACGTTGCGTGACAACACATCAGTGACCTAATGCCATTCTCAACGTGTTAATCCTCAACCGTTAAAAAAGCTGTTTAAATTGGGACATGCTTAGGTTGACATATTTAATGTTCTACTCGAGACTATTCAATGGAGTTGTCCTCTGGAGAAATGAAACGATTGCAAACTGATGAAATGCGAGAAAGATGGAAAGAAGTGAAGGATAAAAAACTGAAAAAATTCAAATGAATAAATTTTACAGCATTTTATTTACAATTTCTTTTTGATCATTTTCTCAAAATAGGAATCTATCCCTAAATAGCAAATCTAAAAAAGTACTAACCATTACAAAGAAGAATAATTTCACTTTTGTCTCATTAGGTACTTATCTCAGTGCTGCAGGGATCCTTACATAAAGAATCAACATTATTTTTGGGCCGTAAGCCTTTTTTTTTTTTCTTGGACTGAATGTTGACTATGTAACACACCTTCTGCAGCAATGAGAAAGATGTTGAGATGAAAGAGAAATTATTTTTGTAATTGTTATGTACTTACTAGAAATAAAACACTAACACTCGATATTATAAAGCAAGACAAGTTATTAGTCCTACTATAGTCTCACATGATATGAAACTAACATCATCTTTAACAGTGTGTTATTTTGATTTATAATATTGAGCGTTGAGGTATCTATAAATTAAATGTTTAATTAGACAGATATCGATAATTGAAACTTTTATCACAAGATATAAAAGAAGCGTGTAATTCCTTTGCTATATAAATTTGGCATTCAATATTTTCAGTAGCACTGTAGACTCCGATTATCTGGGATGGTCGAGAAAATGAGTTTTCTGAACAACCGAATTCACGCAAATTAACAAAATGACACAAGTGACAAAACTAGTTTTTCAAGAATTCTGGAATATAGATCACCATTATACCATTGTCTTTTTTTAGCTCTTGTAGCAGAGTAAAAAATAAACTTATCATTTTTTAAGCTCCTAACTTTGTTTTTACTCCCCTGAAAAATTATCATTTTCTGACATAAGACCTTTTGTCATGAAATCCGAAATTGAAAGGATCATAAAGTATTTTATTACCTACCCTTCTCTAATGCTGTTTTCCCTAGATAACAGACAGGAACAGATTGAACTCCTATTGTAACCACTTGAATCTATTCTTAGAACATGCCCCATTGGGTGCGCTAGCACGACATGGAATAAATCACATTACTGTGTGAGTGTGACGACAGGTTTATATATTTGTTATTTCCTAAAATGCAACAGACCTTTGCAATTTTACCGGTGCAATATTTCGCTGACTTCTGGTGGCGCATTTTTCTCCAACATTTGTCAAGTTGAGACAAAATATCGCCAAAACTTCAAATAAACCTCAAACGCCATAACCTAACAGGATCTTGACTTGACGTAAATCATTTTCTACAATACAAAAAACAAATACACACTGATCCTAAAAAACATCATCTGAAAAATGACCGGCGGTTTCTTCAGTATTTCTGTGGATAGGTAGAAACAAAGAATAATAAAGAAACCTTGGCTTCGGTAAGATATGTGAAGCAAATGATGATGATAAATACTTTTTTGAGTATCATTGACATCATTAAGACAACACGTGTTCTTCGGTCGCAGTGGAGGTGTGACAATGGCCCACTCACGATAAATCTAATCTAAAACACTTGACAGTAGGTACAGTGATATTTTTAGCAATATTAAAATTCCACGGTCAGTATTGTCATCATCAGTATTTGCCAAAACGTAACAGGTCAAATTGCAAAGGTCTGTTCATGAAAATTTTCAGACATTACTGATCCACTATTATCGGTATCCCAGTTTATAAACAACCAAGGGACCAGATAATCGAGAGTCTACTCACATATTATGCCATCTCACTAGATATACTGAGTTTAACTGGCCAAGTTGCCTATGAGCGAGGCTAATAAGCTCTAGTGCAGAGAAGAGTATTTTAGTTTTTATTATTAATAAGTAGGCACCTACTATTTTCTTGTGTTTTTTGTTTGTACCGTGTATTTCAGAAAGTGCAATTGAAGGGCTCGGTGCAAAAACCAGTCAACTCCATTTTTTACTAATTTTTTAATCCGAATTTCAAAATTTTTTTTTGATGTGATTTACGTTTTGGGCCCTTTGAATTATGTTTTTAAAAAATTATAAAACAAATAAAAGGCGAAAAACTTTAATTGTGAGAATTACAGACTGTTCCAAGCAATGTTAAAACTACGGAATCCAGCGTAAGACTGAATTGTCTTATTATTACAAAATTATATTTTCTACGACAATAAATGTTTATATTTTAAAGTTCACTCCTCTAGAAGCTAAGGTTACACTTTCCTGTGGGAAAGTAGAATATAAAAGATTTCCATCTACCAAGGTATTTCTAGAAATGCATATTTGCATTGTTTCAGAGTTGAAAGAACGTTGTAGTATAATATGTCCAACAACAGGATGTCAAAGAATTAAATAATAAAATAATTAAGTAAAATGCCTTGGAAGACTGCTGACATTGGATTTTGTAATATTATCTAGAAGTAATGAATATTAATTAAAATATCTTAAATAAAACATAATCATTAAATCTATTAATTATTATCAAAGCATAATATTAATATTAGGTAAATAAGTAGGTATTATTATATTAGTAAATAATATGGGGATAACATAACTTCTCCCTCCCTAAGAGAAAAAATTAGGGGTTTTTAAACTAAAAGCACACTAATTTTTAAAAGATATTTCCTGTAAAGGATCTGGTTCGACTTTCGAGTTTTTCACTTGTTTTTTAGAATACACTGTATATGCTAAATATAAAAATATGCAGATTATCAAAATTACTAGAATTATTGTCCACACACTAATGTTATTATAATGCACTACAGGTGGCTTAATGTTGTTGACACTTTCACGATTTTTGTCCATTAATTTCACTGCATTGTTGAGTTCATCTAGGTCAAGATGCTCTAACTGGAGTGGAGTCAATATCATGTTACCTGAAGTATTAATTACAGGTAATGACAGCTGAATCTCTGGGACGTTGACAAATTTTCTTACGGCACTTGGATTCTGGTACATGCGAATTGTTTCTTTATCTATTTTCATGTAACAATCCTCATTAATGGTTATTGTATAACTTCCAAAAAGGGCTGCTTTGCTTTCGTCTTTTTGACAAATTGTTACTGCAATCACTTCTGTAGGAATGATTACTATCCACTTGTTTTCTGACACCTTCTGGATTTTGGTAGAATTGATTGATATTGGTTTCAATTTACATTGACCATACTTATTATTAAATTTTATAAGCTGAACCTCACAGGGGCTGTCATCATGTATTTGGCTGGTGCTGATTGAGTGGCACATGTATTGGCCAGAAATTATTTCTTCACATTGGTTGTCACTTAGTCCATACCTTAACTCATTTATGGAAAGGAATTTCTTTCTAGGAACAATGACTCGAAAATGGTCGTTATTTCTGATGGGGAATGCAAATAAATGAAAGTAATCATATGATTCTAATTCAACGATCGGAATTTCTAATATGAACACAATTTCATTATTTTTTGTGTATGCTTTAATTGCAATTGTTTTTTCAAACAAGATTAGATTTTCTTTAGAGACATCGAAAGGTAGTTTATCGGTCTTAATAAAAGGTGCGATTGTTTCTAATTCTGATAACAGATCAACCGGTTCTATGATACTAGGGTGTAATGTATTAAGTTTGGCAAATGTTACTGCATTTTCCAAAGATTCAAGTATTCTTTGAATAACCGTGATTGCTAATATTATTTGGTTGAAGACAGTGTTCATAATCACTAATTCATACAGATTAGCTGTTCTTAGTTCTAGTTCATTCATAACATTGCTAACTTGCATAATAATTCGACTTTCCATTATTAACTGATTGCTTGTTAATTTTTGGATAGTATCATTGAATTTAATTATTGCTGTTTGAGTTAAAGAAATTTGATCTTTGATAATAACTTTCAATTTTTCTTGGTTATCAGACAGCTGTTCAATTGCTTTATCATACCTTTCGGCATCTTCATTGTCCAAGTTACCAGTAATTGCTTTGAAAATATTACCTAATCCATTTATTAGGCCTCTTTTAGATCTCGTAATCATTTGTTCAGGAATTAATTGAATAAATTTATTTTTTGTTTCTTTAAGTAGATTTTCGATTATGTATTTATAATTATACATTTCTCTGGAATATTGATCTCCAAATTTAGTCATGTTCATCGATTGATTGATTGTCAAATAATTGTTTTCTAAAATTTTAAATTCTTTTATTAGATCAGTTAAATCGAATTTCTGTATTAAAGTCCAGTAATCTACTATATTTTGCATGTGTCCTAATTTGAGTGGTAAAATTCCAGGGTTGTTGTCAATTTTCTGTATATTGATTTTATCATATTCTCGACCTATGGTGGAGTTGAGGATGAGGAAGATTGATCTGAAAGACAAGGATGGCGTAAGTTTTTGAGGCGTACATATCGCTTAGTGTTATTGTCACTTATAACAGCTACATTTTTATCTGATATCTTTTCGATAACATATGGACCAAAATTTCTCTGCGCGGTTTTACGTCTCCTACCTTTATAATTTTTCTCATATACAGTTTGTCCTACTTTAAATTGAATGTCGCTTAATCGTTCGTTTCTCTTATCAATAACTCTATGTTTTTCCTTTTCTAATGTTTCTGAAATTGATTTATAGACAATTTTTAATTTTTCTTTGTGATTTTTCGCGTAATCTTGGTATACTTGTTGGTTATAGTGAATGTCCAAAGGATTGCGATTATCTGAATGTCCTAACATAAGTTCTAAGGGTGTAAAATTCGTGGACGAATGAATTGTATTATTATATGCTATTAGGGCATAATTCATAAGTGTTGTTATAGGTTCATTTTTAAAGGTTAATTTTAGAACTCTTATTTGCTCTAGTAATGTTGAATGTAATCGTTCTATTAAACCGTTTGAATCTGGGTGGTTCTCTGTTACAAAGTGAATTTTTATTTTATGCATTTCTAAAACATTTTGGACTGTTTCATTTTGAAACTCAGTACCGTTGTCTAAGGTAATCATAAGGGGTGTTCCGAAACAAGCAAAGTATTGCAAGAAACCTTGTGTAACGTCGATGCTATTTTTAGATGTAATAGGGATCGCTTGTCCAAATTTAGTGAATGCATCAATAATTGTGAGGTAATTTTTTGATTCTACGACAAAAGTATCGGCATGCAATTTCTGAAATGGTTTTTCCGGAGTGGAAGTTATCATTAAAGGAATCTTGGGGGGATTTCTGTCGTATTTCGCTTTATTGCAAATGTCACATTTATTGATAAAGCTAGTGATTTTATTTTTCATGTCATCAAAATAATACCTTCTTTGTATTTGTTTGAGGGTCTCTGTTATACCACGGTGGTTAGTTTTCCCTACATGTTGATATTCTATAACTTGTAATTCTTCATCTGGGTCCGATATAACTATTAATTTTGAAGTACATCTAATAATATTGGGACCTGAATCATTAAATAACCGAATATAAATGTTGCTAAAATCTTTATATAGATTTTCGGTACTAAAGTAAAAATAGTATTTCTTCTTCTCAGCTGTGTATTCTTTAAGAAACTTTTTTATTTGATCTTCGTTATTAGATTTTGTAATATACACATTATGAATGGTTTTATTCGATTTTTTAATTATTTCTACGGGTTTAGGCTTTGTAAGAACTTCATTGATAAAGTATTGATTGGGTTTGTTATCAATTGCTTCGTCTAAAATTCTAATCGCGTTTCTGGGTTCAGAATTAGCATTAGAATTGCTTGTCTGTTCGCTATCGTCATCTGAGATGTTATCTAAATTTTCAAAATCATCAATATTGACTATAACTGAATCATTATCGATTGCGTTTATTTGATCGATTTTTATTCTGCTAAGGGCATCGGCATTTCTATTAAATATTCCCTTTTTATGAATTATTTCATAATCGAATTCTTCTAGTCTAATCCTCCATCTTTGTAATTTAGAATTGGGGTCTTTTGATTTAAATAACCACACTAAAGGGCGGTGATCTGTGTATATTTGGCACTTTCTTCCATACAGGTATGGTCTAAAATATTTGGTTGCCCAAACTATAGCAAGTAGTTCTTTCTCCATAGCATGATAATCTTGTTCGCTTTTGTTAAGGGTTCTAGAAGCATAACATATAGGTCGGTCTTGTCCTATAGGGCCTTGACTCAAAATTGCTCCAAGGGCTACATTTGATGCATCTGTGGTTAGTACAAATGGTTTAGAAAAGTCTGGGTATTGAAGAACAGGATGATTAGTAAGAATATTTTTTACTTTTTCAAATGCGGAAATAAATTCAGAATCGTGTACGATTTTATTGCCTTTCTTAAGACACTTGGTGAGTGGCTTGGTAATTTGAGCATAGTCCTTAATAAATTTGCGGTAATAACCACTAAGGCCTAAGAAACTTTTGATCTCTTTGTTGGTTTTTGGCAAAGGGTAATTTATTACTGCTGATATTTTATCTGGATTGGGCAAAACACCTTCAGGCGTTACAATGTGACCCAAAAAGGCTACTTCTCTTTTTAAAAACTCACTCTTATCTAACTGAATTTTAAATTTTGCTGATCTAAGCCGATCAAAGACTGCTCTCAATTTTTCTACATGCTCTTGAAGGGATGTTGAATAAATGATAATATCATCTAAGTAAACTATACATTTTTCATTTTGTATACCTCTCAGAACATTATCCATTACACGCTGGAACGTTGCCGGTGCATTTTTTAAACCGAAGGGCATTCGTTTATATTCATAATGTCCTCGTGGGGTACTAAAGGCAGTTTTTTGTATGTCGTTTTCGTTCATTTCTATTTGATGAAAACCCGAGGCAAGATCAAGGGTTGAAAAATATTGACATTTACCTAGCTTGTCAAGAATTTCTGTAATGTTTGGCAATGGATACCTATCATCTACAGTCTGTTCGTTAAGTTTCCGATAATCGATTACTAGCCTGTGTTTTCGTTCGCCGGAGGCATCAAGTTTTTTCGGTACGATTATTATTGGGCTACTCCAAGGTGAATCTGATGGTTGGATGATATCTTGTTCTAACAAATCTTTGATTTGTCTTTCGGCTTCTAATTGACTAGCTTGGGGTAATCGATAAGCTTTTTTGTAAATAGGTGTCTCATCTTTTAATTTAATTGAATGTTTAATTACGTTTGTGAATGTTAAAGGTAATTTATTACAATAAAAAATATCACGATATTCATGACATAGTTTAAAAATTTCGTTTCGTTCTTGATTATTCAAATGAGATAATCTAAGATTTTGCAAATTTTCTTTTAAAATTTGGTCAATATTGTTATTCATATTTTGATCGTTAGATGAGTTTGAATTTGATTCATCTACTTCCATTTCTTCATAACAATTTAAAGAATCAACCACTAACGGTTCATTAATTTCAAATTTGACCGGAAAGTCATTAGAATTTATTACAGTGGTAATTGCAAAATTATTCTTAATATTTACTAGCGCTGTGGGTGTTTCAACGCCGTCTTGGAATGATAAATGATTTATGATTCCTAAGGAAGAGAGGGTGTTCACAGGTATTTTTACAATTTTTTCCATTCTAGGATCAATTGTAACCGTGCATTTATTAAAATTGTTATTTCCGTAATGAATTGGAATATTTGTATCTTTAGTTTTCAAAATTTTGTTTTCAATGCTGATGTCAGCTTTTAACCTTTTAAGTAAGTCGATTCCGATAAGTCCATCGTAATTTTTGCTAAAATCAAAAATGCAAAACTTGTGATACATCATGCAATTAAAAGTTTTAGGCAAGGGTATGTTTGCAACATACTTATGCGAAGTTGTTTTATGTGCAGTTTTAATTTTGAAAGGTTCTACCTCTACATATTTCCTGTAATACTTATTTACAACATCTGGACTGATCAAAGTTCTTGATGATCCTGTATCAATTAAAAATTTCAGATTGACATGTGGAATAATAATGTAAGGTAGTAAATTTTGATTGATGTTATTTAAATCTATTAGGTTAAATCTTGAGTTGACTGGTCCTGCTGAAAATTTAGATTTTGTTCGTCTTTAAAATTTTCAGGTGAATTTTGTATTTCATTATTTTCAGGTTCGTCGTATTCTGGTTGTTGATAGTATTCTGATTGATAATACTCAGAATAATCAAAGTCGTCATTTTCGTTATAGTATTGATTCTCATTATAATAATAATCATCATTATAAGGCAAATATTGGTTACCTGATATATTTATTTTATTTGCTGGACTATTATTAATAATATCTTGATGGTACATTTCTTCAAAACTTCGTCTCGGAATTTTCCGGGGTCTGGTTTCAGTAGTGTTTGTCGTATGTCTAGTATTACCTGAGGACGTATCCATAGGCGTGGGTTTATAAAATGAATTCGGGTTAGCACTATTATTGCTATTATTAAAATTAGGATTATTTTGGAAATTAGGTCTTTGAAATCTTGGGTAAAAATTATTATTGAAAGGTCTTCGTTGGAAATTATTTTGGCAGAAATTATTGCTCGAAAACATTGGACGTTGAGCAGGTTGTTGCAATGCAGGTCTTTGAAAATTAAAATTAAAATTTGATGGTGGTAAGTTAGGTCTAGGAAAATTCACTGGTTGAGATGGATATGCATAATGTAGATTATTTGTTTGAGATGGTTGAAATTTTTGGATGGGTTTGTAATTTTTATTAGCATTAGGATTATATAATCTATTTCTATAATATGCAACATTTTCCTCTTCAATCACAAAATTCATTGCTTCTTCTAAACTCTTAGGATTTTTAAATCTGACCTTATCTGACAATCTTTCAGGGATCACGTTTAAAAATACATCTAAAGACATTTCATCGTACATTGCAGTTTTAGCAAGTCTTATTCCTGCATCATTTTCTTCTAATTTTAATTTTGTTAAAAGTAAAACCCTAACATCTTGACATCTCATGCCAAATTGATATGGAGATTCATTTTTCTCCATTCTTAAATTCATTAAATCTCTAACAAGACATTTTGAATTTCTTTGGTCACCAAAATAGGAAATCAATAATTTTTTGTAACTATTCCAATCTACGAGGTCGTCTCTACTAGCAATTAATGTTAACGCTCGACCACTTAATTTATTTGTAATCAGCTTTACTAACCAAGAATTTTGAACGTCATTATCTTTTGTAAAGAATGTACTAAGAAAGCTTTCACAAGCTGAAATATAAATTCCTAGGGTAGCTTGATTACCATCATAATTTGGGATAGCATCCAAATAAAGTTTCATATTATTATTATTGTTTGCCATTTCAGTTGATTTGCTATCACTCTTACTACTATCTAAAAAATTTTCTAAATCTACTAAATCAGTATTTAATTTCTGATCACTTAATAAATCCTTATCTGATTTTATTTCAATAGTTGAATTAGATTCTTCAGTATTTTCTTCAATAATATTTTCTAATCTTTGAACTGATCTTAAACGTAATTCGTTAAATGTTTTCAATAAATCATCTATATCAGACATTAATTATTAATATCAATAAAAATCATTAACGAGTCAATAATGGATAGGATACATGGAAAGAGTTAAAAGGTACTCACATTAATATCTTCTGTTTCATTTTCTTAATCTACGATGAAGCCAAACTGGACGATGCTTGTTCCAAATTTAGGCTGACTGGTTGCAGATGGGCGAAACTGGACGATGCTTGTTCCAAATTTCGGCTGGCTGGTGGTTGCGGAATCTGTTGTGAATCAGGCGATGGGTAGTCCTGGCAGTGGATTGTGTCGATGCTTGTACACAAGTTCACGTTTTCACGACAAAGTCCAAAGATACGGTTCGATTTCGAACAAAGAATTGAAATTCACGAGCAAACTTTTAACGATTTTTGGAAAAAGAATGCACTAACGAAATCCGGATGACTGCGCCATTTACGTTTTGGGCCCTTTGAATTATGTTTTTAAAAAATTATAAAACAAATAAAAGGCGAAAAACTTTAATTGTGAGAATTACAGACTGTTCCAAGCAATGTTAAAACTACGGAATCCAGCGTAAGACTGAATTGTCTTATTATTACAAAATTATATTTTCTACGACAATAAATGTTTATATTTTAAAGTTCACTCCTCTAGAAGCTAAGGTTACACTTTCCTGTGGGAAAGTAGAATATAAAAGATTTCCATCTACCAAGGTATTTCTAGAAATGCATATTTGCATTGTTTCAGAGTTGAAAGAACGTTGTAGTATAATATGTCCAACAACAGGATGTCAAAGAATTAAATAATAAAATAATTAAGTAAAATGCCTTGGAAGACTGCTGACATTGGATTTTGTAATATTATCTAGAAGTAATGAATATTAATTAAAATATCTTAAATAAAACATAATCATTAAATCTATTAATTATTATCAAAGCATAATATTAATATTAGGTAAATAAGTAGGTATTATTATATTAGTAAATAATATGGGGATAACATAACTTGTGCCTGAGAAAAATTTATCTTTCAGTTTATTATTAAATCACTGCCAAGTCCCAATATTTAATGGTCAATTTTGTTCGAATCAAAACTTATTTGTCAAATAACATTTTTAGAAAGTTTTTTTTTGATTTCCCACAAATTATGAAAAATGGAGTTGACTGGTTTTTGCACCGAGCCCTTCAATTTGTTATTCAGATTAGTTAATTTTGGGTTCACTTGGTGTCCCATATAACAGTGACATACCGTCGGCTTCATATGAAAAGTGCACAAGTCCAAAATGATAGTTTTAACAATAAATGACAAAAACTGTTTAAAGTAGGGATTTACATTGTGAATGATGTTAGCTTATGTTACAGTTTTTCAAAATTCATATTTTTTTTTGTCTATCATACTAAACAAGTGAAATTTGCATGACACCATCTCAAGTTTCAAAAATATTACATTAACATACAATATAACAACTTAATACCAGCTGCAATGGTTAACATAACGTAGTTTTGCCCATCTATTAGGTGATTTTCAACTTCATTGATCTGATCTGAATGTTATGAACTGCATCTTGCTCTTCTCACGATTGATTTCCACATTCTTCACCCTTCCATCTTCAGCTCTACAACCGTTCTCTTTCTGTTGGCCTTTGATTCAATAAAAACCTGGATTAAATTATAATTTCGGGTTTTTGACACGTAACATTTCATTTCATTTACGATTTCATTGTTTTGTATTATTGTTCTTTATAGTAATTTAATTTTTGCTGCCGTAGAGGATCTTTCAACAATAAAAAGAGGAGTTTTTACTTGTTCACGTTGACTAAGGGAACTTTTTACTATTTTAAACTTATATAATCCTCTATCAATATTTATCCATTACTGAGATATTCTGGACAAAAAAAGCACCCAGCATGTTCACAGCAGGCAGTTATGATTTCAGAAAATATATGGGACTGAGAATTTCCGTATACCTGAAAGTTTGTCAGGTAGGTTTTATTACACCCTATGAATCTTATTTTTAAGGATCAGTATGGGAGGCTGTTTTTTAATTGACATTTATGTCGCGGCTGAATATAGGACCGGTTTGTGTACTGGCTAACAGTATGTATGGTTTGTGTGCCGGCTAATTAGTTCTTACCAGGTTGGAGGAGAGCGCTACTTTGTTGCCAATTTCTTACTACAGATCAACTCCTCTCTAGTTAATTCTCCTTGCAGCTAATTTTGACAAATTGACAAGTAGGTATGACTGCAAACTGCAACCATAGAATAGCAATATTAAAAAGAATTTGCAGGCCCGATTCTCCTACCTGAAAATTTATTGCAATGTTGCCATACTTAAAAAAGAAATTGTGATATCTCGGAAACAAATGAAGATGGAATTTTTTTGTTCTGATTTTTGGAATCTCATAACACCGTACTATTTATAGTGTGTTATTGTTTTTTTTCCATGAGTTTTTCAACACCCTGTATAATTCAACTTTTTAAAACCCACCCTTTTACACTTTGGAAGAACTATTTTTAACTTCTTTTGTGTCATCTTTTGTTTTTTGTGTGTAAAATATTTTAACCAAACATGGCTTTCCACTCCTTACATGGGGGTTTGATCGCATTTTCTCACTATCCATGTTGTTACATCTTAAGGTTGTGGACACTGTAATCTGGCAATTGTCCTGGTGATGAGTTAACTACCCGACACCAGTTAACAAACTACTCTATTAATATGTTTTATATTCATTTGATGCGACTTATTTTTATTATTATTTTTTTTAAGAGGGAACATATGTCTTAACTATCTAGGTAAGACGCAGTCGCTTCACTTTGGTAATTCTTGACATCGACATCTAGCTCATATCGTCGCTTGAGAGCAGAACTAGTCTATGTCCAATTTTGACGTTTTTAGGGTTATTAATGCAAAGTATACATCTAAATATGCTCTATTTGATGCAGAAGTAGTCTAAGTCCAAAGCTTTAAGGTACGGATGTTAGTGCACAGAATCAAAGTAGCCTATGTAGTAAACGTTTCGTTAGTTGAGTGCAGAACTATTCTAAGTGACTCCGAGTATACCAACTGCATAAACGCGACGAAAATCGTTGGACTTGGACTAGTTATGACTTGGTTCTGTGTTTCAAGATGGACATACGCTAGTTCTGATCTGTAATTTTTTTATTTATTATTAATCTTTCATTTTTAAAAGCAAAAAAGCATTTTGTTCATTACACATCAAACCATGAATATTACAAGGAGCCAAAGAATATTAAATATGGTCGGTAAAACAGAAGAATGTTCACGTAAGTAATTAATTTCTTTGTATAGTTAATATAAAAATGTATTTATATTCTATAACAAAATTATTTAAACATTTTATTTCTATTTAAATTACCTATGGATTTTTTTTATTTATTCTAGAGAACAATCTGAGGAGCAAACATGTGAAAGAAAGTATAATAGAAACTAGAAAAATTACATCCCTAGATGGTAATTATCTGATGACCAATTCTGTTAATTTAGAAGTACCATCTCACCTAATTCCATGGGAAACTGCAACATTCTTTCCCGGAAACAATCATGTGTTTCCCGACATTCTAAATTTACTGAATGAAAATTTTAAAACGAAATTTTCAAAGACTGAGACAGAAGCAAATGTACCAGAACAAGAAACAAATGCTGTTAATTCGCAAGTTAATTTTATTGCAGAAGAGGAAAATCCTGGTAGTTCTCAAGTCAATATTATTGCAAAAGAAGGAAGTGCTGATTGTTCTCAATGCAATATTATTGCAGAAGAAGAAAATGCTGGTAGTTCTCAAGCCAATATTATTGCAGAAGAAGGAAGTGCTGATAGTTCTCAAGTCAATATGATTTTAGAACCAAATGCTAGTGGATCTCAATTTAATAGTATCGTAGCAAAAGATTTGTTTCTTTCATCTCCAGATACAGATCCATATCATGATGGAGATGACGATTTAATTGATCCTGATTTTACAGTCTCTAGTCATAATACAGTAAGGCCTGTATTCATCAATAAATATAACCCCTGGGGTTATATTTTGGAACATGTGATTGGTTTAAAATTCGTAGCGTTCGTAGTGTTTGAGCGTTAGACCAATCAGCTGTCAGAAAATTCAAAATATAATCCCAGAGTTATATTTTGAAGTTTGATGAATACGGACATAAGTGATCTAGATGACGAAGTAGATGAAAATAATAAACAAAAGAAAACTCTGAAAAGAAAAAAGCAACGCAATATTGATCAGTGGAAAAGAAATGTAATCAAAAAATCACATAATAGTGGTAAGGAATACAAAAACTGGAAAGGAAAAATTCAGACTGAAAGGAAACTCAAAATGCCATGTGCAAATTGTAGACTGAAGTGCAAGGAAAAATTTTCTGAATGTGAAAGGCATGAAATATTTTGTAATTATTGGAAACTTGGGGATATAAATAGGCAGAGGGACTTTATCTCAAAATTTGTTAAATTTAACAAAAAAGAACGCTCTCGTAAAAGGAAGGATCAAACATTAGAAAGAGCTGACAAAATGTTGTCTCACTCGGAAGAATCGGACACTGAAGACATCGAACATTCTAGAAGATCATTAACATTTGTTTATAGTCTTCCAAAACCAGGAACAGGCAATCAAGTAGTCTGTAAGGTATTTTTTCTTAATACTTTATGCATTAGTGCTCAAACTGTCAGAACAGTGTGCAATAAAATTGGAAGCACTGGTATAGTCTTGGAAGACAAGAGAGGGAAAGTGTGCAAAAACTCAGTGATCGATGAGTCAATTAAACAAAGTGTTCGTGACCACATAAACTCATTTGAGACTATCGAAAGTCATTATTGTCGAAAAACCTCTTCGCGTTTATATCTTCTCGCATCTCTTAATCTTTCGAAGATGTTCATTTTGTATCAAGAATATTGCGCAGAGCAGAACCTTCGTGAAATAGCAACAGAGAGTATGTACAGATCAATTTTCAATTTTGAATTTAATATGTCGTTTTTCAAACCTAAAAAAGATTTATGTGATATTTGTCACAAGTACCAGAATTCTTCAGTCGAAGATAAAATGAAATTAGAAGAAGAATATCAGTTACACATTAAAAACAAGTCCTTGGGAAGAGAACTAAAAAATTCTGATAAAGAGAAGGCATTACATAATTCTAGTTTTTGTGCTGCTACTTTTGATCTCCAACAGGTATTGTCTACACCTAAGTCAGATGTTGGGCTTGCCTACTACAAACTCAAGCTTTCAACCTATAATTTCACTGTTTTTAACTTGGCAACAAAGGAGTGTTTTTGTTATATGTGGGACGAGACCATTGCCAAAAGAGGGGCATCAGAAATTGGTAGTTCACTTCGACTTTTCATACAACATCATGTCAACAATGGTGTGAAGAATTTTTCATTTTATTCTGATAATTGCTCCGGGCAAAATCGGAATAAATACTTGTTCTCTCTGTACAACTACATGTCCCAAAAATTTAAAGTAAAAATTCGTCATTCATTTCTGGAAAGAGGTCATACTCAAACCGAAGGAGATTCGGTACACAGCGTTATTGAGAAGGCAGCAAGACCTATACCAGTATACACACCTGAACAGTGGTTCACCTTGGTTAGAACTGCAAAGAAAAAAAAACCCTTACTCTGTAGTTGAAATGAGACAGGAAGACATTTATGATTTGAAAACTCTTCAGAAGGACACGACGTTAAACTGGGAGAAAAATGAAGAAAACGATAAAGTTTACTGGAATAAATTAAAAATTGTGGAAAGTAACTCAGACTATCCAAATATTATATACTTCAAATATACTTATGACGAAAAAGAACAGTTCAAAAAGATAGTTTTAAACCAACGTGGACGGAAATCAATTAATGTCGATGTAACTAGTACCCAGTTGAAACGCCTCTATTCTGAGAAGATTCCTTTAACTAAAAAGAAATATGATCATTTACAATTTCTATGCAAAAAAGATGTAATCCTGCCTAGATACCATGATTATTACAAAGGTTTACCATATTCAAGTTCAACGCCGAGAAATGACACCGACAGTGACGACTAAGTGGCTAAAAAATGTAAAAAACCAATAATAATTAAACAGTAGTAGATATTGATTGTGCTGTACAGAATATTTAATTTAATTTTGTATTTTCTATTATGTGTATTATGAAGATTTATATTTTATTTATATATCTACCTGGCATTAGAAATTAATTATAAGAAATTATGTTTAGATTATTATTCCTTTCAATTTTTATTATAGCTAATCCTTATTATCTTTTACTATTTTCTCTAGTACATTTTTGAAATATGCCTTAATTTGAAAGAACTAAATAAAATGGTCTAAAAATATACCTTTTTGTAAATTTTGCACCCTTACCATAATAAAATTTGTTATTATTTTTTCCAATTTAACGTCTAAGCAAATAAATAATTTTAAACTAACCTAAGTCCTTATTAAAACTGTGAATTTAAATAATGCTTATTAAGCACATAGAATGAGGGAAGTTTTCGTAAGTATTATAAGTAATAATGCTTTCTGAACGACACACTTACTCCAACGGTATGGTGAAGACAGAGACATCGATGTTTCAATGGTTATTTCCATCTCATCAGTCTGTCACATCACCACCACTAGAGAAGTGTGCCGATCAGAAAGAAAATCAAAAGCTTTAAGCAAAATGATTTTGTTTTAATATTTGTTTCATAGTATTATAAGTCACATTTTTTTTTTAAACGAAATTAAAGCTGGTTGTAACTGTGAAGTAACAACACAATATAAAAAAGAAACCGTTCAGTGTGATTGAAAATGTGAAAATGTCTTCTATTAATTTTCTAATCGAAAAAAACGTCTCCTGTAAAAAGTACAATTTGTGACTTAGAATACTTCTACTCTCAAGCGACGATATATTCACACACAAATTTTTAATTATATAAATAGTTTTACAGACGAAACACGACACCCAAGGCACGAGTAGGATTCGAACCCACGCGGTGACAGGGCCAACAGATTAGTAGACTGCTTGCCTAACCCACTGGGCTATTGACCGCTCCTGACTTATTGTTTTATTGAATTACTATTGACTAATCTAAATTATAGTAAGTTGTACTTTCTGAATTACACAGCAATAAGTAGTTTGTAAAAAATACTACTAAACCACGTTGAATTTAAATTTCAAGTTTCTAGTAGGATAAACGAATTAATATCAACGAAAGAATAAAACGAGGAAGGCAACAGTGAACTCCCTCCCAGTAATAATAACCTCTTTTCAAATAACACAGCTGAAAGGCTATTAATGTTATACATTGTTTTAACAATTATTACGTTTCTCAACACTTGGTAATATTTTCTCAGCAAGCTTTACTGCACACCACTAATAAATGTGAGGTAGGTATGTTCAAAAAGTCTTTAATTTCTACAACTGAATGGCTGTGACTAACACAGAGTTCTATTAGTTTTGTGAACAAATGAAACTGTAATTTAGGCAGCCTTTAGGCCAAAAATTATATGTATGAGATTAAATCAGCAAAACCGTAAACTATCAGAAATACTATCAGAAATCACATGCAGTGCCGCAGAATGCCCGCTCATGTGATTTGAAATAGTGCACCCGCCGGAGGGTTAAAAGACCTCATATATACTTTTTGTGCTTTTGACAAAGCATAAACCCTTCATGTGGCTGCAAATATACATGAAAACCGTGTTTTTTAAAAAAGCATTTATGATTGGAAGCTCTTGAAATTTTTTAAAATTTATATCAAAGTTAAACAAAGTTAAAGCAAAAGTGCTAGTGACTATACATTAGTATTAAGTCTTAAATATAAACATACATTTCCATAAAAAAATACAAACTAGATATAACACAACAAAAATAAAACTATTGTCTTTCAAAAACAGCAGTTAAAAATCCTAATAAAAGCTTAACAATAAGTAACAAATGCAAGGTGAGTATTAATAATATTAACATATAATTTGTCTTCTTTTTACTGTCAACTCAACAAAAAACTCTTTGGTTCAAATAACACAAAAATTAATATCACTTATCCAAAAAGCACACTAATGGCCCTGCAGCTGCAACCTGAGATTCACTTCTGAAGGGGATTCCTTAAAATATGTGGACGATAAATTGATAGCAACATAAATGCCACAGAGCAACAGTGGACCGATTATTGCTCCCTCGACACCTAAACAGAACAGTCCCCCAGCGATGGCAAGACCAGTTAAGTATGGATGTCCACTGGAATATAACATCAAGAGGTTATCACATTTAATATGTAGGTAATCTTTCAAGAAGCTTACCCTTTGATTTCTTTGTATATTATTGTATCAACGATGGAAGTCGGAAGAAATTGGAAACAAGCAAATATAATAGCTTCCATTCCACGATCCTGTGATAACCATAGATCTAAGACAGCCGGAACACAAGCCCAATAGGTACCCAAAAAAGGCACTGCACCCAAAATGGTGGCAAAAGCTAAAACAAAATCAATATTATTTACATCAAATAATATTACTTATTTATTTTATTACCTGAAGGTAAATAAACTATTTGAACACCAAATAGATTATGTATAAACCAAGTCCACAATCCATAAAATGTTGCCATTTTAAATGAAGCCGTGAATACTCCGTTTATTGCTTCTTCCAAAGCATGCCCAAATTTACTTCCACTCGAAGAGAAATTAGTCATTATTTCGACGGGTTTGTACAAATCACCACTTGAACTCAACAGGTAAAATAGGGTGGTCAAGAAAACTATCTGAAATTTAAAAATAAGTTTGGCATACGAATGTGCTATTTTTTTTAATAAAATTATAATTCTTGTAGGGAAAATTGGTTTATGGGTAAAAAAAGTTATCACTGCAAGACCAAAAAGTTGATTTTTTTACACAGCCTTGTAAATAAAGAAAATAAATCGAAAAAAAATTGAGATATGAGGAATATGAGGTCCATTTTCCGCTCTTTGTGTTGTGAAATCCAGGAATTTTCAGCTAACCAAATGAGAGCATGCTGAACTTTAAAAAATTTTGCACTGTTTTTTAAGACTCTATAGAAACTTTGTAGGAAATACTATTTTTGCAAAAATACGGACTGATAAACAAAGGATTGACCTTACAAACGCTCGAAATAGAAATTGAATTGCTCAGCGCAATTCAAATTTTGCAACCACATGACTTTCAATTTTATAAAACCTATAAAATTTTAGTAGACGGGTTTGACCTTTAACAATTTATAGTTAAACATAACATAAAATTATTTTAAATAATTAAGCGGGTATTATAAAGGCTCATTAAGTTAAGGGGCAGATTTCTGTGGTCATTTTTGAAGAAGGTATCAAGTCTAAGTAGAAATTTTTTAAATTTATCTATTCTTGACATGAAAGTCATTGCAAAAATGTTAATAAAAGTCTTTTGACGTCGATATTAGCTTCAAAAACGAGCACAGAAATCTGCCTGATAGCCTAATGAGCCTTTATAATATTGGCTGTAAACCTTTTAAGGTGAGTTGAAACCCTAAATTTGCATAGTGGTGATCCATACATTTTTTGTGACTCCCAATTTTGTTAACTTGATTGTAGTTAATAGTGAAATTGAATTCAATTAAATTCGAAACCGAACAGAAATGTTTGCACAAATAATAATTCTTGAGATTTCATTAGTGACACTCCTTGTATATGGGCATAAATCTTCTAGTGAAAAAAAATTTCCACAACACTTACCACATTTAATATAAAATTAAGAACAGCCGTGCCGCCACCCAGTATAACAGAAAGAAAGGTACTGAAAGATCCCAAAATCAGACTTATGTTTCCCTTTACAATCGACCAGATTGACTCTAAAAGAGACATTAATGTTCCAAGATTTTGCTGTGCAAAGTCCATAATTCCATTTATGTTGAACATTTCTGAAAAAAGGAGAAAGTAGTTTTTGGAAAAATTTCTCGAGCATAATAAAAACTTTCCATGGCACTCTAATTAATAAAAAAATAAGCTTAAAATAATTTTTGTAAAACCAAAATTGAAACATTTTAAATGATAATTTTGACATGAAACACAGATTATGAGGTCAAAATAATATTCTGAATAAGTTTTGTCAATAATTTCAGGCTCATTAAAAATAATGGACTTCGTAAGCCATAAATGTATTATCTTTCAGTTCAAGGTATTTGGTATTGGTATTGGTATTTTAACTAAATGTGAGAGATGGTTTATGTGGTCCCAAACAGTTCATTCATTCACCAAATTCAGTTCAAGGTAGTAAGTACCTACTTTGATGCAGGGAAGATTAGAAATAAGAATGTTAAATTATCAGAATGTTGAAATTTGTAAAAATTTTGCTAGTTTTTGCTATAAAAATAAATTAACTATAACTTTCCTATAATTTTTAATCAAACAAATCAACTAGTCTAACAATGGGATTTAATCGCAACTGATAATTACTTGTACATTCCAAGCTCAAACTTGAATTTCCTTATCATTTTCTTGGAATTTAGGTTCTAATTTTAATTTGACACTATAATTTGCAACTGAGAGTGGCAAATTAAAATTAGAACATAAATCCCAAGAAAGCTCAAAATATCGTACAATCAAAATAAGTGGTTCAAGAAAAACATAAGCATAGATCTATACAGGGTAGCTGACCATACCTCTGTACATAGAACATTGTCTAATAATGCAAAATAGTTTCATGTTCCACATCAAAATATAATAAACACAAGTTACCTGGCGATTTCTGTATATCACTAACAAAAGAGTCCCAGGACATTTGCACTGCATCTTGAGTTACTTGCGGACCGTTACTAGCACTCGAGGACATCCAAGTTTGGTACACTCGATCCCATAATTCCAGCACTTGTTTTTCTAATTTTTCTGATTTCGTAGAGTCGACATCAGTCATCATGCTTTTCACCTACGGATGAAAATTACACTTTAGAGGTAAAAATACACGACACTGAGGGGAAGGTGAACAAACAACTGAAATTATAAAAGATTCGCTGTTGATCTATGGTACAGTGAAACTTTCTCCTATTGCTCGGCTAAATTCATATAGACATCAGGAAATTTTGCAAAACACTCAACAGAAAACAATCACACTTTGACAACAAACAATAAAATTAAATTACTGCATCATTGTGATCATTATCTTAAATAAAATTTTCCTAAATCTCTAGAAATTTACAGTCATTTGCATAATCAACAATACATAGTCATAAATGAACAGCTAGACACGTATCACTCTCCATGGCTTGTTTTTCTTCTCGATATCAACAACTGAGAAGATTCTGAAGAAATTGTAAGGGGTGTTCGAAAACAAATCCGTTTTGGAGTAGGCCCTGACAAAGAGGTTTGTCTTAACTTAATCCACTCTTTACAACTCTTGATTTTGTTAGGTTAGGACAGTTGTCAAAACATTCTCCTGGACACATTTTAATATACGGTTTCACGCTCCAGTAAATGCACTCTGTAACTACTCGCCTGGTGTATCGTTTATTTCGACGAACTTCTCCTCTCGATTACTTGAGTTGACTTCGTTAATAGTCTCACACAAAATATCGAAACCTCAATGTAAATGCATAGAAAGAAATCACATTTGAGCTTGCAAAATCTGGCTGGCTAGGGTATCGGTATATTACGGCTGATAAGTCGATCTTCACAAATCTCTTTCACTAAATCGGTTGCTTCGGACGTTTTCAAATCAACAAATCCTTGTTCTTTAACTCTGGGAACTGACCTTCATGGTATTTGAAACAACGCTAAACCAGCAAAAAAAGTCTTGGTGAACACTGTAAGTTTTGAGAAAACTATTAACAAAAATTTTACCTATCAGGAATGTCTCAGAGTAGGTATACTTTCACTGCTGTCTCACTGAATAAGGACAAAAGCGAGTACCTTTACTAAGAAGCTTGTAAACAAGTTTCTACAGAAAATGCCATCCGAGCACTGAGTTTGATGAGGAACTAGAAGTTTTTCTTGGGTCTGCAATCATGGTAATTATTCCAGACAGATCTAAAGAGAACATCCAAATTCCTTGAAGCTTATTACTCCCATTGTGGGAATAACTTTCAAATATAGCAGTGTTTTACTCTTAGGCGGCTCTCACACTGAGGCAACAAGCAATAAGCAACTAGCAACTGTCAATAAGCAATACGCAATATTACTTTGGTTCTTTCTCACATTGAAACAACAGTATTGCCAGAAACTTCTGATCATCATGTCATCCGACGACTTCGATGACATGATATTACTGTGGTGGCATTTAAGAAAAAAACGACGAACGAAAAGAAGATTGGGTTCACCCAGCTTTTACTCAATTAATCAGTCATGGAGGAAACATCTGCCAAGGGAACTCAGGCCCATCATCCTACCCGATTTCAAAACTGCTACCGAATGATCACTTCTCTTTTGATGTGGTCCTTTCGAGCGAAATCGTAAATACAGGGATATTTTTCCACTATTTCTACGAATTTTGTTTAAAAAACTGGACCATCCGACATTTTCGAACAGTTTTTGATAATATAAAATAATAAAACGTATAGTTATCTATGCACAATCTTAGTAATACTTTCGGGAGATGAGATTGATGAGATAATTATCAAACGGGTACAATAAGCGCAAGATTCAGTACAAGAGCTTTGAACCTACCCTAGAAGTAATAATAATAATAATAATAATAATAATAGAAAATAGCACTCACAAATTATACTATGACAGAGCCATCATCACAGACAAAACAATTCATCATAACAGACCAGACATCACATTAATAGACAAAGAAAACAAAAATACATATATAATAGATATAGCGATACCCAATACACACAATTTGCAGAAAACGGACACCGAAAAACATACAAAATACATAGATCTAGCACAGGAGGTGCGGCGCCTCTGGAGGATGGACAGGGTAGTCATCGTACCGATAGTCTTGTCCTCTACAGGGGTTGTACCATATGCACTACATAAAAGCTTACAGACACTCAAAATGCACAAAAATACGTACATAGAACTACAGAAAGCCACAATAATAAGTACATGTCACATCGTTAGAAAATTTCTGTACGCAGACATACAAATAGATGAACATCCGACACATTTAACAGAATTGACACAACACACAAACTAAACACATGTAGTAGAACTTCTATGGCGACCTTGTCTTGGTGATAGCCCGACATGGTTGCTTGCCGCCGGGAGATGAGACCCGAGATGCTACATATATGCAGAAGAAGAAATAATAATAATATAATAATATAATAATAATAATGCACAATCTTCGTACGTCACGACTCGCAAAACTGTTGCTTTTCAACATGCACGGTGTATCGCTAGAAATAATATTCCCGCAACCAGCAATATTTTTGGTTCAACCGATATCGAGTTGCTCTAATATGAGACCCCCAATTTAATTCTATATAAAATACTTATTATAAATATTATTGTGTGTTGCGTATTGCCAGTTGCTTATTGCTTGTTGCCTCAGTGTGAGAGCCGCCTTACGTGAGTGTTTCAATTAATTTGAACAATATGAATAAATAACCAAACTTTAGTTGTTTATTTGGCTATTTATTTTTATTAATTAACCTTTCATTTGAAAAATGAAAGACCTTCAGTAAATCAATAATGCTAAAATGTCACTAACGTCATATTGTTTACATTACATCAATTTCATTGCGCTTGGACTAGAGTTGGGAGAACATAATTAGGTAGCAGTGATAGTTCCTATGTCCCCGTTACTTTGAGATACTCATGAACTCATGGTGAGAAACACTGTTTATGACTATTTGACGCATATTTACGGAAGGATTCAGAGTTACAGATGAAATACCGATGATTTGTGACTAAGAACCGGCATCAAAATTACAATTATTTTGAAACAACTGGAAACAAATAACAGTTACAGGTTAGTAAATCAAGTTAAGACATAAGTTTTCATCTCCAAGGCCAACTCGGGACGTGTTAATTATTGAACGCCCGATATTATCATCTAGTTAGTTCTGTTGAATTTATCTAAATCTAGTTACATGTTTATTATCACTACAGTTACGATAATGTTGCTATGTCATTACTATATCAATAATTTTAATATTCATTTACATAATAATATGTCTGAAGATGCTACTTTAAAAGTAACGAAACACATGTTACATTATTATTATTAATATCTACTGATATAAAGTAGAATTTTAAAACATTAGTGTTTTATTTATCATCAGATTCCTAAGATATTGCAAAAATCCTGATTTTTTTTACATCCTGTATTGCAAAAAAGATGAGTTCGAAGACACATGTTGACTGGACCTTTTTTTTTAAATTAGCCAAGCAATCATGTTTTTCCAACAACATGTATTGAAAGACACTTCATACATTGTGTTGCATAGAAAAGGTAACATAGGGGATACCTGTAAAGCAAATTTCAACAATATACTTTGAAAATAAATGACATCCTTTCAAATAATTGAAAACTATCAAGTTTCCTAGGATACTATGCAGTTTCCTAAGAAACTATCAGCATTTAAACCAGAGTGGCTTGGATCTTTAATAATATTCAGTGTTAGTAGTGTTTTCCCAGAGACAACATACTATAAAGAGACCGTCAGATCGACGGACGAAAATGGGTACACTGTTCACGCGCATTCCGGTAGCGCATCGCGCATTGCGGACGATTTCTAAACTAAAATGAAGCTGCCTTTAGATCTAAGTTCTCATTTTGACATATAGCGAATTCGAGTTGGCTGCACTTGCTCGGAGCGAGATCGATCTGTCTCTGAATCAGTTCTGCCCAGAATTCTGCTCCAGTCCGGAGCAGAACTTTCGCATTTCGACTCTGTATGGAACCGAACTGTGTCAGGGCTGGCCAGAACCAGAGCCAGAGCGCCCAGAGCCAGAGCGCCATGCACCGGTGCAGTGCAGTGTGCAATCCAGTTTCCCTCCAGTCTGCATTTTCATTATTATAGCCTTCTACCTGTCCCTATCCTATACCTATCACGGTTGTTTGTTGTTATGATGTTATTCTTATTATAACAGAGTCGTGGAACTACAAGTCGTGATCCATTTTAATTATTGTAATAAGTTGTAATTCATACAATACGTAAAATGTACTTATCCACAAATTTTTGGTTTAAGGAATTACTAGGAATCAGTAAGGAATCAGTAGTTAATTTTCCCGCTATTTCTAACCTCTAAATTTACGGGAGTGCACCGTCAAATTTGACGGTGCAGTTTATTTTGCTCCGGGACAGTTTCGCCATACGACTCGAACATATTTTCCTATGCACTGCCAGAGAGCAAGTGTAACTCGAACACAATTACGATATGCACCGCTAGAGTTCACTTTAACTCGAATACGATTACGAAAAGTACTGGAACGGAGTCCTACAAATCGAACACGAGATTCCGTCTCGGTGCGCACCCGGAGCAGAAAAGTGCAGTAACTCGAATTAGCTATTAATCTGACGTTTAGTTTTGCAATTGTGTAAAATTTGATTTATTTAATTTGAGCATTTTATCAAACTAATAATAAATTTTAGATGAAACTTTACCTTGAAAGTATTTAGAAATATAATTTATAATAATTTACCCAATTAATAACAGTATAACGTAAAACTTTCGCATATTTGTTGACTTTTTGAAAGGTAAGTGCAATTATGCTGTTTCATGCTCTTGTAAGTAATAAAAATTATTTTAAATAAATCGAAAAAACTCTTTCTGAATGCGAAATAATTGTTTTAGGAACCACATTCTGTCTGCGTCTTGGTTTAAAAGCAGTTCTAATCAAAACGATGGATTTATCAAAGTTATGATTACAACACCCAAGAAAAACTGCATTACAACACTATTAGAAGGTAGATAAACGAATACAAATCTTTTGAGATGCTGAGATTCTGAGGTGCTGCGGTGTGTGTTATTCTCTGTTTATACTTATTTAGTTTGGTACATTATACTATTGGGCATTTTATTATGTAAAGAAGTTCACGTGACCGGCGGGCCCTCTTCGGAGCTGGTAACCTCAAATAATGGGCCGCTTATTTGTTGCCTGAAAAACTCTGCAAAAATTCAGGCATATTCTTTGATAAAAATAAGTATTTTTTGTTTCTTGGTGTTTCTCTGCTAAAACTCTTTCTTCTCAGTAAAAGCATCAAATGAAGGTCTATGAATTCTTTGTCTTGATATTTTTTACAAAAAAAGGAAGCAGTATGAAGAAAAAGTTGCTTATTTTTGTCTAAAGAATATGCGTAAATTTTTTCGTAATTTTTGAGAATAAGAGGGCTGAATCTGTAGAAGGATAAATCGCCTTCTGACTCTTGGAGTTTTTTTTTTAAACCCCTTCTGCTTCACTTGAAACTATAATGAATCAAAAAAATTTAGTTTTTTATATTTTTTTTCAGAGAGATGCTTTTTCGGCTTCCCTCTTGAAGAGGACCCAGTTACGTGACCTACCACTTCGGTAGATCGTAGCTATAGGTATACACATCTTAACCAAGCGACGGCGTCTGCGGTGCACGATCCAGCAGATGATGGCTGAAATGCCTTTTATGTTAAAATTATTAACAACAATATTATTATAACAATATTTTTTCCTGGAAAAGTCTTTCCATGTTGAGAAAACTGGTTAAATAGAAGCATCTTCTGTAAAAACTGGATCTGTATTTATGTGAAGAAAATTTTGTAGGAAGCATTTGTTGCAATTATTAAGTATACTCGTATATTGTGCATCTATTAAGAATAAAGAAGTTCTATATTGATGCCTCGAAGTTTATTTGTTTAAGTGGCGACACTTCAAACGTAAAAATAATGTTTCAAATAATAATTAGGTATAAATTTAAATTTGAATGTCCCGCGCTTACCAATGATATCTCCGGTAGCCCAGGTAGTCGCCACCGTCGCAGGTTACCTAGAGTCTAACGTGTAACCGAACACTCTATTATATTATCTTTCTCTATGTGTTTTCCCTATGTTACCTTTCCTATGCAGCACAGTGTATGTAAAACTGAGCAACATAATTTTTGTTAATATGTACAACCACCTAAAATCATTCAATATTCTTACCAGCTTTGATATTCCTTCACGGCCATATTGATAAGCATTATCCAAGATATTCTCAACGGTCTCGTCCCAAGTAGGTGGTAGAAGTTGTCGCAGTTCCGGATTATGAACAACAGTTTGATTGATAACGTTACTTGTCATTTGAACTAGCATAATAGCTTCTGTGTAAATCTATAATCCACAACAGTAGACTTTAAATAAGATGAATACATAAAAAGGAAGGGTAACTAAGTACCTACCTGGAATACTATAAAAATAGATGCACAGGTGAGAAATATTATCAACCCGAAAATGACAACCGATGTTGCAACCGTATCAATACTTTCTCTGATGGTAGTTTTCAAGGCCATATTAACTTTGTAAGTGACCTTATAGAGACCTCTGACTGGAACAGGTACCAGAGCATCGTGTCTGTCCCTACACCACTGATTTATTGATAACTTCATTTTATTGAAATTAATATTAACCCAATTCCATATACCCAGATACAATCCAAGATGTTTTATTATATAAAAAAGGATTGGCAAAGGCAAAAGTGGTATTAATATCGCGTTCTTCCAGAACATCATTACGAAACATGCCCATAACACTGTGTACAAATAAAAAGTACTTCCATATTTTTCTGGATCGATAATAGTCTGGGTCGAACTGTTCAAACTTAATCTCTTCTTCATACTCATAAGTTTCGATCTCGATTTAAAGGTAGGCGAATCAAAAAACTGAGGCTGAGAGAGGGAACGTATGAATTTTGCATCATTTTTCTTACTAGACGGCTTCAATATTTCAGATATAGTTGAAGTGTGTTGCGGCTTTTGTATCACGTGTATTCCCTGATTTGTTATCAAAACGCTGGCGTTGCTAAGTTCCGAGTCTGTACGACTCATTCTATGTCCTTTTTCTTCAAACAAATCCAGGGACCAAGGATCTTTTTCTTTATTTGATTTACCATCACCGATTTCTTCAACCCGGGCAGTCATCGCCGCTGGTACTTCATCTTCATTTCTAACCTGCAATCCGAAAATTAGTAATCTTTTTTTGTAAAACATAAATTAATAGTTATTTTTACCTTTTCAGGAAGATCTTTGCTCTCCGGTTGTTCAATTTTTTCTTCCGAATTAGATTCACTGCTTACCTCTGCATCAATGTGTGTATCATGAAAAGCCAAAGATAAAGTTTCCAAAATGCTGATTGGATGCCCTAAAATGATAATAGAAATATTACCAACTGTTCCAAAATGGTGCACAAACTGAAGTATATTATAGGGTATATTTTTTGAGTAGCCATATAAGTCTAAAAACAAAGTGCAATATTTCCTACTGTAGCGATTACAAAATACCTAAAGAGAGACAAGCGAGCTTGGTTTATGGAGTGTCGGCAACGCTGCACGAGAAGAGATAAAGTCGTACTACACTAATGGATTCCAGGAAATGAGCTGACGAACTGGGCAGCTGTTATCGCGCTCTAGGGGTTTCCAGATTGTTGGCGGCTATAGACTAGAAGTCTAGAATAATTATTGTTCCACTTGCGATCACCTTATTTACGCTGATAAGTACCAGATAATTCCAGATTTAGAATGACTAGAATATTCTTCCCCTTATCGGATTTTATACACTGTGTCTCTTGAATTTCCGGACATAGGGAATTCCCATGTTAAAATAAACTATTGTAAATAGGTATTGGCTCCCCTAATTATTTTAAAGTATAATGTCAAAAATGTAAAACTTCTTAAGGAAAAAAGCTGCTTCTTATGCTACAATTGCATTTTCATTTGGTTCATCCGTTTTCGAGAAAATCAGGAAAACTGTTATGGTTTTTCGTAGTTTTTCAAGGTTGCTTTGCTTTTGACAGATATTTTGATAACTAACCGAGTACAAATCTCTGATATTTCTAAGTGAATTGCCAAAGTAATGCCATTCAATAAATTTTCTTAAAATGATCTCATCAATCACCCCCTGAATTTTCTCGGTTTATTTTAGATACACCCTGTATAGTACAATAATTGTTTGTTGGTTTTTGCTATTTTGAATATTTGTAGGCCTAATAAAAATAATTGAACTCAATATAATGTTATAGATGTATTATTTTTGGCAAGGCATTACCTCAATGCTTAAAAAGTTGAAAATAAAAATAAATTACACTTTGGAATTTTACCAGCATATTAAATTTAACCAAATTTTGCATTATTTCCTAAAAATTAAAAAAAGACTAAGAAAATGTAGATAAATATTTTCAAATACGAAATACAGTCTTTTGCTTTTGGTTTTCCTCTTTTGTCAATTGCTTTTCCTTATTTGTCAAATGAGTTTCCCATTTATTAAACGTCAGCTTGATTTTTCAATTGAAATTCCTCTTTTGTCAAATTAGATTCCTTTTATATCAAATGCTTTTCCAATGTTTATTATAATGTCACTGCACGTAAATGGGAAAAGCAACTGACATAAAGTGAAACTGATTTTAATAATAATAATAATAATAGTTTATTGCCCAACAGATTTACAACAAATCCAATAACAGGACAATATCTAAAGATTAGTACATAATAATATGTGCAGACAAAAACATTGGTTTGACATAAAAGGAAATTGATTGATAAATCAATGACTACAATCGTTGATAGATAGAGAAATAAGAAAATCATTTGACAAATAAGGAAAAGCAATTGACAAAAGAGGAAAACCAAAAGCAAAAGACTGTATATTAATTTCAATTATTTTTATTAGGCCTGCAAATACACAAAGTAGCAAAAACCAACAGACAATATTGTACTACATTTATATAGTAAAACTTATTCACAATAAATGAGAATGGCAAAAAAAGTTGTATTTTATGCCCCCTTCAATGCCCATTTTGATTTTTTCCCAACTAAAATTCGTGCACATCAAACATACAAAATTTGCAATTTCTTAAATATTGAATAACTCGAAAACTATGACATACAAAAAAATTACAAGTTAGCTTACTTTTCGGAAATCACTCAAGCTTTCTATCTTCTAATAAGTATTTTTTGATATATCCAAATCCAACGATTTACGAGTTATTAGTGAAAAAATACTTTTTTCACCAAATAGGTGTTTTTTTTTGGGGGGGGGGGGACGCGTTGCACCCCCAGAACTGATTTTTGTGTATTTATGTTCTATATAACCTCTTCACTAACAATTATTGAAGGAAAATCTTAGATAAGATTTTTTATGAACTTTGGGTACGTTTTTTACTTTACCGACTGTACTAAATAAGTATCCCGGTTTTTCATTTCCAAGTAAGTAAAGCCTGGTCCAAACTTGCTATATAACACTGCTATATAGTTATATACAATCTTTCCGATTATTGGTTTTATTGGTGCCATTCCAGCCCTTAACCAGTTTTGGTGTATCACGTTATAACGGAGTTATTTCTTGGTGTGTGGTTATATAGCAAAGTTATTTAACATGTTACTAAAATTTGGGCTAATTGTAGCATAATTCCTTACTATACATATAACTTGCTAGATGTTATCCATCTAGAGCTTGTAAAATGTAAAAAAAGTCAACAGTCAGTGCAGTGTGTCGTTTTGAGTGAAGAGCGAAAACGAGTTTTTTCTATAAATATAGGTAATGGAGTAATATGGAACGTGGAGCAATCTTGCAATCTAATTGAATAATATAGACAAAATACACAACTACGGGACACATAGAAATTCTGAATAAATACATCAAGTTTTGGTATGAATCTCCAGTTGCTAAATATCGCAGTTACTGCCAGATGTTCATTAATGGGTATTACATCTCTGAATCTCATGTCATTCTTACGAATTTCAGGGCCAATATAAAATTCAACGATACCACTTCTCACCTCATATAAACATATAAATTACCTGATGCATTCATTTCCGTATAGATTTCATACACTTCAGAAGCAAACCCTCCAAAGAAAATTACTTGTAAGATAATGAATATTATCGCCTGGTATGATCCGAATTGATGGGAGAAGCAGCATGACATCAGCAACCAAATTACTGTCGAGGCATAATGGAACTTTGTATTGTTCTCAGGTGTCCATAATGCGAAAGTGGTAGATAAATAGCCAATCAGCACAACACCGATCTGGAAACATAATTAATATTTTTACAAAAATAATTTAATAGCATTTATTATTTTATTATTTTTATTATTATTATTATTAACACCAGTAAATTATACAATCAATTGCAAGGGAAAAAATCTCAAGCAACTCCCACAAAGGTGTACAGTGTCACCTGCAAGTGAGACTGGTTAACAAAATAATCAATGATACAAAAGGAAATTAACAAAAAATCATTCTAAAGAATAACTAAAACTAACAAAAAAAATGAATCGAAAAGTATAAAACTAAATAAAGCTAAATAAAAATTAAAAACTAAACAAATTTGTCCATTACATCATTTACCAATACATTAGTTTCTCACCATGTGGAGTATCGGTCACTATTTTGTCTAATGAAATTCATTATTTTATTTCTAATAATTTTATCAGGTCCTCTGAGAATTTTGTACTCATTAGGTAATGTATTAAATAATTTAGTGGCAGTATATATACAGGGTGGTCCAACTTAAAACGTCAGGACTTTACCAAACGATGGATAACGTTAAAATAATGCCAGTTTCTCTAATACACTTATTGCCGGGAAAGCTTCCTTTTGTTTCAAAATCTTAATTTTTCAATTTGATTCAATTTGAATTGATTCAAAGACTTAAAATTTAAAGTCTTGGGCATGTTGCCATTTTGATTCCAACAGAGATAGAACCTTGACTTCAATATGAAAGTTGTAACTGAAGCTAAGGAGTTTCCAAAACTAGTTTCAGTTTGGGCGAGAACCTAAAAATGCCGAAACTGGAGCCAAAAAACTAAAAACCGGAAGTCGGCCATATTTCCGCAACGAAGGTCCAAATCCAAAAACTTCAAATAAAAAAAACGTTTCGTCTTGACGAGACCTACACGGCCCTTACCATTGTCTAAATCGAGCTGGTACACCCTGTAGATACCCATCACCACTACTTCCTTCGTAGTGTATATGATATGGTATGCCTGAGTACGACTGGCCGCTTATCTACATAATGACCAAATTATTCCTAAGAAAGGAGAAACCAGGGCACATGTTTTACAAAGTTAGCAACTTACCAAATAAACTGAAGAATTGTTCAAGAAGAAATGCATGACAACAAAAACGTTGACACATAAATTGTACAGCAGACCAATAATTAACTTCGGCGTATAGAAGTAGATGATGTGCATTAGGACAACGCCAAGACACAGCCCAAGTATCAACTTCCATTTTTTCAATAATGTATCTCCAATGAAGTCTGACAAATTATTCACAATATTAACAGGTAATAGAATCAGGCCAAAAACTATGGGTGTATGAGACTCTTCTAAATTTTCAAACCAAGACTGGAATTTCTCACGTAGTGACCTCTTTAAGGGATGTAATACAGAACCGACCAACAGAGCCCACATAAGTGGTTTCATGAAAGGTTCCAATATTATATAGAGGCTCCATAATGCTGCACAGCACAAAATTAAAACAAACAGGGCCACAGCGTTGTATAGGGCATGTTTGACGGGCTTATCATGGCCCTGAGGAAGGCCCCCGATTATTCCAAATAAGTTTTCAAGTGGAGACCTATAATCCATTTTTCATTAATCGTTTAGTCTTCCAATCTGTTGAAGCTAACATCTGAATTCTGAATGGTATTTGGTTTGGTTTCCGTTTCGAGTATAAAACTTTCTTTTAACTTTTAATAATCATTTTTACATCAAGTTTATTTAATTTAATATTTTAAATGTGTTGTGTTACCAAACTTGAAACCTAAGGAGTTTTTACTTTTTACAACCTTCCCCAAATGAGTCAAATGTCAAATGCAATGCAATGCTCATCTTCTGCAGCCGTAGAGCTAACCCGTCCGCTAAATCCATGACCATTGTCCTACAATTTCAGGGGTGCGTTCGAAAACGTCACACCCAGTGTATGAATCACTCCGACTCACGCCCAGTGTTGGGAAAGATCATTTCTAAAAAGATCTAGATCAGATCAAAGATCATTTAAAAATTAGAGATCTAGATCAGATCATAGATCTCGAAATTGAAAATGATCTAGATCAAAGATCAGATCATCAAATAAAAGATCTGAGTTTTAGATCACTAAATTAGATAAATTTTTTTCAACATCAATTTCAAAGTTTTCATTATACCCCACAAATGTCGACTTCCACCTTCACATATTTTCAAGTGTTCTGTTAGCGCTTGGATTACTATCTCCATAGTGACGTCATGCGCAGCGCGGACGAGTTTTCAGTCTCAGGCGGACATAATATACCTTGTGTAGTTGTATGTTGTATCATGGTTTTATCTTTTATTTGTTTCATCAGTTATTTTTACAAAATAAGGCTAGGAATTTTTTCTTTGTTCACTGTGCACCATATACACACATGCCCTTAACCAAAAACGTGAAAGGGGCAGGAACTATACTGCAGTATTTCCGTCGCAGTCCGGCTTTTGTATTTCACGCTTAATCAAGGTCGTCACGTTTCTCAAGTGTTTATTCTTTCATGCGATTCTCTGTCATTCTTTCTCACTCTCTTAGCCAAAAGCTAACATGCGATAGAAAAAAATGGGTATACTGCACTAGTGCGTGCTGCCTAAAAATATCGCGTGGTACATTATAGACGCCGTCAGTGTGACGTCACAGGGCGGGGCTAAGCGGTTCTGGTTCCATACAAACAAACCCTTCACGTGGTCATTGTTGTCAGTTGTCGTGTTTTTTCTTGAAGTTTCTTGAAGTCTCATTAAGAGCTTTGATGTTTGACGAGACAACTTCCATCAGAGCTGGCAAACCTGTAACCGTCAAACGTTTGTTTGTATGGAACCCTGGCCGTTGGCCCCGCCCACTGACGTCATCACTGTCGGCGTCTATTGAATCATTGCGAGTCTTTTCCAGTAGGTTAGAGTTCAATGATCGTAAACAGTTACGTGACATTAAATGAAGTTGACACAGACACAGAATTGTAAGATTTTGGTATATGGCCTTCACATTATTTGTATATTTAGCCAGCTTTACTTCATTAAACTTGCATTTTTATTGAAAAATCTTCATCAATAAAAAAGATCTAGAAAAATGATCCTAGATCGAAAAAAACTGATCTAGATCAGATCATAGATCTTTCATGTCAAAAGAATCTAGATCAGATCATAGATCTCTATATATGATCTAGATCAGTGATCTAGATCGAAAGATCTAGATCGGTCACAACACTGCTCACGCCACGACCAGGCAGGGCCGGTTTTAGTACTGCCAGCGCCCTGGGCGAGATTTCTATACGGCGCCCCCCTAGCAACCGTTACAGGTATAGGTATAAATTGTAGAAAGGGTCCTTTATAAGATAGGATAAGATAAGATAGGATTTAAATAACGGTTAACGTTAGAGACCAACCGGGGGGCCTGGGGGGTATTGAATACCCCCCAGACGAAAGAGGGGTACGGGGGCTGTCCCCCGGGAAAATTTTTTGAAAAATTACTCGCAAAATGTTAATTTAAACGCTTTTTTATCTATTTAAAAGTATTTATTTTATTTATTATACCATTCATATTTTTGGCTGGAATGAACTTTTTTCAATAATTATTCAAGGATTTTTTCGCTTAATTTAGGGAATTCACGAGTAAGTATACCTCGAACTATGAGCGATGGGCTACAAAGGGGCGCCTGCGGCGCCCCTTTTATTCGGCGCCCTGGGCGGTCGCCCAACCGCGCCCCACCCTAACGCCGTTCCTGCGACCAGGACCTACCCCACGCCCACGACCACCAGGATATGTTTACAAAACCGTTGGCAAAAAACAAATTCATAAAATTTAGAAACAAATTGGGACTTGTATAATTTGTTTAAAATGTAAGAATGATTTTATTGAAAGGGGGTGTTGAACTACAATAAAATCATAATAACGTACAACAGCGCATGTGTGTGTGCGCGGTAGCATAATTACGAACAATAACGCTACATCGAACCAGGCCACTGGCACTGCAGTACTGCAGCACTCATTATTCCAATAGAATCAATGGCGTATAGTTGTATAGTTATGATACGTTTCGTTTATTCTTCGTTTATCTAATGAATTGATTGTCTAATTAAAAACCGATTCAGTTAATTACTCCTCCTGCTGCTCATCAAATTATATATAAACCAAAAAACTCATTATTATGACTTGACCACAGAATGGATACAATGCAGAAGCTAAACTCGCCGGCGGTGCCTTTGATCTTTTAGAGACAAACCAACAGAATAGAACACACCTCTAGCGGCCATTGCTTCAGAGAAGAAACGCAGGCCCGCCACAGAATAGGTACTTGGCCAAGAAAACGATGTGAACTTCATTTCCATAGCAACACGATTATCCAAAACTAGTCACAGGTCTCATGCATGGATATTATCACAGAATAGACTAATCAGAAGGAAAACTCGCCGGCGGTGCCTTTGATCTTTCAGAGTCAACCCCCACTCTAGCGGCCGGTTGCTTCAGAGTGAAAACGCAGGCCCGCATTCAAAACTAATGAAATCAGTTTGTGCAAGAGCGCACAGGAGCGTACTAAGAATATATATGTTTATATATTATTTTATTATTATTATATTATAGATGTTTTCAAAAACATCTCTATTATGTGTATCAGTTTACTATTATTACAACAGTATAGTAGTTGTTATAGTGATAGCTAGTAATAAAATAAAGGTTAACAGATCCATAAAATCCACAAAAGAATTAAATGACGGTAAATGGCTTCGTCATAAATGCGCATATAATAGAAGAATAGAACCATTTCAAAACCATAAAAGTAGAAAAAAACAGAAAAAATCACCATACAGCCTACCAGGGCGACCAGTGGCTCTGGAACATTTTTAAAGATGTTATTTTTTTTTACTTTATACCAATACTTCTCGAGTATTTTCTTTTTTTTTAGAAAATCATTGAATAAATCAGCACACTTGTTTAGGATAAATGCAGCAAAAAAAAACTCAAAATTTAATAGAATTAGGGCCGGTTGCACGAAAGTAATTAAAAATATTTCAGATAATTACAGATTTTAAATTTCAAATTTTGAAAATATGGTGAATATTTTCAAGGATATTTTAATTATTGTTGGTAATTAACTCTTCTACAAGGGAGTAGAGTTTGTTTCCAGCACTATCAGACCAATATTTTGATAATACAGGGCGTTTTAAAATCGATGATTATCTCACAAATTTTTAATTACGTTCGTGCAACCGGGCATTAGTCTATTCTGTGATATTATATTAAATATTACTCCATACTAATTTCCCTATGTTTCCTTTCCTATGCAACACAGTGTATAAGATATAGAATATGCTAACAGAAGGTTATAAAGCCAAAGCCTGCTTTGCGATTTAAGCAATTTCAATATCGTCCAGGAAATTACAGAAAATAGTTTTTAATTTTTTTCCGCGATAACTACTCGTATATGTTGAAGCTTATGGTGGAGTAACTGATGGAGCTATGTTTATATGAACTTTGAGGCGTAAAATAAGCCAAAGAATTACCTCCTTTCGTATGTACTTGGTATTTAGGAGCACCATAATATGTAGAATAATGTAGATCGAATTATTATTATTCCATTCTTATTTACCATAGGTACCTAGTTATCAAACTTGGCAACTCAATAATAACAAGATAGGTATTTTTAATGATGTACCTTCACTTTGGTATGCATAACTAACAACCCATACCCATAGTTATCGCAGTTGATAAGACATTTTGTAAATAAAATTATTTTCTTTAGTAGGGACTGATGCTTGTTAGTTAGGTGAATATGGGCATATTTTTCAATACCAACACTGTATAAACTGTGTGTTACTGAATGTAATAAATTACACCAATTATATATAACGAATAAATTTTTTAAAATAGATATTATGTATAAGTATTTAGTTGCTTGTTGTGTCCAACTATCCTGCGTGACTGCCCTATAAAGTAAATAAATAATCTAACATTACATTATAAAATATACCTATAAATTCGCAATGAAAGAGATTCTTAGCAAACATATTGAAATTCCTGCTCTTTTCCTCCTGCTTGCTTTTTCTATATTTGGTAAGACTGTTTTTTTATGCAAAATTCATATTAGTATAAGGAACATTTTTCAGAACCACTGAGCGATAGTTTTATTGCATTTAAATACTGCTATTCTTCTTTTGGATTCAATCAGACAGAATGTTTTGCGTTGGAATATGGAAAAGATATCAACCTGCATTATACTAAAATAGCGCAATTAGTTATGCCTTACTCAGAAAATCTGACCTTACTTGGTGACATATTAAATATATTTATAAGCGGACCAATCACATTATTTCTAGGAGCTTGGTCAGACATATACGGAAGGAGAAGACTGTTAATAATTTCGATCTCAGGTAAAACTATTTTTTCACTATGTTATTTTTTATAGTCCGGGAGCAAGTGACAATTTTCACTGTATCATTTGCTCGTCTATAGGAGTATGTGAATAATAAAAGACACCTGCATCAGGCTTATCAGAATTTTAATCTTCTAATTTCCCTGAGACGGTTACACCTTTGTTAGAAAATTCTTTGTAACGCCGCTCCGACCATCAGGTCTATAATCTCCCCTCGACAATAGAAAGCATTAACGACTACTTTCATATTGATAGGAAAGTTAACGCTGCTTTCGAAGATCAGCAGAGGCAAGATCAGAGGTGATTGAAGCCGGTAGACACTGCGTCGCCTGGGAATGCTTCGAGAATTAGTCAAACATTTACGCCCATATTCACAAACGATAATTTCCTAAATAATTACGTAATCAATTATACCCATCTCACTCTAACGCATAAAAACTGTATATCTCCATCCCATTTATTTAATTATTTTCGAGATATTACAGGACAGAAACGCTTTGTGAATACGGGCCTTTTAGACTGTTATTTATTTAATAGTCTAAGGTCAAACACTAATAAATGCGTGTCTTTGAAAGCATTGGCGAGAGCTTATTTTGCTACCGAGGAACCTCTAGAATGCCATGTAAACTTCATATTATGTACGACGATTCTGCTCGAAATTAGGTACGACGACGCATCGGCTTCATAGGATACGTCTCAGAATTCAGCTGCTTAAGTTGATCTTAAGTTAAGAATACGATGATCAAGTTGGCGTCAGCTGCAGGCGTACGCTGATCAAGTTGGCTTGCCAAAACTACGTCATGTTGTTGACAAGGTTGACAACTGCAGACCGCCTAACGTTTGGTTTGCAGCCCTTACGATTATGTAACGGGGACGCTCAGTGACCGGAGTTGTTTTCACGCAGGGCCGGGTCTATAGCCTATTTGCCGCCTGCGTGCCGATACAAAAATTGATGCCCCCTCCCCCCCTCTTAAAAAATAAATGTCTACTACCTATGGGAGGGTAAACAGCTATTTCTTGTACCTGTAGATAAAAATTAAACACTAAACAGAAATGTGTAAGTGGATTCTATCGTGAGTGGATCTGGTGAAGTTCTGGCTGCCTTAGTGACCGACCAAAAATAATTTCGAACCCATAGGAAAGGAGAGAAGTTTTTTCCTAATTCTTTGGTTGTGAGCTTCCTTGATTTGATCTATTATTTCTTTGCATCTGTTTCGAGCAAGGATGAAATTGTGGTGGTTTATGTCGTCGGGGCTCTGTCGCCATTGGCGAAAAGAAAGTTGTTTGGAGGCGACAGCTTCCTTGCATCTTTTGTTGAACCAAGGTTTGCTGTTTGAGGGCTGTTTCTTTTTTTTTGAAAAGAGAATGTAGGCTTCCATGCCTGTTAGGATGACTTTAGCAACTTCCCTAACACAATGAATGTTATTCGCATTCAAGTTTTCAAGTTTTACCGCATTCAATAAGTTTTATCAAATTTAAAATTATGAAATCCGATTTTTATTATTGAAACTGACTGTGAAAGAAAAATAGTTTTATTTAAAAATGTGTTCTATAACTATTATAATATGAAAGATAATAGTCAATAAAGAATTATCGAATAAAATGTCAGAAGTACTTCTATAGAATGTGACGACATGCGCGAAGCCGACCGCATTCGATGCTATAGCAGCATACCGTATCGTGGACTGGGCGAGTATTAATTTAGTTATCTCAGGCGCGATCAAGTGTGACGCGTGACGCGTTACTTGACTTCAGTTAGTAGAGACGGAGTCAGGCTCCACGCTTCGTCATTTCGCTTGCTGGTCGTTGTCGAACTGTGTTGTATACGGCTAACGTGACAACATAGATATGTAAGTTTGACAATGTCATGTCACGAATGCATGTGTCATTACTGTCATCTGTCATTTGTATTTTAGTTTTAACTGTAAAGTGTAAAGCATTACGAATATCATTAACACAATCGGGATCATGCCTGCAAGATTCATTGTCATGTATCTCGTGCTGAAGAATACTTAATAAAGAAAATTAAATATAATCGTTTAATAATTAATTCCTATTCTGCTACTAATTAAATTAAACTAAACATGGCGCTGCGATAGTGAAAGTGAAATAAGTGCGGGATAAATAAATAATAATTAATTTTTGTGTCCGTAAATAATAAGTGTGGTTAATAAAATGTCGAGTAACACGTTGCCCCCTTTGTCTTTGTCCAGTGGTAACCCCGTGGAACAATGGGACCAGTGGCTTGGCCGTTTCAAAATTTATTTAACTGCCACCGAAGTTGATAAGAAAGCCGAAACCATACAAGTGGCACAATTGCTACATTTTGCTGGGCCAGAATTGCAAAAAATTTATAGCACCTTCACATTTACCGAAGAAGAGAAGGACAAGCTGAAGCCCGTAATAGACAAACTAAATAAATTTTTTAAGCCACAGGAAAACCTAAACTTTTTGAGGTACAAGTTCTTCATGTCTAGGCAGGGCGACCAGACATTCGAACAATTTCTAACCGAACTGCGTAAACAAGCATCTTTTTGTAAGTTTGGGGACCTTGCAAACGATTTAATTCTTTGTGTTCTGATCTCTGGCACCAATAATTCAGAGACAAGGGAAAAGCTCCTACAAAAAGAAGATTTAAACTTAAACGAAGCTGTTAAGCTTTGTACCATACTAGAGCAAGCCAAGTCGCAGACAAAGAAAATCGACAACTACAACAACAACAAAGGAAATGACATGGGTGTTCATGCTGTGAAGTTCCACCAGCACCAAAGCAGAAGTCAGAGCAGACAAGAAAATTCAAGGATACCATCCAGGTCGCAGAGTGGTTCGAGATGGCAAAACAGGTCTAAATCAAGAGGTGCGAACAGGTCAGGAAATTTTAATAATTTCATAAATAATTGCACAAGGTGTGGAACATCTCATCCTATAAGAAAATGTCCTGCTTTCGGGAAAATGTGCGGAAAGTGCAAAAGGACCAATCATTTTTCAAACATGTGCAGAATAGGTAAAATCAATTCATTAAGTAGAGATGATTGTGTAAATCCGAGTACAAGCGTAAATTCTTCACTGTATATAGGCACAATTAAAAAATGTTCTAACAATTTAGATGCCCTAAATGCAGATTGTTGTTCCTGGTATACCACATTAACCATAAATAATAAGAACATTAAATTTAAAATTGATTCAGGAGCGGCAGTCAATATAATGCCTGTGAATCTTTATTTAGACGATTTGAAATTACAGATTAATTTACTGAAAAGGTCTAATATAACTCTTAAATCCTATTCAGGGGATAATATTCCGGTCTTAGGTACTTGTAATTTGAGTTGCATTAAAAATAATAGAGTGTATGAAATTGAATTCCATGTTGTAAATAATAATTCTGAAGCTCTTTTAGGCTTACGAGACAGTGTTAGGCTACGAATTGTTGAAAATACAGATAACGAGGCAAAAGAGAATAATTTTGGAAATAATGAGGCTTGTGACGACATAACCTGTATTGATGAAAGAATTAAAAATGAGTATGGTGACTTATTTTCAGGAACCGGGGTTATAAATCCACCATATCACATTACTATAGACCCTACCGTAAAACCTGTTATCTCACCGATTAGGAAAGTTCCTTTCGCATTATTAGATCCACTTCAGAAAGCGTTACAGGAACTAGAGTACAATAAAATAATCGAAAAAGTGAATGGACCAAGCGAGTGGGTTAATCCTTTGGTAATAGTTCGAAAAAATGATAATTCAATTAGAATTTGCTTGGACCCATTCCATCTTAATAAAGCCATTAAACGTGAGCACAGCAAGCTAGATACTTTGAGGAGATAACCAGTAGGATGTCGGGGGCAAAGGTTTGGAGCAAATTAGATGCAAGCCACGCATTCCATCAGGTACCGTTGGACGAAGAAAGTTCAAATCTTTGTACTTTTGGTACGCCTTTTGGTCGCTATAAATATAAACGTGTACCTTATGGAATAACATGTGCCCCAGAAATATTCAATGAGCGTTTCAAGCAAATTTTTAATTTTCCAAATGTAGGCATTTATATTGATGATATAATAATTTGGGGAAAGACACAAAAAGAACATGATGAAATATTTTATAAAGTATTAAAAGCTGCTCGTAAACATGGAGTCAGGTTTGGACTCGTAAAATGCCAATTTTCAATAAACGAAATTAAATTTATGGGTCACATAATAAATAAAAATGGTATTACCATTGACCCTGAACGTGTCAAAGCTATTGTCGAATTACCGGAACCGAACTGTAAAAAAGACATACAACGTCTTTTGGGTGTCATAAATTATATTAATAAATACATACCAAATTACTCAGTAGAGACAGAGCCTTTAAGACAACTGTTGAAAAAAGATGTTTTTTTCAAGTGGGAGGAACCTCAAATTAATGCTTTTCAAAGAATTAAAGACAGTTTAATAAGAAAGCCAGTTCTTCAGTTTTTCGACCCAAATAAAGAAATAACTGTGTCAGTTGATGCGTCTCAGTGCGGAGTCGGGGCTTGTCTTTTGCAAGATAATAAACCTATTTGTTATGCTTCAAAAGCACTGACAGAAACTCAAAAACGTTACTCCCAAATCGAAAAAGAAATGTACGCGATTTTGTTCGGGCTGCAGAAATTTCACGAATATGTTTTTGGTCAAAAAATTATAGTTGAAAATGATCATAAACCAATCTTAGCTATTATGCAGAAACCAATTGATAAATGTCCATCAAGGTTACAGCGATTAATGCTACAATTGATGAAGTACGAATTTACTTTAAAATATAAAAAGGGTTCAGAATTGATAATCGCTGATGCATTGTCCCGATCATACTTACCGATATCGTCTGACGAAGCAAATGAACTTCCAAATGAACAAATCTGTGTAGTTAACGTAGGTCCAAATATTTCAGAAGAATACATTAATAAAATTAGAGACGAAAGCGAAAAAGATGAAGAATTAATGCTACTCACTCAAACTATAATTAATGGATGGCCTAATAAGAACAAAAGTGTTCATTCTAATGTTAAAATTTATTGTAAATATAAAAATGATTTAGATGTAAATGAAGGGATAGTTTATAAAGGTGTAGCTTGTGTAATACCAAAGTCAATGCGAAAAGAAATATTGGACAAAATTCATTATAGTCACCTGGGTTTCAATAAAACTGTAAAACTAGCTGAAGAATCAGTTTTTTGGCCGACCATGCGAAATGAAATAAGGCAAGTAATTGAAACATGTCCGATTTGTCAGAAATATCAATCAGCTCAAAGAAATGAACCTTTAAGGTCACACGACATACCACTTATCCCGTGGTACAAAGTTGGCTCAGATATTTTTGAATTAAACGGTGAACAATATCTAATTCTCGTCGATTACTACTCAAAATTTATAGAAGTAGAGAAAATATCTGGCAATGCCTCCAGTAATAAAATAATAAACTGCATGAAAAGTATTTTTTCACGGCATGGTGTACCTCAAATTCTGGTTTCCGATGGAGGTCCACAATACACGTCTGGAAATTTCCAAATGTTTGCCGATAGTTGGAAATTCAAACATATCATAACTTCACCATACCACAGTCAGTCAAATGGCATGGCGGAGCGAAACGTTCAAACAATAAAAAATCTCCTAAGAAAAGTAACCCTAGACAATAAAGATGTCTACTTAGCACTGCTGCAGTTACGTAATACACCAATTTTCGAAAGTGTGTCACCTTCTGAGATTCTAATGTCCAGACGAACTAGAAATCCATTATTACCATTTGATGTAAATAAATTAGAACCTCACTTAATAAATAAAAAGCGTTATTCTAATTTTTTAAAGAATAAACAAATTGAGAGCGCAAGTTACTATAACAATAAAAAAGGTGCGAAAAAATTAAAACCGTTAGTTCACAACCAAAATGTTTGGGTAAAACTGAGACCAGATGCTAATTGGTTGAAAGGAAGGATAATCTGTAGATTAGGCGAACGTAGATATAAGCTGCAAATAGAAAACAAGGGCATATATGTAAGAAACAGAAAATACATACGGGAATCGATTTTAAAAACTGATAATACTCAGAATGAAAATTATGTAAGTACAAAGAAAGGAGTATCGTGGAATGATTCAGACACTAAAAAATGTAAATATTATGTAGATAATGATGATAGTAGAATAAATGATAATTTTGTATCTTTAGGTCCTATCGATAATTTATTAAACAACAACCTTAATGTATTAAGTACTACAGATGTTTCAAATATTCCATCACATAATGAAGCTGTAGATCTACCAAAAACTTTAGAAGATAATCCTGTTAATTTAGGTGATATGGATTCCCCTGTATCTTGTAAACTTGTAATAGATAGTTCATTTGTGACTACAAAAGGGAGAATTGTAAAACCTCCTACACGTTTGAATTTATAAGCTTGTGTGTGTTGTTATTACTGACACTATTTTTAGTTAATTGTATTATTGGAACAATTTTATTTTTTTACAGTGTGTTACTATTAATCGAAATAGAGCTAGTTGATCTTCATACTGTTTCATTGAAAGGGGAGATGTTGTATACGGCTAACGTGACAACATAGATATGTAAGTTTGACAATGTCATGTCACGAATGCATGTGTCATTACTGTCATCTGTCATTTGTATTTTAGTTTTAACTGTAAAGTGTAAAGCATTACGAATATCATTAACACAATCGGGATCATGCCTGCAAGATTCATTGTCATGTATCTCGTGCTGAAGAATACTTAATAAAGAAAATTAAATATAATCGTTTAATAATTAATTCCTATTCTGCTACTAATTAAATTAAACTAAACAAACTGCCTTGGTCGCCATTATAACACTGCCTCCCTCTTAAGTCTGTGCCATCTACTATCATCTTAGCCTTGGGGCTCCTCTGAATCTTGTAGACGACTTTATTAATTCTCTTTATGACCTTGTACGGTCCTTCCCAGGCTGGATGAAATTTCGGATAGCGTCTCTTCTTCCGTTGATAGTTCTGTAGCCATAACCTGCTCGCCATCCTTGAAACCTTCGGAGTTTGCATTTCTGTCGTACCGAGTCTTCATTCAATCACTAACGAGAGTAATCTTTCTCCGACCTGACTCACGAAACGCTGTAAAATCGTTGCCTGAGAGCTTCTACTTATTCGCTGGTCTTTCCGGGTAACTGCTCAGGCGTACCGAACAGCGGGTCACAAGGCAGACGGAGTTCTCGACTAAACAAAACTCTAGCAGGGGATTAGGTACCCAGTGGTATCGGGAAGAGCTGCATGATACGCCAGTAGGAAGAGCGGTAGATGGAGATCCCATACAATCCCCTTTGGTGGTCTTCGACTACTTTGGCTGATGTGGTCCTCGTCTTCTGAATTCCGAGCAGAGAACAGAATCTTTAAATATGTTCGACTCAAAGTTGCGGCCTTCATCAGAGTGAAGATCCAAAGGCACTCCTAAATGGCAAATTAAGTTATTTGTTGATGAGTACTTTGTCCACGGTAAACGCTTGTTGATTGGGCAAAGCGTAGGCTTCATGTCATTTTGTAAAGTAGTGTATGGCAACTAGAATGTATTGTCTGATATTGGGAAATGTCCGGCTACATCAGTCATTTAAAGTGACTTATAGTTATTTTTTCCATCTTAATATATGGCGGCCGCTTGATCTTGAGGCTTGAGGGTTGAAGTATCAGCGATCGGTTCGTCGTCTAGTCATAAAAGAAACATCTCTGGTTGGTCATCGTTAACTCAGCGAACTCAGCAACGCACACTATCAGAAAAATTATGATAAATATTATCAATTATTATTGCTACAATCATTCAGTTACGTTTACGATGTAACCCCTCGTGATGACAGCGCGAAAATTAGTAATGATATTAAACAAAACACACGCAAAACACAAGCCGTTAGACAGAAATACTTTGGACATGCGGGCGGTCAGACAACTTTGAAGACGGCCTCGTTTGGTGATGTACACATAAAAAAAATTAACGATCTCAGTATAGTCGTAGATACTATATAGAGACTATTTAACTACCTTACCTATTCTTTTTGTTTCTTTTAGGATGTACGGCGTATTTCGTCAGTGTAACATTTCTGAGCCTTTTTGATCAGTTACCACCTTGGATGCTTCTATTGCCAAATATATTTGTGACTCTGACTGGTGGAGTTGCGGGGTTTTTAATTGGATCAATGTGTTATATTGTCAGTGTAACATCAGCAGACAGCATTGCTTTACGGTAATTTAAATCTCTTAATTAGAAGATCTTGAAATCGCTGTTATGTTAGGGAGTTACTATAGATAAACTTGGAACTTACCAAATAAGAGATGACTGCTCAAACTATTACATCAGTGTACGGAAATTTTGTGCAGTAACTGACATTACGGAGAAGCGGCCCCACCTACCCACCTAGAGCTACCTACCTTTACTACGTAAAATCATTTATTTTTAGTGTAGAAATTATTATAGCATAATTTGTCAAATTCCTAAAGTAGGTACTGTCAGACGGTTTTTAACACGCAATGAATTTATAGGAAAACTAGCTGACCCATAAAACGTTGTTGCCATTTCTTACCTACCTTCCTAGTTCTAGTACCCACCTTGTCCACCTATACATCTACTCTTCTACCCCATCTACTTCTCGCCCTTTATCACATGGCCTAGATACTGCAACTTATTCTTCACTTTAACTGTGTTTAATATCTGCCTTTCCTTTCCCATTCTTTCCAGTTAGTTTAGTTTAGTTTAGTTATGTAATGAGTGGGTCGATTAGTGACACCTCCACTGCGACCAAGCGGTCTATTGTGGCTCACACCTAAGTACTTTACATCCACTCTTGCAGGCCACTGCTTTTTAAAAAGCTAATGACCTTAGATGGTGTGAATGTATCCAGGTCTCTTGGAGAGAGAAATACTCTTCCGAACGTTGGTGCCTGGTTATTACCATGACGGGGCAGTTGCATAGAACACACGTTCTACTGTTTCTACATCCTCCCAAACACAGGCGACATTCTGCGTTATCGGCTAGATTCATCCTGTGTAAGTGCTGGTTCACTTTGCAGTGTCCTGTGTATAGGCCTATCAGGGCCCTTAGGTCAGTCCTTTTGAGCTCCAGTAGCTTTTTAGCTCTGTTTCTCGATGGTCCCTCAATGAAGGTCTTAGAGTGAGTTAATCCTGGTAGAGTTTGCCAGTACCGAAGTACCTTATTTTCCGCCCAGGTGATATTGTTGTTTTGGCAGTATTTGAGGATATGCCAACAGCGGGTTCTGGTCCTATAAATTTGGATTCGGTTCCTCTTCTAGCCAGAGAGTCGGCTATTTCGTTCTCTCCAAGGCCGGAGTGACCTGGAATCCAGATCAGAGTCAAGTTATTGTCTTTAGCTACCTCATTGAGTGCTGTTTGACAGTTCCATACCAGTTTGGAGTTGCAACGATAGGAGCAAAGGGCTTTCAGGGCCGCTTGACTATCTGAGAAGGTTTTAATTGTTTTCCGCCTGCAGTGCATTTCATCCAGCATCTGCGCGCTGAGTACAATGGCATAAATTTCTGCCTGAAATATTGTTGCGTACTGACCCAGGTTTGCAAAGAATTCTCGTCTTGAATTATTTCCAGTACTTCTTCATTTGTTATCCTGTTCTATTCGATTTATTTTCAAGATCCTTTTTTATGACCACATCTCAAAAGTTTCTATAAGCCGATCACTAATGTTTTTATTCAAAGTTCAGGACTCCATCCCATAGAACAGCACCAAGAAGACATAACATCTTAATATTCTGACTCTGAGGTGAAAATTAAGATCTCCACTGCATAATACATTTTTCATCTTGTTGAATGTGGTTCATTGTCCAATTCTTGATATGATTTCCTCCGTGTACTCATTACCTTTATTGGCAATAACTCCTTAGGTATATTTATACCGACTGACCTTTTCTATTAATTCTTTCTTTGATCCATAAATTTTGTTGTTGTTGAACTGATTTTGTAATTGTCATAAATTTGGTCTTTTTGATGTTAAAGTCCGCACACCTCGCCGCTCATCACCACTTGGTCAACCAAGCTCTGCAGATCTTCCAGTGTCTCGGCAATAATTATTGTATCGTCTGCATACCGGATATTGTTGACGGGTGTCCCGTTAACATTTACGTCAGGTATTGTTTCCTCCAGTGCTCTCTGAATGATCTCGTCTGAGTAAAGGTTAAACAATAGTGGCGATAGCACACAACCTTTCCTTACTTGACGCTGTATTCTTATTTCTTCTGAGCTTATCGCTTCCGTCAAAATAATATAACAAAAAATAATAATAAGAGTCAAAATAATGTGTATAAGTATGCATATCGTTGGCAGTTGAATTTTGGGTAACCACTCTTTCGTGATCTGGGGGTTAGGATCGGTGAAGACTTTGAGTTTTGGTGATTTTCGTAAAGTGATTCGCCCTCAAGTCGTCCACAAGATTTTTCTTGTGGCTTGTTTTTGTCAGTTAATTAACTAATGGATTTATACCTACTAAATAAAGTTCACCTCTTTGACTTAAACGTTACATATGCAAGTTAATGTTAATTATGTTCTATTATAGGATGGGATTTTATGAAGCCTCAACATATTTGGGAATTTTGATATCAACTTTTTGCACACCTTTGATGTTCAATGCTCTAGGATATACTCTTTCATTTGCGATATGTGTTTTACTCGCAATCGGGTCTCTAATATACACGATCGCTTTAATTCCAGAATTCGAATGGAAGCCGCATCAGAAAGTGAGAATTATATTACTATAGAAACCAGAATAGACGTGAAGAATTAAAATTGTTGTTATTTTCAGGGATTATTCAAAGCTTTTTTTAAACTATCTCATTTATTAGACATATATGAGGTAGTATTTAAGAAACGAGAAAATTATGGTAGAGAAGTAATATTTTGTTGCATCATAATTTACTGCTTCGAAATGTTAGCTTTCACTGGAACTGAGTATATGAATTACGTTTATCTAAGAGACAAATATGCATGGTCAATGGAGAAGTATATCGTGTTCATGGGCATTTCTGGTCTAATTTTCATCACAGTAACTTTAACAGGAATATACTTCCTGCATAAAAAGTTACACGTCCCCGAATCACTTTTAATTCTCATATCTCTTATTTGCCTTATGAATAAATATCTGGTTCAAGGTCTTGCAACAAAAAATTGGCACATCTATTTTTGTAAGTATGTACCTATCCATAGGTACCGGGTGGCTGACCATATACCCCTGTACATATGGATGGCATTGTCTAATAATACAAAATAATTTCCATGTTTACGAAATAATTACTGTACGTCAAAGTATTTTGATATATTGTTATTAATATTGTATTATTGGGCAATGTCCTATGATGTACAGAGCTTATGACCGGCCACCCGGTATATGCACCATTTGCGATCTTTATGGGTTAGTTTCTATGAAAAAATTGATATAATAATAAATTATTATCGGCCAATATTATAAACGCTGGTTAAGTTAACTGGCCGATTTCTGTGGTCGTTTCTGGAGAAGATATACACTATAGGTCGAAATTATTGCAATTTAATTACTCTTGGCATAAAAGAGATTACAAAAATTTTAATAAAAGTTATTCGAGGTCAATTTTAGCTTCAAAATCGGGCACAGAAATCTGCCAGTTAACTTAACCAGCGTTTATAATATTGGCCGTTAATCAATTACAGCAATCCGATTGTTGAAAAACAATAACGCTTTCTGAACGACACATTTGCCCTAATGGTATGGTGAAGATAGAGACATCGATGTTTCAATGGTTATTTCCATCTCATCAGTCTGACACATCACCACCACTAGAGGAGTGTGCCGATCAGAAAGAAAAAAATCAAAGCATTTAAGCAAACGATTTGTCGGGAACATAGTGACTTGCAAGGCAAATGCCATCTGACGACTGAAAAGTATATACAACTTTCAATATGTCCATAAGGGATTCTCTCAGAGAAATCTGCAATTTTTCACTACCATGATATCTGACAGTTCAGTGAAAAAGCAATTACCTTGCGAATCTCAGTCAACAAATCAATGATGGAGCTAGTCACAAAGTTGTGTTCCTGAAAAGGAAGATATTTATCCTTCTACAGAGGATTAGCCCTCTTATTTTAAAAAATTAGGAAACAATTTACGCATATTATTTAGACAAAAATAAGCAACTTATGACTTATAAACTTTATCTTCATACTGTGTTAACTCCCGTCGAAGAGCTAAAAATGTTAACGACGCGATTCGATCCTGAAAGGGGCTAATGACGAAGCGCCACGTAATGACAAGGATCAAAATTCATAGGATGATTGAAGGACCAGGCTATAATTGCCAATGATTGACAGGAACACAATTAATTAATAATTATCGAAATTACTGACCTTGTGTCTTGTCCGACTAGAAGGGGCACTTGTTTTAATTTGCGAGATGTTGTAACTATTATTATTGTTCACTTTGCTCCACTATGTAGGTACCCACGATTGTTCCACTACTTATTATACCGCTTCCTTTTTTAATTAAAGAACTAGGTATCCCGTTCCCGTATCACCAGCATCGACGAGTCTGGTACGAACGGCACTCTGTCGGGTTCTACTCTCTCTCGATGTTAAACTTCGACTCTTTGTGTGGTCGTGGTCTCCGGTCAGGTGTCCTTTTTTCCTTCTTCCCGATGTGTAAAGGGAGAGGAAGGGGTAGGAAACGGTGGTGTCTTAGAGAATACGAATCGATTATTCGCCAAGGACGAAACATACAGCTTTCCTTCTTTTGTAAAAAATATCAAGACAAAGAATTCATAGACCTTCATTCGATTCTTTGACTGAGAAGAGAGAGTTTTAGAGAGAAATAACTTCAAGAAAAAAACTTATTTTTATCAAAGAATATATGCCTGAATGTTTTCAGAGTTTTTTGGGCAACAAATAAGCGGCCAATTATTTGACCTTTCAAAAAGGTAAACTTTAAAGGTAAAGTTTTATGTAAGCTTTATTATTAGTTTGATAAAATACTCAAATTATAAATAAATCAAATTTTACATCATTACAAAACTATACGTAAAATTATGTCAAACTGAGAATTTAGATCTAAAGGCAGCTTAATTTTAGTTTAGAAATCATCCGCAATGCGCGATGCGCTACCGGAATGCGCGTGAACAGTGTACCCATTTTCGTCCGTCGATCTGTCGGTCTCTTTATAGTTTGTCTCTGTCTGCAACTAAATAGCCTCTCTTGACTCTTTCCTAAAATCGGGTATCCCTGGCGACAAGTATCATATACTCAATTTTCGACTATAAGTCTATATCTTTTCCACCAACAGATGATTTCGCAATGCCAACCTCTCTAGTAATAACTCATGGTGGTACTTATCGAATTTTCCTCTCCACAGACAAAATGGAATGCTGCATTTGAAAACAAGTTGGGCACATAGCTAACCAATGCTCAAACCCTACAACAGCTGATATTACTCTGCCACAGAGAGGATCAACACAGATTCCTAACAATGCAAACTTCAACTAACTAAAATGATTATTCAGCCAGAAGAATTTGAAGAACAAATAGTTAGCCAATAATGAAATAGACACAGCAATCAAGGCCTTTAGCGGTAGAACCTTTTACAAAGTAAAGCGTGAACTATGATACACAAGAAGAGATTAGTATCGAGAGATTATTATTTTGTTAAGATAGATGTAAAGAACCGCCTTCAGGCCCATCACCGTTGAGTATGTCTAAGGTAGAGAACTTTTCCAAAGCTGAAACAGCTCATTATAGACCAGAAATCCATAGTCAATCGCTTCGATCGCGTCTTCATTAAAAGAGTCTTGTGGACTCTGAACTCGTAATTTAATACTACTGGGATCCATAAAGATCGTTAGGTACAGGTATACATCTTTATATTTAAGAGAGTTCAGTTTTAATTTTAGAAGTTATTTTTAGCTTTAACAGTGTATGCTTTTGGTGGGATGATTAAACCGATGTTACAGTCACTTTTGATAAGAATTGTTGAATCACGAGACATTGGAAAACTGTTCGCCGTGTTGATGGTATTTTCTCAGGATATTTTTTCGAATTTGGCGACAACATTTTATCGTTGGCTATACTACTTTACAATCGATAGTAATCCAGGAACTTTTCTGTTAATCACTGCTGGAATGTACACCTGCGGTGTCATCTTAGCTTGGTAAGAGATATACTTTTTAATTTACTTTACTGACTTTACTGATTATTAACTAATTAATTAATTAAATTGTTTATTATAATTACTTAATTATTGCAGTGTTATTCTAATTCTTCGAAATAGGTCCAGTGGTCAAAATAATACAATTGATCATTCTAATATTGAGCTTGTATTTAATACTCGCTTTGAAGGAAACATTGAAAGATTTAGATGATGCTAATACTCAGAACGGAGGAAAAATTGAAAGAGGGAGAGAGAGAAAACCGACTAATTTCTAATGATCGAAAAGTGGCTCCTAAAATCTGAATAAAATACAGCCTGCCCTACGTTGTGTGATTTTAAATTACAAGCTGTTTACTTAAACTATATAAATAAAAATCCGACATAAAAATATAACAAATTTATTAAATATAGTATCCGATGTTTGATACAACAATTCTCCCAAGTCAGAAATAAATTATTGTGTATAAATCAAATAAATGAGCAGTATAAATCAAGTCAATTATTGATAACTTTGTAGCCCTTTCTGCTCGCTTGATTTAAAATTTCGAATAAATATGCCAAAAGAAAAATGTGCGAGCAGAGGATGCTATTCCCTCTGGCTCCGTTCGGGTACGTTCAAATTTATTTGAACCCAAAGCGGAACAGAGGGTGTTAAAGATCTTAAAAGGAAGTTACAAATTTTTTAAGTGATCATCTAGATCAATGTTGTCTCTAAAAAGTTTCCAAAAACCTTGACCTGCCCTACGTTGTGAATATTTAAATTACAGGTCACACAAAACACTAAAATAAAACACACACTAATAATTAACAGTTTATTGGAATAAATTCTAATTAAAATAAATTTCCAGGAATTGATAGTAATGTATCGTGAGATTATATACTTAAAATTAGGATCTTCTAACTTATTCACTAATTATTACACATAACATAAAAGATAAGGCAAAACATCATTATTCATTCTAAAATGTAAGTAGTCTTTAACAGACCTCAAATTCACTTTCGATTAGCTTTCGCCAAAATTTACTTATCTAACCTTATTTAATTTGGTCAAATAACTGATTTAAAAATATTAAAATTTGTAACGTACACTTTGTACGTACCGGCTAAATGCCAGCGACACGGAGACAACGGCGGGCGCGCGCAGTGAGTGAGTGATGGTGGCGTTTAGTGCAATGCAAACACGGCCGCTGGAGGCCTCGAGCTCGTCGACTTCGACTGTCGAGTCTCGTCGACTTCGACTGTCGAGTCTCGTCGACCTCGACTGTCGAGTCTCGTCGACCTCGACTGTCGAGTTTCAGTCCGGCGTGCCGGATACCTGAGGTTAACGCTTCTTTCTCTCTTGGAAATTCGCTTGAAGAAGGTGCACGCAAAATACCTGTCGCGAAGAACGCATCTAATGGCGTCGTGAAGTTATTGGCCATTATTATAAACATCGCCCACGTTTTTGGCTTGGTGAGTGTCGTAAAATGATTTTATTAATTGTGTTGGAATTATACAGATCATATTTTGTTAATACAATATGCTATTTTTAATTACAGCGTTTAAATCTGATCGAGTTTCGCTTCGCATGTAAAATGTTGTCAATCACCTTTTTTGATCTCAACCTATCTTGAGGACGGGACATAATTTTATGTACCCTTGGCAAGCAGACTCGATCGGACCGTTCATTAATACAAGAGTGTCTCTGATACCTATGAAATTGCAGCTTTTTCCTACGGATTGATTTTTCCTGGAGGCAATTCTTTTTCCTGGGTGGCAACTTTTTCTCCCGGACTCAATTTTTCCCCCGGAATCAACTCTTTGACGGAATCCACTTCTTCGTACGGACGCAAGTTTTCCTGGAAGCAAGTTTTCTCTTCAAACAAGAAGTCAGCACATTGGATGTACCTGAGACCAAGTTTACCACCAGCTAAACTTGCACCCTCGCTCCGGAGACCCTACGAAGCTAAGTGCCTTTGCCTACCAAGTTTTAACCGATCAGTTCATTCGGATATACTACACGCTCTTGTTCCTTATTGTTGTTAACCGTGATCAAGTTAATATTTTGTGATAATAGCTGTGATTTTATTTTAATAAAGAGTACCTGTTGTTCTGCTGACCTGCTTGTTATTGCTGACCCTCTTAGACTAGCGACTCAACCCACGACCCTTGTTGTCTTTTACTGTCTCATGCTCTCCACGACTATTTTTCCCCTCTAGGGGTCAAATAGTTCGTTTCAAGTGGCCACCAACGTGTCTATCTGCCAATAATTCGTTTCAAATTTACCTTACTAATAAAAGAAACATTACACCGGCTTGGTATAAACAGTGTTAGCAATATACAAAATTTTCATCTCAATTAGGTATTCTTCAATTCATTAATAAATAATACTGATCCAAATAAATCACTCCAAGCAACATTCTTTGATTGATGTGTTTCTCACTTTAGAGAACATAAAAAGTTACAATATAAATCTGATAAGGTACCTTCCAGTCCAAATAGCGGTTTATGTTGAAGAGTGAGTGAATGGAAGATCCAAAAGCAGGATGGAGAGTAATGCTTCCTCCTTCCACAACTGCCCACGTCAGACCTTCTCTATCGTCCAGGCCATAAAAACCATATCAAAAAAATGCCTTCGTTTTCCCCAAAAGACGCCATCCATCCAGACTGGCTTACATCGCCAAAACTCCTGAACCAATTATGATCCCGGAACGGAAACTAAAATATATAGGGACTGGAATCAGAGCAAAATAGCCCTAACGAAGAATCCGAAACGAAAAAGGAAAACCCTGAAATTAAAAATAATTACATCTGAAAATTTACTACGCCATCTTAATTCTTTACCGAAATGAATCACATTATCCAAGTCGGGCTTCTCTAAAATCCATTTTCTGCCTTAATTTCAAAACCACCTAATCGAGAAACAACATAAAACATAAGCTTTGCTAAATAACTCTCCAACAACAACTTCATACCTGAGTTTTAAACAAACCACTACACGAAACAAATAATTAAACAATTCACTTTACTGAATCTTCACGCCACCAGTATTTCAGACAGAAAGAACGACCGGCCACCAATCTCGTCCGGTTCTCGACCTGACAACTCCCCCACTATCTAATCGATAAATCCATGCATCTTCCTTTCCTCTACTGCTCTGACGTGTAGCCCTTCTGACTGGCAGATGGCAGACTGGAATCTGACAGGCTCATCATTCGACCTCGCTACAATGACTCAGAGTATAAAACCAGCGGAGTGTAACATTCCAACAGGTCTATTTTCTTGTGCCTTTTCTATTCGAAAATTCATTCGAAACAGAAGCGGAAAAGCGCACGCTACAACTTAATGCAGATTCCGATTTTCTACCAAAAATCCTGTAAGTAGAAGGTACATATGTATATATGTACCTTCTACTTACAGGATCTTCATCTCGCAGAGAATGACAATAATTATTCAGAGGGACGTTCCAATTCGCTTGCGGCTTTTGTTAAAAGTTTCCTCCTCGTCAATAATTCTAAGCTCGTTGAAGAATATACTATTTTTATTCTAGAAAATATGTATTTTCTTGTTTATTTGCCACCCATTTCCCGTCAAACTTTGTTTATTTTCCCGAAGCTAAGACAGAAAGAGAAAGCCGGCGAGTTAATGATCAACGTACCTAAATTTTTCTCAACCTCAAATTTTGGTCCCAGTTCATGAAAGACACCTAAAAGTGACATTTATTTTGTGATATATTGAGGCAATATTGATATTTAAAAATTGTCTATCAACAATTAAATTGCCTTGTTTACATCTAAGTTCAGAAATTTTGTGAAACGACGACTGAGTTAACTCAGCTAAAGTTCGATAAATTAAACTGTTAATTGAAATATTGAAATATTTAGTTTGAGATATTCCCATTACTTTTTTTATGAAATGGAAAATTTATTTGTCCTCCAATGTAATTACATAGGTACTGATGTGAATATAATTTTTATTGTCAATGCCTTTTCAACATAGGGATAACCTCGACTAAAATAGTCTGGATAAATAAAAACAAGTACCCTAAGCCAATTTTTTGATATTATTTTATAGCTTAGGATATCATTTAGGAAACATCAAAATTCTAAATTAAATATTATATTCGTATTCTATTACCTTTATCTCTATAAAATTACCACTTTTTATGTAGGAGAGAGATTCACATTAGTGCAGAAATTTGGCGCCTAATAGGAACTCTCTACTTGGGTGTGGGTGTGGGTGTGTGTGTGTGTGTGTGTGAGAAAGAGAAGAATTGTATCTTATCAAAATTTCATTACCTGTACCGATATCTTATCTCTCTTACCTTAACGATACCTCTCTCTTTCTCGCATCCCCCCCTACAAAACCTCCAAACACGATGGGCCAAAACAAAGAACATGCCATTTGGCGTCACTGCAGTCACTATCTGCTAGTGTCGCTAGACCACTTTCCGATCTGGCGAGACTAGCTCTGGCAGATCATCAATAAATAATATGCCAGTTAAGCCACCGATACCATCACGTACTTGATCTGAAAAAACTATACCGAAAAAATTTGCTACCCAAGGGAAAAACTACTAAAAATTACAAATTTTGGTGACAAAACAACCTCTTAAGAAATAGATCACTTTGGTGAATCAATAGCAAATTTCAAAAATCAATAGCAATTTTTTTCGGGTGTAAGGTGTATCAAGAGAAGACATCTGGATCCCTCAACATGTAGAACTGCTTATTGACGGGTGAAAAAATTCGTCTAGGAACTCAAAAATGGTCTTATTAATGTACATAGCTCTACTGGTTCACAAGCTTTTCTAAATGCATGGGATCTAACGGGGGAAGCTGATGAACCATGAGACAAACTAACTGAAATCGTAAATGAATCGACTCAGTTAGCAAATATAAACTTTATGTTACCACAGTTTATGCTATCAGACTATCAGCTATACTTACAATGGGACGTACAGTTGAAATTTGTCACAGTAGGTAATTGCAATTCTCACACTGCATTTTAATTAAATCGGTTAACATTTAACCGATCTAAAAAACGGTCCCATGTGTATTTATCTTTAAAACTTCTAGATTCTACCTATTTATAGGGACGAATACTGAATACAAATAGTGTAGGTAACTGAGTTAAATAAATAAACCAAGAAAACCTGCCTTTCTACTTCATTACTCAGCCTTAGTTAACATTAATTTCATTCCAAATAATCACAATAAAATTCAAAATAAATAACCTAAAATGTAGGGTTACCAATAATAATAATAATAATACTCATTCAATCAATAAAAAATGAGGCATACATTATTTATTATTATTTAGTAATATTTAATTATATACATACTATTATTAACTGCATAAGCAATTATAGGCCTAAATTTGCATTGTTTATTGTTTGTTTACATTCTTTACGTTCTTTACTTTCTTTACATTCTTTACCTTCAAAAAGTCCATGTAAAGAATGAATTGTTTACCCGTAAAGAATCGTGTAAAGAATAGAGATAAAGAAAACGGCACATCACTGATCGTAACCTATCTACATCATGGATCGTGCTTCTTGCTGGAATTTTGTGAGGTGGTTGGCGGAACCATCAAGAGATTTTCGCTTTCTGGGAATTAAATAATAACTGAAACTGAAGATATAGAAATCTCATTTAATTTAACTTTAACTGGGCTAAAAGGAATTAATTAATGGATGAATCCTATGGAAACCTATATCAAGTTTTTCAGAATTTTTTTAGAATTTGTAAGCATATCTCACAAGATCAGTAATTGAGCGGGCGGTAGCGCGTCGGCTTAGGTTGCTGACTGTTAAGCTGTGTTGCCAGTGTCGCCATCTGGGTTCGAGTCCCAGCTCGTGATGGTTGTTTGTGTTCGTTAATTTAACTATTTAAGTATGTATATACATACTTGAAACGTGTGTCTAGCTAAATTAGCTAGTTCTCGAAGCCAAATTATCAGAGTGGAGCGGCTATGTCTTATCTACACAATTAAGATCGATACTCCCTCTTTTTCATTATAAATAAGATCGGCAATTTTCCACTTTTCTTGGAACTTTATTATCGGCCTTTGCTTTCGCTTGGTACAGTCTACTGTCTACTAGACCAACGAAATGTCCTGAAATTGTACGGTCGTATATATGCATCCTTTACAGCGATTTCTTAAAATTTAACTACAAAAATCATCATTAGTTCTTTTTTTTTAACGAGTAACAACCGACGGGAGGCTACATTTGTTCCCATGTTTCATCAAAGAATTACGGATTATTAGTCGCTTTCAAGTTTTTTACTGTTTCAATTAACTTTGCGAAAACTCTTAATCTAGGTAGATTGAACGAAAGAGTATCTACATGAGTTCACATGCAACTGGACCAGATTGATACCACGTATTTTCTTTTGAAATATGTTAGTTTCGGGATGACACTCCTGAGATCACAGCTAAAAAGAACCATCTAGTTTTAGCTGCCTGTTAACTGACACCAAATAGTTTTGTTTAATATAATATGTATATGTATAGATATTCTTATGAAAGTTCACTTTGGGATAATTTTAAATATTAATACTTAATGTAGGATTGTAATATATTTTGTCACATATAAATTGTTTTACTTATTGCTTACCTTCAATTGTTTAAAATTACAAAATTTTATGGACAAGAGATGATTGGCAACTTCATTCAACAACCAAATTCATTGATATTGTGTTGTGAGTAGAGGTGAAAATTGTAGACATTCACGTGCTTCGTCATGTTTGGGACTCATCAGTAAAAACTATCTACCAACATACAGCGCACAGTTTTGATGACAATATTCCGTAAGTGTACCATATTAATGAAATCAAAATGAAGAGCACGGTGGGTTAGGCTTACGTCATAGGATACACCCCAGGCAGCCAAAATGCATTCCAAAAAACTGAGTGCAGTGCCTCATTGGCATGCATTTTTGCTGCCTGGGTGTAACCTAAGGCGCGAGCCGAACCTACCGTGTTTTTTATTTAGACTTTATTTTGACACTAGATTGATCCACTCACGGGATACTGTTTTTTTTATTGAAATCATACAAGTGCTACTTGATCCATTCATGCACAGTCACATGGGTGTGCTTACAGTAAACGATTTATAACGATGAGTTAACGCTGGGGTAATTTGTTTGAAATTGTAAACGAATTAACTAGGATTTGGGTTCACTTTGTTGGTGACGGTTCAATTGATTTCATTAATAGTGACTGCAGCCAATTTTACCCTCCTCAATTGAACGTCGCTGTGCCAAACGTGATAGTAGCACCCAAGCAAGACGTGTTATTTTTACCCAGTGTTTTTATATTTTATGTATGATTATATTTCAAAACGGTGATTATTTTATGCATTTATGTCATTTGTATTTAATGTTTGTGACAGTAGAGTTTTCTTTACCAGGATTTTCTCTGATTCGATTAGCTGCACCGAACGCGTATAGGGAAGGGGGGTAGAGAATTAACAGAATGAATGAAACGATTAATTTCACTTCATAGCAGGAAATTCTGTGTTTTAACAATATCTACTTTCTCTCAATAAGTGGCTAGCCCAAGTATATCCGTACTGTTTGCTACGAACGAACAAAATAAGGTTACAACGAACACAACATAGAAGATTCACGGGGTAAAACTAGACGTTCACGAGCACAGGTAAAACCTCTTTGAAAAACTAGAGACTCAGGGCAGGTGAATTTCAATCAATTCAAATAATCTCTAAGACTTCAGGGCAGGGTAACCTCAAATTCAAAGTTGGAATTCATGGCGGGAATTCAGTAGAGACATTCATGACAGACTAGTTGACATTTCAAACGTCAAAGAGGTTCTTCTTTTTCAAAACCATTCATTCTGGGGGCCACATTACAGAATTTGCTGCGCATGACGCAAAACCTCCAATTTTTAAGAGGTTAGGTAGGTTACATTACAGATTTGGTGCCTCGACCAGGATTTAATTATTTAGGTAGGTAGGATACACTACACTGGGAACTATACGATTGGGCATTTGACACTACTGTTGACAGACATCGAGCGTTCGGGTTAAAACTGTTCCAGTACAAGTGTCAGTACACCGGAAAGTTCTCACTCCTGTTCTGTTCTAGCTCCGGACCTAATACCCGAACGCACCTACTTAATTCTATGTATTCGAATGTCAGTTGTCAAGCTTTCAAACCTAGAAAAGTCTGATGTCATTTAGTCAATCGTTCGATTCCGGTCTCGTTGCTTTGGAAACAACGTGTTTCAAATCACTTTATCTTGAGTCGACGAAGAGAGCAGTGTAGTGCCGTTGCCAAAAGAAAACAATGGTCTGTATTTATTTCTTGTGTGTAAGTAAGGAGTACTTCCACGTGTTATTTTAATCATAATATTTTACAATTCTAATACCATTAATTATTGTTCTTGTTGAATTTTATGTGAATCTAACTATTTTCGCCCTTGTCAGAGGGATCAATTAAACAGCCAACGGATTGCCTCCTAACCATCGGACTCCGGAAAGGGATCCCCCCAACTATAGGCGGATTGCCTCCTTAACCGGACCTCGTTACACTGCCATACTAACAAAAACCATTCCCACGCGGTTATCCTAAAGACCTAGATTTCTGTGGTAATGCTTCAGTTTAAAATGATTCGCGGGAATGTTTAGGGAAGGGGTGGGGTTGTCTCGGTGTGAAAGAGGGTTCATTAGATTTGGTGACAGTTGTCGAGACGAGTGATCTATGCTTTTCATAAACCACCGTTGATTATTTTCATTTCGGGACAGAGATCGATGTTTTCTCTGCCGCGCTCTTTTACTTATTGTGAGTCCCAGGACAACGTATCGGCACTGTTAGGGTTTTCGGCAAAGTAGAATAAAGTAGGTGTTTTTAAAATTCATTTGTTTCATTAATCTCAAATCTCCCACCTTTTGCTTCATGTCTGTGTATAAAAGAACCAATAACAAGGTAAGGTTATTACGAACACAACAGAAGGTCCACACGAGATGAAAACTAGACGATCACGAGCACAGGTAAAATCACGATCACAAACGGTAAGTAATGTTGGTCATTTTATTTGAAATCAGGACAGGATAATCTTTTTTTTTTTTTTAAGGGGGAGCATCGGTCTTCCCTATGTAGGTAAGACAAAGTCACTCCACACCGGTAATATGGGTTTGGAGCCTCTTGCTTATACACCCAGCCTCAAGTATGCCAAATAAATAGTAGAAACAACACAGACACCCAGAGCCTTCACCGAGAATCGAACTCAGTCCGACGGATCCAACGATCAAGCAGTTCGCGCTACTTAACCGCGAGGCCACGCCAGGCTCGACAGGATAATCTTAAATTCAAACAGACAAGTTGACATTTCAAACATCAAAGAGGTTCTTCTTTTTTGCTTGGTTACTAATTCAGGTGGTCTACTACTTCATACCACCCCAGCTCGGCGTGGGACTTTTTTTCTGTTCCTTTACCAGCATTGGTTATCGCGGCTACTTCCGTTACCGCCCCCTGATGTTAATTGTTCATCTTTAGTCTGGATTTCTGGTTCAGGTCTTATCTTCCCCTTTCACACTTATACTCATAACTAGCATTCCTTCAAAATTCACAGCGTTCGTTTAATTGGTTGGCAACATTTTGTTGCTTATGTAGGACACATTCGCTACACACTACAACCTTATAATAAGTTATATTGTTCAATTATTCTTATGTTAAACACCATGAATCTTAGTACAGGCAGGAGATGTTCAAAATGATCGGCTTGGCCCATTTGTCAATATCCTCTTTCTTAAGTAAAAATTTATTTTAACGTAATTTTTTTGGAATAATTTTTTGCAAAAAATTATTGAAAACGGTAAATACATATTTACATCCGCGTGTCCTAAGGTCCATCAATTTTTTCGGGACCGAGGAGAGAAATTGAGGTGCTCGGTGGGTAAGAAGGCTAAAAACAGCCATTGCAAACTAATATTGAGGTCACAAACTAAGGCCTCTTTGACACTACGGTCGAATTGCTATATATTTTTCTTCGCTTTCAGGGCAAGGAATATCTGTACGCTACGTTGACGTCAACCACTTCTAATGCTTATTACTTCCGACAGCCGGCGGATTTATTATGTGGTGTAAGTTATTTGCCAGGACCGTATTCCATAGTCCAATTTTTTGTGCCGTTTTTTTGGCTAACTGTGTGTTTGCAAAGCAAATGATTACCTTCCTGGTGTTACTATAGGTATGTCCTCCACCCCTATATAGGTGCCATAGTGAAACTGTAGGACACGCGGATGTAAATAATGACCTTGAAAACAATTACTTTTTTGAGTTTTTTGTATAGAGAATGCAGAGACATTTCAAATAAGGTATCAGAACCTTACCCTTCCTATTTGATAATTTAAGGGGTAGTGTCAGACTAAAGGGGTTAACGCGAGGCGCGAAGAGTGAATTTTTACGCTACTAAGTGTAACTTAAAAATCAAAAATCCGTTCCGGACTGAGAAAATGAATTAATTCATTACATAATATGGTTCGCACTGTATATTTTCTAACTAATTAGCCAAGTAATAATGAGCGTCTCACCTTTTATTATAATATTATGCTGCATTGTTAAAGTCAAGGTACCTAATCCGCTTCATTATTGTTTACAAATCCAGTAAAGTGTGAGGTGAAAAATCTAATATCAAAATGGAATTCATAACAGTTTTGTTATCCTTCGCTGACTCTATAAGTGGTAAGATCATACTTCTATTCATATACGATTTCCCTTTTATGATTGTTTTTTTCTTTTACTCGATTTTCAGGTCCTCTTTTAATTAATTTAAGTCTAGCAAGAGTGTGTTCTATATCCCTTGGCTACAACAAATCAGCATGCGCTCTTCTAGGTACAGGTGCCAAGGATACGGCTGAGAGACATCTAGAAGAGCATACAGAACATTATGCGTCTCTATTAAATATGATCAGGAACATTTTATCAACGGTCCTAGGTGGGTTTTCAGTCTTGTTGGTGGGACCCTGGTCAGATAGATATGGACGAAAACCAGTCTTGATTTTCATAATCGTAGGTAAATGTAATTTAAGTATTTTGAATTATTTCGTCATGGCGGGGGATGGTAAAAACTAAAAATGTCTTCTTATTGTCTTGACAATTTTCTTATAACGACCTGTTTCACACATCACGGTGATTTTTTGCTGCAAGCGCGTGTAGACACGCCAACGGTACTGTGATAGAAGAAATACATTGTAATCAGTCATGGTTTAACACCGTCGCCGTGCCGTCACGGTTCCGCTGTCATGACGTGAACAAAATATATACCTACATATTTATTTTTTTTTTTTCTTATGAATGACAGCTCATGATAACATAGGTATTATTAAAATAACGCAGTCGCATTTTCATAATGGTTTCAAATTATTAGGTAACCGCAGGTTATAGCTGCAGGAACTGCTCCGTTGATTTCAGCAAAACCACCATAAAATTTTGTCATCTGGCAGTTCTGGCACTTATTTACTATGTAGTTGATTGTCTCAGATAGATGACCACATAACAAGCAGCATTCTCAATCAAGTTCCACTTAAAGAGCATCGAATTACCATCTAGGTACAATGTCTAGTTCTAAAACGGTTCCCCACTACCCATACCCTTCTAGATATATCAAAAATAGAGAAGTTTTCTTATTTTCATAGTCTGTTTTCCATTCTTCTTTATTTATAAATGCTCTGTCTAGATCATTTTCCAACCAAAAGAGTTTTTTTGACTTTAATCTAGTCAGTGGCGGATTAGTTATGTCGTAGGTAATTTAAAATTGTTCAGGAATATACTAATGGATGATAAATAAAAATATCATCCATCAGTATGCAGAGATTCTACAAAGAAGGGTTGAAAACATAAATTTCAGGAAACTTTTTTTGCCATGTTTTCAAAGTGGCTAGTTGTCGATGTAGATGTGGTGGCCGAATGTTTGATAATGTTAGGTAGGTAACCAGGGTGTTAGGATTGAAGATATAATACCAGTAATAATTCTCATCGAGGTGTTTAGCTGTACATCAATTTTTGAAACATGACCTAGCGTTTAATCAATCAGGGGCACAATGTTCAGCTCTTAAATAAATAAGTGACTGTGCTGAGTTACGTAAGGTTTTTGCATTAGCTCCCCAAGTTGTACGAGCTAGTTTTCAAAGTAAGTTGTTTCTGGTTTTAAGTATTTGTTTCAATTTTTCTAGATGCTGACTGATGAAGTATTGATGGTTATTTAGATGGAAACAACTAACTTTTGTCTTTATAGGAAATTAAGACGTAGTCTTCATTTCTTAAAGTAATTATCCATTACCTCCAAGTATTCTATTAATGCTGTCATGTTGAATTCTTGAGATTGATAAGTTAAAACTATATCATCCATCAGCATGTAATGTAACACACCTAAAAAAAATGGAATCCTGCATCCTGTTTTTCTGTAATGTGTCCCCTTTAACTGATGAATGGTTGAAAAAGAACTCTTTGACGTTTGAAATGTCAACTTGTCTGTCATGAATGTCTTGTTGGATTCCCGCTCAGAAATCTGATTTGAATTTGAGGTTATCCCGCCGCCCTTTATTTCAAATGTTTCAAACAAAATGGCCAACACTACTTATCGTTTGTAATCGTGATCGTCTAGGGTTCGTCTAGTGTGGACCTTTTGTTATGTTCGTAGTAACCTTACCTTGTTATTGGTTCTTTTATACACAGACATGAAGCAAAAGGCGGGAGATTTAAGATTATTGAAACAAATAAAATTTAAAAACACCTATTTTATTCTACGTTGCTGAAAATCCTAACAGTGCCGATACGCTGTCCTGGGACTCACAATAAGTAAAAGAGCGTGGCCGAGAAAACCTCGATCTCAGTCCCCAAATGAAAAGAATCAACGGTGGTTTCTGAAAAAGCGTAGATCAATCGTCTCGACAACTACTGTCACCAAATCTAATGAACCCTCTTTCACACCGATACATTCGCGCGAATCATTTTAAACTGAAGCATTACCACAGAAATCTAGGTCTTCAAGATAACCGTGGGAATATGTTTTGTTAGTATGACAGTGTAACGCGGTCCGGTTAAGGAGGCTACCCGCCTATAGTTGGAGAGATCCCATTTCCGGGGTCCGATGGTTAGGAGGCTACCCGTTGGCTGTTTAAATTATCTCTATGGCAAGGGCGAAAATGTTAGTTAGATTCACATAAGGTCCATTCATTCGTAGTTCAATAGTTCGGTAAACAATTATAAATAAAAATGATCCACCCCTTGAAATGAGTTTGATGCAGGACGAGAACTGACTTTTACGTTGATTGAATTCACAGAAAAATATTAAAATATAAGAAAATTTGAATTTACATTTACAAAGATCAATTTCAAATCAAGATAATTAATAATAGATTGGACAGTTTTGTTGAATAAATATATTAATGAAGCATAAATAAATAATCAAAGAGTATAGATCAATAAATAACAACTAAATCAGGAATGCTCAATGGGCAATTTAAATAAGGCATCGATTAAGTAGGCGGTTAAAATATACGGCAAGATAAAAGAGTATAGATTGAACATGAGACATGAGATAAAAGCGCATGGCAAGACATAATAATGATAATACATGATCATAAAATGTGGATGGCGTTAATCAATATATAAATGGTTAGCAAAATATACAATAAGAATAAAGCAAGTGTCTAAATATTATTCAGGAGATACACAAGAATGTTTGAATAATGGTTCGGTTAGGCTACCTTCTCAGGAAATCGTATAAAATAAAATGTAGAAAAATTAAATAAACATTTCGACACACAGATTAATAAATGCAGGAATGAATTGTAACATAAATAAATACAGATGAGCCATGTGGTTTTAAAGTACAATAAAATAAAAAGGAACCCTAAAAGACATGTTTAGCTCAGTTCCGAAGGGCTCATAAAATATAAAATAAGAGAAAGGAGTTCTTTACAATTTGTTAATCCATTTGTAACGAAAGCCACAACGTGTGAGAGGTGTGATTAAATAAGATCGTTGAAAATAACCCTTCGTAGGTACTACCTACAGGAATGTGAAAGTTAATAATTATTCAATAAACTTTTCTTTAAGGTTATTTTAGAAATTATTCCTTAATCAAAATACGTTATTTAGAAATTGTGAAATAAATTAATTTAACTGAATCTGTGGAATAAACTGCAGGTAAAAATGTACAGTGAATGCAAGAAATGTGATAAAGTTCCAACCTCTATTATTATTATGAAAGATGAATAATTTTGCTATTGAATTTAAAAGATCTGTTAATTATGCAGTAGGAATGTAGGTACTTACTTGGGTAATGTTAGACAGACATAAAATTCAACAATAATTAAATTACAATTAATCTACATAAGTACTTACAAGAGGTTAACACAAAGCTTTTGTTTTGGTTTATAAGTGTCACTCTAGCACGAGGTAACTTTTAAACAAATCACCGTCAACTTGATGTAGTCGTGTACCCAGGGAGTCCAGAAGAAAATGCCACGTTTTAGGGTAGCTCACCCTTTTTTATAGCCTGTTTAGCTCATTTAATATGTCGATCATTAGTGTTTTGAATCCTCCAATATGTCTTCCCTTCCGCTACCTTTTTCCATATGTTTACAAAGAGAAAACTGGCAGTGACATTTGACGCTTATAGGTTTGAAAGCTTGAAAGTTGACATATGACATTTGAATACATAGAATAAAAGTGATTTATTATTATTAAATAAAAGTGAAAAGCTCCTTTATGGTAGTTTTTATATAGACAGGTTTAATCCATCTTAAATTACTATTTGCTTACTGAATTCTATCCAGTTAGTTTTTTCAAAATTACATCTGCTTTTTTTAAAGAGTCAGTGACACTGATCTAGTGCCGCAACGACACCTGTTCCCGCTTTGAACTAGGTGAAACTCTCCGTTCAGCGTCGAAGAGGGAACTTGATTTACCGCTTGTCTCTCACATTACAATTATTATTGTATGGTTTTGATATTTAAAACAATGAATGAGACTAAAGCACACTAAAGCAAAGCCGTATGAATTAATGCAATTACCTTGGAGAGTGAGGTGTCAGTCGCTTGAAATCGCTACTTGCTGTTGCTGCAGTCGATTAGGACGAATCACTTTAATTACCGGTTAACGAGATAAGAGTCGAGAGATTTAGTTTGAGTAATTAAGTTTGAGTTTCTCCGGAAGGTTTTAGTCAGGTACTTCCGAAAGCGAGACATTCAGCGCAGATTTGCTAAACCCATCCTGCAGATGATTTAGCAATCTGCGTTTTTTGGTGCTTCTTTTCTCGACGTGCCCTGTATAAAGGCTTTCGAGTGTCCAATCTTGGCAAGTTTTGCCAGTGCTGGAGGACTTCCTTCTTAGCCAAGTTGCGTATTGTTGTTTTGGTAATATTCACAGTGATGTGCCAAATGCTGGTTCTGGTCCGATAAATTCGTACCCGGTACCATTCCTAGCGTGAGGGTCGGCATGTTCGTTCTCTCCATATCCAGCATGGCCTGGAATCCAGATCAAACGGCTTAACATAAAATAACGCGGCTCAATTTTTGACTTTTAAACTACAAAAGCTGAGAGATAATCACAGATTAGAGCAATTTGAATATTGTTATGTGCTTAATCATTATCTTGAATAGCCGGCCCTTGAGTTACAATGTCAAGCTATTAGTAATGTTTGTGTATATCTCTCCATATATCAATTAGAGCGTTTTCACTCGGTCCGGTTTTTAGTCCGGTTACCGAATGCGGTAAATTCGGAAGCAATTCGAGGCAATATTATGGAAACTAAATTGAGTAAAGTTATCCACACCAATCTCAGTCACATACCCACCGCACAGAAATCGTATCTCTTTGGAAGACCGATTGGAGGATAGCATTACACCCTTGTTAACTGACCGACTAAGGGTTGTCTGGTTAATTAATTGTCACTGTAACCTAAGAAGTAAGGATATTGCAATTAATTTAAACTATAAAGCGAGTTCAAGCCATTTGGTTATTGTTAAACTGACAAAGTAAATTCAAGTAGTGATTTGTGTTCCAAGAGAGGTTGCAAGAGAAATGTTTCATGTCACTGCTTGCTCCCAAGCGACATTTCGACGACTGCAAAGAAGAGGTCGTATGCAGGTACATATAGGTATATACAGACAATACTACTGCATCTTCATCCGATTACATGATGTATTGTAGATGTGCGAAGTAACATTTTTTTGTTATTTTTTGTATAAGTATGCGATCGGCCTTATTAGGTATCACGATGGTAGTGGGAGAATTAATAAAATTCTGAAGCAGAGGTAATAAATTTATTTAAAAAGAGAGAAAAGAATAAATAATCCAATGCCATAATGAGCAATAATAATTTAAAGATGTTTATCCAAGTTAAACAAAAATACAGGTTATTTTAATCTGATTACTTGAAAGATCTAAAGCGAATTTCTTAAAAAATTATTGAAGAATATAAACCTATTTGTTTATCAATCAAAAAAAAGTGTTGCCTTTTTTGTGTTTAATTCTGCGTAAGGTAAGATCGATCGCATCATATTTCTCCAATTTGCGCAGGTCAAGTTTACTAAGGTCACCTGAAAATAACAAATATTTTAATTATCAGTTGCATTTTTTCTAAAAAGAGCACAAATAAAAAAATTATAGGCTTCTAGGAAGTTTGTTAAGATATTATTTTTCGTGGTCTCATTTTTATGATATTCGGGTAATTTTGCAAGATTCTGTCCAGGAATTCTTTTCTGCGTCGCTATCGCTCTTGAACCTCACTAACCACTTCCTCTAATGCGCACACTTGTCACTATATCAAACCAAAGGCCTTTCAACAACTTGCCTTCAATTCAAACTATTTATGTATTTAGTTTCGTCTTCAAACTAGAAAAACTAGAAAAAAACTCCTGTCTCTTAAATATTTTTTGTAATTATTGAAGGAGAGACTTCTTCAATAACCTTTGGCTATAGCTTTGCTTCGATAAATAATTATATGCGTTATAAGTAGGTTTTTCTACTCCCAACCTTTAATATGCATATTAAATATGAATCACCAGTGCTTTAATGGGTCTCATTAAGATACAAATTTTCATTAAAGCACTGGTCAAGCTATCCAATGGCAGAGGAGCATTTGCAATCGAATCGGTTCCTTTTCGCTCACAATCGGGTCGGCAAGCCAACCGAAGTCACAGAGTTGTCATACTCACGTCAAAAATTGCCTTGTGATATAAGTTCTGTATTTCTGAAAAAAAATTCTGTACGTTTATTTAATTTAGAACATAAGTAACATTCAAAGGAAATTTATCAAGATTTTATGTTACCTTAATTAATTTGATAGGTATATCGTGTAAAAGATGGGAAGATAAAGTATTATATCATTCGTAGCGCTCCGTGATAAGTATTCAAAGCGGCAACGCTGCGACCCGCGTTGCGCAGATAAACAATATCGTAATTAATGGCTGGCAATGTTATTAAAATTATTAATTAATCTCAAATCGAAGCGTAAAATTCGGAATTCGAACTTCGCATAATAAAAATTACGCAGTAGTGAGTAGTGCCCTTTAAACTTGATACTAAAACATGTCTCAGCAGAATAATCTTAGCGACGAAGAGAAAATTTGGTAACATGCGTAAACAAATAGCAACCTATCTTAACCTCAATGATCCGCAATTGTACACGGGTCATTGTTAAAATATATAATTTTTTAATCTTTTCTATGAAATAAAAAAGGATCGTAGAAAAAACAGTGTATGGAACTCGCAGATAATGGCAATTAATACGCTCTTATGATGGTTAAGACACTCGCCTACGGCTCGTATCTTAACCATCATACTCGCGTATTAATAGCCTTCATTATAAGCTCGTTGCATAATATACTATTAGAGCTTGCCAGTTGTTATAGCATGTTCTCTCCGTCAATAATAATTGATCTCTAGTATAGTATATAGTTAAAGGCATCTTGCAAAGATCCAGTGTCTAAATTATTGCGATACAAAGAGTGATTCCCATAAGAACCAACACAGAGTAGGGGCGCGTATAAGGGGCCCCAAAATATGGTGATTTAACGCAAGTTATTTCTATACTAAGGTGCACCCCTGAGAAGTTATTGGCATTGAAATTGAGGTTTAAAATTTCGAAAAAAAAATTCAGTTATACTTGTAGGTAGGTACTTAGAAAAACCAAATTTGGTACACGGTGTGTGTGTACCAAGAGCATTCATTGACAGTAAGTAGATGTTACATTGTAGCATTTTAAAGGGTTGATATAAGGGATGATCCATCCTAAAAACAATACATATTTTTTTAGCCAATTTATGGAGAATTTAATTCTAGAACTTTTATTATTTATTCACATATTTTTCAAAAATTTTCTCGTTTTCAACAAACATCCGAAAAACTAAACAAAAGTATTGCAATTCTGTTATTTAAAATCATCGAAATTTCAAAAATTTGTTTTTAAATTAAATGTCAAAGTTGATAATCAGGAAGAAAGTTGAAAGTGACATTTTTGAAAAATAAAGAGAAGAAAAGTTTCTGAATAAAAACCAACTTTTGAATTTCCGATGATTATAGATAAGGTGCAGTCGTGTTCAAATAAAACTGTTTAATTTTCCTAGTGTAACTGTGACATAAATTGAACGGTATTTTCATGGTTTCCATGCTCTCAAACAAAAATGACAGTCTACTTTATTTGTCAAAAAATTAAAACTTCAAAGAATAAAAATTTCTCATTTTAAAGTTAATTATTTATGATTAATATTAAATTATGTACCTCTTTCTACTGCAATAAATTATGATAAATTTTCCTTTTGTCAAGTATCTCCAAAATATTTAATGACATCAAGTTACAACTAACATGCTGAAAGCCACAAACACAACACAACAAAATAGGTGTTCCAATTTTAAATGAACAAGTGAAATTGAGAGTTGCGTTATAAAGAGTTCTCACAGTTTTATTTGAACGACTGTAATAACTGCAATATTTTTTTACTTGTTCGGATTTTTGTTGAAAACGACAGATTTTTATATGAAAAATATTAAGAGAAATAAAAATTTTAGAATTAAATTCCCAATGAACGAAGTAAATATGTAACATTTTAAGGGTGCATCATATCTTATCAACCCTTTATGATTTAATTCTAGTTACTGTCAATGAATGCTCTTGATATACACACACACCGTGTACCAAATTTTTTATTTTTTTTTCGAAATTTTAAATCCCAATTTCAGGACCTATAAATTCTCAAACCATATTTTGGGGTCCCCTACACGCCGGTGCTCTGTGTCAGTTCTTATGCGAATCAACCTGTATATAGGGCTATTCACCGTATACGGGACGGACGATTATTGGTCCCTTGATGTTAAGAAAAGTTTGTTTTTGAAAAGGATAAGATTCGTTAAAAGAACATTTCAAAATTATATTCACAATGTCACAAAAATATGAAACATAAGTATAAAAGTTATATTTTTTAAATGGCATGCTCCTATGATATTATTGCATTCTTAGATTTTCGGAGAACAAAAAATAAAAAAGGATTTTACAGTTAGTGGTAATATTGAGTAGATTTTGAGTTATAAGCAAGTGAAAATCGCAATTTTCAGAATTTCATGGCAATGTGCAACGAAAACGGCTCAAGATGGAGGAAAACGGCTTACATCCTATCTTAACTTTTCATGCTGTATCCTATGCGGTTTGAATTTTCTATTGTATATGGGGTGATAAAAAATCTGAAAAAATCTTGGATTTCTCAGGACGCCGCTAAATAAAAAAATAAAAAATAGTACCATGTTTCTGTACCTGTACCATGGAAAAGAACATAAAAAGCCAAAATAGGGACATGTAAGCTTTTAAACGGACCAGAAAACTCGACCGCTATAGAGAGACAGTTATAATAGATAGATAAAGGATGAGTTAAATTTTTTACTTTTGCGCCAGAACCTTTAAAAATAAAAAATAAATTAAACATGACTTAGAATATCATAATCTACCTTCCATGTTTTCCTTGTTGTCAAGCGACGCTGCGAAGATACCGTAAATGGATACCAAAACAAAGAAAAATATTGTTAAAAACTTCATTATTCTAGCTGACGGAGAAGTGACGATTCTCGTGGTAATTTTCTAGAGTTTAAAAGTTGACGAGATGTTGCTCTTTATATATAGATTGTTAAATGAAGAATGCCGTAATTATGATCCTTCATTAGCCGTATTTATCCTCATTTAATTTTTCAAATAATACAGATAATTTATGAATTCTCGTTACGTTATAGTAACACTGACGATATGAGCGATTTACAACTCTTAAACACTGGGTATTATAAAGGCTCATTAAGTTAACGAGCACTTTTCTGTGAGCGTTTTCAAAGCTAATATTTTGACATCAAACAATAATTTTTACTAACATTTTTGTAGTTACTTTCATGTCAAGAATAGATGAATAAAAAAAATTTCTACCCAGACTCGATACCTTCTTCAGAAACGGCAATAGAAATCTACCCGTTAAGCTAATGGACCTTTATAATATCCACTGATATAGAGTTGAAATACCTTATGCAGAACAAAACGACGTTTATGCTTTGTACCCATTATAATAGAGATATCCCCATATTCAAGGCAGGTGCATGAGAGGCAGGATTTCTAACTATGGTCCAATTGCTCTTCTGAGTAATTTCTCAAAGCTGTTTGAATTCTGCTTGCATTCTCATTTGTCGCCTATTGTTAATCATCGACTTTCCGACTCTCAACATATGGCTTCATCAGAGGTCGATCTACTGTACTGTAACTAATCTTACCCTCATAACTCTCAGTTTATCTCGGAGACATTACATTTTACGTGCCTCCTATACGCTGACGACTTTAAGCAATTTACACGGGCTAGGTCTGAGTTTGATGCTCTCAGGCTGCAGGGGGATCTTGGTGCTTTTGGTGCATGATGTGATCGTAACGGTCTGGACGTTAATGTTAGTAAATGCTCTGTGATTACATGTTCTAGGAGTATTTCGCCTTTTATCCATGATTACGTCCTCTTGGGGTCATTTTTGCCGCGCCCCTTTAGTATCTAGGATCTTGGTGTTATCTTTGATTCACACTTGCCGTTCAGTCTACATTTGGATTATATTATTTCAGCGTCACTTCGAACCCTTGGTTGTCTGGTCAGGAATTCGCGAGATTTTGTGAACACTGGAGTTTAATCTCCCTTTACAATTCTATTGTTAGACCTCGGCTGGAATATGCCTCCTTAGTTAGTCTGGTCCCCTATACATACAAAATCCATGCAGATAGAATCGAGGGTATCCAGCGGAGATTTCTCAAATACCTGGCATCTCGTCTGGATTCGAGATACCCACCCAGAGGTTTTCCGCAGGTTCTGCTTCTTGAGAGATTCCAGGTTCAGGCCTTAGCGCACCAGCGTGTTATATCGTCCATATTATTTTATTTAACATAATTCACTACAGAATTGACTGCCCTCAGCTTCTCCTGAAGCATAATTTTAACGTCCCCAGACTGGAGTGCAGACATCCGTGCTCATTTTATCTGAACACTGCTCGTACACGTGTACTATGCGCTCTTCGCCCATATATAAGATGTGCGAGAATTACGCTGCCTGTCAGAGCTCCCTGGATATTTTTAATACTTCGCCATCTCAAATTAAGATTATTGTTATTACGTTTGAGCAATTACTATTATGTAATTATGCTTCGTATCATATTTTGTATTACGTTTAAGTGTATGTTATGTTGATATTTTACTGTACTTTTTTTCTCACTCATAAATGGCCTTTTGGTTGTGGGCTGGTGTAGTTAATAAATAATCTCAAATTGTGCAACAATACAAATCATTGTTCCGATGGGGATGTTGTCTCTTTGGATATAAATTTTGCTTAAAGTTCGGACGTCGAAACGAATTTTCTATTATAGTAGAGTCCACTGCTTGCCGATAAAAGTCGTCTTAGAATCCACTTGCCGATAAAAGTCGTCTAGAAATGATTCTCGTTTGCACTAAAATATTAAAAGCTGGAATCCCTACCATGGAGCACATTTCACTTTTTTGGTAGGATAATTTGTTAACTGTTTATGGATTTTTCCGCAAGATGATGCTCGAGGGCGATTAATGATTAGATGCGAGTTTCGCTTAATTGGCTCAGATCACAAATGTAAAAGCAAAAAAAGCACTGCCACTCAAAACGCTTCTCAACGGGAACAAGATTATCTTCAGAAAACGGTTGCCAAAGAGATGGGTAAGCAAAGACATTCAATATAAAAAAACTTTTCAGTACGAATTGGCACCTTGTATCCTATGGCATTAGCTCCGGCTTGAATAGGTACTGAAAAACCTTCTTGCGCATCAACCGCATAAATAGTGTATTTTTATGCGATTCAATTGTAACGGGATTTTCTGTTAGGTAGAGGTGAGTTCCCAGGAATGGATACCTGCCCCTTTGTACCCGCGACAAGTCAATTAAAAACTATAACCTTTATTTACAAGTATGCCTATTTACACATATATAATCTGGCAATGCTAATATTGATAACTAAGGTATCCTGTGGGCCGGCTCTCGTCCTCCACGGTCAGTCTAATTGGTCACAGATAGCCGCGTCTGGGCGCGCGTTAAGCTGATTGGTCGTTAACTGCTGCCCCTGTCGATCAGTTCACGGCCGAATCTTCAACGCCAGTCGTCCGCTCGCAGCCGCATCGTACGTGTCGATCGCTGTGCCCTCCGGAACACGCGCCGGGAAGATATCTGGGAGAATATTCTCCGACGGCGGGGCTACCTGAAACAAAGTCCGTGCCCGATGCCTCAATATGACCTCGGGACGGCTGTTACTGGATCCGGCCCTCAATACAGGCCGGGTAGGGACTGGAGGGATCAGCCGGTACCTCAATACAGCGCCGGTTGATTCCCTATACTGATCGGTTGCCGGCCAGAGTTCACTTCACTCTGGTCGATCTCCCGATGCCGGGTTACAGTTAGGTTCAACTCATTTCATCGACCTACTGTAGCCGGCTATGTAAATTGGATGGGTGCACTCACTACATGCCCCAGATGATCTCCGAGCTCAATTCACAAGGAGAGAGAGTTGTTCGCGAGTCAGTACCTCGGATCCTCTGGTCAGCTCTTCAGTTGGCTCTCTTTATATAGCCGGTGCTGGCGGAGATAACCTGCTAATCACTGTCGTAAAAACTGTATCACTCCTGATAAACCCCTCTAATAATGAAATAAATAATAATTACCAACGAAAGCCTTGGATTTCGTTACACAATTAAGTATGAATATTTTCAGCGCTTTTTAAATTGGCTTTTTGTCATTTTCCAAGGTCCATCAAATATTCCATCAAATATTCGCATAGTTGTTAAGTGATGTGAAAAGTTTGGTTCAAGATTCCTTTGAAAACGGGTTATAAAAAAATGGGTTTAGGAATTTAATAATTTTCCCTTTTTTCTATGCACGTCATTGGCTACCTTTAGTTTCAATATGCAACTGTTTTACATTACCTTGAAATTCTAAAAAAGTTACAGGGTGTTTGGAAAATCGAAAATTATCCAGTAAGGGAATGAAAGGTAGGTAAATGAAATGTATCAGCAGATTTGGAGCAATTCGTATTTCATGCATTGCTATAAATCGAACTATTGAAGTAAGCAAGTACTACGTTTAAGGACGTCATCATTGTTCCAGTCAATGACAAACCTTAAATATTGTGCACGTTTCGGTTCCAGGTTGTATAAAAGGATTTTTGTATGCAGATTCTTCGTGAGTAGAGGAAAGTTCATAAATTAATTACTTAGGTGGATAATTATAGCTTAATATACCTACCCCCTGATATTTTTGGAACCCCCGCTGGTGACAAATTTTAAACTCGAATCATTGGAATACTCGTAGAATTGATTAAACATAGATATCAATTAATTGTTGCTTGTTGAATACCACCGAATGGATAAAGAAATGCTACTGCTGTAGTAAAATTTTAGACAGATTGTCAGTGACATGATATACTGTGTCTCTTTGAAAGGCTCTACATCTTATGGTAGTGGTCCATGACTACGTCCACTCTTTCAGCATTGAATGGTTTTTTAAAACTATCTTGCTTAAAAGATCCGCGCTTATTCTCCAAAAGTTGATACAGTGTCGTTGGTTTACGTATAACTTGTACAAGAGACATGCCATCATCAATTATGTGTTTGAGTTTTCTCGAACTCCCTGGTAATATTTTATAACTTATTCGATAACTCTTTGGCAACCTTTTTGAAGATAATCTTGTCCTCGTTGAGAAGCTTTTAAATTTGTGCCTTTAATAGGAGCGCGGTCCGATCTGAGCCAACGAAAGCGAAACTCGTCTTTAATCATTAATCGCCCTCGAACGGCGATTAAAAGTGATCCATAAACAATTAATAAATTATCCTACCAAAAAAGTCAAATATACTTCATCGGGACTCTCTTGTCTAAAATATTTAGTCACTTTTCAGGAGCGCACTTTGAAGCGTATGGTCTCCTATTTAACTATACGTGCTTTAAGAAATTTTCAATAATAAAATAAAAACTTCTGTTACCTTGAAGCAGCTCTTCGGGATTTTAGCAGTGTTTACGGTGGGTATCTTTTAAAATTGATTCGAGCTTTTAATCTTTTAATGCAAACGAAACTCACAAGTGAGGCTCTATATACTACACTCATCGATGTCTCAGCCTTATTTTTAGGAAACGAAAAAAACGATAGAAAAAAATCTGAAAATATAGGTTCTCAAATAGGATTGAATAAAAGGATTTTAAGCCTATTTTGTATGAAATAAAAATAAAAATAAAATAAAAGGCACGGTGGGTTCGGTTTGCGCCATAGGATACACCTCAGACAGCCATAATGCATGCCAAAAATGAGTGCAGTGCCCCCCGGTGTGCATGAAGTAGGTGAAGCCCCACTATAGGCGTTGTTAGACGAATGACATATTTTGTATATTTTTCCATGTTTTGTAACTGAATAAAGGATGACGTCATCGATTTTGTTTGCCCAGATAAATATACCTATATTTTTGCATATTTAAAAAGAGCTGATTTTTCTGAATGCTTTTGTAAAGAAAAAAATGGAAATTTTCCGTTAAAAATTATGAGCAAATTTCTAAAATAAAAATTATAAAAAATTCGCAATCGTCTCACTTTAAAAGAAGTAGCCCGTGCATACAAACAGCCGAGTCGCAACTGTCATCAGTATAGTTAAACTAACGGTTGACAAATATTGTTTTATTGTGTTTTGACTTTGAAATACTCGTATAGGTACTTGAAATACTTGAAACGCACAACGAAAAATTCCGCATGTTATTTATTATACGGCGCGAGGTATGCCCGAACGTTACTATAAATAATAGGAACAAATAATTGCGATAATAATAATTGTGTGTTTTCAAATGTTAATGGTATTAAATAATAATAAATAATAATGTTTAATTACCGACAGCTGCGACTCTGCTATTTATATGCATAGGCTACTTATATAAATAATCGTGACGCGATTGCAAATTTTTTGAAATTTTTAATTTTATAAATTTGCATATAATTTTTTAACGGAAAAAAGATTGCCATTTTCTTCCTTGCCAAATTGTATTCATAAAATAAGCTCTTTTTAAATGTGCAAAAATATAGGAATGATTCTGGGAAAACAACATCGATGACGTCATCTCTGCTTCAGTTTCCAAATATGGAAAAATCTGCAAACCAGGCTTAAAATGAACGTTAGTCGATTGGCTAACGATTGACTAAGAAAAAAATATAAGAATGAAATCCCATTTAAGGACCTATTTTCAGATGTTTTCTAGCGTTTTTTCTTTTCTTACAATGGATGGAGCTGAGACATTGCGAGTTTTCAGATACATATATGCTGCGAGTTTTTGAGATACATGCGAGTTTCGCTCGCCCTGTGAGTACCACGGTGTAAGATATATCTTACACCGTGCCCTGTACCTTACATGTGTCTATTAGTTAGAGAGATGGTAACGAAAATGCCTTTTATCTCCCAAATAGAAGAAAAGTTGTTATATAGTTTAAGTCACCTTTTCAAAATCCGCCTTGTCAATCTGGGGTCTATAGCGCATGCGATGAGCGGCTACGGCCTTTTGCCCAGATTTACGCCAACGATTTCAAAAAGTATCTACCATTTGGAAGAAAATTACTGTGGGGCATCTAGACAACTCCCTCCCCCAATTGAGGGAAAAACATTTTCTTCCAATTTGCTCCTTCTTGCGTTAACCTCTGGTATACCGAGTGAGTCATTAATATGGTCACCGGGAATATATCAGAAACTAAGCATCGTACAGCTTCAGGAAAAAAAATTCTAAGGAAAGTGACCTTAAAAATTCGATGGAAAATAGTTTGAGCTTCTAAAATGGTCGCTAGGAGGCGTTTCAAATTTGTGATTACTTTGGGAATCGGTGGTATTCGATGAGTAGATCAAAAGTCTCCATGGGCATAACCCCACAAAAGCTTTCCAGAAAACAAAAACGACAAAAATTCAAGAAATATGCATTTCAAATCACAGCCAAGTCTATTACAAAAATGACCCCACAAATTGAAAACTTTATACCTATTCTGGAAAATGACTGACAAACCTAAAATGTATAACTGAAGCAATATAAGCAGCTTTTCAATCTTAACAAACGACCCAACTAACATTTTCCTGAAAAAAAAACAAGCAGGGCGGCAAATATTAAAATATCCTGAATATTATTATTATTATTATTATCAATGCGTGAGTGCTTGTCACGAGAGAATAAAAATCCATCTTCAGAGGTAAATAACTCGAGAACATGAGTTTTTTAAACTTTATGTCCCTGAAGTCTTCTGATCTAGGTACTCATCGAGTACTACCGATTTTCAAAATAATAAATTTTACCGGAAGTCAATTTCCATAAGAAATCTGCGAACAAATTAATTCACTGTCAGTGTCATTTTCCTGTCTAGCGTTCATTTTGTTGCTTTATTGACGAAACCTCAGAAACTAGTAGCCCCCGTTAATCGTTATAATTAGATAGGTACCTACCTGTTATTATTATATTTCCAGCTCGTTTAGACTTGATTGAAATATGCGCGTATCGTGGTCTCGGTAGTTGTCAGCTGTGTGCTTGAATTTCGCTGCCGAGCTCTCACCTGCCGCGTAATCACTAACTGATAACAGTTGTTGTTATAGTAACGACTAAATCTGTCCGCCCTAGGGCCAGAAAAAACGTTCGTTGCGGGCTGGAATATTTTGTACGCTTGGAAGCGGGCCGCTATTGTATGTAGGGCTGCAATATATGCGTCGTTCCGCCGGCTATTAAGCTACTGAAAAGTCGTCTTTCAGAGGCGATGCGCTAAATAAGCGTTTTATTAAGTATGTACACCAGTACTAATAAGTCGAGACAATAAAAAGTATGAATACCTATCTATCATTCCTTGTCATATTAGTCCATCAAGGTATGAGATTTTATGATTTATTTTTATCCTTTTCATGAGGTATTACATGCAGCTACATTTTGATGGTATTGTTCAGCATTTTCGAAAGTACTTCACCTTGGCTTACACTGATAGTGACGATACCTGCTTCGTTAACTGGAGGAGCCTTTGCATTGCTAACAGTAGTTTTAGCTTACGTTGTCGACGTTACTTCAGAAAGCAAAAGAGGTTTAAGGTAAGTAAGTAAGTGCAAAATTTATTGAATTATTATAATTAGGAGTTGGGGCCGGTTTCATAATAAATTATTAAAGTCACATACAGTTTGAAGTCTAGTTTCGCGTTGATTCCTATTGCTTTTGTAACCGGCGGGGGATGAGATGATGTGAAAATCTCTTTTCCTTAACGTTCACTCTTCCGATAGATCGAACACACAACTTGCGTTGTTTGCTCTCACTATCGTTATTATGAAGTTAAAGTCTCCCTGTCACATTAGTCCTTTGGCTGGCCGAGCGGTTTGTCAGAAAAAGGCTTTCGAAAAGAATTGTAGGTAGGGGCTACACCATCTCAATTAGTATGAGTGGCAGCTCTTTTTGGGGATTCTTCGAGGTAACTCATGGCTCTATTTTATACTTATCGTTCGCTGATGTTTCCTGAAATCTGGACTTCTGCCCTGTTGGTCATCTTAATAATTATTGTAGGTAGCTTTATCTCACTCGCTTGATCTTGTCACTTATACTCACTGGGAAGTTTATTGTTGAACAAATAAAATTTAGAAAATAATAAAAATCAATTAAAATCTACTAACTTCCTCTGCCTTGTTGTAACTCAAGTTATTTGATTATTAATTTGATGCTTTAATTAAATTTCATGGGTGGAAAAGAAAGGCCACATTGCAAATAAATTTACAATTTATTAAAATTTAAATTAATTGGAAAACGACTACATTTATTTGAAATAAGAAATATCACGATTGTCAATCGATTGATTAATTATTGGTCAATGACTTAATCCTAGGTAAACCTGTATCTGGAGCAATAAAACATTTCGGTCGCGTTCATTGCGGGTTAATTTCCCTTGAGTGAATTTCGTACCAAAAGTCGCGATTTCTGGCCAGTCATCCTTCTAAGGGGATGGACCAAAAATTTAGATAGTGATCACTCCGATATTTTTTTATTACTCCCCCATCCAATTTAGAAATACAACTAGATGCTCCAAGCACCCACAAAAATAATCAATTCGTTAACCGACCATTATAGAATTTTAAGGTGAACCAGCCTTTGCTGGCTTACGAACAATAAACTAAAATTATGCCAATTTTAGGACTCGAAGACATAAGTCGGTATGTGATTCTTAATTACAAAATGTTTTAATCAAACTGACACCATCTGTCCATTATTGATGAACTAATTCCTGAATTTTAACTCATCGAGTCGTAAAATTGGAGGTGGCATAAAAAAAATAAATGAAAAGGTTAATCTTACAGACTACATTCTACCTTAACATCCGTTGGCAGCAGGCTCTTGTTTACTATTGATCCTTACATTATTTGTCCACAAACAACACTTGTACACTTCCGAACCTAACGGACCCTTTATGACCCTAATAGTTAATCACCGTGGCGCGATCACTCCCTCGCAAGTTCGATTCGTCTCTCTTAATTTGCTTTCCTAGCACTATCACCCGCCTATTTTTCCGGCTTACGATTCCCTCTATATATGGATTAACTTTCCCTTAAAATTTGCCGCGCTCCCAGAGCATCCTGCGACCGACGATTAGGTACCACTACCCTCGTCTTCCTATTTAATTAATCCGCGCACCCCGTGCGATTACTTTCTCCCGGTACCCCGTACCACAGCAATATATTTTATTTCCTAGATCTTCATAAATTCTCTCGCGCCCCCAGAGCACCTACCGTCAACGCTTCACACTCGTTGAGTTCCCACGTAACCGAGTTCCTATCCTATCACACTCCCTCGCGACCAACGCTTACTCTATTGTCATCTCGATTTATTTATTTCCGCATACTCCGTGAGTACCTATACGACCGACTCTCTATACCTTCTCCGCGGACTCTATGCGACTTAATTCCCCGACACCCGGTGTCGTCTTTTTCCCTATTTTCAACCCCTTAGGTCTAAGCGTCACTGCCTCAACTTTTCACGTTACCGAGTCGCGTCTTATTCTCTCAACTTTCGTGCGATTACTCTCTTTTCACGATTTTCAACCCCCTAGGTCTAAGCGTCACTGCCTCCGATTTTCACGTTACCGAGTCGCGTCTTATTCTCTCAACTTCCGTGCGATTACTCTCGTGTCTACCTACTTAATCGTCTCCGTGACCTGATTAAATTCATTATCCCGTGTCTAGACGTAATGGAATTTTCTATTCGCTAGTTTTGCCGCCTGTTACAAACGGACCCTTGTTCATGTCGTCCGTTTCTCATGGATTTCAGTTACGCGAGCCTTCTGCCAAGGCCAACCTCCAGACTATAACTAACTATTATACATGCATCATTAAGATTATAATATTCTTAACAGAGAAAGACCTGAGCTCTATGTTCAAATGTAAATCACGTCTTACTTCTGGATATTTTTCTTTTACCCAGCTGAATTCTTAATTCCCCTGAAATTTCAAAATACGGACTGTCGATGTTCTCGACATGTCACATAGCTTCCCCCTTTATAAAAAGTAACTACGTATTCCAGCGTATTAGTTTTTCCAAACTAGAGCTGAGGTTGTCCAAAACTAAAGTACATACAATATAATAAGGGATCCTGGTCCCTTCTCAACAAGTTATATTAATCCTAAGATTACTGTTTCCTTTACATATTCTGATGTTCTAGGGACTATCAACACTATGATGTCGAACAACACTTCATGACCTGTCCGTTACTCACTCGCTCGTGGTAGGTGTAACATGATCTGTCCAGTGTGACTCTGGTTGGGTCAATGTCAAGGTCGGATATAGTTTCGGGGCCCGACCTTCTTCTACGCGAGAACATTTCGCGGCGGTTGTATGTTCCAATTCGGCTTCCGTAGCGATTCCTACCTCGGACGCCACTGTGTGCTGCCCATTTTTGTTTCTTAAATGTCTCTGCACTAATATCATTGCAAGCGAGTTCCACACACAAGCAATTAATTGTAGTCCACACCCAAGTGTTTGGTAAAGATGTAAACCGTTTATGATCACACCGATCGCGTACTTGCAAAGTTTGAAGATGAAGTAAAATCCCATGATCCCACTGATGAAGGTTCCTAGATCTACGAACCATCCCCACATTTGTTTCATGGATGAATGTGCGAGTTCCTTTATTTCGTCCGTATTTAAAATACGAAGGACCGAATAGCCTTAACCGCTAGTGTCTAATCCCGCTACACGACGCGTTATTATGTTTTCCACTGTCTTCCGCTCGATACCAAATGTTAGTATACGCTGCACCTGTCCCACTTCTTCTTGGGTGTAGAGTCCTGCTTGTCCGACTGGGAGGATGGGTTGAAATTGTAACGTTGGATATGGTTGGACCTGTAGTTTCTTAGGTTCTCTCTTTACGGTGGGGAATGGAGTGAGTCCTATCCATTCGTTGTCTATTTCATATAATGGCGGTGCTGCAGCATTACAATCTATTTGCTCAGCTGTTTCCTGCAATACGTGAGTTATTGGGGCCATAAACAAGTTTCTTTCGTCTAACTGCACTGGTAGCTCGTGAAAACATTCTGATGTTCTCCTGATTGTAACAATCTTGGGTATACATTTCATTATATATAGGACTTCGCCCAGCACTCTGCCTACGTAACCAGGTTCATTCTGCAGTAGTTGACTTACAGTATTAGGTGAGAACGGTGCCATCAGTAAGCGATTTCTCAAGATTTCCCTCTGTAGCAAACATCGACGGTGAATTACGTCTAAGTAGATCTTCTCTAGTTCCCTCTTGTATGCTTGTTCGATGTACATGAATTTACTATTCACGTACATCATTAAATCAGTGTTTTCAGGAATCAAACTCATTTTAGAGGTGGTGGAAAAGTCATTATCTCCTATCAGTACCATCAATCTGGGATGTTCTGTCTGCCACACTTCTTCTCCGCAAACCAACTTTGTTTTGACAAGATTTACCGCAAATATCTTCTCAGCGTTCTCGACAACTAGTGTTTCTTCCTTCGTGGATCGGCTTGTAACTTTCCTGGCTGCTCCGTTGTACAACAGCGTATAACTGGGCTGGCAATCATTCTTATTCTCCTCGTCCCATACTGTCTCTCCCAACACCGAGTCGAAACAATAACCTGACATAAACGGACAGGTTACTCCTCCTAGCAAACTTATCTCATTGTCGTTGATCCTAACCTTGGTGAAGTAATCTCGTACGTTTAAGGTTATGGCGGCTACCACAACAACATCTTGCCAAGTGTTTACGCCTTCTTGATAGGTAACCCCATTACAGTCTCCATTTGCATCTACCTCTCCGGCGATCGTCACGGAAGCTGAAGAGCTCCCATTCATAGTTATCTGGCCAATTTGATGGTGAAATAGTTGAAGCGATCTGTACCGATGGACGTTGCGGCATTCCTCAGCTCCTAACTGGTGGATGTAACTGGACATGCTCTGGCTGACTAATGAACTGTGGGACCAATGTCCACAATGCATTTTCATCTGTACTACTTCTACTAGACAAGTCATTACGTGATGTAATCTGATCTCATTCCGCTGTATAACCTTGATCCGTATCTTCTCAACAAGGTACTCCGATTCAGGTTCCGGGCACTTTGCAACGTCCTTTATGGAAATCATTGTGAGGTTGACCCTCTGGTCTTCACAGTCGTATGCTACAAGTCCTTCCACTTTGCTAATGTTCATTACACAGAGGCTTAATAACACGAAGAATTTCATCTTGACCGTTCGCGATTTTTCCCGTTTAATAGTTTGGTGCACCGAGTTTGATCACTTTCACTTCCTAACCATATGGATTGTCTTCGCGTACACTTTACCTTTCCGAAGCACAGTTTTCAGCAGTCTATCACTTGGCTACCACTTGCGAGTTTATTCCGCTAGAACATGAACTCAATTAACATGGTCGTCTTTTCTACAAGTTACCTACATCTGATTGAAAATTCTTCAACCTCATCCCTATGCTACACATACTCATACATGATTACCGAGTAACAGAGTTTAATCCATCCCAAGAAGGAGTCACGATCTGCCCGATAGGAAGGAAAAAACATACTCATAAAGAGTAAAGAACGCGTCTTCACTAGATGCTGGTATTGACCTTCCTCCTGTCCTGAGATAGAGCCAAAACCACTACTCAGTTAATGATTATTTAACAACTTTACACACACAGAGTTACCTATGCTAAGATACATGGTAGTGTTGATGACCCCTTTCTACTTTCTAATCACCTTAGTATCTACATAGTGCCTACTCTAATCTTAACTACTTTTGTTCATTAGCATTTAGCCGTAACGAACAGACCAGGTGCCTACTACAATGAGTAGCCAACTCGTCTTCAACAAGGTTACAATCAAAATTTAATATTGAGCCTCAGATACTTCATTACTTTTTGACAAGGGTACAACCAAAATTTAATATCGGGTTTCAATTATTACTTCTTTATTTATTAATTACTGAATGGTTAAATAATTTACAACAATAAATTTATACGGATAGTTTCTGTCTCCCAGCTGACTCGATTTCATGGCTTGCTTGCCGAACAGTCACCCTATCTTTCGGTTTCTTCCTTCGTCCGACTCTTCCAAGTGACAGGAACTGTTTTTATCTTCAGGTTGTTACTGGTTTTACAAATTTAGGCGGACCGGTGGCCGTCTCGCTCTGGTAGATCTTCTAGGAATTCTGTCAGGAGGATACCTAGCTGGTACTCTGACTCTTACCTCAGGCTGTTGAGCTATCATGGCAGGTGCCGGATAATACAGAACTTGCGGGCAGTAGGGCAAATAGGTCTGGATATATTCTCGTACTCGTCGCTCCTCCTTTCGTACATCCTTATCCTTTGGTTCTGAGTCGTCATTTAAGTCATATTCACTGCTCTCCGAACTATTTTCGTCTGTCGAGTAAGTATCAAGGTCGACTTCTCTTCTCGTTTTTCTGACAGTTTTTGAATTCTTATTCTTCCTACCGTGTCGTGTCTCTTGTTCCAGGACATATTCGTCTTCGTCAAATTCTTCGTCTTCTTCTTCTGTCTCCTCTTCGTTCTCGTCTTCTTCTTCTTCAATATCGTCCTCATGGTGGTCCACATACTTATCGATGTTGGCTTTACGTTTGGTAACCGGTCTGGTTATTTCTTTCAGACGGGGGATGTCCTGAGGAGAAAGTCTCTCTCCATACGGTTTCATTCTATCAATCATGACCGTGTATTCCTTCTGTTTGGTTTGGTGCTTTACAACGAATGTTTTCTCTCCTAATTTCCTGACTATTTCCATGGGTCCGAGCCAAGCGGCGCTCAATTTTCTTGAATGTCCCAACTTTGCAGCCATGTTTTTGATGTATACAAAATCTCCTTCGCTAAAATGTTTCTCTTTAGTCTTCTTGTCGTACTGAACCTTCCTCTTGACACCGGCTTTCTCCAGACTTTCACTAACCGTTTGATACACATTCTTAAATCTTTCTGAAAGTTCTGCTGAGAAGTTTTCGTCGTAATTATATCTTCTTCTAGATGATGCTATAAAATCGTCCACTGGTAATTTCTGCTCTCGTCCGTGCATGAGATAGAACGGACTATGTCCTGTCGACGAGTGCACTCTTCCTCTTATGGCCATCAATATGTATGGTATATAGTCATCCCAGTCTCGTTGATTCTTTTCTATATAATGTGATAACATAATCTTCATATCCCGATGCATCCGTTCGATACTGCCATTTTCTTGTGGTGAATAACTTGCGGTGTGTATTTGGCGAATCCCCAATAACTTGCAAACTTCTTTCATTAGCTTTGAGGTAAATTCTGTTCCAAGATCACTTAGTAATTTACTTGGTGTTCCGTGCCTTGTTATTACATGCTCTACAAACGCTCTAGCCACTGTGTCGGCTTTGTGATCGGGCAGAGGTATTGCTTCCGGATATTTGGTGAACACATCTAGTACGGTGAGTATGTATCGATTTCCTTTATATGTGCTTACCAATGGACCTACTATATCAACGGATATTGTTTCGAATGGTCTTGACGAATTGCGGAAAGTTTTTAGGGGTGCCTTTCCTAAGTGTGGGGATGTTTTCCTTTCTTGACACTTCTCGCAACTTCTACAATATTCGATAACATCCTTTCTCATGGTTAACCAATAAAATCTTCTCTGGATGATGCTAAGCGTCTTCTCTTGTCCAGGGTGTCCGACTAATGGTGAATCATGGAATTCCTGAAATACTTCTTTCCTCATTGATTTGGGTAACAGTAACAAATCTTCATGATCTTGATTTCGTGTTAGGTATAGTATACCATCCTTGTCTATGTAGTATTTTTCTAAGGTCTCTGGATCTTCATTATGATATTGTTGTAGCACTATTCTGCAGTAGTCATCTCGTTCCTGTAATGTCTTTATCCTTTCCTTATCCCACATGGGTTCCCATGCTAAGTCCGGTTGGACTACGTTCACTGTTGCTCTGTTAGCAGATGTACTTTCATGATCATAGATGCTTACCTGCACATCCGAATTGAAGAACAGAAAATTTACCATATCTTTTACTTCTCCCCAATCTAATTTATCTTCATCGCAACCTAATTTCGGAATGGCCAGGTGCGTGTCATTGTTATCTTTACAGATCTGCTTTAGATTTACCAGTGTTGTCCATAACAGCTCGTAGGTGGGTTTTTGATAAAGTCGTCCCTTGGTGATCAAGTAATAAATGTTTCTTGTTGGCAAATTTAGTTGTGCGATCTCTCCTAAATTCTTGTTCTGTTGTTTTAATTCATTGATCGATCCGTAAAGTCTTCTGAATTCTAGTGCTATTCCTTTGGTCATGGCGAAATCTTGGGATACACAATTTGCAAGGGCATGCCCCTCCGGTGTAGTGAAGATGTTTCCCTGTCGTATCTCAACATTTTTCGCGATGGGTATATCATGTTGTTGCTGGTATGCTTTAAAGTCTTCGTACGTGACATTTAGATAATTATCTTCGTCGTTATGCATTCGGCTCAGACTATCAGCGTTGCCATGTATTCGACCTGGACGGTGAATGATTTCATATTCATAAGTACCTAATTGCATAGCCCATCTCGTTAATCTCGAACTTGGATCTTTCATGTTCATTACCCACTTCAGAGGACGGTGGTCTGTGATGATAACAAATTTCTTCCCATACAAGAAACATCTAAACTGGTTTACTCCAAACATGACCGCAGCCAGTTCTTTCTCCGTAGTTATATAATTCAATTGGGCCTTAGTAAATTGTTTGCTTACATAAGCTATTGGTTTCTCATGGCCGTTGCGTGATTGGCTCAAAATGGCTCCCATTCCAGTTCCGCTCGCGTCCACTTCTAGCACAAATGGTTGAGTGATGTCAGGGAAAATAAGTATCGATTCTGACGTTAACGACGCCTTTAGTTCGTCTATGGCATTTAATACATCGGTTGTAACTTTGAATGGTACACCCTTCTTCGTTAAGTTTGTCAACGGAGCTGCAATCTTAGCTATATTTGGGATAAATCTTCTATAAAAGTTCACGATTCCTAAGAATGAACGTACACCTCTCACGTTTCTAGGAATTGGGAATTCCTTGATGACTTCGATCTTTTGTGGATCAGGTTTTACTCCGGTCTGGCACAGTATATGTCCTAAATATTTCACCTGCCTCTTCAAGAAATCACATTTTTCTGCCTTGAGCTTGATGTTCGCCGCTCGAAGTCTTTCAAAAACCTTTGTTAATCGCTTCAAATGCTCGTCTACACCTCCAGCATTGAATATGATGACGTCATCCAGATATACCATACAGATGTCTCCTATCAATCCAGACATAATGGTTGACATAAATCGTTGGAACGTCGCGGGGGCATTACAAAGTCCAAATGGCATTTTCGTATATTCATAGTGGTCGTTATAGGTAGAGAACGCTGTTAGCGGTATGGCTTGTTCTTCCATTTCTATCTGGTGGTAGGCTTGCGTGATGTCCACTGTCGTAAACAACATCTCCTTCCCTGGTGTATAAACTTGTGTTATGTCAGCGATATTTGGTAATGGGTAATATTCTTTCTGCGTGACTGCATTCAACCCTCTGTAGTCTATACATAGCCGCAGCTTCTCCGTTCCGTCGGGTAACTGTTTGACTACTAGTACTACAGGAGCAGACCATGGGCTGCTGGAAGGGCGGATTATTCCTTGTTCCATTAATTTGTCTAACTCACTTTGAACCTTCTCTCTCTTGTGGAACGGTATTCTGTAGGGCGGTTTGCAAATTGGTTTAGCCCCTGCTTCGAGGAAAATGTGATGCTTCACTTGACTAGTTGTTGATAGTTTTTCCCCTTCCTCTTGAAATAAATCCTTGAATTCATCCAACAGTTTCTCTAACTTCTCCTGATCTCGCGTGTCTAAATGTTCCATCTGAAATTTCCTTTTTTCCACAACCTTGCCGGTCGTTGTCACTCCATTAACCTCTCCTACAATCTGTTCCGTCATTTCTTCTCCACTATGTGCTATTGCAATGTTTGTATTCTTCTGTAAAGTTATCTCGCGTTCCGTGGGGTTCATCACTATTACAGATACTGTATCTTGGGTTTCTGCCACCATTCGGGCTACTAGAAGTCCTTGTTGTTCCGTCTCTAAAGGCTCAATTACTAGAACTTTTCCTGTAATGGTGTGCTTACATTTTCCGGGTACGATCGTTTGTCCTCTGGATTGGATTGTCATTTCGACTTCGAGTATGACCTCGGTTTCAGTTAAGACGTCTTTCTCTTCTTTGTTTTCTAAACCTTGTTCCTGTATTCCTGTATTATTTCCGGAACCTTGGTCCTGTAATCCTGTATTATTTCTGGAGCCCTGCTCCTGTAATCCTTCATTATTCCTGGAACCCTGTTCCTGTAAACCTTTATTATTCCTGGAGCCCTGCTCCTGTAATCCTGTATTATTTCTGGAACCCGGTTCCTGTAAACCTTTATTATTCCTGGAGCCCTGCTCCTGTAAACCTTCATTATTCCTGGAACCCAGTTCCTGTAAACCTTTATTATTCCTGGAGCCCTGCTCCTGTAAACCTTCATTATTCCTGGAACCCAGTTCCTGTAAACCTTTATTATTCCTGGAGCCCTGCTCCTGTAAACCTTCATTATTCCTGGAACCCAGTTCCTGTAAACCTTTATTATTCCTGGAGCCCTGCTCCTGTAAACCTTCATTATTCCTGGAACCCAGTTCCTGTAAACCTTTATTATTCCTGGAGCCCTGCTCCTGTAAACCTTCATTATTCCTGGAACCCAGTTCCTGTAAACCTTTATTATTCCTGGAGCCCTGCTCCTGTAAACCTTCATTATTCCTGGAACTCAGTTCCTGTAAACTTTTATTATTCCGGGAGCCCTGCTCCTGTAATCCTGTATTATTTCTGGAACCCTGTTCCTGTAAACTTTTATTATTCCTGGAGCCCTGCTCCTGTAAACCTTCATTATTCCTGGAACCCAGTTCCTGTAAACCTTTATTATTCCTGGAGCCCTGCTCCTGTAAACCTTCATTATTCATGGAACCCAGTTCCTGTAAACTTTTATTATTCCGGGAGCCCTGCTCCTGTAATCCTGTATTATTCCTGGAACCCAGTTCCTGTAAATCTTCATTATTTCTGGAGCCCTGCTCCTGTAAACCTTCATTATTCCTGGAACCCAGTTCCTGTAAACCTTTATTATTCCTGGAGCCCTGCTCCTGTAAACCTTCATTATTCCTGGAATCGTGTTTCTCGGGTCCATATGCTCCAATCGCTCCTCTTCCTTTCCTCAGGGAAGTTCCAATAGGTGAAGTTATTCCTTGCAGGTCCCTTCCCAAGCCTTTTCCCGGTTGGAATCCCATCTGCAGCATTATCTTCATCCCAGCTCCGTACGTAGAGCCATAACTTTCATTTATTGTTGTCTTCAGCTCATCGTGGCATTCCCTTGCTCCTGCTTGTTCTGTAATGTTGTTTACTTTCGTATTATCTCGTTGAATTCCTCCTGAGACAAATCTAATAAAAGGTTGGGGCAATGTGCGGTTTTGTCTGCTACCTAGATTTCTCCCATGTCCATATCCTGAACTACTCTTCGTGACCTTGCTTCCGGCATTCCTGGCCTTGCCGATGTCCTTGTGGTAATTTCTTCCTGAAATACTCTCGTAACTTCTGTTTCTGTTGTCGGCTGGTTCAGAGCGGTTTCTATTGGTCTCCCTATTCACCATATACACTCGTATTCCTCGGAGTTCATGCTCTGCTTCTTCGTTTGTCAACACTACTAACGTCACGCCCCACAAGTGCAATTTTGGCGCTGCTGCTGGATTGTACTGGAAGGTGCAAGCCTGTTGACTAAGAAAATCTCTGCCCAGTAATATGTCTGCTTCCTGAAACAAGCTGTCGTCTACGATAATAAGGGACGCTTTTGCTTCTCCTCTTTTCTTAGGCTTAACATCAATAGTCACATCGATGACTCCATGTAATTGTAAGGCATGTCCTGTCACTCCTACCAATTTTACCAGATCTTCAGTGGAACGACGATTGGCGTAGGTTGGTACTATGCTTTTTCTAATGAGCGAGGCTGAAGCTCCGGTGTCTAATAAGCATTTTCTTGGAATTCCCTCTACGTTTAATATTACTAAATATGGTACGGCCTCTGTTGAATAATTAATTACCATCGGAATACAGCCTTGATGTTCTAGTTTAACGTCTCTTTCGGACGAATTTCCCCCTCTATCACTACGGCTCGCTGGTTGGGGAAGGGCAGGTCGCCGTCCTAGTTTAACGTCTCTCTCGGACGAGTTTCTTCTTGGGTGGTGTTCTCACTCCTTCCCTCCTCTTCTAGGATGATCGTGCAGTCTTTCGCCCAATGCCCTTCATTCCCACATCGATAACAACCTTGATTACGAGGACGTCCTTGACCTCCGTTTCGATTATTCCAGGGTCTGTAGTTCCGGTTATAATCATAACCTATGTTTGTCCCTTGTCTATTGTCTGTCTGCGTCTGGTTTCTAGGACAGTCCCTTTTGAAGTGCCCTTCCTGATCACATCCGAAGCATTTTCTGGGAGATTGGTTGGCTCTGTCTTCTCTAACCGGTTGCCTTACTCTAGAGTTACGAATTCCCCTCACTGTGCCTCCCTGAGTTCTCTGTTTCAGCATGGCCTGTGTCATTTCCTGTACCTTTACTATCTGTTCTGCCTTATCAATGGTTAACGCTGGTTCTGATAGCAGAGTGGTTCCTACTTTTTCCAGTAGATCTCTTCTCAGGCCTGTCTTAAATTGATTTAAGACCAACTGTTCCAATTGCAATTTTACTCCGGCCTTCTGATTGTCATTTGCTCCTTTTAAGCTTTCTGCCAAAGCACACGCTCCTAGGTACTTCAGTCTCGTGCTAAATGACGCTACTCCCTCATCTGACCTTTGGTAGCATCTCCCCAATTTTAGCAACGCTTCTCCTGGCATGCGCGCCTGTGTGAATTTTTTAATGAACTTCTCCTTCAGTTCTTCGTATGTTAAATTATTTAACTCCTCTTCGGACTTGAAATATTGTGCTGCCTCACCAGTTAGTTTAAATTTAAAAATTTTCAAGGTATCTTCCCTAGACAAATCGTCTAATCTTGCTCTGGCTTCTAGCCTTGTAAAATATTCTGCCACAGAACTTTTTCCGTTATAAAACTCGAACGTGCCTGCCAGCACTCCTAAACTAATTTTCTGTTGGGTTGTTATATTAAAATTTTGGACGGGAGGTCCTGCTGGTCCCGCCGCTGCTAGTTCTTCAGGATCTTCTAAAGGCATTTTGACCTATTTATTGTCACGCGATTATAGGTAGATAAATTAAAAAAAAAATTGCCAAAATATATTTTTCACACTTCTGCAAGTCTAAATCACACTATTTTTATTATTTCAATAGCTCAACCGATTCACTGACACAACACTCCTTCATAATTTTCACTTCACGATGTCACCATACACGATTACGCAATTCTTGTTTACCACGCGACATATCTCCCACCAAATATATCAACAAAAAAAATAAAAATAGTTTAAATAAATAACCATATTCATGCCCCCATGCAAGTTAGTAATTATTTTTTTTTTTTTTTTTTTTTTTTTTTTAATTGCCACCTTTTAAATAACAACTACCTATATGAAATATTTATTCACCATGTGAACACCGCTTCAGAATTCAGTATTACTTAATAAGTCACGTGAATTATTTAGGTATCTACCTATTCACCGTGTGAACACCGCTTTAGCGACGGCATCTCATGCCGGCGTCACGTACGTGCTTTTGGCTGAAATTCCTGCACCTACCTACTTATAATGATATCTGTTACCTACAAGGCTCGCTCACCTACTTAATTCATGTAAAATTATTAATTTCGATATTCAGCGAATGATTTTTGATAAAACAGAGCCACGCGCCCCTCAAAACACCCCAAAACTACCCCACACCTGACACCAGATGTAACCGGCGGGGGATGAGATGATGTGAAAATCTCTTTTCCTTAACGTTCACTCTTCCGATAGATCGAACACACAACTTGCGTTGTTTGCTCTCACTATCGTTATTATGAAGTTAAAGTCTCCCTGTCACATTAGTCCTTTGGCTGGCCGAGCGGTTTGTCAGAAAAAGGCTTTCGAAAAGAATTGTAGGTAGGGGCTACACCATCTCAATTAGTATGAGTGGCAGCTCTTTTTGGGGATTCTTCGAGGTAACTCATGGCTCTATTTTATACTTATCGTTCGCTGATGTTTCCTGAAATCTGGACTTCTGCCCTGTTGGTCATCTTAATAATTATTGTAGGTAGCTTTATCTCACTCGCTTGATCTTGTCACTTATACTCACTGGGAAGTTTATTGTTGAACAAATAAAATTTAGAAAATAATAAAAATCAATTAAAATCTACTAACTTCCTCTGCCTTGTTGTAACTCAAGTTATTTGATTATTAATTTGATGCTTTAATTAAATTTCATGGGTGGAAAAGAAAGGCCACATTGCAAATAAATTTACAATTTATTAAAATTTAAATTAATTGGAAAACGACTACATTTATTTGAAATAAGAAATATCACGATTGTCAATCGATTGATTAATTATTGGTCAATGACTTAATCCTAGGTAAACCTGTATCTGGAGCAATAAAACATTTCGGTCGCGTTCATTGCGGGTTAATTTCCCTTGAGTGAATTTCGTACCAAAAGTCGCGATTTCTGGCCAGTCATCCTTCTAAGGGGATGGACCAAAAATTTAGATAGTGATCACTCCGATATTTTTTTATTACTCCCCCATCCAATTTAGAAATACAACTAGATGCTCCAAGCACCCACAAAAATAATCAATTCGTTAACCGACCATTATAGAATTTTAAGGTGAACCAGCCTTTGCTGGCTTACGAACAATAAACTAAAATTATGCCAATTTTAGGACTCGAAGACATAAGTCGGTATGTGATTCTTAATTACAAAATGTTTTAATCAAACTGACACCATCTGTCCATTATTGATGAACTAATTCCTGAATTTTAACTCATCGAGTCGTAAAATTGGAGGTGGCATAAAAAAAATAAATGAAAAGGTTAATCTTACAGACTACATTCTACCTTAACATCCGTTGGCAGCAGGCTCTTGTTTACTATTGATCCTTACATTATTTGTCCACAAACAACACTTGTACACTTCCGAACCTAACGGACCCTTTATGACCCTAATAGTTAATCACCGTGGCGCGATCACTCCCTCGCAAGTTCGATTCGTCTCTCTTAATTTGCTTTCCTAGCACTATCACCCGCCTATTTTTCCGGCTTACGATTCCCTCTATATATGGATTAACTTTCCCTTAAAATTTGCCGCGCTCCCAGAGCATCCTGCGACCGACGATTAGGTACCACTACCCTCGTCTTCCTATTTAATTAATCCGCGCACCCCGTGCGATTACTTTCTCCCGGTACCCCGTACCACAGCAATATATTTTATTTCCTAGATCTTCATAAATTCTCTCGCGCCCCCAGAGCACCTACCGTCAACGCTTCACACTCGTTGAGTTCCCACGTAACCGAGTTCCTATCCTATCACACTCCCTCGCGACCAACGCTTACTCTATTGTCATCTCGATTTATTTATTTCCGCATACTCCGTGAGTACCTATACGACCGACTCTCTATACCTTCTCCGCGGACTCTATGCGACTTAATTCCCCGACACCCGGTGTCGTCTTTTTCCCTATTTTCAACCCCTTAGGTCTAAGCGTCACTGCCTCAACTTTTCACGTTACCGAGTCGCGTCTTATTCTCTCAACTTTCGTGCGATTACTCTCTTTTCACGATTTTCAACCCCCTAGGTCTAAGCGTCACTGCCTCCGATTTTCACGTTACCGAGTCGCGTCTTATTCTCTCAACTTCCGTGCGATTACTCTCGTGTCTACCTACTTAATCGTCTCCGTGACCTGATTAAATTCATTATCCCGTGTCTAGACGTAATGGAATTTTCTATTCGCTAGTTTTGCCGCCTGTTACAAACGGACCCTTGTTCATGTCGTCCGTTTCTCATGGATTTCAGTTACGCGAGCCTTCTGCCAAGGCCAACCTCCAGACTATAACTAACTATTATACATGCATCATTAAGATTATAATATTCTTAACAGAGAAAGACCTGAGCTCTATGTTCAAATGTAAATCACGTCTTACTTCTGGATATTTTTCTTTTACCCAGCTGAATTCTTAATTCCCCTGAAATTTCAAAATACGGACTGTCGATGTTCTCGACATGTCACACTTTAAACAAATTCTTTAAAGTGGTTTTATCATTTATTATTAAACCGGTCCTTAGGATTGCAATGGTGATATAATTTTATCTAAGGGCTAGCTAATATTTTTGATAACAATAATTATTGTGATGCAAGAATGTAGATACGAACAGCAGTAGCCACTAGCCACAGCTAATACCTAAACTAAAATATTTAAGTATTCTTCAACGTGGCTTCTATGTACCAACTATACTTTTGTCCCCTCTTGGCTTGTTGTGCAGGGTTTCCGAGTAGGATCTGAATTATTTTATTTCATAATTAATTACAACCAGAGGCGTCTTTCATAAAAGTGACAAGTTGATAAGTTACAAAGTGATTGGTTACAAGCGGTTGTCATTTCGATTTCATAAATGAAATTTCTACACTCGTAAAATATCTTCTACACTTAACGTTTTCTGAACGACACAACCCTAATTGTGTGATAACGACAGAGACATCGATGTTTCACTGGTTGTTTCCAGCTCATCAGTCTGACATATTATCACCACCAGAGGAGTGTGCCGAACAGAAAAGAAAACCAACATACATAAGTAGACTGATTTGTCGGAAATATAGTGACATGCAAGGCAAATGCTAACGACTGAAAGCCATTAACCAACACCTTTTAAAGTACTTGGAAGGAGCTAATGTAATCAGCGACCGCCAGTACGGCTTTCGCAAACAGAAATCTACTGGAGCCTCCTCACCTACGTAACGGAACTGTCGTGGAACAGCACAGTCGAACATCATGGGAAATCCCGAGTGGTTGCGCTTGATATCTCTAGGGCTTTCGATAGTGTCTGGCAAGATGGATTGGTGACAAAACTGCAGGCTTATGGCATGCCTGAGAAGTTCTGTTTGTGGCTAGCGAGTTACCTCGGAGGTCGACCTCCTCGTGGGTGGCCGTCGATGGTGTTCTTTCAGATACCTTTTCTGTCAATGCCGGCATACTTCAGGGAACCATTTTATCCCCGACTCTCTTTCTTATTCATGTTAACGATCTGCTCAAAACAACAAAAAACGCAACTTTTGCCGATGACAGCACACTTATATATTTTCCTATGCCTTAGAGGCGCGAATTTCGGCCATCGACGCACATTTTTGCAGAGAGTAGGAAGTCTCAATACTTAGTAAAGATCTCAAAGAGATTCTAGCTAGAGGCGATCGAAATCAGGTGCAGTTTAATGCTGGGAAGATACAGTCGGTCATCTTCTAAATAAAAGTAAATGTTATGGAACCAAATATGGTAACGGCGGGGCACACTCTTCTTCCATCGTCATCTCTTCGTTTGCTTGGCGTGGGCCTCGGAGCGAACATGTTTTGGCATGATCATGTTGCGGGTTTCGGCGTTTCTCAAAAACTTGGAACACTCTTTCGAGTGAAGAAATTTTATACGCCTCGATTTCTCAACTTCAACAGCTTCTCATCCTGTTATACAAGACTCAAATACGACCATCCTTGGAGTAGTGCTCACATGTTTGAAGCTCAGCTCCTTAAACATACGCTGAGATTACTTGACTCGATTCAGAAAAAGCCATCCACTTGATCGGGACCCCGATCAATCTTTCAAAAGTTATGAGAAAAAAACTAAGAAAATAAATTCAACTTCAACACCCTCTACCGTAGAAATAAAGCGTTTCTGAGGGAAACGTTACATCGCAAAATAACGTTATTTTAATCCGTTCTATCGATTCCTGAAGTTAACAAGATAAAACCTGAATCACCCAGTATAACACATTTGTCAGGACTAGACTGGCATACGCTATGCTGATCTGCTTTCCATTTTATAATAGACATTAAATTATTACCTTATTGGAATCGATTCAGCGGAGATTTTTGAAAGCACTGTGGCTAAAGAGATTTTATTCGGTGATAATTCTCATCAGGGTTCCCTCATCTGACATTGTTGCAGACATTCAATTTTAAATCGCTACAAGAGAGACATAGAGCTGCTGCTTGATATTTCTATTTAAATTGATGCATGGTCGGGTTGATTCAAATTTTGCATTCCTCGCACTGGTATTTCGCTTTCCACAGGCGTTCATTTTACCGACGCCCAGGACGAATCTACTGATCAGGTCGCCCATTTTCAGAATGTGTTCATTGTTCAATGATTGCGACATTTTCCACGTGTCAATGAGCGCTTTCCAACAAGTGTTGGATTCATAGCTGGAGCGGTTAAACTTTTTTTCATGTTTTATTTTAGGGTAGGGTACGTTTTGTTAATTTAGTTGACTCTAGTAGTGTTACTCTAGTGTTATAAGACGTAATACTGTATAATTATTATCAACAAGGTTAGAAATATGGACAATTTTTTAACGATTAAAAAAAACTTACTTCAATTATTTAAATGTTAGAACATTGATTTTATATTTCCATTTCGAACTTATTTTGAAACAATTTATATTGTCTTTAGATTGGTATTAATTGACTCCATGTGGAATTTAGGCATATTGCTTGCTAATTTTATTACATCTTTACTATACAATCATCTTGGTTATGGTTTAACATTTACGGTTTGCCTTCTATCTTCAGTAACAGCATTGGTGTACGCTATTAGATGTATTCCTGAGTCGAATCAAACAAGAGAAACTTCTGTAAGTTGATACGCTGAATAAATATTTCTGTTAGAAAATAAAACAATGACACTAATTAATTTTCAGGTTCGGCTGAACGAAATATTTCTAATCTCACATGTGACAGATTTATACAAAGTGATAAAGAAAAAGAGACCTGAAAATGGAAGACTTATAATTATATGTTTAATAATATTGGTGACCCTGACTTCAATAGCAGACAATGGTAGCTTGCAAGTTGTTTATTTGTTTTTTAGGGAAAAATTTTTTTGGTCTTTGAAAGATTTTTATATTTACAATGGAGTAACTAGTTTGGTAACCATCTTAGGAGAACTATTTGGAATTTCGGTGCTATTTCATGCATTGAAAATTCCTGAGACTCTCTTGATTTTAACATCTATTATATTTGTCATGGACTCCTACTTGGTACTAGGATTCGCTACCAAAAATTTACATATCTACACCTGTAAGTACCTAGGTATCTCTATAATTAAGAATTATGATTATTAGAGATAAGTGTGAGTGAAGATGCCCATAAGAAAATGGGCATCATTTTTTGTTCTGAAATTCATCGTTAAAACCTGATGGAATCAATCAGTGTATGATGGTGATTTACAGGAATGTGTATTACTTTGTAACCCTCGAGCCGGTTGAAATAGAAAAGGATGACCTCGATGCGGGCCCGGTGGAAAGATACGTAAAACAAGGAATCGTAATACAATAGGAAATTGAGAAATATTCTATCAGCCAATCAGTAAAGCAAATAAATAAACGACAGTAGCCAAAAATTCATAAGGATCCATACACGGGAACTAAGCAAAAACACGTAATGAAATTTAAGATGGTGCATAATCGATATAGGTAGATACAACAGAAAATACGAGAAAGCCTAGGCCGATTATATAGAAATTTCAGGTAATTCAAGTTCAGGATGATTTAGGAAGGTAGCTGCGAGCTCAACGTACCAAGTCTGATAAGGTAGATATGAATATGTGATTAGTAAACACACGAAAATCATGATAGTTAGTGGAGTTCTTTTTTAACCGTCAATTTTATAAAGTAAGTCAGCGCAGTCCACTGCGGCTATATAAGCAGAAATATCAGCCACCAAGAATCGGACTCCCACAACCCTTGCTTGGAAGATGTTAGAGATGGCTATAGGCGGACTCTAGATTGACCAATCCTACCTGAAAACCGTGAAATTTCCTTACCTAACTGTTGCGATTGGGATGGCTATATACGTACCCTACATAATTTTCCCTTTATAAACCTGAAAACCGTGGAATTTCCTTACCTAGCAGCTTTTGATTGGGATGGCTATAGGCGGACCCTACTCAAGCTTTCCTTTATAACTAGGGGAAATTCCAGCTCGTAATCAGCTAGCACAAATCTCTCTTCGAAACAGAATCATATTAACAAGATTTTCCTTACGAAAATCGTACCGATTTCGTAAGGAAAATCTTGGCCTGCCGGCGGCGTCGGGCCTTCGGCCCTCCATGGCGGGCCTTCGGCCCGTAGTGTCAGTAGATCCCAGTCAAAGTTGAAATTTGTCATCATTTTTTTTTTGTTAATTGCAGTTTTACTTTATCGCTACGGTCCTGAAAACAATAGATTCCAAGTCAAAGTTAACGCCCGTCACCTCTTTTTTTGTTACTATTTTTTCTATATTGCTCCTGAAGGACCAATATGTGAACTTACGAAAAATCGCGTAGAAGTTATAGATTCGCGTAAAAAGTTACTTTCGTGTTAGTTTGAGTCGAGGGTGGGGGGCGAGACCATTTTCTTAGCCACACGCGAGTTCCTCCGTGATCTTATTTGGATCACCGCGAACAGATTTACATCGAAAAATATGCGAAAAACCCTATTTCCTTTGAGAACATGAATGACCATTGAAAATTTTCGCTTCCAACCGACTAAATCGCACGCCATTTTATTAAAATCGTTCAAACAAAGTCGGCGGTTATATTAAACAGAAGTTAATATAATGCAACTGAAGCAAATTAGTGCACGACATTAATTTGAACTCTTACCGGAAAGTCAATTTTTGCGAACCTAAACTTCGAAATTTCGTCAAAAAACTCGGCCATTTTCGATCCGTTGTAGTGTCGCCATTTTTGAAACTTCAGCGAAAAAAAATGAAAATTGTGACAAAAAAATTCTTCGACTACCAAGCGCAAGTCATCCCCGAGTCTCTCTGTACCCGGGAATTGCGAAGAAAAAAGTTTCCGAATTTTTGCTAATTTTCTCTGCTTTTTGCTTGAAAATCGGCGAAGTTTTCAAAGAGAAAATGTGCATTTCTGATATTTTTTATTGTAACTTCGGCCTCGATTATCGTAAGAAGATCGCAAAGGTAACGTCGTGTAGGCGAAAAGTGGTGCTAGGCGACTGCAAAATCTCGTCGTAATTGACCCAATAGTTTGTTATTTATAAGCTGTCAAAGTTGATTCTGAAAAAAAAAATTGGCCAATTTTCAAAAGCGCCTGTAGCGGCCATTTTGGAAGATTTCGTGATCGCATTTTAACTTTTCGGTTGCAGAGGAGATAACCTATCGAGGAAAAACAATCGTCGATTCGACGCACCCACCGTTCCGGAGAAAATGGCCGAGCAAGTTTTTTTCTGAAAATGAAGAAGGGGGACCCCTTCTTCAAAATTCAAAAAAAAATCAAAACGGTTAAAAATTTCAGAACGGTACCTTTGAGTCGTAAAGAGTCTCGAACCGAAGACCGTTTCTCGCTTACTCTCTTAATTTCGGAGAAAATGGCGTTCGAATATCTAATTATGCAGAAAAAACCTAAACGCGACCCAGGGATATAATTTTTCAAATATGTCAGTGATAAAATATATCAAATCTTAAGTTAAGGTCATGCGGAAAGTTCGGCTATACGGAGCGCGAAGCGCGAAAAATTTTGACAGCTGTCAAATGTCAAATCTGACAGCTGTCGAACACGTCAATTGTCACATATGTCAAATCTTAAGTTCAGGTTATGCGAACAGTTCGGCTATACGGTTGAGCGCGAAGCGCGAAAAATTTTGACAGCTGTCAAATGTCAAATCTGACAGCTGTCAAATTTAAATGTGACAGCTGTCAAACATGTCGAATTTCAAGTTGAAGTCACGCTGAAAGTTCGCCTACTTGCGGCGTGAAGCGTGAATTTTTTTTGACGGCTCTCAAAATGGACGGCGCTTTTTTTTAAATTAAATAAAAAACAAAACAAAAATTATCTACATATCTGTCAAAAAAAAATTTAAAAAAATTAAAAATTAAAAAAAAAAAAGTGAAAAGAGGTTTTGCTGGGATTCGATCGCGAAATCTGAGCTGAAACTGATGCTAAAACTGTGCGGGTACACGTGCACCCACTTGAAAATGCTTAAAAATTGTCGAAAACAACCTCTCATAAAAACTATCAGATCTCCGTTAAAATTGAATTTCCGAATTAAATTTTGGTAGAAACGTGATCTATAAGCATGGACAATCCTAAAATATCCACTACCTAACCCGGCAATGACCGGATAAGTCTGGTATGAAGAGAAAAAAAACACCAATTTTTAACCAAATCTGACATCTGAAATTAATTAATTTACCTGTGACGTCACAACTAGGAAAATTATTTTTAAATCAGACACCGGTCCGAATTTTCTTTAATAACTTTTTTATTTGGCACTTTTTGAAAAAACTATTTATATGCATTTCGGTTGTGAAGTGTACAAGCTTTTAGATTTTCTGGACCGCGTACAAAATTTGATAGCCATTTCGGCTTAATTGACGTTTTAGCTCAAATTTTGTAGTTTTCTTAAAATAACGAGAAAACCGCAAATTTTCCGAGAAAATGTTTCAAATAAAAAAAGTAGTACTCGGTGTGCTCCTCAAAAAAGCTCTGATTGAATATCTCGCTAGGATGCACCGTTTCTGAGAAAAAAATTTTTTTTGGTGTTTAGAAAAAACAACAGACTTTTTTGTTTTTTGAATAAGTCGCTTTTGTCGACTTTTCACGTGAAATTTCAACATTATCTTTTTTGTAGGCAATGAACGACTCTAACACACTGCATTGTCGTTTTTCCGATCGATTTGAGAAATTTCAAAAAAAAATTCGAAATCATGCGCAGAAAGTGAGGTAACATTCCAATTTTTCACTTATTTTTAATTTTCCGCTCGCTCAATTTTTTTTTCGAAAAACGATCTTTACAAAGATTGTAGGTCTATGCTTTCCCCAAGTAACCGTGCAAACGGAATCTCCCCGCTATGTACCGTTACCGAGAAACAAATCCTTATGTCGGGACGTTTTTAAAAAAATACGGCCCTGAACGGGGGCCTTAAATCTCTCGGATCCGGCCCATTTTCAATAGGTCGTATTTGGGGGTCCCCAGGTACGTCCCCACTAAGTTTCATCCCGATCGGTACAACTTTCGGACACTTAGAGTGTTTCCTAGCAGATTCCCGAAAAATCCAGAAATTCCCGAAAAAATGACACTTCCCGGGAACGGATCCCGCTCATTTTCAATAGGCATCGTGGGACCGTGCGCCGCTTCAATCGAGCCAAATTTCAACATTCCCAGATGAAAACTGGCGGCTGTAGAGTGTTTCCTAGAAAAGCGAACAGACACACGGACCGACCGACAGACATTTTAGCGGCCACACTTTCCGTATACTTACTCAAAATTAATAAAATTTATATTTTCAATATAAATTGTATTATTTTCGTAAGTAATAAATAATCAAACCGATTCGCCACATCCACATGCGCAGATCCCTTTTTAAATCAAGTAAAATGGCAGCCAGGAAATTGGCGGCATCACCCGTTAATAATAAATACTCCTTTACGTCAACACATAGAAAGGCCGCGGCAGGAAAGAAATTTTTCAACAAATTATTTACAATTTCGCTGCGTTGGAAATCGAGATGTAACTAGGAAGAAAATAAACCCATGTCATAAGTTAATAACCTGTAGGTAGGTAAATAAATAAAGGCCTATTGTTGGAAATGATTCAAGCTAGGCGACATTTATAACGGATATAATTGACAAATCAAGTCTATTTCTCAAAGAGTCCGAGTTTCTTTAGTGCATCAGATGTAGGATCGAATAAATACTAGGAAAGAACCCGTCTCTTCAAATTATACGACGTCTAGAAAGTAAAAGTGGCCCATTCCTTTCTATTGTAAAGCGCTGCGGAAGGAAAGGAAATCGTAGTACACACCGGATCGTCGCACCCTCAGATAGAGAATAGGACAAGCCAAGGCAGGGTTACCAGGTGTAATACCTGCTCCTCAAATACCAGGAAATTCAACCAAAATAAATTTCAGTTATCAATTGCTATTCCGCGAATAGAGATTCAAAGCAACCAAAAATAAATTAGTCTCGAGTATGGGAAAGCCTATCAGGAAAGTCAAGAAACCAATATTTCATTATAAGGTCGTTTTTCCGAAGTTCTTCAACTCAATTTCACCATCGAAAAGGTAACAAGCCTAATAGTTTGGAAAGTGAAGATGTATGCGAAAAACGCCGAAACAGGTCGATTTTGTTATCGAGGGGGACATATTTTCGTGACAAATTTAACTACCAAAGTTCACCCCCTTGGCAGTGGTAGCTACTCCTTTGCTTATCATCATAGGGAACAGCTATCGAGTGATACATCATTTGAAAGCTACTTGAATTCTCTTTACAACGATATCCAACATTTTGGGTTTCGGTTACATACAGGCTGGCCCAACGAAAACGTAGCTTTCAAATGATGTATCACTCGATATATGTTCCCTATGATGATAAGCAAAGGGGTAGCTACCCCTTTCAAGGCAGTGAACTTGGGTAGTTAAATTTGTCACAAAAATATGCCCCCCCCCCCCCGATAACAAAATCGACCTGTTTCGGCGTTTTCGCATACATCTTCACTTTCCAAATTATTAGGCTTGTTACATTTTCGATGGCCCACCCTGCATACTCTCTTTTCGGTGATAGGCCGTCGTCGATAAACCGGTAGCTGGTACCGATACAAAAGATTAACATCGGGTATTATAAAGGCTCATTAAGTTAACGGACAGATTTCTGTGGCCATTTCTGAAGAAGGTGTCTGAAGAAGAGTCTATGTGGAAATTTTTCAAATTTGTCCATTCCTGACATGAAAGTAAACACAAAAATGTTAATAAAAGTCATTTGACGTCTGTATTAGCTTCAAAAACGAGCACAGAAATCTGCCCGTTAGCATAATGAGCCTTTTTAATATTGGCTGTAAGTAATTATTTGTCTGTAAACAAGCCTAAACACGAATGATAAATAAAAGTCCAGCGTTCTCAATCATTAACTCGAATAATGGTTCAAGAGCAGTAGTCTGTAATGTGGTCAGCTAGTAATCGCATTCAAGATGACAAGATTTTGAAAGAAAGAACGGATACAAAAATGCTCTGTGTAATCAGTCAAGGTGTTCTGTAAAATCTCCACATCCACAGTTGATCAAAGTGACAATCTGAAGACTAGAACGACCAATCGAATAATTCATTGCCTTACAAGGCAAGGTAAAACAAACAGGTTGCCGACGGGCAGAATAAAAATCAGTACTGTCAACAGGTAATTAGGGCGCACCTGGGCACGGTGGGGTCGATGGCTGGTCTCGTCATATTGTACTCCCGGAAATAGAAATAAGCCGGCACCGGTAGGTACCATATATATCACAAATTCCAGCATTTCTATCAGTACTGGACATAGGGGTAGAACTAGACCACGGTGGGATCGATGGTTGGTCTCGATGCCGTAAACACGCCGTCTCCAGTAGGTACCAAACTAAAAATTCTAGCATTTCAATTATTAACCAGGTAGCCCACAGGGGCGATAGGTTAATAATTGGTCAATAAAAAGGTCAAAACAAAATAAACAAAAGGTATACCAAATAACAATAAAATGAGTCAGTTACGAGTAAAAATAAGCGGAGGTGAAATAATTCGCTCTCCCAGGTAAATCAACTGTGAAAATAATATCATTGAATAGAAGAGAATCGGAAGGAACGATTTTTGATTTTATAATAGATGAAACGAAAATCATATTCATAAAAAATGGCAACCCCGCCCTCGAACTAGAACTCGACCAGCAATACTATCTGAACGGATAGAACCGCACGCGTGGATTCTGAGAAATGTCAGTTCCTGTTCACAGCTTTGCTCTGTTTATCAAATTTACAACTTTTGATTCGTCCACGAGAGGATATTATGAATTGCTAGTAGCTGTAATTGGACAAGAGCCGGGTATTATAACTATAATTCAACACCTACGACTAATAGCCTTTATAATTCATCCGAAAAGCTCTAATAATTGGAATATTATTCAATAAGAGTAGAAAAAGTCTATTATACTTTTCTTTTTCATCTACTGTTTAATAATTCACTGATTAAAAAATTCACTTGCTTAGCGATTAATGCGCCTATTTGCCTGTTTTTTTATATATGAGTACAGAAAGGTTAAATGGTTGCCATAAGTATACATATTATATCGAGTTCTAACAAGTACCGGTTAAAATAAGCAGGATATTATTTTTTTTCTACAACCATAATATATTTTAAAGACACTTTTTTCAGCAATCGCGTTTCTGGGATATTCCAACATCCTTCAACCAATGGTAAATTCTCTTCTCTCTAAAATTGTAGAAAGAGAAGATATTGGGAAAATATTTTCATTTACTTCGGTCTTAACCAACACCATTTTCAATCCACTGGCTAATATTCTATACACTGCAGTTTATAATTTCACATTGGAAAGAAATTCTGGAACTTTCAACTTTGTCAGCGCAGGACTGTATGGATGTGCACTGTTAGTCTCAGGGTATGTCGAATATTTAAGACTTTTGCTGTTCTAATAATGTTTACATATTTGTAGAGTTGTCATTTGCCTCAAAGACATGAAGAGAAAACGTGAATATATAACTTTACGAGAAGAAGACTTTCTTACCGATTTTGATGACACCTAAAAGACAGAAGTGCAAATTAATAAAGTTAAATAACAAAAAATGTATAAAAATTGTTGTTTCTTTATATTTTATAACGTCCCAGTAGGAGGCTATAGTGCCCATGTCAAACTCGGATGAGGTAGACTTCTGGCGTATCGCGTCCGTTCTATGGCCGCTTCCGCTTTACAGAGCTTACTCCGAACCGCCATCATGGTTGTTGACTTGTTGCCGTGTTAAATGGTCGCTGTTTAGGGAACAGAGGTTCGAGTTTCTTCTTTAGTAGCTTGCTCGACATTCCATGGATTCCACTTATTCGATGCGGTATATATCCATCAGTTGTAGAATATCGTTCTTCTATGCCCGAGAGCAGTGTGGGGCATTTTCGACGGCTGTCCCTACAGTAGACCCTGAAGAACCGAGAGGACTGAAGAACCTGGAGAACCAAGAAAAGTTACTTTGAAAAGCGACAATTATGAGTTCTTTGAAGTTATTCTGATGCGTAATAAGGCTTCTACCTCCTACGGGAAATCGCGAGAGCGTGTCGACGGGAATGTTTTGTTTTTCTTTTATCAAGTCAATCTTGTAGTCAAATTGTTCCAATAATAGAACCCACCGAGTGAAACTTGTTCAGTAGACGGTATCTCATTTCGGCATTTCATGTTTTCATGGTAACAACTTTCTGGGTATTGTAAGCCTACACACTATTTTTCTGCATGAAGTGTATGCGAGTGCAGTGTTGCGACTTTTTTTCCTCAAAAGTGGTCATATCTTCTTAAGGGAGCAATACTGGAGAAAAAAGTAAATGAACTTAGAATCCGTAATTCACAATGGATGATGTCGTGTTGTATACGTGTCCGCCATTTCGGGATCACCCGGTATGCTGGAAGAGTATATCAGGGGGAGTGCGTTGAATAGCCGCCTACTGAATGCTGGCCAGTATGGCTATCAGACTGGAAAGTCAACCGACCTTGCTCTCAACAATCTTGTGAGCAAGATCAGCAGGTCTCTTCACAAAAAAGAGTCTGCAGGGGCTGCCTTCCTCGACATAGAAGGAGCGTTTAAAATCGCACTACCAGAATCCCTCTATACCTAAAGCAGTTGCCTCAAGAGGGATCACATCAGTCATAAAGTGCTGCAATTGAAAACAGAACTATAATTACCTCAATAAATGGGAGGGGGAAATATTGACTTTAGGCCCACCCTTTTGCTTTAGTCCCTTATTCTCGTCGATGACCTTCTAGCCGTTCTCCTTCTATGGATCGTCGACGTCCAGGCATATGCTGGTAGCTTGGTCATTCGTCATTCTGATCAAAGGAAGATCTGAATAAGCGACCATTTCTAGTAGTAAAGTACCCGAAATAGTGGTGCGAGAGGGAACACATGACAATCAACCCTGGAAAAACTGTCATGACTCCCACAGTTTTTCCCCCATATCGCGCAGCAAAAAATCTAATTTTCTTGGAAATATATTAAATATCAAAATGTTTTAATTTCTTTTCAAAAAATAAACAAATGGCTGCCAAAACCAAATAAAAATGATAATAAACTTTTCATTTGTTATTTTTTCATCGTGAAGGGAGGCGGTCGTGAATTTTTTAACAACCGAAATGTTTTGAAATCCCTTGAAAATGAGCCTTGTCCGTTGATTAGAAGATAAGGCGGGAGAGGGTTTTAAAAAACTGGATTTCCTTTATCGATAACATGGGAATGGACAGGGAGGGACTCCTTTTTTCTCATTTTCAAGGGTCATTTCTAAAAACCGTTCGTTTTTTTTTGTCCGGAAATGTGTACCAGGACTGAATGCGCGCGGAGGTAAGGCAGAGAAAAAGAACGGTATAAAAAACCATATACAGTGAGCCAGAAAAGTAAGGAGTATATTCGATAAAACGGATAATCGGATATAGTACCGATTTTTTGTAAAAATAAAAATCAAACTTATTTTATAACTTAATTTATCTTCTATTGCCGTTGACGAGATTTTTCAAAGAGTGTTAACTCCGCGTCAAAGAGCCAAAAAATATTAACGACGCGATTCGATCCTGAAAGGGGCTAATGACGAAGCGCCACGTAATGACAAGGATCAAAATTCATAGGATGATTGAAGGACCAGGCTATAATTGCCAATTAATGATTGACAGGAACACAATTAATTAATAATTATCGAAATTACTGACCTTATTGTGTCTTGTCCGACTAGAAGGGGCACTTATTGTTTTAATTTGCGAGATGTTGTAACTATTATTATTGTTCACTTTGCTTCCACTATGTAGGTACCCACGATTGCTCCACTACTTTATACCGCTTCCTTATTTAATTAAAGAACTAGGTATCCCGTTCCCGTATCACCAGCATCGACGAGTCTGGTACGAACGGCACTCTGTCGGGTTCTACTCTACTCTCTCTCGATGTTAAACTTCGACTCTAACTCTTTGTGTGGTCTCTCCGGTCAGGTGTCCTTTTCCTTCTTCCCGATGTGTAAAGGGAGAGGAAGGGGTAGGAGACGGTAGTATCTTAGAGAATAGAATACGAAACAAATTATTCGCCAAGGACGAAACAAAGAGGGTGTATGTTCCTAGGCCTAGGCTCAGTATTGAATATACATTGTATTTTTTAATAGGACACCTGTGTATATTATTTTGTTTTGAATCTCATGATAAATGATGATACTGGGCAACATATTATACACTCTCCTATCTATTTCTCAGCATTATTAATAAGACAAGTACATACATAATGTTAATCTTTATTAGGTACTTACTTTTATTATGTATATTGCAAGTATACTAGCTGCCACTATAATAATAATATTCTAATCTCTAAAACCAAATCCAAAACCACAAAACATGAGATTAGAAATAACATGCATAAATTTGGATTATGCTTTTGTCCCAAATACATTACGATTACTTATTAATAATTATTCTTATTATAGTAGTTAAGCGGCTTTCGCGTAGAGAATGAGAAGAGTAAGTAGTATTTCTGTATCTATCTAAAAATACAAACATGACTGTGCATGGCTTTATCTTTTGTTTCAAAATAGGTATACCTACCTACCTTATACGAGTTAGTTAAGCAAGCTCTTTTGTGTCTGTTTATTGCACCTTGTGTTTATAAAATGAGAAACCGACAAAGTGTTTAATTACATGCTATTTCATAAATACGCGCGTGTCGGCAGTTTTGAACTTTTTCCTTTATACATTTTTATTTATTGTTAATATATTCTGATAGCATTTTCTAGAAATCATTTTCTAGCTAAAAAGGACATGAGTGTGTAATTTGTAATAATTAAAAGATCCGTTTTTTGGTAAGTTGATATACCTAACTAATAAAAACCTACCCTAATATCTGGTATATTTTTGTTGATAATAATAATATGTGATAGATAATTAACATAAAATAATTTTTGTTGAAGATGTTATTATGGGATATACACTGTATTGCATAGGAAGGTAACATATATAGGGAAAACACTACTGTTTGGGGTTCTCATCACAGGCGCAATAATTATATTTTGACGACCTGTCTGAGACGCCAGCGGTAGGGTACAGAAAACAGCTTTAGTTCCTGTAATTCCCAATAAACGCGGAGTAATATGAAATAGTGGCGGTGTAGCGATAAATGCGGGTAAAAGAATAATTATATATTAGTAAAGGAGAAGAAAGAGTTAGGAAAACTGGTACTTACAGTTGGACGACGACATAGGATGCGTGTGTCGCGGATGTAGATAACAGCCAACCCCTTCTTCGCGCGGTTTTGTTCTTATCTTGAACGGATCGAAGCGAATCTGCGATTCTGGAATAGCGGGAGAGCGGAGCGAGCGTACGTCGCGAAGTCTTAATCTTGAACGTACCACCTGTCGGTTCTTCCTTCAGGGGGTGCAGGGCGAGCATCGATGCGTCGCATCACAGGATGTTCCCTATCCGTCCGGACCACATAGGCGGGTGTAGGAACGGGAAATAAGGACGGAACAACTACAGTAATAGTTATTTATTATACAAGAGAAAAAAGTGATAGATTTTAGCTCGAGATGTGATTTCGTCCCCGGCGACGCGTTTAGCGGAGGGGACAAACACATCGAGAGCTAAAATCGCACTTTTTTCTCGTGTGTAATATACAATTTTTTTCTGCGAGAAGAAATATCAGTGTTAGAATGTCGAAAAACGTAGTTAGATAACTGAAAATTATGTCGGAAAAATGATTTATGTTAAACTTGGATTTTCAAACTGTCTTTTATCGTAATTGACGTTGCCTGGGTAACGAAACGATTTAATTATTACATAAACGTCAATTTAATGTAATTAAAATTGAAGACATGCAGTTTTGCAAAGATTCTTGTTAGTTTTCGATGAGTGAATTTAATAATATGGATAGTGATTATTATGAAAATTCCCTTAATAATTGCCATTTGGATAATAAGGTAACTTTCCTTTACGTATATTTGATATAAATTTAATGATATATCTGAGTGTTAATAGTAGCTATACCTAAGCCGCCATTTCGGGGAAATAAGTACTCATTTATTTCCCTGCTAATTCATTTATTTCCCCGATAAGATGCAGCTCATATAATGAGGCATTTTTCTACCTGTCAACGGGGAAAAAAGGTCAAACTTATAGCCCGTCGCAGAAAAAAAAATATTATTAGAGATCCGAGCCACTCTCTGGTTTAAAAACTGAAGTATGATAGGGAGCTTGGTAGTTTCCAAGGAAACTGTATTTTTTGAAGGATGTTATTTATTTTCAAAGTATTGTAGGTAGTATAAGATATGACATTGTAGAATTCTATTGGGCATGGGTATCCCCGTTTTATCGTTCAAAATTGTGACCAATTAAAATAGTCCGCAGTACAAGTCCGTTTTGGCTAGAAATTCTATAGAACACTTCATAAAAATTTAAATTTAGGTAGTCCATACCCTCTACTTCAAAGTCCCCCAATGCCATTGGTTGCTTTTACCGAGGGGGTGAAAATCACCCCTTCTTTTCCCCCTTCTTTTCGCCCCTCGGGAGTGGAAAATTGGTTTTGTTAAAAATTACTGTAGAAATCAAATATATCCACTAATATAAGTCATTTTCCTGCTATAAACTTTTTTTCCTACAGCCAATACTTTTTGAGTTATTTGCGATATAAAATTTCGATTTTTTTACCACGTTTTTGAACAGTTTTTCTCGAATATCTCAAAAAGTTTGAGCTTTAATCGCTGAGACCATAATAAAAAAGTTGTAGCTAATAAAAAAACAAAGAGAATGGTTTTGCTATTGGTTGCTCCAAACCTATTATTAACTGAATATAATGGCTTATTAAAAGCCAACTTTTGCTTTTGGAGTAGGTACAAATCGAAATAACTTTCAATCTCAAATTATAAAAAAATGATGGATTTTTTGATAAAAACTGATAACGAGTTTTTGATAGTGCTTAGAAAGACCATCATTTTTATTTTTTATGAAAGTTTCTAGCATAAAAACTGACAAAGCTATGACGAAAATAAGATAGACGGCGAGTTTTTTCATTGAAAAAACGGTCAAAACAACCCCATCAAAACCACCCCAATTGAAAATATTTGTTAGCCCTTCTACAGTTCACTTCCTTAATATAAAATTAATAAATTCTGTGAGTTTGAACGATGAACCAGCCTTAATTTTGAAAAGATAACAATTTAAAGTCAGAATTTTTTTTTAATTTCTATAAAAAATTCGTTTTTTTCAATATACCTGAGTCAAAAAATAAGGCAGATAATATTATGTAAACACTACAAAATACCAAAAAAAAATTTTTTTCGTGTGAAATCGTTTGAAAAAAATTGTGAAGTGTACAAAAAAGTTTTTTGTACAACTTCCATTGAAAGTCACACACTTTTTAACGACAGCTGACAGTGTTAAAAGTGACTGTTTGCATGGAAGCGTGTTAAAAATATTTTTTCTGTATTACAATTTCTTTTTAAACTACATTTCTCATGATGAAATCAGACAAAACTATAGGTATTAGGTAATACGATTTTTTCATATTCTTTTTATTACTGGCAAACATATTAATAAAAAATAAGTATACCTAGTCAAGAACACAAGACAATAATAATTGTTCACAGAAATTGCAATTAATAATAATTATTATTATAGCGTCTTTTTTATTTGTATAGACGGATTTGTTATAGTAACCATTGCGTGGGCAACGGTTGCTACGCATAGTAAACTTGTACTTATCTGTAATATTTTAAAATGCAATTTGAAGTTGAGTGTCATTCTAAATTCGTCAATTTTATTATCATAATAGAGCAGTTTTACAAAAACCATTGTATGATATTCGTCTTAAATAAAGTGATTTTATTTTATTCGTGAAAATTGTTCAATTCGCTCCGCTATACGCTTCGCTCATTTCACAAACCTTTTCACTCACAATATAAAACTTCACTTTTAACACTAATAATCATAGTTATTATTTTATCGAAACGAGCTGTCAAGGGATTAGTATGCCGCACCCCGTTTATATTATTGTATTTTTAAATTGCCTGGCAAAATCGAATACAGGTGGTTTTCACAATTGGAATTTAGGTTGAGTAGTTATGATGAGTTATAAACAAGTGAAAATCGCAATTTTCAATTTTCAAAGCATCTCACATTGAAAACGGCTCAATAAGATATTTAAAAACGGCTTACATGTCCCTATCTTAACTTTTTACAAGGTATCCTGCCATGTGGTTTAAATTTTTATACAGGGCGCGGTGATGAAAATTAACAGATTTTTCATCACCCTGTAGAAAAATCTAAACTACATAATAGAATACCTTGTAAAAAGTTAAGATAGGAACATGTAAGCCGTTTTTAAATATCTTGAGCCGTTTTCAATGTGAGATGCTTTAAAAATTTAAAATTGCGATTTTCACTTGTTTATAACTCATAAACTATACTCAACCTATGAATTCCAATTGTGAAAACCACCTGTATTCGATTTTGCCAGGCAATTTAAAAATACAATATAATATAAAGCGTGTCCCCTTTAAAATAACGAAGTAGGTGTCAACTTCCGGTATTTCCGGAAGTGCGACCATCTTGAAAATATTTTCATTGCATTTCGCTAGTCACTTATGTCTGGAAAATTTTCATTTTGAAACTGTAGGATCAATATTTCCCAAGATATTGATCCCCCGCTGTTCATTCTTAGATGCCCACCCGGTATATATCAACGAACTTTTCGAATTTTCAACCAAATTATCAACTGTTGTAGAGTAATTTGTGGAGGCACAGGGAAACACCGTATTTAAATGTTCTAAAATATCCCACCGAGCATTGTGGGTATATTAATTTCAATCAACACACAGATGCATATATTAGCGATCCAATTTGTAAATTATTATTTTGCAAAAATGAGTCATTCTTATCAGTTAATATTATTGTAAAAGTTAATTATGGATGTTATTTATTTTTAAACTCGAATAAATATATTTTGTATTTACTGTTAGATTGATATAATGAAGGAACTTAAATTTCATTATTATCAAAAAGTTTTGTGAATTATATGATACAAAGATTTATACTTGCGTAATTTATTATTAAGTACCAGTACCAGAATAATCTCAGAATTATGCATGATTGCTTCCTTATTATTAGTTGAACACGTGCTTTATAGCTATACAGGGTGGTTAACAATTCGATGCTCACCATTGCAGGATCTCGGAAACGGTAAAAGATACAGCAGAGTGGGTTAAATTAGAGAAAAGTTGCACGATTTTATGCTTCTTATATAAGAATCTGAAAGAAAATTTACGGAAAATTAAGGCTTTGCTGAAATATATGCGAAATACAGTATATGCGCTTCAATCAACGCCAGCCGCCAGCGCATCTGACCTGACCAAATAGAGGTCATAATAACAATGTTAGATAATATCTATTCGTGAAAAGATTAAACAATATATAAAATGACTTGGTGCTCTCCATTCCAGAATATCCTTTATTGATAATTGAATTGACCGGGAATTTAGTAAAAAAATGACAACGCAAATATCAAGATATATAATTCTATTAAAAAGTTTTTTTTTAACTAATGATTTTCTCAAAAGGTCGAAGAGAAAATAGCGTGTCTTCATCTCGCGAAGAATAGCTATTATCCACTCAAACGTTCCAACACTCGCCTGATTTATTATTCTTTCTATAGAGAGATTATGAAATGAAATCACAGCTCCATTTGAAAAACTTTTGGTACAATTAAAGGTTCAACAGAGGACTGCATCAACACTCAACTCTCTATTTTCATCACTGATTAATTCAATAAAAGTGAATTTAGATGAGACGCCTACCGTTTCTTTTTTGCTTCCGCGCCTTTTCTGTTAATGCGCCTTTTCTCTTAATGTGTATTACTAGTTGCCGGAACAAAATTTTTAGTTACCCGCTCACGACACGCTCGCTCCATTCCATTGGTTGATCAATGGTCATATTAACTCTTGTCTCTTACGTATCTTGTCCTTGTCAAAGGTGATGCGATGATAAGTCAGATTCTCAGACAGATGTTGTTTACAAAATATTAAAAGTATAAAAGTATTAATAATAATAATAAAACTTTAATCTTTATAATACTAGATAGATACTAGTAGTAGCAGTAGCTATTTATTTGTTAAGATTAATTAAAATTTAAAATAATATGCGTTACATAATCATAATAACTCCCACTGTTGCAAATTGCCAATCTTTACGATTTGACTATAGAATAATAATTAGAATGCATAATGCAGTGCAAACGTTAAAGGCGAGTAGACCTCATAACATTTTCTACAAAACATTCCCAATCAAGTAGTCTGAACCATACCTAGGTACCTACCATAAATAGTGTTATTTATTAGTTTATATAATTATTATTATGACCGGAAGGAATTATGACTGAAAGGCAATAGGGAAGGTCTGAAAGAATAAACTATTTAACTTTAGGAATAAAGGTAAGTGCAATAAAAATAAAAACTTAAAGTATGCAATCACTAAAATTCTAAATCTTCTATGGACTTCAGGGAGTAGGCTGACCTTTTAGCTAGTTGACTTGTATTCCGAAAAGCTGGTCTGAAATTTCACGAATGAATGTTCGAGCAGTTAACAGAATCTTAAGCAATCTCAAACTTATATGAGCATAGGGTGAAATGCCTAGGATGAATTCGCGTATAGAAATCTTGGTAAATATCTAGATGAGCGGCATGGGTATAGGGCGAAATGGCTTATACTATCGGATAGCTCGTGTCTCTAGGAGTATCAAGGTACCATTGAATTTTTGCGCCGATAAGAAAGAAGGCCTTAAAGTGTCATCCTTGCCCTAATACGTGTATTCGTCATATGATTGCGCTCGACGTGCTCGAACAGGAAACGCTCGATTGTCGTGTGCCCGACGGATAAGCGAGCTGCCTGTTCGCGCGTATAATGTTTGAATACACGTATTAGGGCAAGGATGAAACTTTAAGGCCTTATATCTCGACTATTACTTGCCGGCGCAAAAATTCAATGGTACCTTGATACTCCTAGAGACACGAGCTATCCGATAGTATAAGCCATTTCGCCCTATACCCATGCCGCTCATCTAGATATTCACCATTTTTGAAGGCTTCGAAATCGTACTGAATTTCTCTGGATCCTTCATAGAGGCAGACGGTCAGACTAGATTAGAATCTCAGTGGTGTTACAAGCGAAAATAATTGATAAATTAAAGGTGATTGTCAAATGAAATGCCTATGTATCTAATTTTTGATACAACTACTCTCAAAAGTGACACTTTTAACTTGAGATTAAACTGATAAAAATTGAGTTTTATAACGAAGCATGTTAAATACTTTTAACACTATTAGTGTAAACACATTTTCAACCCTGGTACTAAAACAGTTATCGGCTATCCTATACAGGGTGTTAAGAAAATGACGGATAAACTCTTCAGTACATTGTAGGGGACACTTAGTAGAGTACGGGAAAAATAATTTAAAAAATTCTGGTTTTCAATTTTTTATTAACATTTTACTATCTTTGTTTTTCGGTATTTGCAAAAATTAGATGATTTTACAGATATAAAAAAAGGTCGTACTTTAATCGTTTTCAATTTAACAAATTGCTTAAGATTTTTATTATTATACTGGCTTGGAAAATTTAATAGGATTTTTTTTCCAAGATGCTGAAAAAAGCATTTGGCAACAACGGTTTTGATACCTTGACTACCTGCATTGTTAGAAATTAGACGAAATTACCAAATACCAGCAGTTACCGTGTTAAACGTTGCCAAATTTATTGTTCAATATTTTGCTTATATCTTTTAAAAATGTAGCTCTGGATTTTTTAAAATTATTTTTTCCGTACTTTACTGAGTGTCCTCTCCAATGTACTAAAGAGTTTACCCGTCATTTTCTTAACACCCTGTATAAGTGGTATTTCAGGTTATGAAAACAATAGGCCTGCCTCTGTGAATAGGGGGTGCATGCAGTGTTGTCAGATTCACTGGTATTTATCAACAGACGGGTATTATATGATGAAGGTTATCAGAATTACTATTACAAGTTTATTAATTAGGTAATAAGTGAGAGGAACATAGTTTCAGAGCTTTGGCAGTAGTTAGCAATGTAAGTAGTTGACTACTATACCTCATTTTTAAACTAGGAGGAGTAAACTGCAAAGTATCATTTACGCCACTAAAAGTCACCAAGATTAAATCACCAGATTTTTTTTGGCGGCAAATTTAAATTGAAACAATACTTTTTAATAAGGAAGATAGCAGGACTTGTTTTCGGTGTAGGAAGTCGATAGTTTTCAGGAAAGATTTTACAGCAGTATCACAAATCATTGTGATTTGCTGGTCTAGTATTAGTCTAGTGCTGAATAATTTCTGGATATAAACAGGATGAAATTGAACAATTTCTAGATATTTCGTAGAATATTAAGATTAATAATTATTAACATTTATATTAAATTGATTGAAAGTACTTTATTTTAGGCAATGTTTGCCAATGTAACATATAAATAAATTTTATGTATGCATTACATAAAACATATCTAACATCATAGATAAAGTTTTTATTTTACATTTAATGGTTTTATATATTTTGTGGATAAGTCAATTTTATCAAACAGTATCATACGCAGCAAAAAGATCTAGATATACTGGTCCATTTTTCAGTTTTTGTTGGACCAGATTCAAAGTGTGTTGTTGAAAACTAATTTTATTACATGCAGCAGTTCCTGCTTTGGTCTAAATCCGCACCTTGTTCGATTGGAATATGTTCTTCAATTATTGGTGAAGTACGTATATAAAGTAGTTTTTCCAAAATCTTGTAAGTGACACTCTTTTCTTCTCGTGTCTTTGGAGGAGACATCCACTTGTCTCACTTGTACTTGATGTAGGATTATCCATAATAGCACTTGAAATCGTTTGCAGGATGAAAATGCAAAGCCAAAAATAATTTAAATAATTTCAAAATTCTGAAAAGGTGGTCTGTTCTCTAAAAAGAACTGAATGGGCTTCAAAAAGAACTTATTTGGTTTTGAAATAACTTTTAAAGAACTTATTTAGAACAACTTATAGGGTTTTGGAAATAACTGATTATAAAACTGATGTGTCACATTCGACGCTGACATTGTAAACAATAATGACACAACAACAATAAAAAAACAAGCGTATATGTAGTGTTGAGCGTTGCATAGATTCAATTTCCTGTACAATTTCCTGGGTGTAATTTTGCCTATGAAACCACCAATGAGAAGCGTCTTTTTTTGGCGGTTCATTTAAATTTACTCCTCCTAGTTTAAAAGTGAAGTATAGTTAACTACTTTTTCAGTAAAAGTAGTTGTATTGTGACTACTTTTTTTTCTCCAAGTAGTTCTACTCGAATATTTTAAGTCTTATAAGAAATATTCGCAAAAAGTAGTTAAAAAAGAGTTAACTACTCAGTGCTAACTACTTTAGGTATTCTAACTACTTTTGTTTATTTTAACTACTTTTCTGTAATTTGACTACCGCTATATTTTGAGACGGTGTTCTTTTATGATATTTTTTTGTAACTTTTGCTTCAATGCCTAAGAAAAGTTTAGATTTTGAATTTTTATACCAAAAAGAGAATGTGTTCTTGTGTTAATATTTTTTGTTGAATAGTCAGTCAGTACTTTCTTACTTAGCGGTGTGTTTTTTTTTAATAACAATTTTAATAACAAATACATTTTTATTTTATTTTTAATTTCTTTATTTGATGTTTCAGTTCCCTTTTTTTGAATAATTTTTTTAAATAATACCATCCACAAAAACTGATTTTTAAACTATCATAGCAAGGTTTTCTTTTGTAAGTACACTTAAAAAAGTAGTTGCATATTTAACTACTAACTACTTAGTAACAATGATAAAGGAAAAGTCTTATTCTCGCTAAATTTGAGACTATTTTTTCCTTTTATTTGGTTACATGTTTCGGCACTTCGGCCATCATCAGACCATAAAAATAAAACTGTAAGTAAAAAGGGTATATGAGTATAAAACTCAGTCAAAACTAGCTGGATTGGAGTTAAAGATATTATATAATTAATCAAGGTGTACAACTTACAGTCGTCTCTACGTCATAACAGACAATTTCGGCTCATCAAGTCCGCTGAAGCAAACCATCACATATAATACTAGTTAAGGGTTAAAACAACAAGTAATCGAAACAAGGGGTGTTCCGATATAGAGTCATCCTGAATTCGTCTCGGAAGTCGAAGATCAGACACAAAAATTACAAAACGTTGAATTAAAACTACTTAGTAGTTAGTAACTTAACTACTTTTTTTTAAGAAAGTACTACCAAATAGTTGAACTACTTTTTTTTAGAAAGTAGTTAGTAGTTATACTCCACTACTTTTTAAAAGTATTTTGCCCAGCTCTGCATAGTTTAAATTTAATTATACTAAATATCCCGAAATGGCGGACACGGACAGCACCACAGCATCCATTGTGGATTAAAGATTCTAAGTTCGTTTACTTTTCTCCAGTATGGCTCACTTAAGAAGATATGACCACTTGTGTGGAAAATAAAGTCACAACACTGCACTGGATACCCTTCTTCAGACAGGAAAATAATAATGTGTAGGTCTACAATACCCAGATAGATGTTGCCATGGAAACATATGAAATGGCAAGTCCAACAAAGCTTAAAACAATAATCGTTGTGCGGATACATATTCGATAATATTATTCAAAATTTCTTTTAGTTGCATTGTTGAGCTCGAATTCGAACAATGATGCCACATTGAAAAATTTTGTTGAACTCATGGAATAGGTAAACTTTGAATGTAATAAATTGATGAAAATTGTAAATTGATGAAAATTGTATGTCACTGTGTCGATCATAATTTGATAAAGGTGAAAATATAAAAAGATTGAGTCTTCTTTGGTACGACAAATTTATTTATTAAGCTATGAACTTGAGTGCCCTACCGGTTTCGGCCAATTGCCATCTTCAGGGGCTAGAGGGGACTACTCAACTGTAAGAAAATAAATAATAGGTACTTATTAGAGTAAAAATCTAATAGGCAACACAAAACAAAAAATGGAAAAATCAGAAAAAACCTTAAGATGAGAAAGACAAAATTAAGTAATTGAGACAAAATAGCCTAAATTGATAGGCTATTAACGGAGTATTATCTATGAAAAAGAATATTGTGAATATTAAGGAGTAAAAATACAGCTAAGATCAATATGAAAAAATGTAAACACTAATGCCCGTATTCACAAACGATAATTTCCTAAATAATTACGTAATTAATTAAATGAGTGAGATGGAGATATGCAGTTTTTTTGCAATAGAATGAGATGGGGATAATTGATTACGTAATTATTTAGGAAATTATCGTTTGTGAATACGGGCATAAGAATATTAAAGGAACTTACAGTTAAGCTGGTGGGAAATTCCCCAAGTTATACATGTTAAAATAAAGGTGTATCTCACACGATGAGGTAAAAAACGGAATCGTGTATCTAAAGTTAAAATATTAAAAATCGATCAACGGTAGCCAAGAATGAAAACGTTCGGCCATCTTAGTCTGAAGGATCTGAAACAAAACCAAGGCGACTGCGTCGTCAGATAAGCTCCAGGAGCGGGATGGAAGACCGCCAATGACAAGTTGTCAGAGTCCGCAACAACAAATACAACGAAAAGTTATATTTTCACCTTTATCAAACTTTGAATGCCTGTAACTTCGTTCCCGATAATAAAGAAAATAAAAAGCAAACACTACCTATCGTAATATTTTTATGTCAAATCATGTGCTTTGCCAGTGGAGGTTGTTTAAATTAAATTTGACTGCCAATTTGATTTAAATTTTAAAAACATCCTCTTCAACACCCTGTATACCGTATCCGCCATTTCGGGATCACCCTGTATAGAAGATGACCATAAACTGATCTAAGTCAGGTGGGTCATTGGTCAGGTTAGGCTTTTTTCCCTAAAAGTTCAAGAAAATTAAAAAAAGAAAAGTAAAATTTAAAATATAGATAATTATAGAAGGTAAAGAAAAAACCATAAGATATTGAATTTCAGGGGAGAGAGAATCTAACCTAACTTTTAGATCAGATTCTGGTTAGTTTCAGTTAATCTCTATTGAAAAGAAAAATAATGTAAAAATGCAGCTACTAAATTAGACAACACAGATCAACTATAACATGACTATCACCAATCCTCAACCTTTTTTTTCCTTCGAGGGCCTTCTGATTCAGGATCACTAGAAGCACCTCAGCCTCATGGGCTTATTGTGCTTCATGCCACACAATCTATCAGTCTGGTCCCCTGAACTTATTTGTACAGCTCCATCACTGGTTGAGTCTCATATATTCTTCCGGACTCATTTTTGATTGTCCATATATTTCCTGTCTTAATCCCCAACCTTAGTTGAGTGCATGCGCATTATTGTCCTAATCTCGAGTACCACTTCACCTATACAGGGTGTCCTAAAAATTGCAGAAAAGCCGTTGTGGGGAAGCATCATCGGAGGCGAGAAAAAATAATCAGAAAAATCCAAGTCTTCAATTGACTGCGATGTGAAGGGATTTGAAGAACTCCACTTCTTTATTTTTGAGTACCTACCTACTGAGTAAAAGGGAATCATGTCATACAAAAAATCTAGCGTCTTTAATGGTTATTTGATTAGAAAATCGCTCAAACCTTTACATTCTCTTCAATTTTAATTCAAATATCTGATTTCTTTATCAAGAGGCAGGATAACCGACTTCGTTCTGAATACAATCACATGCGATTTTTGAAAATGTAAGCAACTAAGTTGGATTAATTTCCACAAACTATACCGACAAATTATTCCATGACTATTCTTTTCAACCAAAAACGTGGCATTTTGACTCGGGTATGTTGTCGTTCGTTACCACAATTACGCTTTATTGTCGTCAAATGTAACCATGGAAATGAGTGGCGAGAGCAGAGTTTTATTTTGAAAAGATCTCATAATTCATCAAACTTCAAAATACAACTTTGGGGTTATATTTTGGATTTTCTGACAGCTGATTGGTCTAATGTTCAAACCCTATGAACGCTACGAATTTTAAACCAATGACATGTTCCAAAATATAACCCCAGGGGTTATATTTATTGATGAATACAGTCCATAGTGTGTTCAGTTTTACTCCTTGGCAACACTGGTTTTTTAAGATAGTTGATTATTTTTGACAAGCTAAGTAAGTGTGCTTATATTTTTTTTTAAATTGCATGTTACTGTATTCAGAACAAAGTAATCCTGCTGAACAAAAAAAAATAGAAGTATAATTTGAAAAAAAAGTAGGGGGTAATTACTTGGGGTTGAAAGGTGTAAAGTTGTATTGAGGGTGCAGCTGCAAAGCCTTAGGGGCATGTTTGAAATTTCACAACTTAAATTTGTTTCTGTTCTGAAGTAACGCGGATATCTCTTGATAAAGTATATTTGGGACACCTGTATATAAAACTTCTCACCATAAATCTATGGAACATATTCGGAAATAACATCATAGAAACTAAGTTTTGTAATAATAATTATCTACAATAATTAAGTAGTTCGTTTTTCGGTTTACAGAAAAACTGAAAAATGGTGGAATGTTCGTTTGGATCGTTCAAAATTCATACAGAAATACCTCTCTTTCTGTTATTTTTCTCCTTCTTATTATCGAGTAAGTTGGCATAATAATAATTGTTTCAGTTGATTGTAAGCAATGAAAGAAATGTTTAAATTTTAGGCTCAGTGTATACAAATTTGGTAGTATACCGTACTTGCTATGTGACGATGGGATACAATCAGTCAGAATGTGCCTTACTGGGGAGCGATACCAAAGACTCGATGACGAAAAAACTTGAAGAATTAGTTGAACCACGTGCATCGGTTATTGGGATGACGAAAAGCTTAATCGAATCACTTGTTAATGGACTTATGTGTTTATTTGTTGGTCCGTGGACGGATATGTTTGGACGAAAACCAGCTATGGTGATTCCTCTGTTAGGTAAGCATTTATAAACTTATATTTTCTAAAATTAATGCAGTGTTTTGTCAATCGTGAGGAGTAAGTCCAAGAGATTATCCTTTCCTTACTCTATTGCTGGCCAACCACTCACGGCGGTTGACCAGATTAAGGATCTTGGGGTTATCTTTCAAAATAATTTCGAATTTGATATCCAGGTAAATGCTGTAACCTCTAGGTCTTCTCAGTTGCTTGGATTTGTGAAGAGGTCGACTAGAGAATTTAAATCTCATTTATCTATTATTCATCTGTATAAATCGTTAATAAGACCCATCCTGTTATATAACTCAATCATTTGGTCGCCTACTAAAATTACTCATATTGCCTTACTTGAATCAGTTCAACATCAATTCTTTAGATATATTGCTTTCAAGATGGGTAGAGGATTTGGAATCTGTGATCATGATTACTCAGAGCTTGCTTTCTCTCTTAAATTAGAGTCAATTAAATCTCTACACATTTATCATGACTTATATTTTGTTAAAAAGGTTGACTTGAATCTCATTAATAGCGATAGTGTTAAGGCATTGTTTGATAGGCGTGAGGTTCCCTATGATTTGCGTTTTCTCAGAGTGGTGAAGGAGGATATTGCTAAAAGAAATTTTATTTATTATTCATCTGTACCGCGCTTACGGCGCAAATGGAACAAAATTGTTATTTCGTCGGGGATTGATAGTATTCATAATTTGGGGGTGTTTAAGGGGAAACTAAAGGAACTTGTTAACCGTTATTTTTGAGGAATACGAGTATGTACTTTGATTTGTTACTTATTTATAAGAAATTATAATTTGTATTGTTAGAAATATTGTATTGAAAAGGGGTTCACCCCGTTGACTTTGAATAAATAAAAAAATAAAAAAATAAAAAAATTAATGATAAAAAATTATAACTCTCTTATGAATCATTTCAACTATACATATACCTACTCCTCTCATATTTTTTTTTATAAAAATCAAAAAATTCTTATCCCTTTAAAAACTTACAGCCTTTAATTAATATTTCTTTCAACGGTCACTTGGAAAGTAAACAAAATAATTAAAGCTTTGACATTATGTAGAGTATGTTGTGTTGACTTGTCACAGTTAAGCTGTGCGCAAGACTGGGAATCAAGTAATTGACATTGCTTTCGACATTATCAGGTTGGCAACACATTAACATCAGGGCCGCCGGCACCTTTGTATCACATTGTAACCATTTACTATTTTTATAAAATAAAGTTTTAGATGGAAATTGTTTGTCTCAATAATTAAAATAAGTGTTACAAATAACACACATACCATCTCACCTAATAACACAAATATAAAAGAAAATACAAATTTAAATAAAATACAATATAAATGTAAAATGCAATACAACAAACAAGAGAATCTTAATTGTAGGTGCTATAATAGCATTTAACAAAAAATATGATGTAAATATAGAACATGTCATCCATATAGAGACTAGGAGGTTTTCAAAGCCACCAAGAAAGATTTCTGGGTCAGATCCAACATATGTGGTCTTAAATCTAGCGAATTTACAACCTTTACTCTCTTAATGATTGAGGAATGTATTCCGTAGTTGGTTCTATTAAACCCTCAACCCTACCAGTAGGGTAAATTGGAGAGTTCTGAAACACCGTGCCAGATGGTGCGGTGTGCTGAATGCCAGATGCTGAAATACCAGGTGGTATGTGTTGTTATTTGCTTAACACAGCTTAACTGTGACATGTCAACCCAACATACTCTACAGTATGTCAAAGCTTTATTTATAAATTCTTTAAAGTTATTTTTTTTCAGGTTACACTTTATATTTTGGGATATTATCAATTCTAAGTTCTTTTACTTACATGTCCCCCTGGTTTTTTATGATTAGTTCAATACCCATATATATCACGGGTGGATTTTCCTGTTACATGACTGGAGTTTTGTCGTACATAACGGATGTTACTGCGGAAGAGAACAGAGGGTTAAGGTGAACGGCGATTTCTTTATCATAAGGTTAGTATTTGCATTTAATTGGTGCTGTAATTTCAGGATGGGACTTTTTGAAGCAACTCTTAGTTTAGGGATATTATTGGGCAATGTCTCCAGTTCATATATTTTCAATGCAGTGGGTTATGTTACATTGTTTGGCATATGTTGTGTGGGTTGTCTGGCTGGACTAATGTTTACTATACTCTTTATACCAGAATCCTTACCAGCAGTCCAAACACATGTGAGTAATTTCTATAAATTTACCTTTCAAATAAAATATCTAATAGATGAAATTGAAACTAGTAGTCTCTTGCTGCTATATTTATATAAATAGAAATACTATTCCTTATTAATTTATTTTTCAGGACTACATAAAAGAACTCTTTCAAGTGTCTCATCTGAAAGACATGTACGGTGCCACAGTTAAAAAGCGGGAGAAACATGGTCGATCCATAATCATATGCTGTGTTGCATCGCTAGCCATCTACATTTTAGTGATAAACGGGAGTTCCTCTGTTATGTTCCTATATCTCAGAGACAAATTTCAATGGTCTTTGAAGGAATTCACTTTATATAGCAGTTTGAATAACGTGATATATTTTATGGGAACTCTTGCTGGAATTTACATCTTACACAAATTATTGAAAGTAACCGAGTCTGTATTGGTGTTGACTGGATGGTTGTCTCTAGTCAATTGTGCCTTATTGCAAGGATTGGCTACGAAACCATGGCACATTTACTTTTGTAAGTTTCTTTAAAAAAATTTATCACATTTTCAACTACTTTGTTTATTTTCATACAGTGGTCACTATCAGTGATCATAAGTATCCTAAAAGTCAATTTATTCCAAAACTAGGTAAAAAATGGGACTCTCTCTTGATATTGTATCTGGAAAAAGTTTTCCACAAATGTTTGGGCACAATTTAGTTATTTGTATCATGAAATTTTCCTTTCCTAAGAAATTTTTATTACTCTGCAACAATGATGTTCACTCGCTTATAATAATTGATCCTCATCTCATATTTTGAAAGAGATATATCATATTTTGATGATATTCTGGGTGGAGTGCTAGAACGCTTATTAAAAATGATTATCCAGTGATGGTCCATCAACGAGAATTTTACATGTAAAATAGCCGTTGATGGACCATCATTGGATAATCATTTTTAATAAGCGTTCTAGCACTCCGCAGTCTATCAAATATTGATGTGACATTAAATCTGATGCTGTCGATGACTCGATGATCTTATCATTAACCTTATCACTTGCCATTGTAGTCTTAAACAAAGTCTTTTGAAAATACAATTAGTAGACAATGTACTCTGCAGGTTTAATTCTCCCCAGTGGCGGATTTCCGATTAGGCTAGGTAGGCAATAGCCTACGGCGGCAAATTTTCGACGACGAAAAATACTTTCGAGTGCTGGGAAATTCGTGACCTTGGATATTAAAAAAAAATTGCCTGCGGCGCTTTATCGAGAGGGGAAACTGTTCCAAACCCCCGCTTTGAATTCATATTCTTTTTGAAGCCCATAAGAACACGGCTTAATTTATCCACAGGCAAATCAGGCTATACATTCTGGCATTTTTGTCATTTTTTCATCACTTTTTTTAGCAAATTTTAGATTCTAGGCGGCGGGGGTTAAATAATACCACAGGCGGCGATTTGATTTAGCCTATAGGCGGCATATTCGTAAATCCGTCTCTGATTCTCCCCATAGATAATGGGCCGGTTTTAAATAAAATTAAAGTCATTTGAAAATTTGAAGACTAATTTCACCTGGGTTAGGATTGTTTTTACAGGACTACTTACAGATTAAATACGGTTCAATCATTGCATGTTCATATTCTGTATGTGTATGTTTCTTCATGTTACTGATTAATTTCAAGCTGGGATTTATATTATCCTCCAACTATCAATAACCTTCTTTGAAGTGAAGACTATATTTAACGCTGGTTGCACAAACGTAATTAAAAAATTGTTAGATTATTATTAATTATGCATATTAAAAAGCCGAAGTATACTCAAAAGTCACAACAAACCGTAGGTAGGTAGGTCTTAATGAGTATAAAGACAAATCAATAGCCTGTCGTATTGGAGTCGGGTTTTAACCCATCGTCCTGACAGTTGTCAAGTCTGGAGCGCCCGAGAACCCAAATAAAGAGTTTCAGACTCAGGCAGCAACACACATCCAACCAGACTACCAAAAGCACGGACGGCCGTTTCGGTCTCATTAGACCTCGTCAGCGTACTATATTGGAGAGTCCGGAAGGATATGAATCGCTGCATGAATCGAAAACCCTATATGGAATTATTAATTATTACCGATTTTGAAACGCATAATTCAAGAATATGGCAAATATATTTTAAGGAGCTTTCATTTTTTATCGGTGCATAATCAATCACCTTTTCTACAAAGGAGTAGAATTTATTTCCAGCAATATCAAACCAACATTTTGATAATTCAGAGCTTTGGTTTTTTTTCATAAGACGATAAAAAATTATTTTATGGTTCCAAAACAAAATAATACCTGTCTGTTTTTTTATAAAAAAGTGTATAATCAGAGTCATTATTGGCTGAATCTAGTTTTAAATGAGGCTAATAAAAATAAGAGGGATGGCTACAGTAAGCGGATAGTGGTAGGCTATGGATTTATTGGATCAACTGGATAAAGAATAAATTATTTTGTGTATTTAATTGTTTGATATTTTATTTGCTTTCTAGCTAGTGCCGTGCATGGATTGAGTGGAACAATCAGTCCTATGGTTCGATCGCTTGTATCGAAAACTATTGACCCCGAGGAAATTGGAAAAATATTCTCCGTTATAATTGTGTGCGAGAGTTTTCTTGGAATGTTAGGACAACCAGTGTATACAGCTTTATATAATTTCACTATAAAAACCGATCCCGGAATTTTTAATTATGTCAGTACTGGCATGTATATACTGAGTTGCATTCTAACAGTGTAAGTTGTTTTAGTTGCATTTTAGCGGGCTATTTTTATTCATGTTACTTGTTTTTTAGGATAATAATTATGCTGCAATGGAAGAATCTCACGGTTCAGTATTATAGTCAACTGAAAGAAGTTGAAGTTACCAGTGAAAATAACCAGAATGAAATTAGTGATCATAGTCTTATTATAAATGAATAACAAAAATTGAAATTATAGATATTGATATTATTATGCACAGTCAAATTTATGTGGAATCTCCAATTTAAGTATTGAGTAGCAATAAAAAGATGATACTGGATATACAGATAAATATTTTTTTAGAGCAAGCACATAAATTGATAACCAATAAAGAGCATATTGATAATGTTGAAATCAATTTTAAAGCCCAAGTGTGAATTCTGTCCAACTGATTCCATATAAGTTTATTTGTGTGTATTGTTTTATGTGATATTTGATTGTTTTAATAATTTTATTTTTATATTTTGAGTTTTAAAATGTAAGTATTTTACATTTTTACATAATAATACACCATTTTTAGCTTTTAAAATTCGTTTAATATGACCATAAATAATAAGTAAAAAAGATCTCCCAATGTCAAAACCTTTTTCTTTTTGCAGAGTGTTTCTTAATAAAAGTAACTAAGGGTTGTATAAAAATTTAATTCTGAGTGTTTCTTAATTGAGTAAGTATAAAAAATATAAGGTCATTTTTAGGATGCCCCAGGTTAATAAGTTTTTACGATCATGGTCTTTTGAATTGTTTGAATTTCCAAATTGCGAGATATCGATATATACCTTTGAATGTGATTAGAAATTATATTTAAACAGGCAGTTTTCTTTCAATTTACCTAAGTTTGTTATTATTAACAGTAACCTTAGTGGGAAAATCTGTAAATTTCACAAACCAAAACTCAATTACACAAGGGCAAAAACTTATTCGCAACTCTCTACATATTGAAATAAGTCTAAAAAGTAGAATAAGGTTGTGTCTATGAATATAACGAAGTAAGTAAGTTGCTTGAACTGGTTCTCAATCTTCAAAATAGCTTGAACTGGAAGTACGACGTCGGGTCAAATTTTGCAGTTTAATTACAGAAAACTTGATAAGTTAATAATTCTTGTAATAATAAGTTCTCACTAAGTATGTATAGTACATTTATAGTCCCACTTCCCTAACTTCTGAGCCGAATCATTGGTGCGAAGGTATATTTCAACTCTATTCGGATCAAGTTGGCTATGGATTATGAGAATGATCAAACCTGTATCATGCATTTGAGAGCACACTGACAAGTGTAAAGGTTCTAGGTTATGAGTGTTTTGTGATAATGCCATTCTGAGATTAAAGCAATATCCTCTGTAAATAACACCTGAACGTTCTCATAATAAGATTCAAGTGTTTTTTTTTATTTGTGCCAAATTTCTAATTGAACAAATTCATTTATACTTAATCAAAGAATTTCCATTTTTACAATGAAATTATTGCTGCAAGCAGACAATTTACCGCATTATAGCTGTATTCAAGCCACGCAGGCATTTTGTAAACCAATTTCAATTTCTTTGGTCAATATTTCTGGTATTTTCGTTTATGACATTTTGAATAATTAAATTTATGGACACTTGACAACTTCCACAAATCAAATCGGGTAAAAGAAAGTTAAAAAGAGATAGCCAGGCTGACATCGACTGTCAAAATTCATGATGAACATCATGGTGAACTCGGAAACCGTGGGAGACACAGGGTCGGTTAAATGGAGAAAAAGCTGTGCAAGCAAAAGGACAACGCAATGGCAGAAAGAGATGACAAAAATTATTTTTGATTTTCAAATTATTAAAAAAAAAAATATAAATTTTAGTTTTTCTTATTTATTGACGTTATTATTGAAGATTGGGAAAAACTGAAACCACATTTTCATTGCAGTTATTGACCAGTTTTATTTTTGCAATGATCGTTTTTTTTCTGACGATTCATTTTTGCATGGCCGGACTAAACTCCGATTTTTTAAATACGGACCTGGATTTGTTATTGCAAAAATTGAACGATATTTTAATTCTGAATTTAACGATATGCCACAAATTGTGGTTTAAACGTGTTCCGGACTATAGCTATTGACATCATCATTTTAATTTCTGATCTGTGCTCTTATATTATTCTTCTTGGACTTGTATTACTCATCGTCATCACAATCCAAAAAGTTTAATAAGAGCACAGGTCTGTATTAAGGTGAAACTAAGCTGATAATATCAATAGCTATAGTGCGAAACACGCTTGAACCGCTAATGTGTGACATCATTAAATTTATAATTAGCAATAAAAAATCCAGGACTGTATTAAAAAAATCGTAGTTCAGTCTGGCCCTGCACATACGAATCAATAAATAAGAAACACTAATTGAAAATCAAAAATAAATTTTTGAAACCTCGTGCTGCCATTGCAGTATCCTGGTTGCCCAACTTTTTCCCCGCTTAACGTTTAACCGACCCTGTATCTCCCACAATTTCCGAGATCCCCATGCTGTTCATTCTTATTTTGAACACAGTGTATAAGTTGAAATACTATATAAACTCTGTGACTTTAATTTTACACTTTTAGACATATCACTGATGTGTCAAATGTCAAAGATGACTTTGCGATCCCCATCAACTTTAAAATTTCAAATCCTATTGGAGGTCATGTGAGACCTAATTCTAATTTAAAATATATTTTAATTATCTGCTTAAAGAACTACTTCCGACTATTGGATCAGCTAAAAGGGAATCGGAATAGAAAAATGCATCCGCTTGGGGAAAGAGCCAATACTTCTCCCTTCACCTCTCCTTACCTGATAAAACATATCTAATCTTAAACCTTCCGTTAATAGACACTACAGCCAAAAAAAAAAAACACCTGAAGACAATAGAGGGACAACCTCAAGTCCCCTATTCCCACCAATTTTGCTACCCTCCTTACTTTAAAAAAAAAAAGATAAAAAAATCTGTGACGTACTTATTGAGTAAGTATTATAATAAAAAATTGATATACCGCATGAGCACTGAGTCTTTATACATAGGCGAATTGCAAGTACTACCAAGTTTCTATGGTAAAATGTTTCAATGGGATTGTTTATAACAATACCAACAATAATTATTAAGTAGGTATCTATGGTAACCTTAGACAATTTAATAATTAAGTATTCGCACGGTATTATGATACCACCCTTTTGGCCCTGCATGTTCACAGATTTATACTTTCTAGCTGTTCCCTTGTGCACAAATTTTGATTAATGTTGATTCTGCTTATAAAAATTGATTTCTTTTTCTTGGTAACATTAATATCAGTGGAACTGTGATATGTCATAAATATAGTTTTGGATACAACAAGTTGTTTTCCATATACACTTTTGTGTCTTTTTACACTTTCTTGTAAGTCATATATTTCAAAATTTTCAATACAGCAATGGTCCTCCCAAATTTTTTAATCAATATTTCCAAATCATAATATGTTGGAAGTATGTAAAAAAAAATTTATAATATTATAAATGACAAATTTTGTCTTGATAATCACTTTTAGTAGGTAGGTATAGTAGGTAGGTAAAAAGATACATGGTATCTTTTTCTTTTCTAAAAATAGGGAATCCCATGTAAATATGACTCCCCTAATTACTGCTTTAGAGAGAAATGTTAAATGGATATTTTGTCAAGAAGATTGAAGAGCTACGTCTGTTGGTCATAAAAGAGAAGCTCGATTATCGGGATCGTAATTTGGGTTATCTGCCACTTTATCCAAAATAACCTTGGTTCCTCATCCACATTATCCAAAAATTGAAATGAAATGAAAACCCTCCGCTTTATCCAAAACAGCCTGTTTAACTGCTGTGCATTACCTGAAATTATAATTTGTGTGTATGTAGGTGCATTGGTATAATCAGGTAGGTACATACGTATATGACATACTTAGGTAGGTTTATTCCGTTTTGTCCTTGATATGTACTCATCAGCATGTCATATCAATCAGATATATATGACGCAACACATACAATATGAATGATTTTAAGTACCTACTACTTACGTTTAAGAGTCTTCCATGATGTTAGTGACTTTTACCTCAAATAAATTTTAGTAAGTACAGAAATTAATGTACGCTCAATATTTATGTGTCGAAGGACTCTGCGGGTGTATAGGTTTGACAATTCATCACAGACTTTGCAGAACTCACTTTGAACTGCATGCAAGTACCTACATTTTTCATTCTTAAGAGAATTATCGAATTTACAAGTATGTAGTGTTTTTGGTAAGTAGAAATACTACAAAAACTGGAGTTGTTTATAATAATACTTGATATAAACTTACAATAAAATGTACCTATGTGATAAAAATCTAGCACCCCATGTATTAGGCTATAGCAGCTTGATTTTTTTCTCAATCTAATCAGGTAGGTATACAGAAAATTAAATTAAAGTTCATAATGGGTCCAACCTAATAATAAAAAATATAAAAAGTGTATTATTATACTTATTTATTTATTGCTTACTTATTAATAAACACTCTGTAATAATTAACCACATGACAACACTGTTGTTTTTAAATAGCAAGTAAATGTATAAATATTTACTTATGGGAAAACCGTTTTAGTATTAATCGAACATCCAATCATGAATCTCACAATGAAGAATACCTTTTTAATTTTGCTTGTTTTTTTCGTCAGTATGATGGAAAATTCAAATGAGGGGGCCGAAACTGTAAAATTAAGTCTGCAGATGGGTGACATGATCGGTCTGAAAAATTATACATGGACCAAGAAAGTGTTCTACAGTTTTAGAGGTATACCATATGCACAGAAACCAATCGGACGACTCAGATTCAAGGTAAAGTATATTCTGTTATGGAAAATACCTGATCTTACTTCTCATACACTAGTACAAATAAAATTAGGCCACCTATTACCTATGCCAGGTGATATTTTTATTGTTCACATCTTTTTGTGCTGTCACTTGATACTATTATTTCGATTCAATTGTTTAAATTTATAAAGATATTTATATTAGAATAAGAGGGTCTTAAATCAATAGGTACTTCATGAATATGATTTAAATTTGCATTAAAATTTAAATATCTCTTCTAAATTTTGCGTTGTTTCTCTAATCTGAATTTCATTATTAAATTTCACACAGGATTGAATAAAACTAACAATGCACACTCTCAGGTAAAGCCACTAAGTGATTGGATAAATTTGAATGTAGACTTATGCGGTTATTCAAAATAATATGATTTACTGCAACTGATATCTGAAAATGTACCTCTAAGAAATGTTTTCAAAGCTTCTAAAAAAAGTTTATGGATTACTCTTCTATACAGTCTTTTGTTTTTGGTTTTCCTCTTTTGTCAATTGCTTTTCCTTATTTGTCAAATGAGTTTCTTATTTTTCTATCTATCAATGATTATAAGTCATTGATTTATCAATCAATTTCCTTTTATGTCAAATCAGTTTCACTCTATGTCAATTGCTTTTCCCATTTACGTATAGTGACATTATAATAAACATTGGAAAAGCATTTGATAAAAAAGGAATCTCATTTGACAAAAGAGGAATTTCAATTGAAAAATCATGCACTGACGTTTGATAAATGGGAAAAGCATTTGACAAATCAGGAAAAGCAATTGAATGAGAACAGAATGAGGTAATTTTCACTGCACTGTCAATTTGAAACTTTCATTTTAACAACGTTCTGAAAAATTATGAGTTTAGTAGGACGTAAGGAAATTGCAGCCGTATATCAGATTAGTTTGGTCATTTCAAGGCAACCAGTAATATTTTAATTTTTACCACTGATTTTATTTTTTTCAATCTCTTAGAAGCGTAACATACCCTCCATATTATGATGAAATGTCCAATTTTTGTCATTTAATGTATAAACTAATTAAACAACATTCAAATGGCCTGCGACCAATCCTCATGTCAGCACATTCTTTGAGTCATTTAAAGCCAACTTAAAACGTTAATAAATTTCTTATGTATTAATTCCACTGCAAAAAAGGCACATTTCCGAGTGGTACAAGGATTGCATAGCAAGTTTCTAGGAGTCTGGATAAAAGTGTTCGGAGTCTGGACAATACTCAACTCAACTCAACAAATACTCTGGTCACTCAACTATTATGTGAGAAGCGTCTCATCTTCATTGCCGAGAGACTTATTCTCCTCTATATGTCCCAATCGAATGTCATGATGTACTTAAGTGATTTCTCAAGTGGCAGTGTACAGTAAGAAGTCCCACCACCATTCTAATCTGAAATATGTTGAGATGCGATTTTTCTCCTCCAAGACTTTGAGAAGTTTCTTTCATAATTGGTTTGCCATGTTTACTTCCTGGGACAAGGCTTTTCAAAACTTTTCTGTCTTAATTGGAATCTCCCTGAAAATTTCTGTAGTGCCTCTTCCTCTTTCGGCTAGTTGATCTGCAGCCTCATTATTCGGCTATCCCTCGGTGACTAGGTACCCTAGCAAGTGTCACCTTGTTGTATCTGGCTAGATCAACGAGGTCTTGCAAGCATTCCCAGACCAACTTTGATCTGATTTTATAGCATTGTTATTTCAAATAAATTTTTTCAAATGTTATTGTGAACAAAGTCTGAATTTTGAGTGAATACTTTTGGTTTTTATGTCCTCTCCCAAAACACTGAGAAAATCATGAGCATCTCTCAATGTTTAAAGTAGGTACCTACTATTCTTTCATCGTGTGAACCATTTGAACTGAGCACCATTGCTAACTTTGTTATTATTTGAGCTAGAACGTTTTTCGATTTGCTTCGGACAATATAAAAATGGAATAATATACAGGGCTTCCTATAAAAAATTTACGTTTTCGAGAGTTAAGTATGCTTGAATTGTTTTTTCTGTTTTCACCATTTTAATTAGTAGAAAAGCCGCTACTAATATTTTGCTAATTTAACCGACTTTCTAGCTCAGCAATATAAATGAAGTTTTACTTGATTTGTCCATATAAGTTATTATCCACATACAGGGTGATGAAAACATGTCGCACTAACTCGATGGTACACTAAGGCACGTTGAAAAAGGTACATTGTTGCTAAATACACAGTTTTTTATACAGGGTGTCCCAGCTTATTCGAAGCGGTCTCTGTAGGCCAAACGATGTACTTTTTCAAATTTTTTTTTGAAAATTCAAGTACAGAATCACAATCGCCATAATTTAAAATTATTTTGGAGTATACAGAGTGTCCCATATGAGAGTGGCATATCAAAGTTATGTTTTTTTAAATGGAATGCTCCTGTGTTATTGCATTTTTAGATTGTCTGAGAAGAGAAAATAAGATTGGCTTTTACAGTTGGTGTTTAAATTCAGAAGTTTTTGAGTTATAAACAAGTGAAAATCGTCATTTTTCAAGTTCAAGGCCCTGTACAACGAAAACGGCTGAAGATAGAGAAAAACGGCTTACATGTCCCTATTTTAATTTTTCATGTACTATCCTATGATGTATATGAAATGTTTATACAGGGTGATAAAAAATTTGAAAAATTCTGAGATTTTTCCACGCGTTGCCAAATAAAAAAATCAAAGAAAGCACAAATGTTTCTATACCATAGGATAGTACATAAAAAGTTAAAATAGGGACATGTAAGCCGTTTTTCTCTATCTTGAACCGTTTTCATTGTACAGGGCCTTGAACATGAAAAATGACGATTTTCACTTATTGTTTATAACTCAAAAACAGCCAACCTTATTTTCTCTTCTCAGACAATCTAAAAATGCAATAACATATAGGAGCATTCCATTTTAAAAAACATAAATTTGATATGTCACTGTCATATGGGACAACCTGTATACTCCAAAATAATTTTAAATTATGGCCATTGTGATTCTGTACTTGAATTTCCAAAAAGTTTTATGAAAAAGTCCATCGTTTGGCCTACAGAGACCGCTTCGAATAAACTGGGACACCCTGTATATATTTCATTGTGGTGTATATTTCATATAGTCATTGTGGTTTTTTAAATGTAGCACCCTGTAGGTACATTTTTCATTATTGGAATCTACCATTCAATATGGCATCAACCATTTATGTAACAAATGTAATCAACCAAATGTACAGGGGGTTGCATTTGAAAACCCATAGTGACTATAATAATATCAGAAAAAGGGTAAATCTGGCAACATATTGTACACATATCAACCCAGAATAAATCTTCATATCCTAAAACAGCTGAATCCTAAGTTTTGTATATTCGTGACCACCTGTTTGACACAACAATTAGACGTTTTCAGACTTTACTTGACTGTATTATTGTCATAATTTTAAGGCTCCAGAACCATTAACATCATGGGAAGGTGTTTATGATGCAACGAAAGGTCATTGTTATTGTTCCCAAAGAGATATTGCCACCAGGGGATATATAGGAGAAGATGATTGTTTATATTTGAACGTATACACACCTGCAGTGAGTATTAATTTTATAATTTTTCTGCTTAAACCGATGCTAATAAGACAAATTTTCATTTAGATTCCTGAATATGAAAACCAGAATGAACCATTAAAACCTGTGATGTTTTACATACACGGCGGTGCATATGTTATAGGATCTGGAAACTCTGATTTTTACGGTCCAGAATATCTTCTTGGAGAAGATATAGTTCTTGTGACAATTAATTATAGACTAGGACTTTTTGGTAAGTTTTTATTTATAAAGTTTGTAAACCAACCCGCATCAAGAGATGAAAATTATTGTAGTATCAGAACAATAATATAACACAATGATTTGAAAGGTGTTTATAATATGTGTAGTTTATAATATGTACAACAGTTTTTTTTACGCCCTCCTGTATCTCGAAAACAATGTAATAGGAAACTATTTCCTTATGAATTATGAATTTCCTTAAAATGATCCAGGGAATCGCACCTTTTATTTTACGACACCTATGTTTTGAAACGCACTGTATAAAGGGGTTAATCTTAAAATTTTCCAATGCTTATATCTTTTGAACAAAAAAAATGTATTGAATTAAATGCATGCTTAGGAAATGTTGCTTGGACTATTATTGTGATTTCGAATAGGGGATCTGATATAGTGCTGCATTTCTTTCAATTATATGCACGACTGACCGACAGAGGCTCACAGAGTACTGTCTGTGTCAACAGAATTATAAGCCCAAACCACTTTCTCTTATTAATGTTTTTAAAATGGTTGCCCCTTTTATGATACCTAATTTGAAAGCTGTTCAAAAATGGTACCAGGCAGTATTTTTGTTCAATTTAATTTTCATCAACCAGTTGCAAATCAAATTCTGTTTTATTTTGTTTTATTTTAAAAAATTCTCAATCAAATGTACTTCAAAAAACACAACTTATAAAATTTTCATAATATCTGAAAGTTAAAATACAAATTTAACAACACTTCACTTAAACATATATTTTCAGGCTTTCTAAGTTTCAACGATAGCTCGTATGGTATCCCAGGTAATGCCGGTCTTAAAGATCAGCTCCTAGCATTAAAATGGGTAAGATGGAACATTAGATCGTTTGGTGGAGATCCAAACAATGTAACAATATTTGGAGAGAGCGCTGGAGGAGCGAGCGTTCATTTTCATATGCTTTCTATGAAGTCTAGAGGTATCACTGATCTGATGTCCGGCAGACTAAGGTCCGGTTGCACAAACGTAATTAACAATCTCTCAGCTAATTACTGATCAGCTAATATTATCAAAATATTTGTCTGATATTGAAAATATTCACCGTATTTTCAAAATTGCAATTTAAAATCAATAATTAGATTTTCAGATTTTCGATTACGTTTGTGCAACCGGCCCTTGGTATAATGAGTTAATTTGATCATATTATTCTATCTGATTATTTACAGGACTCTTTCATAAAGCAATTTTACAAAGTGGTAGTTTGTACAATCCATGGAATAATGGTTGTAACAACACCGGTGAAATACTAATGAGATTTTTTGGCTTACAAGGTCAAACACCTGCTCAGGTTTTGGAGTATATCCAAAGTTTGCCATCAAGTCTTTTGATAGATCTACAAGAGAGAATAACTGTGGTAATTTTTAAATGGATATATAATATTAGATAATGTGAGAAGATGGTATATTATTTGGAGAAATGCAAATCAAGCGGTCTGTTTATAATCATTATACATTATAGAAATTTTCATCCAGAAAATTGAGATCAAAGATTTTTCGTCAGGAACTGTTAGTGGAGGTATCATACATCATAAAACCTTAAATATCAGTTTTGGGTGAGTGATACGTCTCCCCTACAAAAAAAAAAACCTTTCTTGGCCAAAAACCTGATTTAAGTAGCTAATAACTCGTAAAGAAATTTAAAGATATCAATTTTCTTAATTGCGTAGGATAAATAAGAAAGCTTGACTTATTACCTAAAAAAAACTTGGTATTTTTTTGTATAATGCCATAGTTATTGAGATATATAAAGTTTATTTAAAAACAGACTGGCATCATACCAGTTTGCCCTAGGACACAGTATACAAAATATTACTTGAAAATAAAATAAAATTATTAAATGAAAATTATTGCAAAAAAAAATTATTGTTATTTCGGTTTAAAACCAAAAAGGTGATTTCTTAAAATGTATGTTGAACTTTTTAGAATTTTGATTACAATTTCCATGTCGAAAGATTTATTTAATCCAAAAATTTTCCGAAATTCGATATATTTTTTAACTAAAGTTCCTCTAGAGCCGAAAAATAGTCCGATAACGTCAATATTCTCAACTTGAAATTTGGATTTATACTTAATGTGGTATAGTGGGCTCATAAATTTGACATTTTTCCAAGTGGACGTCCTCTGGATTTTTGAATTTTGAATGCACTCGAATTTTCGTTTATTTAAAATTTTTTGTGCAGTCAGTCGAAAATATGGAATTGCTAGAAAATCATACAGACGAGGAAGAAAAATCAAAATGGGTTTTGGAGCAGATTTTAAATATTCCATTTCTGTTGCTATTTTTAATAGTTATTAATATTTTATTAGTATTTTTTAAATAACAATTGAATAGTAAAAAAATGTAATATAAAAAAATATTACAATTTCAGGAAAAAATCTAAATTTTGTTAAAAGGACAGTCACGCATATATTTTTAAATATTAGCCACCCTATTTGTTTTAGAGAGAAATGTTAAATAGATGATTTGTTAAGATTAAAAAATCTGTTGAGCCATTTTCCAGAAAATTGGGAAAAAGTTTTCAATTTGTAGTGTCATTTTTGTAATAGCCTTGGCTGTGACTTTAAAATTGGATACCTTTTTATATTTTTTCATGTTTTTGGTTATTGTAATTTTTAATGTTAAAGTCAATGCAATTGTTAAAAAGGATAACATAAAATGAAAACTCTCCTTTTTTTTTGCGAAAATGACTCAACAAACTTGAAATGTAACTAAAATTTCTCTGGAAAACAATTAGAGGAGCCAACATTTAACCAACATGTAAAGGAAATAATGCATTTTCCTAATTTTGAATTGTGCCGCGCGCCGCGCAGGTAATGGAGTAGGTAGAGGTGGAATGAACTCACCAGATAATAATATAATTTTATTTATCAATCAGTAATAATTATTTTATCTGAAATGAGTAGTTATAGTGGTTGTTATTGTATTCAATTATTTTAAGAAAGAACCTCCATGTAAAAAGGAATAGACAAAGCGAGGCAATAAACTTTGAATGTCGTTTCTTTGTTTGCAGAGCAACAACAGTCTAGTTTATTATTTCAATTTGTCGACCCTAAAAGATATAGAGGATAGCTAAATAACATTATTATTATTTATTAACATTATATTATTATTATTTATTTAAAAATAAATGCATGACTGTCATGAGAGAAAAATCCATCTTTAGAGGTGAATATCTCGATAACAGGAGTTTTTGAGGGGTTATGCCTATAGAGACTACTGATCATTCATTGAATGCTACCAATCTCCAAAGTTACAGCAAATTTAACCGGGAGCCAATTACCATAAGGATTCTACGGGATCCTTTGAAGAAACAGGTTTTTTGTTGATAAGAAACACCAACATGTCCTCCTCATGGTCGGTCAAATGAAATTATTGATGCAATGGGAGAATTTTGTGGGTTCTTATGTCATTACGTACATGTCTCTCACAAATCTCTCCATTTCATGGTATGAGTGATTTCACGAAAAATATTGTATTCAGATATTTTTTTAATCCCAAGTAAATTGAGTTGCGGGGAGCTTGACGGTTTAATATATCGTATTGTTGACAGATCATACTGGCATCAGTACTTTCTTAACCCTTTCCGGTCATCTTACTCCAAAAGAACTATCGTCGTTTTGCATAAACCAACATCAGACAAAAGAATTGAAACACTGTCGAAAATATAAAAGATTGAAACTTGATTTTCTGGAATCTCTTTAAAGTAAGAAATGGCTTGGCAATCCAAATGTTACTTTACTTGATGAACAAAAATAAACTTAATAAATGTCAATGTTTTAATTAGATTGTCAATGAGGAAAATGCTGATGTTTCCTTTATTTTTAAAAACCAATTTCTTAACATTTTTATAAATAAGCTTCATATTTTCTGTTTTCATAAATGGCTATTAACGAGAATAGTTTTTCATATCTGCTAAAAATAATTATTTGTTAAATGAAATGTCATACTGATGAACTTGTCAATGCATAGAACTATTTTTGTTTTGCAGCCTACCCAAAACCACCAGATTCTATTTGCAAACCTTAGGAGTTCAGCCATGGTGCAGGAATTACGAAAAGAACCCTTGCATGGCCCAGTCGCATGGGGGCACATAACCCCTTCCCATCATAATAAGCATACCCATAACCACCTGCATGTGGCATTAATTATATTATTGTTTGAGTACAATTATCCACTGAGATTTTTTGTTCCTTATTTTTGCACACATACACCTGTATAGTTAACAACATCATTTTGTCAGTCTTATTTATGGATTCAAACTATAGAGACACAATCTATGTATAGATACATCTATGTCTCGCATTCATGCGATAAAATTGACCAGACATAACATTACAGTACTCCTAATGTTGTAACTAAAATTTTTATAGATAAGGACAAACTGGAATTTATTTGTAATTAAACACTAAGCTCAGAACTTTGGAATTCTTGTTTTTCACATATTATGACATTATTTTTAGTCAATTGCCTGCATATTAAAAAATATACCCGATCGATAACTTATCCACCAATTGAAATTGGCGATTGATTGGCAGGTGTTTTTATTTTCCAGTTTGGTACCAAAAACCCATAAAAAAAATGGTTTTATCACCATTAAGATTTATGTCTAACCGACAACTAGCCACTTTCGCTTCACCTATTTTAGAAACAAACAAGTGTAGGTAAACATCATATTGGAAAAATAAGAGTAGTTCAGTAACAAATTATAATTTTAGTTATAACCATAGTAAAACTAGACATACATCAATAACAGTAGTCTTTTTTTTAGGAGACTGGGCGCATTATAGGACCTATAACTGAAACTTATACAGATGAAAAAACAGTATTGAATGTTCCTTTAAGAGTTTTCATAGAAAATTCTTCTTATAATATTCCAGTAATGATTGGTTATATGGATAATGAATCTTTAGTATTAGAAGTTGAGAGAATTACACAACACAGAGCAGTGAAATACTTGCCACCAGAAGAAATAATACCCACCTATCTGAAACGTTCGGAAAACTATCAGACGTATTTAAACAATATTAAAAGATTTTACTTTATGAATGAAGAAAAAATTTTTACCAACTCTTTTGAATACATTCAGTTCATGTCCGACAATGATATTTTATGGGGAGTTTATAAAATGATTCAAAGACATCTGAGAATCACAAATCGCCCAATTTTCTTATATCGATTTTCTGCTGAAACTCGACTTAATGTTGCAAAGAGATGGCATCCACTTACAGCCGAAATGGATGGTAAGAAAATATACTGCAGCAATATTTTTACTGAACTGCATTTTTTCTGTTCTAGGGGCTGCTCATGGGGATGAATTGGGATATCTATTTAAGACCAAACATAATCCTAACATTGAACCCGGTAGCATTGAGGAGAAACTCGTGACGTCTATGATAAAATTGTGGACTAATTTTGCTAAATATGGAAATCCAACGCAAGAATTGGCTCCACTTAATTGGACTCCAGTTGCAGGTCCAGATTCTTTGAACTATTTACATATCGGGAGAAACATCGATATGAGATTGAAGCCTCCAGAATATGAAAGATTAATATTTGGAAAAGACTTGCCATATGTGTAAAAAAATATATTTATTGACAATTCCGCCTTAGGAAATTATAACTTCAGAGACTGTGATCACTCCTTAAGGAGGTTTAATTACACAATGAAATCAGTATATGAATTTCTAATATTTTTATACGTATTTTATTTTTAGACAAGTTAATATGCCAATTATTAACGGAACAGTTGTATTTGATACATTTTTACCAATTATTATTAAATAATGAAATTTTTGTTGTTTTTTTTGTGTTCTCAAAGTGACTTGATCCATTGAAGTCAAAATAATAAAAATCTATAAAAAAACGTTTCTAAAAAAACTTTTGCACCGAATTTACTACAAAATCACTTCATCACACTTTCAATATTAACAATTCGTGATTTTGTTTGAAAGGTCAGCTCTCCCAAATAAAGAGCTGCAGGTGTGAATTTTTTTTTCATTCAAGTTAATGCAATTTCCCATGACTTCAAATTTTACTCATAAAAGTAAAAAGTTTTGCCAAAAAATTTAAATTTTTCGCCCCTAATACTGTGTGATCCAGAAATGACGGACACAGATAGTACCCATAGAGAAAAATAAATATAATAGAGAACTCAATTATACGTTAGACTGTAGGTAACCTGTGACTGTGGCGACACCCTGGGCTACCAAAGATATCATTGGTAAATGCGGCGGGAGATTTAAATTTATACCTAATTATTAATATTTGAAAAATTATTTTTACGGTTGAAGTATCGCCACTTCAACAAATATATTTAGAGGCATCAATATAAAACATCTATGTTGTTATAGGTACATAATATACAGGGTGGTCCAACTTAAAACGTCAGGACTTTACCAAACGATCTACAGGGGTTTAGTTGTCTTATTTTTTTAATTAATCCAATTAATTCTCATTTACCAAGAGTTTTCTTGATTTATTTATTTAATATAACAATTTTCACTACTTACAAGAGCTGGGAACTTAAACAAACTTGAACATAAAACACTTACCTCTTAAAATGTCAACATAAGTGAAAAGATGATGATGTTATGAACCCGTATACACAAATCGTGCATCCTTCACCAACTTATGGATGCTCATAATTCCGCTATTTCTTACTACACCAAATGTAGCTATAGACAAATTATTAATTGTCAATACCTGATTGTTCAAAAGTAATTCATTCATCATTAAAACTTCAAGTGGCAAAGTATTACTGTTTAAAGGAAAACTTGTTTATAAAAATGAATTATTATCCATTGAAGAAATAATTGGTGTAATGGTGTAATACCTAACTCATTTTTATAAACAAAAGTGAAGGAATCACTTTTGAACAATCAGTTATTGACAATTAATAATTTTTAGCATTATTTGTCAAAAGCAAAGCAACCTTGAAAAACTACGAAAAACCGTTCAGTTTTTCCTGATTTTCTCGAAAACGGATGAACCAAATTAACGCAATTGTAGCATAAGAAGCAGCTTTTTTTCCTCAAGAAGTTTTACATTTGCTATTTTACTGTAAAATAATTAGGGGAGCCAATATTTCCAATAGTTTATTTTAAATGGGAATTCCCTATGTCCAGAAATTCAAGAGACACAGTGTATATCTAAGTACTTTAAAGGTAAAGTTTTATATAAGCTTTATATGTCAGACTGATAGATCTAATGCCATGCGGTACCAGAATGCGCGTGAACAGTACCAATTTTCGTCCGTCGATCTGTTGGTCACTTTATTTTAAGTTGTCTCTGATAGTACCACAGCATTCATTGTGGATTAGGGATTCTAAGTTCATTTTACTTTTTTCTCCAGCATTGTAACCATTTTTGTGGAAAAAATAATTAGGTCTTTACTGAACAGACAACATTGCGAACATGCTGAGTAGACTTGAAGATGATTTTGGAGAAAAGCAGCTCCCAAAATAATTTGTGGTTGTTTGCTGTGAATCGTCGGATGTTATGTTCTAGGTCGTTAGTACACCAGAGGAATTCCACCAGACCAAGGCTCAACAGCTAGGAATCCCTTACCACAGCTTACATAATTGAACCCTATGCTGCAACAACGTTGTAAGTGGCAAAAGTAAATTTTGCAGGAAGTCGAAATAAACATTTTTTTGTGAACCAATATAATATATCAGCTTACAAACATTAATATATTAATTAATTATAATCATTAATTAACATTAATATATTAATGTTTGTAAGCTGATATATTATATTGGTTCACAAAAAAATGTTTATTTCGACTTCCCGCAAAATTTACTTTTGGCACTTACAACGTTGTTGCAGCATAGGGTTCAATTATTCAATAATAATTAGAAAGTTAGAATCAGTGGGTTAAGGTTGGTGGCCACATTTGGAGTGTTTCTTCAGGGATTCATCACCAATCCGGACCTTGGATTCGTGTATTTGGCTGCAGAGTGATTTGAATAATATTGTGAAGTGGTGTAGTGTGAAAAATATGAAGCTGAATTTGCACAAATGTTTCGTTATCAATTTTACTAAATTGGAAATTTACTGGGGTTTGGGGTTCTAATTTAATTTGCCACTATAGGTTCTTTACAGAACGAATTAGAAATCTTTCGCACAGCATTTCATAGTTATCAATTTTGATAAGTGTCATAATTTAAAATGTAAAAATGCTCAGTTTAACAAATTTTTGAAAAAAAAAATGTTTGTTTTTTTTTTGCTAGAGGATTCAAAAGTGATACATGGGTGGAAAATTAAATATCAAACAACTATTTCCTGAAACATTTTACAAAAAATTTAAAAACTCACGCCATATTTTGTGTTTTTTTTTACAAGAAAATGTCAAATTGACAGTTATAAAAAACCCACGTGACAGTTATAAAAAGTCACAAGACAGCTAATGTGCGTGTCATTTGACAACTTTTAGAACAAAAACTATTAGCAAAATTAAAATTTTCCATGACCTATCAGGAAAAACACTGCAGAATAAATTTTTGAGAGCTTCACCTGTTCAGCAGGTCAACCTCACTGGAATGAAAATCCAAAAGGTTAATATTTCTTTATGAATACCACTTGTGCACTTGTAACAACAGGAATCATTGAGTTTAATTTATTCGTAAATTCAAGAAACGCATATACACATACATTTTGTATACATTGCAAACACCCCTAAGGCCACATAGTCAAATAGAAATAACAAAATATGCTCAATTTAATGATCGAGCTCTCTTCAGCCACATTTCTTAGTAAGTAAATTTCTCAGAAGTGCTCACATCATCATAATAATAATATAAATAAATCAGCATGAAACAGCATAAATCTTATTATCATTTTAACAAAATAAATATTTTTATTGATTCAATTAGCATTGGTAAATATGTGATGTAGACTCTTCAAGACACACCCAGATGATTTTTCAACAAATAATCTCTCATTATCTCTAGTACTAGGTATTCTATTAAAAGTCACTGACATCTCATAAGCAACTTGTGATTGTATCAAGCCTATCTCTACAACAATATAATTACAAAACAGCTTTTACTTTACATTATAAAAACTAATGATACGTAAATAACAAGAATTCATATATCACATATTCAGATCACATCAATATTTCATAAACTAGTGAAAGAGTCTTAGGTAGCTAGTCAATTGAGAAAACCTATACAAGGCAACAAGATGAATTATAATGGAACGATAGGCAATATTTATCGGACTGGAATTCCAGTCATTGATATTTTCTCAGTCAAATCAAAGGTAATCAATAGGTATCAGTAACTAAATCGCAGTTCTATAAATATCTCCCATCACTCGTGAGCAACTAACTGGTTGCCTTGCATGGGTTTCCTCGGAGGCGCCTTTTGTTCACATCCTAAGATTACTTGATTGTTTCCACAAAATGCGGCCAAGTTTTGATAATTTTAAACAGAGCATCATCAGGACTATCATTACTAATTTGTAGCTGACGAGCATCTACCAACTTGTAGTCTTTGGCAATGTAGCCTTGCTCGACTCCTTCATTTATCAGCTGGCCACAAGCACGGAGCTGTAGTTCGGAAGGTGCTTTCCTGAAAAAGGTACCTACAAAGGCGATTTCCAAGCTTTGATCGTTATATCCGTAGGTGTGGGCTCCTTTGTACTTCCAGCCTCGGCCTTCATACGCTGATCCATCACCCCCGATCAGAAAATTGTAGGTGATATCTGACCAGTTTCTGCTCTCCACGTGATATACCTAGGAAAAATGAAATATGTTTAGGGTTACATTTTTTTCTTTCAGATCAAAACTTGTTGTAATAGTAACCCATTCGTGGTCAGACGTGATTCGTAATCTATCTGAAAAGTCTAGATGCAACGAATTTTGCACTTCTTTTCTTTATTATTTATTTCCTAACATTCTTATTATACATATACTTACAGACTGTTGCAAAAAAGTAGGTCAAGCTGTTAGCTACAGATTATTTGGCCAAAAATAGACTTTCCTCATGCCATTTTTCACATAGGTGTCCCTTTGCCAAAGTTTTATTAATAACATCGTTATTTCCCGGGATATTTAGTTGAAATTTTTCACATTCTGATTTCTTATGCCAGGGTACTTTTTATAAAATTGTGTTCAATGAGACTTGAAGCGCGAACGGATGCATGAGGGTTATATTATAACACATTGACCCCCCCCCTCCAACTTTTTCAACTTTTGAAACTATTGAAAGATTTTTATTTAGGGCTTGTTTTACAAGATGTTACAACTTATTTGACTATGATCAACTCCCTTTTTTTAATCTAGGCCTACAATTTGCCATTATCAAAAAATGTTTGGATAAACTCAACAATAGGAAAGAGACAAATTTTTAGTTCCCTTGGAAACACAAGTAGAAAGGTGATGGCTGCTAAAGGATGCCCGCAGGGGAGAGTACTATCACTACTGCCTACTGTTCACCACCACTGTTGTCGACAGCCTACTCTGGAAACTATGGAGAGAAAAGGAATTACCGCACAAGGATATGCAGATGATATCACTATTCTAATAACGGGCAAGGATGGAGATGTTATTACAAACCTAATGCAACAAGCCCTAAGAACAGTAGAAAAATGGTGCCAAGCAGAAAGACTGTCATTTAACTCTGACAAGAAAACAATAATTGCCTTCACAAAAAGGAGGAATCTTCATGCCCTGAAGAGGTTTAAACTTGGGGGACAAGAAATTCCACTGAGCACGGGGTCAGTATTTGAGTCTCACCCTAGACAACAAACTGAATTACCGAGCACAGATAGAAAAAGCAACCAAAAAGGCTACCGCGGCCCTATGAGCCAGTAGAGGAATGATAGATAGAACGTGAGGATTGAACCCAGACATGATGGCTCTTTAATAATGTAGCATAAATCCAATAAGACAATACTGCATGGGACCTACACCATCAGGAAAGGAAACCTACCATTTGTAAATATTCAATCATCTGGAAAACAATAGCGTTTTAAATATGCGACCATTTAAATCGAATAAAATCATAAACCTTTCTAAACTATATCGGGAAGTAATACCAGATAAGGGAACAACAAAGAATATGAAATCAAAACTAAGAAGGACCAATACACGTGGTACACGGATGGATCCAAAACACAGACAAGTTGCTGGGAAAGGTAGACGAAATACATTTAGCATAAAATTGAGCACACTAGCAACTAGCAAGCGTGCTACAAACAGGAATCTCAGCAATCCACACTTTCGTGGAACATATGATCGCTGGATCCTAAGAAAATAGAAACATTGAAATCATTACTGACAGCCAGGCAGCTCTGAGAGCACTGGACTCAATAATTATACCTACAGTCAAGTATGGTAAAGAACTGCATAAACTTTTTTAGGAATAAACATAGCCCCCACTGGAATGGAGTAAATGGACCAATACATTCGAAGATATTTATCAGAGAACCATCAGAGAATAAAACAAATGAAATGAAAAAGCTGAATAAACACCAGCTGAAATGGGCAGTGGGACTTTTAACAGGACACTGTCAACTAATGAAACACCTCACGATAATAGAGGTTGAGAACAATCCTGACTGCAGGAGAGGTGGAGGAAACCCTATCCTCTTAATATGTGAATGCACAGCCCCAAAAAGAGCTAGACTTTTCATATTTGGGACCAAAACAGCAGAACCAAAATTAAACTCCGTAACAATTTTTTCCCTAATGCCAAGTTTTAAGCTTCCGTACTCTTTATAATAATAATTTTATATCAAGGTACTCTAGGTCTACTGGCTGTAGAAAACTCCAATATAACGTCCAAACTACTGTAGGAATGCTGTGAAAATCTCAAAATAGCGGACATAGCGGAATCGCGGCAATGAAAAAGTCGATGAGTTGACATGAAGTGGATCATCAGCTGAATATATTGGCCCAGAACCGGCCCCGGGAATACCAAAAAGTACAGCACAGGATCAATTAAACATATGGGTTAAGAAGAAATGTAAAGAATATTGGGTTAAAAAGACCAAACATCAGCATAGCCTCCCCATCCAAAAAGAAGACAATGAAATTACTGACGGCGACGGGACATGTTGCCCTAAAAGAACACTGAAACAAAATCGAACTGTACATGAAGACCTAAACTGCAGATAATGCAGCAAGGTCAAATAGACATGTTCTGTGCGAATGCGAATCTCTAGACAGCAGAAGACAGGAAATATAAGGACAGGCAAAAATGAGTCCGAAAGAATATGAGACTCGTCCAATGATTGGGTTGTAAAAACTAGTACTGGGAACCAGACTGACAGATTGGGTGACATGAAGCAAATGGGGTAAGCACAATAAGCCCATTAGGCTGAGGTGCTTCCAGCGATCTTGAATCAGACAGTCCTCGAATTAAAAAAGAGACTAATCTTTTAACGTTGATTTCATTCACAGTGAGGATTGCACAATATGGAACAGCATAGCATACTTTATATTGTGCAAGTACTAGGTTGAATACTGAACGCACTAGTATACTATTACTCTTATACATAGGGAAATTGTTAGGCTCTATTTCAATGAGTTACCTTAGATACCTACTTCATTGTTGATAGTGTTGCATTGAAACAATTTACCATAGAAACTATCAATTGCAATTCGCCTATGTATAGTGTCCCTGCATAGTACAGGGGAACGCTTTCAAAGTTTTTGTAAAAAAATATCCGAAAAATCCCTTCAAATATAAGACAATGAACAATGACAATAAACCTTGAGTGCCCTGTGACGTCGGACAAATGTACCGATTCAGACGATGAAAGCGATGACGGAGAAATTGGGGCAGACGATCAATCAGCCAGCCTTCATCAATAAGGTTGAAAATCGATCAACTTTGACATTTGAACAGTGTATTAGGCCTCCTGGGGACACCACTTAAAAAAAAACGCCATTTACTCTACCGCCAGGTGGTGTGGAAAAGAGTGATTTTATGTCACTTCTTCTTCTTAAAGTGCCATACCCGCATATCGGGCGTAGGCTACCTCTCGCATATGTCTGTGGTGCGCGAGCTATCAGTTTACACAGACATATGGGACCTCCCTTTTTATTGCCGGAGTCCGAACGGCACTGTTTGAAAGGTTTTACTAGGCAAGGGTACTTGCGGTGGTTTGCCGTTGCCTTCCGCAAGGTGGATCCCGATCTTGGTTCGACAAGCACAACAAATAATTTTGTTGGCCGCTGTGAGGTTCGAACCAAGGTGTATCGGCACGGCGGACCAATGTCACTACTACTCAATAATAATATTAATCATAGGTACTTTGCCACAGCTGTTTACATTGAAAAGCTGTTATACTTGTAACAAGTTAACAGCTTGGGCACCTGGAATGCTGACAAATATTTATAACATGTAGAAACTTTAGGGATTCATCAAGTCAAGTAGCTTGACATTTTTATCAATTGCTTGACTTGACTTGAAATCAAGTAATTTCAAACTACCTAGGTACTTGATATTGCTTAAGTGGCTTGTTTGTATAAAAACTTATCTTCAGTGAAAACTTACGGGTACGATATTATAGAACAAAAGCCCGCCCGCGACTGCCAGAACTTCGTTATTTTATAAAAGCTGAAAGTTTCTCTGTGCATGTCTCCCAACACAGGAAGGCACACTGCAGATACTATGAAGTTTAGATCATCGTGGCTTTGGCAGGTAACAGCTGAAGGTGTATAAAATCACTCCTCAAAATCTTGAAAGTATAAAGGGTAATTTTTTTAATTTAAAGTGCATGTAGGAAATGCAAAAATAGGTGAAAAAATTCCTGTAGACAAGAGTCTTTGATGGTTTGTGGGATATTAGCAAAAACCCGGAAAATGGTACCTTCTTAGGGCCAGAAGGGCTAACGCCTAACGACTTCGCTCATGGGGGAAAACTTGGGAGAGTAATACCTGGGTCCAAATAAAGCAATTAAAGCAATTTCCAGTTTTCCATTAACTATTTCTTTATTGAACTACCTGTCGCCTGGCGTTATTTATTGGGTTTTATTTAATACCAAATCAATGTATAATGCTACGACGCAGTATTTACAATTCCTTATGAGGACACCTTTCCTGAAAATCTACATTTACGCCACAGAACTGGTAGATGCGGAATTTGAATTTTTTAACAAAGTTCTATCTCATTCGGATCAGAAATTAAAAGGAGGAGGGACTATAAAGGGATATGGGGATAATTGTAGTGTTGCCGTTCCAAAGCGGATAAGTGGCAAAATTTTAAAAACACGTAAGTATTTGTACATTGGTGATGCAACAAATATTTGGTTAACTATTCGGCAATCGTGATATTTGGCAACATTGCCGAATATTCGGTTTGCAGAATCTGTCCAATCTGTTTTCGGTTCCAAGTTAACAGAAAAAGACTGACTACTAACAGATACTGATACAAGAAAAAATATTTTTATGATAGTCTGGATCTGGGAAGATTTAGTGGATCTAGTGTTGGGATTATCAATTATTTAAAAACCGGATTACATTATACCTAACTGTGAATATAATAAGTATATGGTATGGGCACTCATTACTTTCCGTCATAAGGTAGTAGGAATAAGACCAGCTATCATCAGAATTACTAAGGATTAAAAACCAAGTGATTAGTGGTTCTGTTGAAATAATGGGTAATTTTTCACTCAAGTGATCCCTCAATACGAACTGCAATAATCGGGATTTTTTCCTTTAGTTCCAAATGTTTCAATTTTCAATTCAGTTACCTAGGGAAGATAGATGAAGAAAGAGCATTAATCTGCTTACCTAGATGACAGGTGAGGTCTTAAATCAGGTGATATGGCCTAAATCAGGTAGTATTCTGAGTCTCGATCAACTGTTCAGACTAGTATAAATCGTGAGGTGATTGTCCTACCTAATTAAAAACACTGAATATTTTCATACAATTATCAAAAGATACACAGTTTTTTTATTTTTCATCACAAAACTGAATAATATGTATTGAATATGTATTGCTTAATAAGTATTCGGCTGAATATTCGTATTATGCCGAATATTCAGTATTCAATTACCGATAAATTTTACTATTCGTTGCATCACTATTGTACATTAATAGCTTGTAAGTGCTGTGCATATACCAGGTGATCCCAAAATGGTGGACACAGTATACAGGGTGTTGTAGAGGATGTTCAGAAAGACTGTAAATTTCAAACAAAAATTGTTTCCTCAGCTTCCTTACCGAGGAACTTTCTTCGAACTTTTTGGGTATTCTAGACCTACACAGTATTTTTCTGCCTAAAGAAGTGTATATCAAGTACAGTGTTGTGACTTTTTATCCAGAAAAATTTAGAGAAAAAAAATGAAGGAACTTAGAATCCTTAATCCACAATGAATGCCGTGGTACTTGTTACAGTTCAAGTTTAGTTAGCAATATGTTAAATTAACAAAGTGGGGATCATGAGTTCATGTTAACGAGCTAATCTTGAAGTCCACAAGATTAATAAGAACTGAGTAAAAAAAGAAGAAGACTGCGAGTTCAACAGAATAATAAATAATAAGCTGAACTGGTACCTACTAATGTCATGTTGACTAATTTGTTGTATGTAGAAATAAATAGATCTTTCTCATAATAAGTAAACGACTTTATTTATCCAAAGTTCATTCTTCAACTTAACTTCAAAAGTACTATTCGTGTTGGACATTTCGGGATCACCTTGTATTCTAAAAATGTTTAAAACTTCAAACATGGCACTTGGCTGTATCTTCAATGTATTTTTTTATACAAATTTTACCAACATCTCTGAAAGATGATTTTGGCACTTATTACCTACCCCCTTTGGAACGGCACTGCTACAATTCCCCTCCACTAGTCCCCCCTCCCCTTAAGTCAGGTCATTGTTAGGTTTTTCCCCTATAATTTACAGTCTAAGGGCTTTTTTTTATCTTCTATATTTTACTTTTCTTCAAATTTCGGGGTAAAAAAACCCCTAACCTGGCTAATGATCTGACTTTTTGGGGAGCTAGTGGAGAGGAGTTAGTTATCCTTACAAAGGCGCACCTTAAACCTATAAACGTCCTCAATGTATAAAAAAAGCTAGCAAAAATGCAACTAACCTGAATGTATCTGATTCGAAGTACACACTCGGCCTGATAAGAGCAGGATTCTGTTCCAGTTTGATCTATTATCACAAGTGGGACGGGATGCTTTAGCGAAGCGGACTCCTCTCTGGGTGGTTGCGCCAGCCACTCAAGTCGAGGCACAATTTTGAGTCTACGCGGAGGATTCAAAGTCACATTTGCACCTCCAATCAGACCGTCGTTGTCCAATTCTTCATCTGGGTCCCTCCCAGAATCTGACTGGCCACCATAATCGGTGGCTGAATGATGTTTCGTTGACAATATGACTGCTAATAGAACAAAAGAGAGCAGCAGTATCGCTAGTATGCTGATTATGACGCATAAATGATTTCTGAAAAATTCTTTAAATCGTGCACCGTCTTTTCTATGTATGGATGGATGAGCTGTCTGGCTGCCTTCTAATTCATGTTTGTTGTTGGTACAAGTGGAGAGATCATCGCTAAATGCAGAGTTTATAACGCCATTCTTTATATTTTCAGACGCAAGAACTTTGACTTGGGTTGAATCAAGGCGGTTGAGGCCACTGGCTTGACCGTTTGCATAGACCACTTGTTTGATTGTCACAGGGCCCTGGTAAAAGGTACGATTACCAAAATGTATATCAACGGAGCTCACAACTGAGACATTTCCGTATGAAGGCAAGTTCTCGATGGGGGTCTTGTATGGCAGCACTGCAACATCTCCAGAATTCGAACTAGCGCTGGTATTATCTGAGTTGTCGCTGTCCTTCTGCTGAGATTCTTCTTTTATCACCATTATCATGCACTATCAGTTAGGGAGGGTTATGCACAAAACAATAATATCCTTAACATAATAACTAGAAAACGACACCCCATTGTACTTATGTGTAATGGGAATTTCCACTTTTACAAGCAGGATACTATTATACAATACAGTTTTTAAAAAATCAAGAAAAATAAATCAATCCTTGACACCCTTCCATACTGTTCCACCTACTAATCAGTTACTAAGGTTTGGTGGAGCCCCATAAACTGGTTTTACTGATTATCTTTGATTATGAATATACTATGAAAATAAATAATATCACAATCACAATCACATGGTTTATTTACATGGAACATCTGTAGTGATGTGTTGTTCTTTTAAAACCTGTTCTTTTAGAACTGTTCTTTCTTAGTCACAGCTCTGAACTGTTCCGTGAGTGAGAAACTACCGGTTCTTTTTCGGAACAGTTCAGTTCACGAATCACGAAAGCGGAGCGGACGAAGATCACTGATGATGATGAATGACTGGATGAGTCGCTCTCGCTTCTCGCTCAATTTTTGTACAGCAAATCGCCTCGCCGCACGCACACTGTTCACTACTGCTTAGTGCATCTGCGATAGATACAGGTCGTTCTTGCATTGAAATAAGAAGGAAATTATTAGACGTGAGATGAGAAATGAGAATGAGTGACCAGACCAGACTGACTGGATGGCTTTGACGAGACGCAGGATGTAAGCTCTTTAAATGAATGAATATGTGAAGATTGATAAATTATTTTTATTTTTCTGTAATAAAATGTTAAAACTAGGGTTGAATGAGCACCCAGCATGTTGATGATATCTAGGGAGGTGACATATCTAGGGAGATTATATTTTAGTTTTTAGTGAATATTTTTATTGAACGATCACGGACCGTTTATCAGGAAATTAAAACAGAACAGCATATAAATGTCCATATACATATACATATATTATATAGGAGCATATAAAAGATAGATTTGTATTATAGACAATGGACAAAGCAAAGAACCAGACTCAGGCAGGAGCTAGAACCTAGAACCAGAGTATTCCCAGTCACAGGTCACATCTCCGCAGCAGGAACAAGACGAGGCGGCGGCAGACAAAATAAATGCGGCCCGAGCGCTGAACTTGCGCAGCGCCGCAGCGGGAACAGTTTTGACTTTTGAGAGTTTAAACGTAAAGTAGATTTAATGAACTGTTCCGTAAAAGAGCTGTTCTTTTACACTGTTCTTTAGCCGGAGTGGGAACAGGTTGCTCCTGTTCAGTAAAATAAACAGGTTTGCCCATCACTAAACATCTGGGAGCAGGACCAGTGACCTTGGGACTGACGTCATTAACTTGAGTACTGACTACTGACACAGAATAATAAAACAACAGAAAGCAGAAGGCAAACTTCAATAAAACCGAGTTCGCGCATCTACTCGGCGCATTGAGATCCGCCACGTTTAGGGAGGAACTCAGCCAGCGGCGGAGCGCAAGGGAAGGGAGTCAGCTACTCTCTATCGCTCGTTGCCTCTAGTACCAGCGGCGGAGTGGCGCTCCTCTATAACCGCGGGCACACATAATAGATGATAGTCAAAACAGCGCTCCTGCACAAAGTGACTGCATTATAGTTTTGAATGCGGGTCTGCGCTTCTTCGCCGGAACAATGACCGCCAGGTGTGGCTTGTCTCTAAAAGATCAAAGGCGCCGCCGGCGAGTTTGCCTTCTGCTTTTTTTATTATTATGTGACCTAACAGAGTGCTAATCCAACAATAAGTTATCACTTATCAGTATAGTTGTCACTTGTTTTTTCGATTTTTTTTCAGGATGTGATTTTTCGCGCCAATTTTTCAAAATGTTTTCCGATTTCTGTGATGATTATTGAGCTAGAGAAAATCAAAACTGTTTGCCAAAAGCATTGCGCAAATGCGTCCATTGTAACTTTAAACAACGATATCTCGCTTCGGTATACGGCGAAAATTGACTGTTTTCAGTGTTTTCACCATACATTCAATACTACTATATTGCTAGTGGGAGTCAGGAGATTGGGAGAAATATCACGGTGCAGAATCTTTCTATCTTTCTCTCGTCGAATGTACTTCGAGTTTTACGCGCATGTCCGAGAATTGAACAAGCCTACCCTACAAGCGCGCACCAGATACACGTCACGCTTGCGCACAAACGGGTCGAGTACTCTAGAAAAAGATAGAGATAGTCGTTTGCTGTCCCGCCGTGTCCGTGGCACTTCCACTTACAAGCGCTAGCAATACAGAAGTATTAGATATAAGGTTTTCCCTACTTTTTGCCACTTAACAACGGTTTATCTCAAAAATTAAGCTCTTATAAGCGAAAAAAGCATATCTTTAATAATTCTTCGCTGATCATTTGTGATTCCTTCATATTTTTGTCTTTAATAATAAACTAGCAATAATAAATATAAATGTTAAACGATGCTAAAATTTCAACTGTGGCTGCCGCATAAAACGGAGGCAAACGTCGATCACCCCCCTCCCTCTTTACCTTTCCGTGCGTCTCGCTACACTTCAGCAGCAGTCTGCAAGTCGAGAATTTGAATGGCGCCCGCTATAAGATAATATTTATTAGATATATTTTAACAATTAAAGTTAACAATGTATTATTTATCCGCGATTTTTAAATTATTTTTGGAATTCCTGTGAAACAAGTAACAAGGTAATTTTATTCAGTAAATGAACAGTCCCTCGAATGTGACGTCATACATGCGCAATAGCAAACGGGCTAGGTGTATCGTAGTCTGCATGAGTGTGCAGGCGGTAATTTATGAACGCACCCTTAGAAATTGTATACCTGCTATGGTCCTTGGAAACTTGATAATAATTAATTAATCAAGCGTGAAGTATTGCTGCTATAATAAATACTTTTTATTTTTTGAATTTTGAAAACCGGCAACTGCGCAAATACTTGATATTTCTCCACAGAATAGATACAATCAGAATATAAACTTCAATAAAAATACTGAGTTCGCGCATCTACTCGGCGCATAGAGATCCGCCATGATTTGAGATGAGCTCAGTAGCGGAGCGCAACGGAATCAGCTTCAGCTACTCTCTTCTCTATCGCTCGTTGCCTGTAGTACCAGTAGCTCTTCTATAAACTACTACTACTACTACCAATGAATGGAACAATAGAAATACAGGCGTCCAAGGAAATGTCATCTACAACGTCATAACATTCATAAACTGATATATACCTACCTAAATACGATTATTTATTATTTAGATTTGTGTGTTTGTATTAGTATTATTGAAACAATGTTCGTCCAAGAGTTTGTCCCGGGTGCGAGATTTTTTTCATGTTAAATAAAGTTTAATTTTTAATGGATCGTTTTGTGGAGGAAATTATTTAAAGGCATGTACCTAATTAAAAATTGAATAAAAAAATATTACTAAAAAATAAATTTTAGGACTTACTAGAACCGAATAACTTATATCAATATCAATAACAATTATTATTGACAAGTTATTCCTGTTTCAGAGTCCAAAATAGATAGTTCTTTATTGCTTTCCATTTTCTCTATTTTCAAATTATTTTCGACACGGTATATTATAAATAAAAAAAATGTCACAAAACAACAACTACAACACAGCAAAAAGCGTGAAACCCAGGCATTTTAGGTTGTCCTCGAGGGGAAAGGGGAAATCAAATTCCGATGGCACAGAATAGATGCAATCGATGGCTTCCAGACTACATCTGAGGTGCCTGAAAGGAAAGAATCTATAACCGCGAGTTCTATAACTTCAGAGGTTGATTTATTGCTTAATGTTTTTTCGTTTATTATTGTATATTGTGATTTTTTTTTTTTTTTGTCTTAAATTGTTATTATTTATTGTTATATATTTAAACTTATTATTTAAATATGAGTGAATTTTATGGATCTGTTAACCTTAATTTCATTACTATACTATAGCTATCACTATTACTGCTGCAATAATAATAAACTGATACACATAATAGATGTTTCTGAAAACATCTATAATATAATAGGTATAATAAAATAATATATAAACATATATTTTTAGCGCGCTCCTGTGCGCTCTTGGACAAAGTGATTTCATTAGTTTTGAATGCGGGCCTGCGTTTCTACTCTGAAGCAATGGCCGCTACAGGTAGGCCCGGTTGTACCATCCAAGTTCAACGGAGGTTCAAAGTTGAACCAAGATTAGCGTCACATTTGTGTTGTACCACGTCGGTTCAGTACTGAACTCGAGTTCAACTGCCGGTTTAGTTAAACGGCCATTGGGGTGCGTTTAAAACGAGTTCAAGAGAAATTACATATGGCCGACAGTCGACAATGCCTTTGTGTTATAATATTAATATAATAATAATGAGTTTCTAATGACAATAAAATGGACTTTTTCTTGTGCGTACCTAATACTGCGTAGGATAGGATAGGAACTCGCATTTCTATTTGATATACATATAATATTTGTTGTTATTATAATTGTGATTATAAGAATAATCTGTAATTAATAATGGATGTCCATAACTTATTAGAACTGGAGTTAACGGACACTAAGGGCACTATAATAACAAATATAAATATATAAATATAAATACCAACCTACGCTTGAACCGGTTTAGTTGAACTGAGCTTGACTACGGTTGGTACAACGCGGCCGCCGGTGAACTTAGTTCATCTTTTGAACTCAGTTCAGTTGATCCAGAGTTCACCGGCGAATGGTACAACCGGGCCTAAAAGATTAAAGGCACCGTCGGCGAGTTTAGCTTCTGATTTATTTATTCTGTGATTATACGCTGCGCGCTACTCACCGCAGTCGCCGCGCCGCACGGTGAACGGTGATCCAAATCAAATCAAAACGATTCGATTAATTAATTGGCTTGAATCTTAACTTAAATCCTATCATTCCCATCTTGAACATTTATTATTTCTTTTTCTTTATTTATCCTAATAAATGAAATAAGTTTTCAACAGTTAAGATGAATGGGAATGATGGGATGACCAAAAACTGAACTCCTTTGCTAATCAGGATTGATCTGTGATAAATTAATTAGAAGAATAATTAATTATTATTGTAAAAAAGTTTTTAAATTGTTTACATTTCAATGACGTCAGTCACAGATGTGGGATATGAGAATTAGAGGAGCCGTTTGTAAATAAATAAACAGTGTAAGAGAAATTTTTATAATAATGTGCCAAATACAGAATTATCTTATCATTTTATGGCTTGGGGCTCGGATATTGAATAACTAACGATGCAAGTGGAGCAACATTATTAGGTATACAAGTACGGCCATAAAGACATAAGTTGGAAATTAGATTAGGTACTTTATACCTACCTGCGACCTGCTATGATTTTAGTTGATTTAAAAACAAAATCTGCATACCAATTCATCCATTCATTCACACAAGTACCTACCTATACAGTGTGGTATTGCTAATTATTCTGTGCTATAGTAATAATTATGGTGATAAAACAAGAACCTCGACATGAAGATAGTGACGACTCTGATACGGTCAGCACCTGCTCAACATCTGGAGATGTTGCAGTGATACATCGAAACCCCGTCGAAGACCTGTCGTCATATGGAAATATATCTGTCGTTGACTCCAGTAATGTCCATTTTGGAAACCGTACATTTTACCAAGGGCCCGTAACAATTAAACAGCTTGTCTACACTGACGGTGAAGCCAATGATCTCGAATGTCTGGAAGCCGCCAAAGTTAAAGGCCCAATTGTTCTTGATCCTGCAGATCTGAAAAATGGCATTGTGAACTCTGGTTTCAGTGACAATTCTTCCGATGGTAAAAATAATAAAGATGAACTGAAGCCTCAAGTAACAGATAATTCTACCATCAAAAAAAGCATCACGCAGTTCAGGACATTATGTAAGAACCATTTGTATGTTATAGCCAGTGTGCTGGCAGTTTTGATAATCGCTTTTACGGTATTATTAGTAATACTGTTTACAAAACAAGTGCCTGATTATGAATTGAGTACGGATGTAAATTTGAGTTTCCCTTTAAAACTCTCATTGATACGTCGATCAGAATGGCTCGCACGTCCACCGCGAGAGTCCCTAACACCACTAAAGCTTCCCGTTCATCTGGTGATTATCCAGCATACAGCAACGGTAAACTGCTCTTCTCAAGATTGTAAAGTTCTTGTCAGGAATATTCAGGTTAGTTTATTATACATACAATAAATACATATTTATTTGCCTTTCCTGTTGTCCAACTATTGCTATAATATGGTGTAGTATTATTAACCGTTTTTGGCAATACCTCGTGTAAATTTGAATCGATTTTGATGAAACTTGGCATAAGCAAACAAAATCTGGCTATTCCAGGTTTTGTAGATGTGTGGCATAGACATTCACAACATTATTGAATAGCATAAGCAAACAATGTAAAACAAAAAAGTGTCCTTTAATTTTTTTCATACGACCATTTTGAGATACACATATTTGAAATTTCCTCAGACAATGTCACTAATCTAATATTCAGGGTTGGCACCCCTTTTCTTTCCATTTTATGCCACTGACTATTGCAAATAGGTACCATAACACGTTATTCAATAGCCCATGGATTTTAAAACAAAAAAATTCTAAAATTTCTTTTCATATAAAGCACCATTTTTGAGACATTTTAAGTTTACTCAGGCAATGTCTCGAATCATTAAGAATAAAATTTATGCATAAAAATTCTAGTCAGTTTCAGTTAACAAATTTTGTAATATAAATGGTCCAACAATATCTGAGAAAACTCCAAGTCCTATCTCAAAAACAGTGCACCATATAATGAAAAAAAAAACAACTGTGGAATACTTACCTTTTTGTTCTAAAATGCAGGGGCTATTGAATGACGTTTTTGTATTTGCAATAAAGTCAGTAGCGTAAAAGATAGAAAGAAAAAAGGGGCGAAAACCCTGAATATCTACGCCACTGGAAGACATCTATAAAACCTGAAATATCCAAATTAAAGAGCTTTGTTTGTTTATTGTTCATGTCAAGTTTCTTAAAAATTGGTGTAAATTTACACAAGCTATAGCCAAAAACTGTTATATTTTTTTAAACCTTGAAACCCTGTATCTTTTACGGCATTTTGAAATAAAATTTATTTTTTAACTTATATTTTATGAGAGGAGCTACCCCTTTAAATTTGGCCCTATATCACTGAAACACCCTATATATGACATTGACATCAATGATCTTTAAAAACATAAGTGCACAGTTATTACAGTGGAGTCTCGTTAATCCGATCTAAGCGACAATTCCAAATTAGAATCCTTTCATCTCACTGAAAAAAGGTCCTCTTTGACAATAGCTGAAAAATTTCTGAGAAAAAACACTTCTGTGGAAATCAATTTAATCAAGAAAAACGCTAAGTACCTATTACAACAATTATTAGGTACAAAATATGTGAAGTGGTCCCCTTTTTTGTTTAGGCAACTATGAAATAATATGAATACCTCTTATAAAAGATACTGAACTGTTTCATAAAATCCAGGAGTTGCTATGATTGTTTCAAAGCCTTGATGTATTCGTTGCTCTAGTCTGTCATCATTAGGCACTTCGGCTGCGTAAAGTAGAGACTTCAAATGGTCTTAAAAATCACTAATTAAAAGTTAGCAGCTGTGAAAATATTTGTTATAATACAAATCTGGAGAATAATCATACGAAATTTCGTCTCCTTTTTCACAAGAAATATTCTGTACAGCTTGTCGGTCGAGCTTGAATCACCCTCTAAGTTTATTTAAATTGAAATAAATTCATGCTAATATGTAATTAAAAACAAAACTTGATCTGTAGATTACCATTATGTGTATTGGAGTATTGGCAATTTCATTTAAATAAAAAAAAAAAAATGATTGCATATTTTGGTCCCAAATACTAGAAGTCTAGTTCCCTCTAGTGCTGGCTATTCACACATTAGGTGGTATGGGGTTTCCTCCCCCTCCCCGCATCTCCTGCAATCTGGGTTATTTTTCACTCCTATTATTGAGAGGTGTTTCATTAGTGGGCAGTGTTCTGTTAGAAGTCCAATTGCCCACCTCAGCTGGTGTTTACCCAACTTTTTCAGTTACATCTTCTCTGCTCCCTCTTCCCCTTACCCACCTAGTCGCTTGAACAGCACCCCAGTTAGGTTTAGGTAAGGTCTGCATTGAAGCTGCTCTATTTTCTCCCATGAGGAAAATTAATTGTTGGCCTTTTGTGTCAGGTTTTCTGGCCACTAGGATCCACGTTTCTTGTTTTTAATGCCAGGTTTTGAATTACCAGTCTTTTTTTGGATTTTTTTCTGCTTCCTCTTGGGTCCCTGGTATCCGCACTAGTGCTCTTATAGGTTTCAGAAAGTCCTTGGTGCCGAGTTTCGCTCCTGACCAGGGTTTCATTTCCCTGACCACCCGCACTAGCCAGTCCTCTGTGGCCTGGTCAGCGCAGGAAGCCATGAGAAAGTCCCCTCTAAGCTGCACTCCTGAGAACCTTGGTGCAGATTCTCCTTCTTTTACGTTGTTCCGGTTTTTTGCTGGTCCCGGGTTTTGTTACACTGGGGTTCACATTCAACCCTAGCTTTCTCGATTCTCCCTGGTTTTCAGTTTCCCCCTGGTTTTGCAGTTCTACTCTTTTCTCAGTTTCCTGCGAGCGGCTCCTGAGAGTTTTTTTGGGTGGGTCTTTCTTTTAAGAATCCCTTTCACTTTTTGAATTAGGTGTGTCTTGGTCCATATGGTTCCCACGAGTAATGGAGCTATTAAAGAAATACCATACGCAGAGCTCCATACGTATGGTAGGCATTTATTTTCGAAGGTGCGCCACTTCTTCGAGGTTGAATCCAGAAGGAACTGATCTACTATTCAGCCACGCATCCTTTTAGCCTGGGTTCCCGCCGTAGGATTTAGGTTTTTAAAGGTTGTCTCCTTTTGGTCCAGGCGGTAAAGCCTAAACCCCCGTATTCCTCTGTTCGCAAGATATGATCTCGACAACAGAGTTTTACGATCTTTCGGAGAGTCCACTTTCGGACGCTCTCCGGCATCGTTATAACCCCTGTCAGACCTTTAGTCACAACACGATAACTAGGTTTTGGGGGAGGTGGTCCGCGGTAGGGCTTTTTGAGCTGCCAGTCTAGAGTTTTAAATCCGACAAGCTCTATCACCGCTGCTAACCTTACTTACTATTGATCACTGTAAGGCCATGCCCTATCCGCTACCTGGGACGCGCCTGATGGGTACCTCAACCACACAGGAAGTAATAATAATAAGTAAGGGTAAATATTTACATCCACATATCCTAAGTTCCATCAATTTTCCATAAAAAAAACAATCTTTGAAATATAAGTCAGCACAAAAAGATGAAACTGTTTTAATGGTCCATCTCATTTTTTTAAATATTTTCTAGTTGCTTATTTACTAATAATAATTAAATATTATTACTTTTATGTAATATCTCCTTTAAAATAGATTAAACAATAAATCCGTACCAATAACAAAGATGCCCATACATAGGACATAATGTCAGTATAATCTTGAAATATTATTGTTGCCAGTATTAATTTTTTATTAGATTATAGATTATTAATCTGTTTTTATCCTTCTCTGTCTAGAAATTTCATGTAGATAGCCGCAACTGGTCGGACATCGGCTACAATTTTCTTGTAGGAGGCGATGGTCGGGCCTACGAAGGCCGTGGCTGGGAAATCGTCGGGGCACACACCTTGGGCTACAATAACATCAGCATAGGAATTGCCTTTATGGGAACATTTATCGATATACCACCACCCGAGAAACAGCTGTGGGCATGCCAGGAGTTAATAAATAAAGGAGTCAAGCAGGGTTACATCACCAACGACTACAAGCTAGTAGGAGCTCTGCAGTTGCAAGGTACCGAAAGCCCTGGTAGAACTCTGTTTAATATATTGAAGACATGGCCGCATTATGTGGAGAGACTGAATTGAACATGACTTGGATCTGACCTTTGAAAATATCGGTGTGATTTGAATATGTGATATCTGAATTATTTGTTTATTATTAGTTTTTATGATAGGACGGAACATATATTAGTACTTTAAGATGTTAATGAGTTAATTTTTTGTGTAATACTTGTGAAAAGTTATTGCTTGTTTAAAGATCAACAGGTGTGTATGGGAAGATTGCAATAGATGGTTATTAAACATTACTCATAGTAGAGATGACATTATTTCATAATTTTCCATGAAATATTATGAAAGCATAGCAAGCTCATCCAATTATGTTATCAAGTGTACATTTAGAGAGGCAGGTATATTCTTCAAGGAGCTGATAATCATTATCCGTTACTATTATTCTAGAGGACGAAAGGCAAGTATTTTAATCGGCCAAGAAAACAGTAGCCTTTATTCGCAAATAGAAGACGATATAATATCTATGACTATGGAAAACTGATCAGTCAGCTTTAATTTTTTTATTATGCAAAAGAACGTTTTCACAAAAATAATTTAATAATGCCTTTATCTTGTCTACATTTTATAAATGATTTGTACTGTTTTCTCGGGTTAACCTTAAGAAGAAGTTGCTTCAGTAACTTATTAATAAAATCAGATGTGAAACTTATTAAAACAATTCGCTATAAAAAAACTACCTCAAAGTATTGTCTTCCTACTCACGAATAATAACAATTATAATAAACAAAAATAATAAAAACAACAATTGATTGATTTGAGGGATGGGTGAAGTGCTCTCCACCCTCCTGGACATATTTTAATACACGGTGTGTCTTACTTCACTAAAGGTACTCTGTAACTGATCGCCGGATGTATCGTTTATCTCAACGAATTTCTCTTCTAGATTACTTGACTTTTAGGTGTTCTTAAAAAAATCTTGCTAACTATAAGACAAAGATTAGATTTGATTCATCGTGAGTGGGCCATTGTGTCACCGCCACTACGACCAAAGGTCTATTGTAGCTCAGTATAATACATAGATAGAGACATGGTTAAATGCGAGAAAGTAGTGTAGTTTAGTGAGTCCAACAATATTTTTTATAGGATTAGGATGTTACCTATTATGTACCTGTAGGTATAATTTAATGTAATTTAGTTATTGGTTTTGTAAATGGGTATGAGAGTAATAATTCTATTGGCAATCAATTATTACTATTATTTAAAATGCTGTTTTAGAAAGAACCCCCACATGGATCATACTCGGTTAAAAAAGCTGAAATTCAAATATTTATCCATTTATTTATTCAACAAAAAACGGGTAGCCCCAATAATTTACAAAAACAATACAAATATTTCTACAATTAATTCAAGTACAACACACGAAGTACAAGAAACACAACCAAATCAAATACACACCACACACAATGTAAGTGAACCAATTAAGTTATTGAAATGAACCAACTTCATCTTAGGTCTGAAGGTTGACAGGCTGTTGTTAAAAAAAAAATTATCTCTACTCTGATTTGGTTATCATTTGCCATTTGCCAAATATATTATTTAACTGTTTATGGCAATCGAAAGTCTTCATGGACCTAAATATATAAGTATTCTGTGTGTGTAGTGAATTCTGTTTGCTTGTACTAACTTCATTATTATTGGCGCTACGAAGTCGGTTATACAAGATATCAGAAAATGACTACATGTCCCTGTCAACTTTTAAGGTTCTATGATATAGGAATGGTTTTTTTTTATTCATTTATTTGAATCACAGAAAATTATCATTCATGATGTGAAACTTTAAATTGTTTTTCTGTTTTCACCACTGTGATGCGACAAAATTTCTTCTCTTTTACTAATTTAACCGACTTCATAGCTGCTTATAATGAATGGTGAACAGAAAAAGGGCAGATTTTTCGTCACTCTGTTACATATTCACTTCACGCCCATGAGGATATTTGATCACCATGAACATTTGAATTGTGTGAATTTCGACAATTGAGAGTCAGGATGGAGTATACATTAAAACATGTTCCACTCTCTCTACTGTACTTTACAAGAATCATGCTTGTAAAAAACACCCCTTTAGACAAAAGGCTTTGAAGCAAGTCACATAATTCAAGCATGCAATAAATGAATAATTTATTAACAGTCAGATTTATGAACAGTCAGCCTGACTGTTGGAGAAATTTCAAAAACAGAATTTGTCTAAAAGAAGATTCAAAACTCACCCAGTATATCATTATGATGAAGTATAAGAACAAAAATTATGAACAGGGGATTATGAAAATGACGTTCATAGATTATATTTTGAATTATACAAGGTGTTTCTAAATGTAGGACCATAAGTTGGAGGGCATGTATATGAATGATCGGCAGAGTGAAGAAGAAAATGAAATCAAGAAAACTAGCTCGTGATGTTCCTAGTTTTAAATGGAAGAAAGCAGACCTCATCCCTACGTTTCACGAATTTGATCACACAAATTCGGGATGTAACATGGAAGATATCATAGAAAATTCTTCAATTTTTGATATTTTTGAATCTTTTATAAATCTGGAACTGATCCAAGAAATCGTTACAGAAACTAATCGATATTACCATCAATCCATCCAAGATAATCCAGGAATGGCTATGAAAAATCAGAAGCCAACAAACATTGAAGAAATCTATATATTTATAGCAATCTCTCTTCTTATGCCCTTGGTTAGGAAACAAAGAATAAAGGATTATTGGTCCAAGGATAGTGTGTAATTGTCACTCCGATTTTCGGACAAATAATGTCAAGAGATCGATATAATATTTCTGTTGAGATTTCTCTATTTTGCGGACAACAGTAAGATAAATCAAGAGGACAAATTATTCAAGATCAGATTCATAGTTGACCATTTCAAAAGAATCTTTGGAAAATCATTCAACCCTTTCCGGAATATTGTCATAAATCAAAGCCTCATGCTTTTCAAGAGCAGATTGTCATTCAGACAATATATCCCTTCGAAAAGACATCGCTTTGGGGGGAAGTTTTTTTGTCATGGTGGACTGTGAAACGGGCTACATATTGGACTTAATTATTTACACCGGTGGAACTACAGAAATAAACGATACTGTAGGCAAAACTGGCAATATTGTGCGGCGTAATGACGAAACCATACTGGAATAAGGGTCACAGATTGTTCACTGATAATTGGTATACCAGCCCCTTACTCTATGAAGTGTTGTTCGAAAAAAAAAGTTCAATTGCTGCGGAACCGTCAAAGCTGATAGACAATTTATGCAGACTTTTGAAAAAAGAAAAGGAGCAAATCCAGTTTTTTTCCTATGAACACTTACTTACTAGCTTTGAAATGGACGGACAAACGAGACGTACATATGCTCATCACCTCGATTCATAATAATTCGATGTCCGTGGCACGAAACCAAAGAGAAGAGCAAATTGAGAAGCCAGATTGCATTATAGAATATAATCAAAATATGGGGGGAGTTGACAAGACAGACATGTTGCTTAGCACAACAGAGTCTATTAGAAAAACAGTGAAGTGGTACAAGAAAGATCTGTTTTGTAAATTAAATCTTGAAAACTTGAAATGATTTATGGTAAAAGTTGCTACAGATATATTTTGACCTGGAGCCTGATGGATTTCATAGTTGAAATTTGAATTCAATAGTTTGGGTTACAAAAAATTGCCCTTATCAATTTTCAAATCAAAGGACCCTGCAGAATCCTTATGGAGATTGGCTCCCGGTTAAATTTGATGAAATTTTGTAATCATCAGTAGTACTTGATGAGTAGATCACGAGTCTCCATGGGCATAAGCCCAGGAAAACTCGTTTTCTCGAAATATTCACCTCTAAAGATTGATTTTTTCTGACATTTCAGTTAATTAATATGACACTTGCATTGACTCACCTTGTGAAAAATAATTTTGTATTTAGAATGCACATATGCCAAAATGTAACAAAAGCACAAGCGTCTAGGGAGACCCGCATGTTTTGAACTAAAAAGAGTAGATTTTATTTTTGATCTGACCAAAACCTGACCAAGTCCAGCTTAGTTTACATAGGTATGTAAATAACCTGACTGGCAGGTTCTGGTCCAGTCAGACAGACATCTTCCTTAAGAAAAATATTATGAAATGCACATCTTTTTAGTTTCAAACAGCCGGGTCCTCCAAAACGCTTTACGTTTTGCAGTCTGGCATAATATGTGCATTCTGAATCCAAAAGTTCCGAAGAAAGAAACTTCATACTTGTCAAGCTTTGACTTTAGAAATTATTCAGAATCTTATTTTTAATAACATACTTCACTGCAAATGTCATTTTATTATTAGAAAAACGCCGTTGATATATGGTCGTCTTGAAGGCGATTTGGTCACTAAATCCACAAACTCTTCCACATTATACGTTTTTATAGGCATGCTAGTGATTATAAAAATGAAAAGTTTGTTTTCACAGGGAGATGACTAGAAACTAGTAGAAAATGATCTGAATCTAATAGTTCAGGTCAATTTATCATTGTTATAAAAAAGTCTGGATTTTGTGGGAGAATTATCTCCAAGATACAGCCGTGGTGAAGAAAAAATTCATTCTTCAGAGGTGAATAACTTGAGAAAACTAGTTTTTCTGAGCTTATGCCCATGAAGACTTCTGATCTAATTATTGAGGACTACCGATTCCTAAAAGTTAAATCAAATTTAACCAGGAGCCAGTCAATTTCCATAAGGATTCTGAGGGGTCCTTTAGGTCGAAAAGGGATCTGTCAAAAAGTGCTTCTATTAGTGTATTGCGAGATACAAAATTTAAAAACGATACCTCAAAAAATATATGAAAAAGATTCGGGTATGTCTGTGTGATATGCTGTACCTGTATATGGGTAGCATGATAGTAAGGTATACTTACAATAAGGTATATGATTATAGTTTCAATATGAGATGTCAATATCAGTAATATACTTACTGTAAAACTGCAACGAAAGGATTTACTGGACAAGACGAAGCAAATTGCGATTCACTAGTGATTTTTAGTCACGCCAATTGTTTTGCTGCAAAAATGAAAAATTAATGTTCTAATGATTGTAGCATAACGCATTACGTGACTAAATAATGACGCTGTAAACAAATGGAACTTGTCCTATTTTCATGATGTGCACAAACTGCGACTAAAAATCGCGAGTGCATCCCTAGCCTAAGAGATATTTTCATGTGAACCTGCCATAAAATGATAGATCAATTTATTTTTTAATATAAAGTTATATCTATTGTTATTCTCTATATTATTATTATTATAATTTCTGAAAAATTAGATTAAAATATGTGATATCTTGAAATTGTTGTTTTTTGGGACCAATAATTAATGTAATAAATATATATTTTAATAAACTATTTTATTATCAAATAAAAGTTTTTTCTATACAATCATTCTGGACATTACTTACTAGCTCTTCTAATTCTAGTATACCTCATTACTCACAAGACTTCAAACATAACTAATATTTCATTCTAAAAATAAATAATTTTTTATCATGTAACAAAAATGTTAATAGACGTTGTCTTATTAATCGATTTATTGAACACAATACTAATCGATTGTCACTCCATTGACCAATAATAGTCAGATCAATATTAGGAGTGTTCAGTCCGTGAGGATTTTTTATTAGTTTTTTCCCCCCTCCTTCGCTTGTTGAGAGGATTACGGGGATCATATATCTCGAACCAGTCATCATCTTTGGTACTGGCATCTCTCGCTAGAACAGGAGCTTCTTCTTTCGTATGCAGTTTTCCATGCATCCTGTAATCACACAATTATTTTTTCTTATTCAGGTAGGCAATTAGAAAATCAATTAAATTAATAATTTTAAATATCATCAAATGATATGTTTAAATTCTGGCAACAGTGGAACAATAATATAGAAAAAATAAATCAAATAATTTTCAAATCAGCCAACTTCTCACATGGATTCCTTTATTTTATATTATTATGGTAATTTATTGAAGGATATACACTCTCATACTTACTTCTAACTTATTAGATTGACTTAACTATTGAGTAGACGTATTAAAAGAGATTAAAATGTGTAAAGGAAAAAGAGATCTGTGACCCATATTTTATTGATTTTACACATTTAGTGGGCAAAGACTAATTATTGAAAACTATAATAATTATTGATCTCAGCCGAGATCTCTTGCCCTGCTGGGGATAGAATGTCTGAGAAGATTTTGAGTAATTCAGTCCTCAATAATTGCAATACCTACTGCAAAAATTATTTTGTGAGACTATTACAAACATCTACTGTAAAATTGCTGCGTTGACTGGAAAATGAGACATACAGAAATAACACGTAAAGAAAGGTACATATCTAAATGTAGTACCATAAGTTGGAGGGCATGTATATGAATGATCGGCAGAGTGAAGAAGAAAATGAAGCAGGTCCCTCAAAGAAATCCAGAAAACTAGCTCATGATGTTCCTAGTTTTAAATGGAAGAAAGCAGACCTCATCCCTAAGTTGCATGAATTTGATGACACAAATTCGGAGTAACATGGAAGATATCACAGAAAAATTTTTTTGAATCTTTTATAAATTTGGAACTGATCCAAGAAATCGTTACAGAAACTAATCGATATTACCATCAATCCATCCAGGATAATCTAGGAGTGGCTATAAAAAATCAGAAGCCAACAAATGTTGAATAAATCTATATGTTTATAGCAATCTCTCTTATGTCCTTGGTTAGGAAACAAAGAATAAAGGATTATTGGTCCAAGGATAGTGTAATTGCCACTCCGATTTTCGGGAAATTCGGGTATTCAACATTTTATAAGCTATCATTTATTATTATTATTATCATTTCATTTACATATTCAGACTATTACAATAATAGTACCTACCTACCTACTTAAAAAAAGGGTTTAGGACTGCGCATACAAATTGTGTAGAAATATTAATGTGTGGAATTGATTATACAGTGTGACCCATTTGTTCTTGAAACACCCTGTAGAATCTTAATTTATGGTGCGATTTTGAAAAAAATTCTTTTAAACCATAGAGCTTGATAAATTATATTTTGGGAGCAAAAAGCGTCTCATTCCTACAAAATCCAAGGCCTACTAGATCAGTGTTTACTTGTAAAATCTCAAAAATTCATATTAGCGATTTTTTTAGAAAAAAATTGGGCACGCCACGGGATTCACCAGCCCTCAAAACGGTACTGTACCAAATTTTATTGGAAATGTCAGAGTAAAAAGGATCTTGTAGTTATTTTAAAAATTCATAATACTCCGAATTTTCATAAATTAATTTGAAAAAGGACAAAAGCTATCATAAGTAAAAATTAAAATTAAAAAAAAGTAAAAAAAAGTAAAAATAAAAATAAAAAAAATAAAAAAAAAATATAAAAAAAATAAATTAATAAATAAAAAATTATAATTAAAAAATTAAAGTACCTACATTATCACCAACTAGATGTACAATTTCTATTTTGTCTATCTTGACCTTTTCGAATAAATTAATGAAAATTCGGAGTTCTATTATGAATTTCTAAAATAACTGCAAGATCCTTATTACTCTGACATTTCCAATAAAATTTAGTACAGTACCGTTTTGAGGGCTGGTGAATCCAGTAGCGTGCACAGTTTTTTTCTAAAAAAATCGCTAATATGAATTTTTGAGATTTTACAAGTAAACACTGATCTAGTAGGCCTTGGATTTTGTAGGAATGAGACGCTTTTTGCTCCCAAAATATAGTTTATCAAGCTCTATGGTTTAAAAGAAATTTCTTTAAAATCGCACCATAAATTAAGATTCTACAGGGTGTTTCAAGAACAAATGGGTCACACTGTACATATGATTCTGAATATTAAATTATCAACTGTCAAGTTTTGCATTAATTAAACTTGTTTTAGCCTATGATGAACTAACACCAGTGAAGTATAATGAAAAGAAACCTTAAATTTTATTTCCAAATAAATAAAAAAAATTAATATAAGAGATTCCTCATTGCACCTACAACATTTTAGATATGACATCAATGCTGATATTTCATGTGACCTTGGCAGCCTATTTAGAAAAAAATTTAACCATAGGTAGAATTTGAATGCCCGTAATTCCGTTACCGACAATAAAAACAATAAATAGCACCACTATCGGAATAGTTATGGCTTGTCCAGTGAGTGTTGTCCGATGAGATTTTACACTGATCCTGATTATAAACGATTTATTTTTTATGTTTTAATTCGTACAATATTATAATAATTGATTTATATTATCATTATAATATTTATTATTAATATAATATAAATATTATAATACAATAATTGATTTGATTCGTACAATTATAATAATTAGAATTAGTACGAATTAAAACATAAAAAATCAAATCGTTTATAGTCAGGATCAGTGTGGCATCTCACCGGACAACTCACTAGACAAGCCATATGTGAAAACATGTGTTTTTCTAGTGCAAATTGTTTAACTTTGACTGCTATTATGACTATGTTGACTTCGTAAAAGCTGTTTTAAGTAAATATTTTGAATAAATAAAGTTTAGAAAAATATGTTCAATCCTTATTAGGTAAATTTATCCTTTTAGAAAAAAAATCATATTAACCTTTAATTTTAATGCCAGTGCGGTCTCAGAGACCGACCTTATCACTAACGCTACAACCTTCTTACCTTATCACCGAACAGTAAAGGGGACAATTATTATTCCTAAACAAAAAAATTGAAGGTTTAAGCCTCACCAATCAGGATCATCCACGTTATCATCATCTTCATCTGGGGCATTTCCCTTATCAGGCTGGTCATCTGCGTTCTCTCGGAGTTCATGCAGCTTCGTTTTAAACCGCTGCAGCATATCCATTGTGAAAGTCTCCCTGTCTGATCCCTTCTTTGGCTGCTGTTGCTTCTTACTCTTGTATTCGTCAAATTCAGCCTTGTATTCCTGGAACATTTCACTCTTACCCGACGAACCCGAGTTATCTCCTTCTTTGCCCATGTCGCCAGGTTTCAACTTGTTTTGATGATACTCCTTTTTCAGGCTCTGGATTTCATTCTTTATTTCTTCTCTGGAATTATAAAAAAATATAGTGCACTGTAAATTTCGACAAAGTTTTTTAATTTAAAATTCATACATTTTCTGTTTTTTCCTTGCAGACTCTTCGTCTTCCGAATTGACTTCGTCATCTTCATTAAAGATCTTGATGGGTTTCTTAAATGGTTTGCCTGGTTTTGCTGATCTTTTTAGTTTATTCCTAATTTTTTCTAATCTTTCTTCTGGATCCGTCTCTGAAGAACTACCGTCAACACTGTCAACATTTGCTGTAGTCTCATTTTCTTGTTTTTCATCTGTGATCATTTCTGTTTGTGCACTCAGTTTTGGATCATCTAAATGAAAAAAATTATTACTATTTCAATTCATTTATTGAGGAAGTCTTGTTATGGGCCAGGGCGACTTAATTTGGATGTTTTAATATAGAATCTCCATAACTATTAGAGATACAGGAAAACGGACCTCGAAAAACATCATAATATCTCTTTTTTTGAGTCAATTTTTTTATGTTTTCAGCCCTTACTTTGTTAGAATCTCCGTATATTTATGGATGATAAATAAAACACCAATGTTTAAAAAATTCTATTGTTAAATTAAATTCTACTAATGTTTTGTTACTTTTAAAGTAGCAAAACATAATGTAAATGACATATTATGTAAACGAATAAAATTATTGATGTAGTAACATAGCCACAGTACTTTCATAATACAAGTAACTAGATTTAAATGAATTTTAGTAGAACTAACTAGATCGTAATATAATTTCTTCAGAATCTTCATAGTTGTTGATATCAAGAAGAAAATCAAATAGTGGAGAACGAAATGTGTCTAGCTGTTCATTTATGACTATATTTCTTATGTAAATGTCTGCGGACTTTTAGAGATTCAGGAAAATTTTATTTAAAATAATGATCGATGAAGTAATTCAATTTTATTGTTTGCTAATTGCTGTTAGAGTGTGTTTGCTTTCTATCAAGTGTTTTGCAAACATTCGATCTTTCTGGATGTTTGAGTCTGTAAGACTTTAGGTGTTCATTGCATCTAATTTAGCGAAACAGATTTAACATTGATAATATCCATCAGAATACAGTAGAATTTTCTCGAGAATTTTAAAACAGTGTTTTATTTATCATCCATAAATAGAATAAAAGGACATAGCATATGAACAAAAAACACATGAATTATAGAAATAATAAAAAATTCAAAGCAGTCCTCATAATACAAAAATATATTATTACTACAAAATATTATAATAATTAATTGAGTTTAGTATTCATAATTTTTAAAATTACTTACTAAGGACATCATGTGATGACTTTCCTTTACTCATTAACTTCTCATTGACTCGCGAAGATTCCTCTTCATCTTCTTCGGCTTCTTCTCCAAACGATAATAACTTGAAATTTCTATAAAAGATAATAGGTAGGTAATTATAAAGAAAATTAATGTCTCCTTTATGAAAATTAATCAATGATGAAACCACAACCAAATCAATAATTAGGTACTAGGGCTGCAGACTTAAACGTTCAACTTTTAGAGGCATTTAATAACTACGATTAAACGTTACAAGATTTTTTTATATACAAGCCCTATTGGGTACAAATAAAGTAATACAAAGCGACAAAGCCTGTTTGCTTTGTTTTGGTGGAACCTAAATATCTAGATTTATTATAACACACCTACTTGACTCCCACTTCCTTCTCTTTCTTTTTCTTCTTCTCTTCGACGGGCTTTTCTTTTACTCTCGGCACAATGTCAGGGAAGGGATTATGCAACACTTCACATTTGAGCACCCGCTGTGGATAGACGGGTTTTTCGCCCTCAATTAAACCCTCTTCTAACTTCAGAGCATTGTATAATGTATCTCCTACCACCTGGAAGTATACTTATTTAGTAAATAACAAGATTTGGATCGAATTTAATCATTGAGTTATTACTAGTCTATTCCAACTTTATTCGGGCCAAGGTTGACCATAAAAAAATCAGCTGATTTCACCTGGTATAATATTGATGTTTTGTGATCTATGGAAGTTGTCAAGTTTCCATTATAATCTAATTATTCAAAATGTCGAATGGTGGAAATTGGAGTGAGGAATAAAGTTTATTTTTATTCCTGTGTTTTGTTCTACTTTTGTTTAGGGTAGGCAGAGTGGGCAGTGAAGAAGGCTCTAGGGGTGTTTGAACTGCTTCGTCGAACAGGGCGCCAAGATATAATGAGTGTCAAAAAACGCACAAACAAAAATTTTCGTCCTTTTGAAATATTATTTTTAAATTCGAAAGGATGTGGCACGCAATTTCTCTCCCTCTCTCCCTCATATACTTTTGAAGAGCATTTTGAAAAAAAAGCATTTTCCACATAATTTTTTCAATAAGTTGCAATTTCAAGGGGAGGGGGAAGGGGGTAATAGAAGCAATTTCGAACAGGACATCATTTTTCTACAAGCACTGAGGGTAGGTAGGGTATATATATATATTCGTTTGAAATTACAAATTGCAGTCTTACGATACATGTTGTTTAGTTTATTAAATTACATATGATTGGTTTCGTCGATCATGGGGAAAAGAACGATCTGTAGGATATTCTGATGCGATGTTGACATCATGGTGAAGCATTTGCTTTGAGAGATATATGCCCGTATTCACAAACGATAATTTCCTAAATAATTACGTAATCAATTATCCCCATCTCATTCTATTGCAAAAAAACTGCATATCTCCATCTCACTCATTTAAATAATTACGTAATTATTTAGGAAATTATTGTTTGTGAATACGGGCAATAGTCTAGGGAAAACCCCATTAAAAAACCTAGACACACCATCCTGTTGAGATTGGTTTGAAGTATTCCAATCATTTTGCCTAGGTAGGGTAGGCGGATAGGTACGTAGGTAGGGGATAAATTCCTCAGTTAGGGAATAAAGCATATTTTAATATGCAGCAGCAGCTTTCATAGTTGTCTGCAAGAAACTCTGAGAACAGTTCAAATCTGTTCAGTTCAGGGAACGTAATGAATTTTTTTCTGTTTGGAAAGCAACTGTCAGGTCTGTACGCAGCCCAAGAGTGACCCTACTAAAATGCAAGATTAAGAAACAAAAATGGTAATCCTATAGAAGTGGTACATCAGATTAGGATAGTTTAGTTACTATAACATTTAAATGACATAGAAAAAGCCGAGGGGAAAGGGAAAAAATACCTAACCTGAATATCTTAATCTGATGTACCAATTCTATAGGATTACCAAACAAATTAACATGCTTATACTTCACCTTGCCGAAGATAGTGTGCTTGTTCTGCAACTCAGGTGTGGGTGCCAGAGTGAAGAAGAATTGAGAGCCATTATCGTCTTTACCAGCATTGGCCATGGCAACCAAACCTCTTCGTGCAAACCGCAATCGTTGGTGAAATTCATCTTTGAAGGGGTGACCGTATATGGACTCTCCTCCGGTACCGTCCCCGTTTGGATCGCCACCCTGGGCGATGAAACCTCGCACAATACGATGAAATACAGTATTCACGTAGTAGCCTTCTAGACATAATTGGATGAAATTTCGACATGCTAAGGGGGCTTCCTTGGTCCATAGTTCTATCTCGATATCACCGACTGATGTTTTCAATAAAACCTGTGAAGGTAAGTAACCAAAATAAGCTAGGGACTAATAGGGGTCGTGATAAATTTAAAGATATTTTAAATATAACACAAAATTATTTTTTTGATGGAAATCTTACCTTTCCTGAAGTCGGAGGTTCAAGAATATAAACACTACTCATTCTTGTTTCTGGACTTTTATAAATCCGTGTGTATCTTAAATCGATGTGTTTGTGTTTTTATATTTAGCAACAGAGCAACAGACTACAGTACAGACACAGACAGAATTTTCTTTTATTTTTTCAATTATTTTGTAAATAAACTCTGCTCTGTAGCTCTTTTTACTTTTTTTGTTTTTTTTTACTTGCTCTGTGCAGTCTGTTCTGTTCCTGACTCCTGTTCTGTGCTCTGTCCTCTGTCTTCTGTCTTCCTTTTTTACGCTAATGCCACAGAATATGCACAGAATAGATATTGTATTCTGTATGGAGTTAACTCTTCCACTTTCCACTAAAAACACATCCACCCGATCACCACAGGACGAACGACGAACGACCGACCGAGTCGAACGAAACACCCACACAATGCACACAACACAACCATTATTAGTGATGTGATGTGATGTGCCGTATTCTATTCTTTACGAGATTCTTTACGGGTAAAGAATTCATTCTTTACATGGACTTTTTGGAGGTAAAGAATGTAAAGAATGTAAAGAAAACAAACAATAAACAATGTAAATTTATGCTTATTACCTATTGCTTATATGCAGTTAATAATAGTTTATGTATATAATTAATTATTACTAAATAATAATAAATAATGTATGCCTCATTTTTTATTGATTGAATGTGTATTATTATTATTATTATTATTGGTAACCTTAACCCTACATTTTAGGTTACGAAATTATTTTGAATTTTATTGTGATTATCTGGCCTGAAATTAATGTTAAATAAGGTTGATTAGTAAGGAAAATGAAAAGGTAGGTTTTCTTGGTTTATTTATTTAACTCAGTTACACTATTTGTATTCAGTATATTCCCTATTATAATTATAGTTACAATCTAGAATTTTTAAAGATAAATACACATGGAACCGTTTTTTGGATCGGTTAAATGAAATGTTACCCGGTTTAATCGATTTATAATTAACATGTAGTGTAAGAATTGCAATTACCTACTGTGACAAATTTCAACAGTACGTCCAATTTATATAAGTATAGCTGACGGCATAAACTGTGGTAATGTAAAGTTTCTTTGCTAACTGAATCTATTCATTTACGATTTCAGTTAGTTTGTCTCATATGATTCAACTTCCTCTGTTAGATCCCATGCATTTAGGAAATTGTGAATCATAGTGTAGAGCTATTTGTCCAAAAATAATTTGACTTATTTCCTTATGCCATTTTTCCCATAGGGTTTTTTCAAGATACAGGGTGTCAAAGACAAATTTTAAAAGAAGTTCTCTATTAACTCCGTTTCTTCTCAAGATATACAGTTAAAATTTTGAACAATAAATTTCTTTCTCACGACTACTTACTTTTGGCTAAATTTGGTTCACGCAGAGAATCGAAGCGTAAACGGAGGAAATGGGGGTTGTGGAACACACACGTTGACCCCCAACTTTTTCCTGCGTATATACGACTCTGGTTCGAAGGTATATTGTCATTTAGATCAAGCATTTATTTCTATTATTTTTTCACTTGCAAAATTTTGATACAATGCTTGGTTTAAAAGAGAGATATTTCAACTTACCTATTTTGTCTTCTATATTTTTCATTGATAAATTTTATGACAATTAAAAATATCGTTTTTCTAAATACCTAATAATAATTGACTGTAATTTTTGGCAAGAGTTTTGGTTAAACGTATATTTTATTACTAAGGAACTTACTCAAACTTTTAATTTTAAAATAAATATTTTTTGAAAATGCACAGGGAGGGATTGATTGATGATTCATAGTCAAATAAGTTGCAATATCTCTTAAAGCAAGCCCTGTATCAAAATTTTACAAGAGTGAAAAAACAATAAATGAATGCTTGATCTAAAGAGCGACACCTTCAAACCAGTGGCGAGCGCAAAAAAGTTGGGGATCAACGTGCTCTGCAACCGCTGTTCTCTACGTTCGCGTTTCGATTCTCTGTGATCTGTGAATAAAATCGCTATCAAAAAGTGTGTCGTCGTCAGAAAGACATTTGGCAAAATTTTAACTAAAGATCTTGAAAAGCAACGGAGATAATAGAAAACTTTATTTTAAAATTTGATTTTGACACCCTGTATCTTGAAAGAGGGATGCCTGATTGACCAATTCCTATGACACCTGGTGGTCAGTTTTACCGGAACATACAGTCACAGCAGAAGTCGGTTGAGTAAAATCTTTATAACCAATAAACACAAATTGGTAGAAATGACAAATAAATTGTGATAATATTTTATTATGTTTTTACATGTTATACATGACAAGCACAGTTCAAAGAAATAAATGAAAAAATTACTGGAAAATTTTACTATTATCCACGAAGTTACTTAAATTGAAAACAATAACGTTAATTTTCTCCTTCGTTGTCTGCTTCTTCTTCCTCATCAAACTCTCCTTCTTCTTCAGCAGTAGCATCTTGGTATTGTTGATATTCAGAAACCAAATCGTTCATATTACTTTCGGCTTCCGTAAATTCCATTTCGTCCATTCCTTCGCCAGTGTACCAATGCAAGAAAGCTTTTCGTCTAAACATAGCAGTAAACTGCTCAGAGATTCTCTTGAACAGCTCTTGAATGCACGTTGAGTTACCGATAAACGTAGAAGACATTTTCAGACCTCTCGGTGGGATGTCGCACACTGCCGTCTTCACATTGTTAGGGATCCATTCGACAAAATAACTGCTATTTTTATTCTGTATATTTAACATCTGCTCGTCAACTTCTTTCATGGACATTCTTCCTCTGAAAATGGCTGCGACTGTCAAATATCTACCGTGTCTCGGATCGCAGGCCGCCATCATATTTTTCGCATCAAACATCTGCAAGACCAGCTCGGGGACAGTCAAAGCTCGATATTGTTGGCTACCTCGTGAAGTCAGAGGTGCGAAACCTGGCATGAAGAAATGCAGGCGAGGAAAAGGTACCATGTTTACAGCCAATTTTCTTAAATCGGAATTTAATTGGCCTGGGAAACGTAAGCACGTAGTTACACCGGACATGGTTGCAGATACCAAGTGATTCAAGTCGCCATAAGTTGGAGTGGTAAGCTTGAGTGTCCTGAAGCAAATGTCGTACAAAGCTTCATTGTCTATGCAATAGGTTTCGTCTGTGTTTTCCACCAGTTGATGCACTGACAAGGTAGCGTTATAGGGCTCCACGACTGTATCAGAAACTTTTGGTGAAGGTACTACCGAGAAAGTGTTCATGATTCTATCCGGATATTCTTCTCGAATTTTTGAAATGAGAAGAGTTCCCAAGCCGGAGCCAGTTCCTCCACCCAGGGAATGTGTTAGCTGAAAGCCCTGCATACAATCACAACCCTCAGCCTCCTTGCGGACAACATCGAGCACAGAGTCTACGAGCTCAGCTCCTTCCGTGTAATGTCCTTTTGCCCAATTATTACCTGCGCCGCTCTGACCGAAAACAAAGTTGTCCGGTCGGAATATCTGCCCGAAGGGCCCTGATCTGACGGAATCCATGGTACCCGGTTCAAGATCGACGAGTACTGCCCTAGGGACATATTTTCCACCAGTCGCTTCATTATAATAGACGTTGATTCTCTCTAACTGCAAGTCCGAGTCGCCGTGGTATGTGCCGGTAGGATCGATCCCATGCTCGTCTGAGATTACTTCCCAGAACTGAAATTTTGAGATCGGTTATTAGAAATTTGTTATTAGTAAGAATGTAAGATTATCTCATACCTTGGCTCCAATTTGGTTACCGCATTGACCTGCCTGAATATGAACAATTTCTCTCATTTTATCTTATTTCAACGTAATTTTCATAAACAAGTACCAAAAGATTAGGTAAACGTTTACAGTTTTCTAAACAAGTTTTTGTTGCTATGGTCCGATACTTTTGTTTCGAAGCTGCCGCCTTGTCAAAACCAATTTGAAGTTTTAAAAAATTGTGTTTATATTTTCAGGTTCAATTATTTGTAAACACTCTTGGTACTCTGAAATTAAAGGCTAGATCTATGTAATAACTGTTTTTCCTCACGTACTAATGAATAGCGTGTGAAACGTTGTTAAAAAGCATTTGAAAGTGAATTTTCATATAATTTTAAAAAATAACAATTTTTAAATTTAAAACATAATGACATGTTAATTTTGTTTGACAGGCGCAGATAGAGTTTATTTTATGGATTGGTGCATTCAAGTGAAGCGAATCAATTCTGCGTTCAGCCAGGTCGATTAGAGATTATCTACCCTGGAGTTAAAGCCACTACATCCACATATGTAATAGCCATTACAGTTTCTTGAAATTTCAGAGGAAAGAGCACCCGAAAGAAAGTTTTCCGACGGCCACCTGCGAAAATGACAAATAGCACACTACCTAGAGCCTATAGAGGTACTCACGATAGCACGATACACGGTATGATAATAGACTATGACTGCGCAGGCTGCGTTCCGGTCTTCTGACGTCACGCGGCTGTAAGACTACACATATGAGACTGCTCATATCTTTTTTATTGTCAGGTATGGTATAAATAGATAATTCTTTGTAGGCTTGCATATGAGTTCGCAACAGCTATCCATTTAACGTTTAAAAAATTTTCACGGCCAATAATAACTAAATCCCAGAGTTTTCATAGTCAACTTTTCTTTTTCTTACAGCCGCCATATTGTTTTTTTATGACGTTTGGTACAAAAAAATCAAGGAAAACAAAAATCAATAACATTAAAAAAAATTGTAAAAATTTCATTCTACTTTTTTTCGAAAAAAAATAAAGATTTTTCTAAATAGATTTAGCTCAAAGAAAAACACAAGCAAGGATGGAAGCAATATAATTTAACATTTATTTTATAAACAACTTCGCCGAGATTAATTCTTTAATTCAAAATCCAGCCGCATGACGTCATTGCGCAGTAGTGACCAAAATAGTAACAGCAATCGGCATACCGTGTAATGAGTATCATGGGTTGATCAAGCATGATCTTTGATCAATCAATAATTAAATATTGTACTGGCTGAATATGCTAAAAGGGTGAAGCCAAGAAATTCTTCCATCTAGAAGAAGAAGGATAAACATAACCAAGTTTTCAAGTTTATTTTTTTAACTTTCAAAACTCGTAGAAGTCATGAATGCTATTTTTTGTATTTTTATTTTTTTGTGTGTTTTACTTTTGAGTTTTGATTTAAATTGTTCCCTAAGGTTCATAAATAGGGACTGCGAAAATTCAATCTGAGCACTAATTTTGTTAGACACATAAGAAATAAGTGGTTTTTTTTACATGTAGGCACCTAAATCTAAAAAATTATTTTAGGATTTAAAATGATTTTTATGCTTCTGAAAGTGTCCAGAAAGTTCGCAATAAATAAACTGCAGTTTTAAACTATTTTTTTGTTATCTTTGGAAAGTAATTAACGGAACAGTGGACAGTAGGCACATACCTGCAATGGATCTAGAAGATGTCATATTCCCATCTATAGAAGAAGAACTAAAAGATTTCCTCACCAAACCTGAAAGGTTGCCCATACACCAATATGAAAGAAATCAGCAGTTCTGGCCAAGAGAACCGAACGTTGGCGAATTGTTGTATTTTGATACCTTACCAGCATCAACAACTCTGAAGGTAAAGAGCGTAACTATAAGAGATTGTTTTTGTATGATTTTCAAATTTTTTAGAAGCTCTTTATTAATTTTCTAAATCTACCCTTGGCTATGCATTTTAAATGGAAGATTATTGTGGTGTCCTTGCTCTTCATAAGATATAAGTCTTGATATAAGTACAGCCAACTTGTACTTTGGTAATTATTTACATCCCGTCTCCTATAAGTTTCATCAGTTTTTTCGGGAGTAGCGAAATAGGGGTGCTGGGTGGGTAAGAAGCTAAAAACAGCCATTGCAAACTAATATTAAGGTCACAACTAAGGCCCCTTTGACACTACGGTCGAATTTCTATTTTTTTCTTCACTTTCAGGGCAAGGAATATCTTCGAGATTAACAGTAACACGATTTTTATTTTAAATTTTGCATTTATTTTGTATTTGCATTCCAAAAATCGTGACATCGTTCACTATTATGGTCCGGATACGTTTGAGTGCGCTTGGTGCGTTCGGCCGGGATGGGATATGAGTTTCCGGCCGCTTGATGGCGACTCTGCCCACTCGACACGCTCTGGCCTTGCATGTTTATTATGTGATATTCGCTGTACTAAACAGGCCCAGACTCAGGTAGATCGACTTTTAGTGCCGTTTTTTCCGCTTATCTTGCATTTGCAAAGCAAATGAATACCTTCCTGGTGTTACTATAGGCACGTCCTCCACCCCTATATAGGTGCCATAGTGAAACTGTAGGACTAGGACACGCAGATGTAAATAATGACCTGTGTACTTTTTCTGGAATTTTACATTGGCGTAAGGGGTAAGGGTAAGGGTAAGGAAGGTACCATTAGAAAGGCTTAACTCTAAATTTGCATGATTTTTACTCCCTTCTGCAACATATTCAATCAAAGGGTACCAACCTTAAAATTGCTTAGAACCCTTCCCTTGTGATTGTGATACATTGAAATTAGTCCAAGAGTTTATCTCGTCAGGCTAAGGAGAAGGGCGAGGAGAAGGAGGACGGGAAATTTGAAGAAAATTGTTTTCTTTGAGAATCTCGAAAACTATGGGGCCTAATATTACAGGAGCTCTTAATATTAATTACAAACATAATGGCGATTCTTAAAATTTCTTCAGTGGCGTAGTTATGGGGGTTCTTTTTTTTTAATCCCCAATACTTCTTCTTTGCCACTGGAGAAAATCAATTTTTTTAAACTCATTTTGAGATTATACATGGTGGGGAGAGCAACGAACGCCTCGGTCTGTGTAGCCTAAATCGTGCACAATTTAAAAAAAATTTAAATTGGGTCTTATACAGGATCGTAGTGCAGGACCATTCCATTTAAAAAAAACATAACTTTGGTATGTCACTGTCATATTATTGGTTTGGATTTTTTTGTAACAGATGCTTGCCACTTAAGGAAGGTTGTTCAGAAAGCCATTTCTTCCTCTCACTTCCGTCCTTATAGGTTGTTTTTGGGAATTATTGGGTCGTTTTGATTTTTGTTTTGTTTATAAAATTTATGTTATGTTACATATTGCATTGTGATTTTGCTATTATTGTTAAATTGATATTTAATGGGGGTTTACCGTTTATGAAATAAAAAAAAATAAATAAATAAATATTGGCTCTGTAGATCATCGTTATCAATTACTATTGATGAAGTGGCCAACAAGGACTTCAAGAAGCTATGGGGTGATATCAAAGCAAATTTTTAATTATTATTGATGCTTCCAACTTGGCAATTATTGGTTCAACAAGATGCGGACTCTCGCCACCATTTGAGGCACGTTCTTTGCAACTACAAACCATTTGGATCTTGGATTTCAACTTTGGACTCTGATTTCATGGGGCGAGGCGTGAGGCTAACAAGCCATTTTTATCGCTCCCTTTGTTGGCGCGAAACAGACTATTACACGCACAACAAACGTCTATAGTATTACCATTAGAAAAACCGGCATTACACTCAGCACATGTAGTCCCCATGGTGTTTCAGGAAGACCTTTTATTAATTATTTTTATATTAAGGACTTTATATTTATTATTTTGTTTATTTACTTTTTTCGGCTGATTGAGCGTTGGTATGAAAATGATGTATAAAAAAGAACAAAATTGCTGTTGCAGAAGAGATCGGTTAGAAATATAGTCCTGCATACCTAAATATAATATTTTTTTCGTTGTAGCAATTATTTATGTAAAATCTTTCAGATGAAGAGGGATTCTGATTCCGGTGCTATTGTTGACATAATAGAGGTGCCTGTACAGGAGGCTGGTGCTGATGCCAAAAACTCCATGTCCCTTGGTCGGGCGCCTGCAGCTCCTGATGAGGCTGTTCGTGGTAACGCAATGTTCATTCCTTTCTGGCCTGGTAGTTTTCCGGATCCTACATCCAACCTGCCAACTCATACCTCAGTACTTGATACGGGCAAGTAAAACTTTACTTTTTAATTTAATTATTCAAAATTAGCTTAAAATTATCTAACAGTTGTAAAGTGTATTAATTATCTATACATGTAGTCTGTGTATCTATGTATTGTTATTAAGAATTTATCATATTCCAGAATTACTGACTGTGCCTCCTGGTTTCACCCACGGCATTACCTTTGACACTGATGGTAGAACAATAGTATCTGATAAGGATGCTAAAGTTTCACAGTTCAAGTTGAATACCAGCAATGTTGTCAATTTACTGGAACTTGTTAAACAGGAACAGGATCTTTTGGGTAAGCAAAAATATTGGCAAGTAAGAAATTTTTCGTTAAATGATGAAAAATCTAGGAAATTGGGAGCATGAAACAAAAAAAGAAGAAGAAGTAGCTCAACAGAAAGATCATCAAGAGGATATTCCTGAAGAAAAAGAGGTCCTCCCAAACGAAGTTCCCCTGCTCAACATAAGCACCGCACCACCTTCATCTGGCGAGTTACATGGCACTGAATGGGCGATACTCCTTGACACCAGTCAACCAGTGCCAGACTTCAACTCTCAGATTCCTGACATGGCTTGCACTTTCCCCTTTGAGCTTGATCCTTTCCAGCAGCTGGCCATTCTGCACTTGGAGCGACACCACCACGTGTTTGTGGCTGCCCACACTTCTGCAGGGAAGACCGTAGTTGCTGAATACGCTATTGCTTTGTCCCGACGACACATGACACGTACCATTTACACATCTCCCATCAAGGCGCTCTCTAATCAGAAATACCGTGACTTTAAAAGACAATTCAAGGACGTCGGCCTGATCACTGGAGACTTCCAGATCAATACCACGGCCGCTTGCCTCATCATGACCACGGAGATACTTAAATCTATGCTTTATTGTGGCAGCGATATAACCAGAGATCTTGGTAAGTGCAGATATTATTTTTTATTGAGACATATGTATACAGGGTCTCCAAAAATTATGAGCAAATTATGATCTCAAGAAGTGATTCTGCTCGAACAATTTCTGCTCTCAAAAAATCAATATTTTAATTTCAGTTGTACTTAGATAAACCAAATTTGGTACGTGTGAGTGTATGAGTATTCATTCAAAGATCATTCATTGAGAGTACATTGAGTGTAGTTAAATTGCAACATTTTAAAGGGTTGTTAAGGGACGATGCACCCTTAAAATGTTACAGAATTTTTTAACCCATTGGCCGATTCAAGAAATTATTACTTTATTTTATGGAGAATTTATTCTGATGAATGATAAATAAAACACTAATGTTTAAAAAAATTTTAAAATTTCATCATCAGTATCAATGTTTTACGATAACCATTCTCTTTTGCAATTTGTTTGATAATAGAAATTTATTACACAAATAGAAAAACTTATTACACGAAACTTTTTTTTATTATTCAAATCAGATTACAAATTTATAATATCTATAACTTATAATAACCCAGTTATTTTATTATTAAAAAATTTGAATCGAAATTATTAAAATAATACTCTGTTAGGTATCTAATATGTGCACTTTATGAACTAAAACTAAAACTTTACTAATTATTTTTCTTTTAATGCACGCAATCTGTTAAACAATATGTAGAATTCAATACACATAAACGTCCTATGATAATTTTAAAATCTACATGACTGCTATCCTAGTATCACAATCGTAGGTATGAGTAAATCACATCAGGTAAGGTACATCCAAATCATATAAAAATTGTAAATGAGGAGCATTCATATAAACACCAAATTAGACAAAGGTAAAATATAAAAAATTCTGAGATATGCGACTGTAAAGGATGAGTTGGATATATTGAGTTTATTATTTATTAGAGGATCAATTAGTAATAGTGTTTTAAATTTTTTCGAAAAATTCAATTTAAATAAAGATGAATTATTGATAATTTCGAAAAATATACTAATTGATTCTCTACACATCATTCATCACCATATTTATGGTTGATTTTATAATATTTGTATTTATTAATTTTATTAGTATTATCTTCCAATAAGACTGATTTGTATACTGTGTATATATTGCAACCTACTAAATGTAGACAGTAAATAAATTCTAAAATTCTTGAGTTCAAGTTAAAAGTTCAGTCAAACCATGCATAAATTCAGAATGTAAAATGATAAAAAAATCACTAAAAAAATTACCAGAGAGAACATCAGACAACTACCAAGGGTGACAACCCCATACAACAAAAAAAGCACAAATGTCATAATCTATCCATCCTGCAAACCATCTACCCAAAAGCTATATGTATCTTGCGAGCAAGTGAAAACACAATCTAGACAGGCCCCGAAAAAAAATTCATGCCAAGAGTGAACCTACAAAATTGTAAAATCAAGAGTTTTGACAGTTTACAGAGACTCACTCCCAGACATAGACTTTTCATTTTTCCCCAAAGCCTGCCCAAACCACGCTTTCACTTACTCACAAAATACAAGATGATACAGTGGTAAGTACAATAAATCGAATGGTCTGCATGTAAAGCTAAATTATGAATAAATTCAAATAATTTTTTTACGAGAATTATTAATATTTGTTGTTTTTTCTAAATGACAGATTATGTTGCTACAAAAAGGCATACTTATAAAATTTTCACTGTTTTCGGGAAAAATTTAATTTGTCTCCAGCCTTTTTTTGGTATTTTCTTTTTATGATTTATACTGTATTACTCTTTTTCAGATATTCTGCAGTCTGAGCATGAATTCCTTTCCAAAGGCTGTCCAGACCATACCTTCATATTCTCACAAGACATACAACCTTCAAACAAATAGTCTACAGGACAGACAGATGAGACCTATGCTTTTTCCACTGTACAAAGTTTCCACCCTTGGCAGCTGCCCGATGCTCTCTCTGGCATTTTTTTTGTTGTGTCTGTCTGTCACATAAGCTTCGGCCACACTAATTCAGAATTCACCTAATTTCATTTTTTATAAAAACATAAATTTTACACATATAAAAATATAAAAACACACATAAAAACTTTATACATTTTTCCAATTACTTATTATACTGAATTATTATTAAAAATAAGTTTCAAATTATATACAGGGTGTCCGGTAAGTACCTCCTAATCTCTCGGGAGCATACAGGGGAGGTCAAAATAAACCTAGTCTGTCATAAAAAAAAAATTTCTAAAGTGTCCCTAAACGGAGATACAGAGCCCCAAAATGGTACCCTAAGATTTACTTTTTTGGCTCTAACTTTTGAACCGACCTGTATAATTTGATGAAATTTTATTTTTTTTATAGAGGCCATAGAGTCTCATTAAGCCATATCAGAGTGGATGTTTGACGTCCTAAAGGAAGTCAGGAACAGACTTACCACCACACTCATTGTATCAAAGTTTTGACAGGTGTCATTTTACAGAGCTGAAAACTTATTTTTTCAATACGCTGGTCGTTCATCTTCACAAAAGGTACTCTTAATTTATTTCGATAAAACTAGCGGTTCTCAAGATAAATCGACTTTTATGCGAATTTTGATCAAGTTCCGTCAATAGCAATCCATTATGTAGGTAGGTTTATCAACAAGAACCTGATTTTTACCGCTGTTTGTGTTTAGCATTAGTAAATTTTGAGTGTTTCGCATACCTAAAAACCGATTTCTCTCGAAAACCATCAGTTTTACCGAAATAAATTAAGAGCACCTTTTTTAAAGATGAAGTATTAGACTATTCAAAAAAATAGTTTTTAGCTCTGTAAAGTGACACCTGTCAAAATTCTGACTCAACAAGTATGATGGTAAGTCCGTTCCTGACTTCCCTGACGACGTCAAACAGCGACTTTAATATGGCCTGATGGCTCTCTGTGGCCTCTATAAAGTGTTTAAATTCCATCCAATTATACAGGTCGGTTCAAAAGCTAGAGCCAAAAAAGTAAATTGCGGGGCACCCTTTTAGGGCTCCATATCTCCGTTCGGGGACACTTTAGGAATTTTTTTTTTATGACAGACTAAGTTTATTTTGACCTCCCCTGTATGCTCCCGAGAGATTAGGAGGTACTTACCGGACACCCTGTATAGAAATAATTGTACTCATTCTTCTTGACGTCGGTAGTAAAAACTCTCACAGTTATTTATTTTAATTCATATACACCAGGATCATAAAGTTGATTTTTGTTTAATGTTAGAAGAAATGCCTTCTAAGAAAATGAGTAATCTTTTTTGAGTAAACTTTATTTCTGCGTTCATTTTCATGATGAGAATACAAAGCTTCCAAATGTTCTTGAATAGTGCTACCAAACGTTTTGAATTTTAGATTTATACGTTTAGATTTGCGAGCTTCGTATTCATCTGAAAGTTTCAGCAGCTTTTCTTCATACATGGGAATTTTTTTCAACAATAGGTTTCTCTCTTTTTCTTCCTGCAAGAGTTTTGCACCTCGATTTTTGTAACGGTTTTGTTCCTCTGCTGAGTGTTCTAGGTCTAAAAAATTTTCCATAAAGAGGCAAGTCTGTCCAATAATTCAAAAAATTCCCTATTCTCTTCATAATACTGTTGCCACTTTTCAATTTCGTTTTCATATAATTCGATCAAATCATGGGAGTATTCGTCGAAATTAAAAAAACGAAAACTTTTTCTTTGTTCATCATCGCAATGACACGTCCCACAGTTCGATTAAACTTGTTCTTTTTTTCACCACAAACGCCTTGAAATTTTCCTTTATCAAATTTTTGCAGCGCTCTAGTTCAGCTTTCAGAGATTCTAAAGTTTCCAGTGAATTTCCTTTATGATTTTCAAGGAACGAACCTCTCTCTGTAACATCAAATTCCAATACATCCCAACAATCTTCAATTCTTTTTCTCAAATGTTGATTTTCTTCTTTGACAGATTCTAACTGTCTCGACAAGCTATCATAAGAATTTTGCAATTGTTTCATATAAGATGCAGTCAAATTAATGGTAGTAGAAGATGGTGAGAGAAGTTCCTTTTCAAAATCGAGCGACAGCTCCAGCTGTAATTCTATTATATCCTATATTTTGCTTTTACACTTCAAAAATAGTTCACTGCGTCGAAACTTTTCTTCCTTTAAATCATTAATATGTCTTGAAAACTCCTCAATTTTTTGTGCCGAGGGCAAGGGTGAATCTTCCACGATGATAGGCGCCTCTTCGAGTGCTACACAAAGCTCCATTTGTTGTACACGAAGTTTTTTAAGTTCTTGTAACCGTTCTTCTACTTGAGCCTCGTACTCGTCAACAAGTCTAGCAGCCATGGCTTTCGCCTGGTAAAAACTGAGTGAGTTATCCCAGATGGGCATGGACACCTGTAGATCTTTGCATAACTTCGATAACTTTGAGAGACTCTCTTCAATCTGATCAACAGTCTGAATACGTAATCTAACAATATCATCGTGGATTTCTGAAAATGCATTTTCTATGTGTGTTTTGAATATTTCTGTCCAACTTTCTACATCTACATCGTTCTCTCCAAGTTTAATTACTGTATGACACCATGAAAGGGTGAATTTCCTTTGGATTTGTTCAATATCAGCCATTAAATTTTGTACCCAAGGCCTTGATAAGATTTCTTCTTCAGCATTACAATCGCCCACCTTAGTTTTATTCATTTTTAAGATTTCTAAAATAAATATTTGTAGTAAACAAATACAACACAACTTTAAAACTTAAACCATCAAGTCAACACAACACACATATTGAAGGTCTTGAGTCTTCTTAACTCTTAATGCAAACTTAAACTGTTCACCACACCATTCTCAATTATGATTATATTTTGTATTTTCAATTTTCGATTAGCATTTTATTTTCGAATTCCATTCCAACTTCTCCAGACTACAATAATGAATAATCACAGAAGATTCAGAAGAAAGAACTCAAGAACTGGACAATCCAAATATTCCAAATTCAAAGTTCAACCGTTCAAAAAACAACACAAATTAGCCATAAACCTCATTTATCCTCAACAAAACAATGAAATCAGAAAATATTAATCACTAACATACTTTGGAAACATTTCAACACAAATATTAAGGATAATTTCTAACACCACTACATTTAATATTTCATTTAAATTTTTTATGATTTCTATATGGAATGGTTCTATATTGCTGAATGTAAAGGAAAAGTTATCTAAATTACAAAAACCTGGAATTTATCGATCAAACTGCTCTCATTGTAATTCACTTTATATAGGACAAACTTGTAGAAACCTAGAAATTATATAACGAACACCTAAACTCTTATGAACTCAAACATCCAGAAAGATCAAATTTTGCAAAACACTTTATAGAAAATAATCACACTCTCACAGCAAACAACAAAAATTGAATTACTTCATCATTGTGATCATTATTTTAAATTAAATTATCTTGAATCTCTAGACTCTAGAGATCCACAGACCTTTACATAACCAACAATACACAGTAATAAATCATTATGCTAGAAACACATCGTTCTCCACTGCTTGATTTTCTTCTTGATATCAACAACTAAGAAGATTCTGATGAAATTATATTATGATCTAGTTAGTTCTGTTAAAATTCATTTAAATCTAGTTACTTGTTTTATGATCACTTAGGTTACCATACTGTTGCTGTGTTACTATATCAATAATTTTATTTACATACGTCTGAAGATGCTACCTTAAAAGTAGCGAAACATGTGTAATGTTTATAATATCCGTCAGTATACGTTAGAATTGTTTAAAACATTAGTGTTTTATTTATTATCCATTGTCCCATTTTGTCGGAACACTAACATTTTATTTTGTTAAATAAATAAACACTACTGTCGCCGTGCAGTCGCGGCCATGTTGTCTCGCCTCACATTTTCTCCACATAACAGTATCAATAAAAAGAAACTCATTTTAGTAATACCACACACTACTATGTAGTAAACAATCAGATAACAAAACCGAATGTTTCCAGAGTACTGCATCTTTGACGAAGTCCACTACATCAATGATAAAGAACGCGGGCATGTTTGGGAGCAGGTGCTAATCTTGCTGCCGGCTCACGTGTGTGTGGTGTTACTTTCGGCCACTGTGCCCAACACAGTACAGTTCGCCGACTGGCTGGGTCGTACTCACAAACGTAAAGTTTATGTAGTGACTACTCCACGTCGACCTGTACCTCTCAAGCACTACCTTTATACTGGTACTGGTGGTCACTCTCGCGACCATAGGTTTTTGGTACTGGATAGAAATACTTGGAACAGTGAAGGGTAAGTGTTGTATTAATCTGACATTATGTATGCTTTATGCCTTGTCCGGGGTGAACGTGATTTTAATTCAGGGTGATCAGTAACTGCCATACTCCATATACAGGTCGTTATAGAGCCCGGTAAGATTAAGGATAATCGAGAGAAAAAAATTGAAACCGCTGATTAGTTTTCAAATTACAGCGTTACCCTCATCCAAGTTTGAAGCTAATTATTTTAATTACCACGATAAAAATAAGTTAACAATTCGGTCTGCTAGAGTACCTGTATTAAATACTTCATGATTAAAGTTTTTTTTTCCACAAAACTTTCATTACAGAGAAATTAAAAATGTTTAAAATGGATCACATACCTAAATCTGAATTAAATTTGAAGTCTAGCAACCATACAAGCTCACCTTAGCATATAAAATATTGAAATGCCTTCATTGCCACAGAAATAAAAATAAGAAAAATAAAATCTAACCCGAACTTATTCACATGTTCAGTGCAGTATTGCCACTTTTATTTTTACAAAACTGGTCACATCTTTGGGAAAAAAGTACTCAAGTACAGCACTGCGGAAATAATTTTTTTACTACTTTTAAAAAGAGAAGTTTTATCACAGCATGCTCCGAGTACGTGAATTACCGATCACCCTGAGTACGATGGGATTTTAACGCTGACCTGACCTGACCCTGGAGCTGGGACCTGTCTTTGATGATTAAAAAAGACTATTAAATAATTTGGCTAATAGGAAAAGCGAACTACTCACTTGTGAAAAAGATTCCTCGTTTTATTTTATATGAAGAGATTTTCACCAGGGCTTCTTTTCGATACTACGTTATGCAACACAAATAACACACGAAGACCTCAGACTAACACAAAACTACATTGATTCTCTTCGGAACGCTCAAATTGAAATGCAAAATCTTTCCTGGTACGAACTGAAATCCCTCAGTCTTTACCTGCCATTTCTTTCCTACCTCAGCTTTCCACCAATCAGCGTGCAGTTTGCCAAAATCATACGATCTGTATTTTCGACGTCATTTATCTGCTGTTGCCGCGCTCATTCTAAATTTACCTTTACTTGCCATTTTCAAGCTAATTCGCCGACGTCCTTTTTATCCTTCTAGGGAAAAGTGCACTTTCTGCCAACTGTTCGTACCTCTGACGGCTGGTAATAACGTGAAATTTATGACCTTAAAACTTCTTAATCGGTTTCTTATGACTGCTAAAATTCATTTATTCAATTTATCGCCTTTATCATAAATATACCATAAATCAAATACCAGACGAAATGAACTACATATCATCAAAATACCCGGAAAAATTTTTGGAATCTGTAGGTACCCTTCATGTCGCCTGAAATACAATGATTTAAAATGAGAAAATTAGTAAAATTTCTAACTACGCACAATTTAATAATTCGCAAGCCTTGGATTCTTTATTGCCTACAGATGTGCATTGGATTTTCTCTCCTGTACAGTCAATTATTGACGAAATGTTCTAAAATTATGTACAGTCGAGCACCTCATTCTCAAAACTTATAAAACTTCCTACAAAACCATAATTAATCCTTTCTTTAAAGAGTAGCAAGCAGCGCATGCTACAATTTAAATTAGATTTAGATTTAGATTCCCCATGAGTGGGCCATCGTGACACCTCCACTGCGACGAAAGGTCTATTGTGGCTCACATCTAGTCGTGCTTCATTAATCCCATCAGGTCAGCCTGTTTAAGGAAGCTGACCATCTTGACTGTTGTTAATGTATCCAGGTCCTCCGGTGTGAGAAAGTCTCTCCCGAAGGTTTGTAATCTGCTCCTTCCCAAAGCAGGACACTCACATAGGATGTGTTTTGCTGCCTCCAAGCTTAGGCGGCATTGGCCTTGATCGCTAAACCCATCCTGTGCAAATGATGATTCAGCTTGCAGTGTCCAGTATATAGGCCTATTTGGGCTTTCAACTCTTTCGTGTTAAGCTCAGTAAAAATAGTTCTGCCCTTTTTTTTCGAAGTACCCTGTATAAAGGTCTTCGAATTGTCAATCTTGATAAGTTTTGTCAGTGATGGAGGACTTCTCTCTCAGCCCATTTTCATATTGTTGTTTTGGCAATATTCGGTGATATGCCAAATGCTGGATCTGGTCCGATAAATTCGATTCGGCACCTTTCCTGGCCAGAGAGTCGGCAAGTTCGTTCTCTTCATATCCAGCATGGCCCGGAATCCAGGTCAGAGTTACTTCGTTGCTTTTTGCTAGAGCATTCAAGGTTAGTTGACAGTTCCAGACCAACTTGAACTTGCAGTGGCTGGAGCTAAGGGCTTTTAGAGTCGCTTGGCTGTCTGAAAATCTCTTTATTGATCTTGTTGGCAGTGAATCTTTTCCTGCAAGGGATGGCATTTAAGTAAGTACATATTCATTTTGCAGCTATACCCAAGCAATAACATCTGTAAAGTCACAAGATAAGTCAAAGACGCCAATAAAGGACAAGCATGGTCGAGAGCGTCAACATTACCAACGGCCTGGTCCCTCGGGTACACCGACTGGTTATGTCCATCCCAAACACGACCTCTACATATGGCGGGGGCTGGTGGACCATCTCCAGCGCCTCGACCTCCTGCCCGTTGTCGCATTCTTGTTCTCACGAGCTCGCTGTGACGCAACCGCAGAAGGATTGCGAGGACTCGACTTGACTACAGCCAAGGAGAAGGGGCGAATCAACCTGTTTTACGAGAAGTGCATAAAGAGTCTGAAGGTAAAAATTGTTTTAAAATTTTAGGTTTATAATAACTTTAGTTAAACTGAGTTAAAATTGAGTAAAACATTTGATTGCTGATTTTAGTTCAGGACGATATAAATCCTACATGCTGTGCAGGAATGAATCATTATACAAGGATAAGGGCTAATCACAGCTCAGCAGATTCATTACACACACTAACAGCTAACAAATAAATGAACACTGTTGCCAGTACAATATTATTTTATTTGCTGAAAATTTTTGTACTTATTTTTTAAAGTTACTCGCAAAAGGTTTTACAATAATTATTGCAATTAAAATTTGCTAATATAATAATTGCTATAGTAAACTTTCCTCGACTTCAGCAGCTTTTCATCTTAAAAAACTTCTGATATAATATTTTGAATTTGTGTTTCAGGAAATTTTATACATAATATCTTGAAAACTTTAGATGTTCCATAATATCAAAATTAAATAAAAAGACTTTTAAAGATAAATACCACACTTATTTTTTATTGATCTTTTTTGTTTGAAAATAAATTTGTAGGTAATCGATCCATCAAAAAATATACAGGCTGTTCTATTAAAAAAATATACATTTTTAAAAATAATTTGAAAATGGGAATTATTTTTTTGTTCAACAGAAAAAATACTACTAGCTTTCTAATTTAGCTGACATCGTAAATTCAATAATAACAAAGTTAGCAATAGTGCAGACTTAATTAAAAACACACTTGTGGTTAAAACACACAAACAGTGGTTTCTTTTATTCTTAGACTATTTTATTCGTTAATTGTGCACAGCTCAGAATTTTTAACGAACATTTGAAATATCCAAATCCATAACCGGTCCAGAAAAAATAGACTGACTGGACCCAGTTCCTCCTTTGAAATTTATAGTCGTAAAATTATGATTTGAAACTAGGTGTCCAATCAAAAATCAATTAAAACTGCATTAATGATATTAATGACATTAATGTTTTGCGTCATCCTATAATAGGACCAATACTATGGTCTGTTGGATGACCTTCTTGTCAATAAATAAAATAAATAAATAAATAAATGACCCCAACAAGAGAGATATTGGTGACCGAGAGAGAGAGATCAACAAAACTAAAGACAATGAAACATCAGGAGACGACGAAATTCCGGCAGAAATCATAAAGTTAATTAGAGGAAACCAAATAGGCATACTAGTTTACCTTTACAATACAATATACAGGGTGAGTCAGTTTTTTGTAGCAGGACTTCACCAGTTTATACAAGACTGGTTTTAAGGCATAAAACTTCCAATAAACATATGTCCAGAAAAACTTGGACAGAAAAAGCAGCATAACTTGGACATTTCTCAATATTTTAATTTTGTTGATTTTAATTTAATAAGAGGTTGTTTTTTTATAATTTAGAGTACACAAAACGAAGAAAACCACAGGTGAAATAATTCATCAGTGGCGTAGATACAGGGTATATGACCCATTTTTCACTCAACAACTTCTATGCCCATGGACTTACAAGACCTTACTTATCAGTGTTGGATTACCTGTAGATTTCTTACAAACAAAGGTATTCTTAAGAAAATTGGAAATTCCCCATAGTTTTTAAGTAAATTGAGTCTAAACTACCTCAAATCACTTATTTTGTTATACTAAATCACGGATTTATTCAATTATTTTATATCAAAAGATATATCAATTAATATCAAAAAAATGAGCTTATTATTTCGGTATGATGCGGTTTAGACTCAATTTACTCAAAAACTATGAAGAATTTCGAATATTCATAAGTACCTACACCTTTTTTTGTAGAAAACTCCAGGGAATCCAACGCTGATAAAAAGGTCTTGTTGTAAGTCCATGGGCGTAAGCTTTTCCGGACATATGTTTATGGGAACTTTTATTCCTTAAAACAGGTCTTCTACAAAATTGGTGAAGTCCTGCTATAAAAAACTGACTCACCCTGTAAAACACCAGGATCATCCCTAAAGAATAGCTTAGGTCAACATTCAGTACACTGCCGAAGAAAACTAAGGCAAAAGAGTGTAGCGACCACCGTACTATCAGTTTGATCGGTCATACCTTCAAGATATTCTTGAAGATAATCCATCAAAGGATTTTCAGGAAAATTGAACCAGATCTTAGTGAGACACAGTTTGGCTTCCAAAACGCAATGGGAACAAGAGAACTTTTTAATGTATTGACCCAAAGGTGCATGAAAGTCAACCAACCAGTGTCTTGATTATAACAAAGCTATCAACAGGATACGCCACAATCACCTAATAAAACTATTGAGAGAAAAAACAGACAAGAATGACATCAGGATAATAACTTGCCTTTATTTCAATCAGACCACCAGGGTATGCGTATAAAAAGAACTCTCAGAAGAAGGAAACATAAAATGAGTAGTAAGACAAGGCTGTGTGCTCTCACCATTGCTCTTCAACCTATATTCGAGGATATAGTACGGGAGGCAGTGGTATGTCAAATGATAACGAGTAAAAGTTAATGGGGAAGTTATCAACAACATTAGATAATCGGATGATACCTACAGTGGTTGTCACAGAATCCTTAGCAGAACTCCAAGATATAATGGATCAGATAGTAAAAACAAGCAAAAACAGAGGACTTACACTAATCACAAAGAAGACAAAATTTATAGTAATCACAAAGACAGGCAACAACAAAAAAAACTATGGATATGGGAGAACCAGTGGAAAAAGTCTGCAAATACAATAACAATAGTTGATGAAAACAATGAGTATAAGGAGGAAATAAAATCGAGAATCGGACAAGCAAGAACCATGTTTAACAAACAGAGAAACCTAATTTTCGATGTTATGTATTTCCGGTATTATTGTACAGAATGGAAACATGGACGCTGAAGAAGAACAACATTGACAGGTTGGAAGCATTCGAGATGTGGGCGTATAGGAGAATCCTAAGAATAAGCCGTATTAATATAACATCAGAGTATTGAGGAGGTTGAAGAAGGAGATGGAAGTGGTAAGAACCACTAAAATCAGAAAACGCCAGTACTTGGGACACATGATGAGAGGAAATAAATATACTTTACTACAGAATGTAGAATATAGTACAAGGGAAGATACAGGGCAAATGGAGCACAGGAAGAAGACCCATCTCCTGGGGCCCGTTTCATAAAACATTTACAAATGACAATTCGACAAATTGTCACATTTGTTGTGACAAATTTCTTTAATCATTATAATAAATTACATTGATTTTTACAAATTGGACGCAACACAAGTGACAATTATTTGTTGAATTGTCATTTGTAAATGTTTCATGAAACGGGCCCCTGCGGTATCATCAAAAATCAAAACCGCCATGATGATAGCCAACCTTCTTAAAGGAGATGGCACATGAAGAAGAAGATGTATCCAGTTCAAACTTGCAATGAAAATTTCACAACATGATTAGGTTGATTTTAGAAATATGCAGACTAGCTTGCATTAAAATAATATTTCGGTAGTATATTTCACGAATGTATATGTAATGCACTCATCTGCATTCATATCAGTCAGATACATCACTAACATAAAAACTAGTAAAAAATTAGATATTAGTGACTTATGTAGTACTGTAACAAAAGTACATACCATAAGAAAGATTTGAAGTACTACTTATTATGTACCTAATAGGTGTTAAGTACTTATTAAGTAGTACTTGAAATCTTTTATATGGTGTGTGTTATGTATATGACTGATATGGCATGCTGATAAGTCCATCTTAACATGGACGAAACGGTACCGTTCATTTCTTCAGTTCTCACCTCACATGCTGTGCAAAAGATTTCTGATTTGTTTTACAAAAAACCTTTAGTGGCAAGTTGAATTATTAGAAACTAAATCCCAATAAATTCAAATCTAATATAATCCATGTAGTTCAATAAAACATTATATAAATTCATTAGATGGAATTATGTTTGGTTTTAGTAAAATGATCTGAACCTAAATAGGTATATCAATTATTATTGTTGAACTTTGTTTTAGGAGCCTGACAGAAATATACCACAGGTGGTGGTAATGCGGGAGATCCTCGTGAGAGGTATTGGAGTTCATCATAGCGGAATTCTTCCAATTGTTAAAGAAATTGTGGAGATGCTCTTCCAGCACGGTCTGATCAAGGTAAGTAAATCTATATAAAAAATAAAGATTGTTAATTTAAAAATTCGATCAACAAGCAATAATCATAGGATGTTGCGGAATTTCAAAAGTCAAAATGAAAAAATTCCATCTTCATTTGTTTCCAAGATATTGCAATAGAGATTGCAATAATACAGACAATGAAAACAGTCTGTTCTTGATATTGCGATTCTGTGGTTGCAGTCGTACTTACCGTTTGTCAATTTGTCAGAATTCAACTGTTTTGAAAATTTTGAAACTGACGTGACATTACTAAACATCTAATTCTACAGTAAATATGAAATTTTTCTGAATAAACTTACTAACTACAATTTCTTGCTTGCTACTAAGCTTTTGATTTTCTTAAACATAATTTTTATTTTTTTTTTTGAGGTGGAAATATTTTTATTAAAAATATTAACAATAATTATTATAATAATTAATTATAATTATTAATTATAATTATAATTATTAATTATAATTATAATTATTATAATAATTATGTTTATTGTTTTAAGCTAAAAACAATCTGTGGTGTGGGTGGTTACAATAATTATTATTGATCTTCAGAACAATTTTACGATGGGATACACAGTGATTTTATTATGTCCCTTTGTTTCGAGTGGTGGTAATTCCCAAGTTCATAATTTGTTATTCAAGTAAAAAATATAATTTGAATTAAATTTTAATCAGTTTAATAATTATTGTTATTATCTTTCTAACAGAGGGTATTATAAAGGCTCATCAAGTTAACGGGCAGATTTCTGTGGTCATTTCTGTAGAAGGTATCGAGTCTAAGTGTAAATTTTTTTGTAGTAATTACAAAAATGTTAACAAAAGTCATTTGACGTCGATATTGGCTTCAAAAACGAGCACAGAAATCTGCCCGTTAGCCTAATGAGCCTTTATAATATTGGCTGTAACAGAATCAAAAAAGACCTATCTATTTTGTAATTAATTAAAAATAATAACAATCAAATTATAAAAATAGTTTAACGTTCCCACTATTCATTTTCATTATAAATGCTATTATATGCCTTTATCTTTGTTCTTATAGTTGCTATTTGCGACTGAGACTTTTGCAATGGGCGTGAACATGCCCGCCCGTACTGTAGTGTTCGATTCACTGTCCAAGCACGATGGTCAAGAGAAACGATTGCTACTTCCGGCTGAGTACATTCAAATGGCTGGAAGGGCAGGGCGTCGAGGCCTCGATTCCGAGGGTACCGTAGTGGTTCTCTGCAAGGGACAAGTGCCACCTGATCGTGACCTCAGACAAGTAATGCAGGGCCGACCCAGTCAACTTCAGAGCCGCTTTAGACTCACTTATGGCATGGCAAGTTGTGAAATTTGTTTCGATTCTCGGTGATGTAATGTTTCTAACTGACAACAGGTGTTGAATCTGCTTCGTGTGGAGAGTATTACAGTGGAAGGAATGATGCTGCGCAGTTTCGGCGAGGCTGACCATCAGAAGAGCATGGAGAGTCTCAGAGAGGAGCTGGAAAAGGTACAGGAGAAGATCGAGCAGCTCCAAAGCCAGGAACTTGGGAGTTATTTAATGCCTCTCGGCAAGTATTTTGAATGTGCTCAAGCTTTTCTGAAGAAGCACACTCAGATTATGGTAAGTTTAACAAAATAATTTAATACCTCTAGTTATGTAGTTCATTTTATGCAGATTTGATTGACAGTGTTTATACCCAGTGATTTCTGTCACCCTACACCATAACCTAATTCGTAAATAATAAGTGAATAATAAGTGTGTATAGTTATACCAAACAACAGTTAAATGTATCCTCAAAAAATAAATAACTGACTAGAAAAGAACTCTTTTCAAAGAAAATAGAGCTAGCATTGTCAATTTTGTGTTTTATAACAGTAACAGTGCAACAAAGGAAACATGTTTAGCAGGTGACGTAGTAGCCTATAAGCGAGTCGGGTAGTGTTGCCGTGACTCTAGTCGCAGCGTAAATTTTTTGTCAAGGAAACAGGTGTACCCATCTGAGAAAATCAAAAACTACTGTTTAAAGATTGCACAGGCTACCAACTTGACAGCTGTTTGACAAGTCCATCTAAATAAAAAATAATAGACTTTAGGAATTAAGCATTAGCAGCGGGTATCATAAAGGCTCATTAAGTTAACAAGCAGATTTCTATGGCCGTTTCTGAAGAAGGTATCGACTCTGTATGGAAAATATTGTAATTTTGTCATTCTTGGCATGAAAAGAATTACAAAAATGTCAACAAAAGTCATTTGAGGTCGATATTAGCTTCAAAAACGAGCACAGAAATCTGCCCGTTAACTTATTGAGACTTTATAATACCTGATTAATCAATTTCTTATATTATCAGTAACATTACTTTGGTCTTCTAGGAGAGACTAGCTTTACACCCGAAAATAACTAAGGTGTTATCGCCGGGCCGAGTGGTGCTTTTAACACGTGCCCCACGCATAAACCGTTTAGCATTAGTGTTAACTGCGGCTCATGCTCGCAGCTCCAAGTTCCGCTTGCTGGTACTGGAAGACGAGGCTCTGGAAACGAAAGAAGAGCAGGAGGACACTTGGTGCAAGATGGTTGGGCTGGCCAGCGAGCAGGTGTTTTGTCCCACGGGTGCGCCCAATCATGCAATCATTGAAGTCATAGCAAGTGATATCATGCAGATTACTTCTGCTACTATTAAGGTGGGTTATATTCGGTATCGATTTACAGTTCAGATTGAGTTGCATTTTGTTTTTTATCTAAACTGAATGTTTCTGAATAATAAATAGAATAAAGAGAGGATATTTTATTGTCTTAAAAAATAGTTGAAAATTAAAAAAGGAGTGGTTTGGTTAGTTCATCTAAACTGTGGTGTTTTCAAATTATTGCAACCTTTACTGTTTTTCACTGCTCAGGTAGACTCAGAGCTGGTTATTAAAGACTGGGAAAAACGTCAGCTAGAACGGTTCCGTGATGATCCCCCAGGTCAATCATGCAGCAAAGCTATTCAAGAACTCCACCGACTTTCACTGGCTTGTGCAACAAATGAACAACAAGATGCAGAACGGCCCAAATACCTTCATTTCATCGATGACCTTCGGGTAAACGATGGAGACATCTACGAGGACCTAAACCACCTTTACCGACTCAAGGATCGCATTGTGGACTACTTGACTGCCACGCAAGCACCCAGCTTCTGCAACCAATTTAAAGCAGTGTACGAGAGAAAGTCTCTTGAAGAAAAAAGGAAAGACCTCGAGTTTCGTCTCTCGAACGCCAGCATGTATCTGTATGCAGATTACGAGAAGAGAATCGAGCTACTACGAGATATGGGATACATCGATAGTCAAAATAGAGGTAAGTGTCACAAAGTTACATTTTATAAAGAGGTAGCGAACAATAATTAATTTACATGATCTATAGTAAAGGCCATAATTAGAATGCAGCATTGCTCTTATAGGGCTCATACTTATACGCCCTTAATTTCGAAAATTATTTAATTCATTGTGCTTCTGTAACAATTTGTACCCCCGCAGACTGCTCTTTTAACAATGATTTCATTCATAAGTGAGGATTGCACAACATGAATCAGCAGAGCAGAGTTTATAACTCCATACATTATTACAATATTCAGATAATTATTATATTATATTCTTTTGAGTCCGTCAAAGTTTATTATATTCTTTTTTTTTTCAAATATACAGGGTGTCCCAGTTCATTCAAAGCAGTCTCTGTGGCCCAAACGATGGATTAAAAAAAAAAAAAAATTGCAAATTCAAGAACAGGATCACAATGGCCATAATTTAAAATTATTTTGTATGTTATGTTAAAAGTCTTTTGTCCTTTGCCATCCACAGTGCATTCTAACTATGGCCTTTACTAAAGAAACAGTTTGGTTCAAAGTAATTTTTTGTCTAGTGCAATTGAAGGGGCGAGTGGCTTGCGAAATGGGTATGAATGAATTGCTGATCACTGAACTAGTCCTGAAAAACGTGTTGAAAGGACTCCGACCGCCCGAAGTAGCTGCTCTTCTTTCCGCCCTGGTCTATAAGGTTAAGAGCAGATTTGGTAGTCAAATGAGCGATGAGTGGTCACCTCTTCTGAAACAGGTTAGTTGACCATATAACTTTAACCGGTCACATTAGTTTGAGGGGAAAAAATGTTATATCAAAAAACCCATTATACTTCATTTTTAGACTAAGAGAAGTAACCTACAAAAAATTATTTACACCACTAAAAGTCGCCAGATTTTTTTCGCGGAAAATTTAAATTAGAACAATAAATATTATTGTCAAGAAATATAGAACTTGTTTTTGGTATAGGTCTAGTTTTCAGGAGAGGTCTTACAGCAGTATTACAAATATTGTGATTTTTGCATATACCAGTAATAATCGTGTTAATGAAGGCTTTTACTTGGAAGTCCTCAGAAACAGCACGGATTTTGATGATTTTGGTTTTTAAAAATTTGTCTTTTTATATTATTTAAAATCAGAAACCTCTGGGAGCGGGGACGACATTGTATTATAAATGGTCACTTTTAACTGTCTCACCATTGGTATCTCCTAAACCATTGGAGATACAGTCAGTTAAATTAGAGAAAAGTTTCACAATTTTATGCTTATAAAAAATCTGTAACAAAATTTAGGACAACTTCAATCGTAGCTGAAATATGCTAACAAAATTGAAACTTTGAGACTTCTTATTTTTGGCACATCTTTTTTATTATTGAAAATTACTTTACAGAAAAAATTGCATGTTTTTTTAGTGCAGGCCACTTTTAGGTCTATTCGTGAAACCTCTAGCCATACGTGAATTTAGCATTTATGAACAAATAATTCCTTAAACTTACACTCAAAGAATGAACTAAAAGAAATAATTTCATACAAATGCATATTTAACGTCATTTGACGGGACTCTAACATTTTTGCCCTCATAGAAAATGGCCGCCACAGGCCTCACTTTTGGCATGAGTACAGAGTAGGAAGTTCATCACCTAGTCATAGTATAAACATCTCTGTCTATGGCGCTCCAATTTAAACTGAAACTCACTATACTTCATTTAATAACTAGGAGGAGTAAATTTAAATAAACCGCCAAAAAAAGATGCTTCTCATTGGTCAATTCATAGGCAAAATTACACCCAGCAAAACTTGTACAGGAAATTGAATCTATGCAACGCTCAACACTACATATACGCTTGTTTTTTTATTGTTGTGTCATTATTGTTTACAAATGTCAGCGTCGAATGTGACACATCAGTTTTATAATCAGTTATTTCCAAAACCCTATAAGTTGTTCTAAATAAGTTCTTTAAAAGTTATTTCAAAACCAAATAAGTTCTTTTTGAAGCCCATTCAGTTCTTTTTAGAGAACAGACATCCTTTTCAGAATTTTGAAATTATTTTTGGCTTTCCATTTTCATCCTGCAAACGATTTGAAGTGCCATTATGGATAATCCTACATCAAGTACAAGTGAGAGGATGTCTCCTCCAAAGAAACGGGAAGAAAAGAGTGTCACCTACAAGATTTTGGAAAAACTACTCTATATGCGTACTTCACCAATAATAATTGAAGAACATATTCCAATCGAACAAGGTGCGGATTTAGACCAAACAGGGACTGCTGTATGTGATAAAGTTAGTTTCAACAACGCACTTTGAATCTGGTCTCAGCACTATAATACTGATATATTATGCAAATCACAATGATTTGTGATACTGCTGTAGAGTCTCTCCTGAAAAGTAGACTTCCTACACCGAAAACAAGTCCTATCTTCCTTATTAATAATTATTGTTTCAATTAAAATTTGCCGCCAAAAAAAATCTGGTGATTTAATCTGGTGACTTTTAGTGGTGTAAATGATACTATGCAGTTTACTCCTCCTAGTTATTAAATGAGATATAGTGCTACGGCGGCGCTCTTATATCACGCCAAACGTGCCATCGAAGTCTTCTAGGAGCTTCACCGGCATAGCTCTAGGTACAGCCACACTATCTCGAACATGCGCAGAACCATCCTGGTATTTGTGGCATTCCTGTCATGTCAGCTAGAAGTGACACAACTTAGTTGACTCATCATAATTGTAGAGAAGGTAAACAAATATGAATCCAGAATATTTCGCCAGTGTTCCTTAGTCACAATATGTATGGCAGTGCCGACTAAAATGTGACTGAGGAGGAAAAAACAATTTCCTCTAACGAATAATTAGAGGGAATTGTTTTTTTTTTTTTGTATAAAAGACCAAAAAGTTTCAAAATAAAACAGAAAATTCATATTGTATTTTAGAATCTACCAGCGGTGCATTGCAAAAAAGTTTAGGGGGGGAAATGTGGGAGAAATTCAGAGAAAAAAATCTATAGATTCTCACAACCATTTGTTATGCCCAATGATGTAAGCCCTGGAGTGTAACCTATTACTACCTATTAACCTATCTACCACCGCTGTTTCATAAGATTAAAAAGCTGCTTCTGGTGTATTCATTTCTGTTTCTAGTTCTTTTTGAGTCTGTTTTGAAGAAAATCGAGAACAAATTTTCAATTTGTGACGTTATTTTCACTATTTCCTAGACTGTAACAATTAAAAAATTACATCAAATAATGAAAATCACTTCACAATGAAATTAAAACAATGAAAATGGTATCACAAAAAAGAATACTTAATTCCCTCAATAAAGGCTCAACACACTTAGATGATGTTTTTAAATCTTAACAAATAAGCCATTTAACATTTCTCTTTTAAGGCCAATGTTATAAACGCTGGTTAAGTTAACTGGCCGATTTCTGTGGTCGTTTCTGGAGAAGATATAGACTATAGGTCGAAATTATTGCAATTTAATAATTACTCTTGGCATAAAAGGGATTACAAAAATGTTAATAAAAGTTATTCGAGGTCAATATTAGCTTCAAAATCGGGCATAGAAATCTGCCAGTTAACTTAACCAGCGTTTATAATATTGGCCGTTAAACAATTAGGCAAGTCAATATTTATAGAAGCCGATATTTACACCGTATTTCCCTATGGCCGGAAAAGCAAAAAACACTGTGTATAAATATATTTTAGTGATGTTTTGATCATTTTTCAGGGTATAGAGAAATTGAAACAGATCCATCAAGACATTGGTGATATGGAAAGGAAGTTATTAATTTCAACGGACGAGTTCCAGGATGATTTAAATTTTGATCTTGTCAAAGTTATCTATGATTGGGCGAATAACAAGGTAAGCAGCAGAATAGACAGCCTGTATGCTGTCCTATTATCCAGTTATACCATGGGCTTTTCAAATACTGAGTATTTTGAAAAAGCTGTATTCTATCAAAGTTATTATGAAAATTGTGGTATGACACTCAATTTTAAAGTGATTTTGGTGATTAATTTGAACGATACTTTAAGTAAATTTAAACAAATTTTAAGTAAACAAACAAAAATTAAGAAGAAAATTTCTCAGTACGTAAGCGGTTGTACCCTTAGGAACGGTCCTGCTTATCAATAGGTATTAGTTGCTGTAACGTAGCCTCTGCCTTTTTTTCATTATTTTTTCATAATTTTTCATAATTTTCATTATGAATTTCGCAAAATAAGAAAACTATATATGCACTGAATATTCTTATTCGTCTACTGGCAAAAGTCGATATTCATTGCATCCTTAACTCTGTCTATTAAATTATTACTTTGAGATGTAAAAAAATTAATTAATTTACTATTAATGTCTGATAGTGTTTAGCTGATATCATGCAAGAAACAGATGTCCAAGAGGGGCTAATTGTGCGTGCAGTGCAGCAGTTACATGAGACTGTGCGAGATGTACGAGATGCAGCACGCATCATCGGTGACCCGGAGCTGCAAAGTCGCATGGACGAGGTCAGTGCAGCTATCAAAAGAGATATTGCCTTCGCTGTTAGCCTCTACACTCAAGGCGACCAAGCTTTTCTTTCAACTTAGCAGTAATTTTTAAATTTTTTTATGAAGTATGAAGATTTTATTATAAAGACTTGATTAAGTAAAACTGGTTTGTTTCATGATGTTGTTTATAATTGACCAAATGGCGTATCGTTATAAAATATTCCCTTCTTGGAGCGCTTTCTCCCAACTCACGTTGACGAGCATTACCTGATATAACATCTCTCTATCCTGCTTGTTCTATACAGGGTGTTAACAGTTATCTGTTCGCCATTTCAACAGAATCACAATTATTTTGGTCTAAAAATAAAATCCAGAGAATAATAATATAAACGTTATAAGCTCCCTTTCGATTAAAATCTTTTTATAAGAAACTGTGCTACTGCTCGCGTCAAGCTGACAATGCTGTCAGGTTTTTACCCATTTAATATGCATTGCCCTATGCTACCCATACATACTAAACTCACTATATTCTTAAAAATGAAAGGTACATCAAATTTAAAGCAAAATATCTTAGATGTAAAAAAACTATTTATAATTTAGTTATTCCTACTTAGATAAATAACCAAATTGATACCACTTGAGTGAATTAATATACTTGGATTCAGTCTAAATAGTCCCATATATCAGTTAAGAATACATGTACTCAAAACATTTTCATCTTCTCATGACACACTGACAACATTTCAATAGCAAAAAAATCCGTATGTCTAAATAATTCATCCCACAATAATTAAAAACTCCACAAGATTATTCTTCAATGGCGATTAAACTTGAAAGACAAAGATAGATTATAATGACGTGAAGAAATTGGTTGCAGATGTCAGTGGCTCTCAAAAATGCTTTTCACTATTATTATTCTGACATCCAGATAATTTAATTTATGACAAAAATGTCAAAATATTATGACGAGACCACTCTCGAAAAATTCTATGATCGTATCAGTTTATTTCTTGAAAAATTCTAATTTCACATTTATTTGTTTGTTTACATTTTTTTAGTAGTAATTTGGATGTTGGAAGTGAAGTCTGAAGTATACAGAGTAAGGAAGAGAGTGGAAGCTAGTGGTGATACACAGGGTTATTCACGGTATACGCCACGGAAGTTTATGGCCGTGGCTCTGGATTTTAGGATCTTTTTATTTTTGGAGTGGATAGAGATTCGGCAGAGGTACGTTTTAAAACTATATTCATAATGTACAGGGTGTCCCAAAAGCATGAAACATATCAAAGTTATGTTTTTTTAAATGGAATGCTCCAATGTTATTGCATTTTTAGATTGCCTGGGAAGAGAAAATAAGATTGGCTTTTACAGTTGGTGTTTAAATTTTGAAGTGGCTTACATGTCCCTATTTTAACTTTTCATGTACTATCCAATGATGTAGATGAAATGTTTATACAGGGTGATAAAAAATTTGAAAAATTCTGAGATTTCTCCACGCGTTGAGAAATAAATAAATCAAAGAAGGTACAAATGTTTCTACACCATAGGATAGTACATGAAAAGTTAAAATAGGAGGACCTCAGGTATTCCTAAAATAGTAGAAAAAATCATGCTTGAAGTACCCAGGCAGTGTTGTGACCGATCTAGATCACTGATCTAGATCATATACCGGGTGTCCCATTAGTGCGGGATTCTTCTCTGCCAGCTTCACTTTTGAAGCTATAAAAAAAGATGAGGGAGAAAAATTGTATGGTTTGAAGAGACCTTCAACCTAAAATAATTTTCAGCTACACAGGATGGCCCAATATCGCTGTACGCCTTACAACTTTGTTATTTTAAATAGGACACCCTATATATTATTACATTTTCAGATTATCTGAAAAAAATCAGTAAGAATGGTTTTCCCAGTTTCAGTATAATGTGAATAGTTTTTGAGTTATAAACAAGTGAAAATTGCCATTTTCCATTTTCAAAGCAGCTTACAATGAAAACGGCTCAAGACAGCAGAAAAAGGTTTACATGTCCCTATGTTAACTTTTTACAAGGTATCCTATGATGTGTTATACAGGGTGATGAAAATTTTCAGATTTTTCATCACCCTGTATAACAATTTCATCCACATCATAGGATACCTTGTAAAAAGTTAAGATAGAGACATGTAAACCTTTTTCTGCTGTCTTGAGCCGTTTTCATTGTAAGCTGCTTTGAAAATGAAAAATGGCAATTTTCACTTGTTTATAACTCAAAAACTATTCACATTATACTGAAACTGGGAAAACCATTCTTACTGATTTTTTTCAGATAATCTGAAAATGTAATAATATGTATATAGGGTGTCCTATTTAAAATAACAAAGTTGTAAGGCGTACAGCGATATTGGGCCATCCTGTGTAGCTGAAAATTATTTTATGTTGAAGGTCTCTTCAAACCATACAATTTTTCTCCCTCATCTTTTTTTATAGCTTCAAAAGTGAAGCTGCCAGAGAAGAATCCCGCACTAATGGGACACCCGGTATAGAGATCTATGATCTGATCTAGATTTCTTTTGACATGACAGATCTATGATCTGATCTAGATCAGTTTTTTTCGATCTAGAATCTTTTTTACTGATAAAGATTTTTCAATAAAAATGCAAGTTTAATGAAGTAAAGCTGGCTAAATATACAAATAATGTGAAGGCCATATACCAAAATCTTACAATTCTGTGTCTGTGTCAACTTCATTTAACTTCATTCAACTGTTTACGATCTCTGAACTCTAACCTATTGGGAAAGACTCGCAATGATTAAATAATGTACCACGCGATATTTTTAGGCAGCACGCACTAGTGCAGTATACCCATCTTTTTCTATCGCATGTTAGCTTTTGGCTAAGAGAGTGAGAAAGAATGACAGAGAATCCCATGAAAGAATAAACACTTGAGAAACGTGACGACCTTGATTAAGCGTGAAATACAAAAGCCGGACTGCGACGGAAATACTGCAGTATAGTTCCTGCCCCTTACACGTTTTTGGTTAAGGGCATGTGTGTATATGGTGCACAGTCAACAAAGAAAAAATTCCTAGCCTTATTTTGTAAAAATAACTGATGAAACAAATAAAAGATAAAACCGTGATACAACATACAACTACACAAGCACTGCCACCTCTACTTACGTAAGTAAAGGTGGCAGTGACACAAGGTATGTCAGCCTGAGACTGAAAACTCGTCCGCGCTGCGCATGACGTCACTATTAAGATAGTAATCCAAGCGCTAACAGAACACTTGAAAATATTTGAAGGTGGAAGTCGACATTTGTGGGGTATAATGAAAACTTTGAAATTGATGTTGAAAAAAAATTGATCTAATTTAGTGATCTAAAACTCAGATCTTTTATTTGATGATCTGATCTTTGATCTAGATCATTTTCAATTTCGAGATCTATGATCTGATCTAGATCTCTAATTTTTAAATGATCTTTGATCTGATCTAGATCTTTTTAGAAATGATCTTTCCCAACACTGTACACTGTACCTAGGTAGGTTGCGTATTGTTTACGTAAAACGTAGAGAATGAATTGTTTACGCGTAAAAGCACATCACGACATCATTGATCACTGATGGAGGTGACAAGACAACTGACTAGAAGTAGCTATGACGTGCTACGAAGACGACGTTTGTGAGTCTTTTTTTCAGTGTAGATGACATTTTGACATTTAACTTAAATCGGAATCCCAATCCCCATCCGCCCATCCCATTGACGAGTTTGATTAAAACAAACAACCGTTTATATAATTATATATTTATTATTATATTTTATTTTATATTTATAATTATATTTTACACAGAAGTAATTTTTTTTATGCAGTTATTGTAGTTTGTAGTTTAGAAACTACGTGCTGTACCTAGTTTTTTTAAACTACATGTAATTTTTCGTGTAGAATTTACATTCTTTACAACTTCCGAACCCTGCTCTCTAGTTCAATAATTATTCTCTTTCGCGATAAATAAACAAGCCTTGTGCACAAGAGTGCATTTGAATTGAAAGAAACATCAACATCATGAGTTTAAATGAAGCAGATTACTGTCCTATTCAACAACATGAGGAGAGGATTATCAAAACGGAAGCAGTAGAAGAGGAGGAAAAGTTTGAGTACGACTCCCTTCTCGCATCCTCAAAGTTGAAATGTGAAGATGAAAAGAATTACTCAAGATACGATCCGTCCGCGGAGTTTAACAATTTTGAGAACATCTCTTCATCTTGCCCTCTAATAATAAAGATAGAACCTGAAGACTCCTCACCGGGACCAGATGACCTTAGTCAAATGCCGGAAGCAGAAAATTTGGCACTAAAAGAAAAAGAGATTGACATCAAAGAACACAAACCGGGATGGGAGCTGATTAAGGGAAGTAGTAGTCATGTTGGAATGTTTAAGGATGGACTCGTCTGGTGTGAGTCCATTCAAGAAAGTGAGTCACGATCTTCTGAAAGGACCAGGGAAGAACAAGCGAAGTATAACTGTGCCCATTGTTTGTATAAAACAAATAATAAATATACTTTCATCAGGCATTATAACTGTAAACATTCAAAAAAAGCAGACGTGTTCAAATGTCAGGAATGTTCCTACAAAGCAAAAGATAAAAGTGCTCTGATCAAACATTATAAATGTAAACATTCCAAAGATGCAGAAGTGTACAAATGTAAGCAATGTTCATACGAAACAAATTATAAAAGTAATTTGACTGGACATTATAAACGTAAGCATAATAATGAAGTAATGGAAGTATATAAATGTGAGGAATGTTCTTTTCAAACAACACTTAAATATAGTTTGAAAAAGCATTATAAATACAAGCATTCCAAAGATGCAGAATTGTACAAATGTGAGGAATGTTCATTTGAAACAAAACATAAAAGGTCATTGACCAAACATTATAAGTGTAAACATTCAAAAGATGCAGAAGCATACAAATGTCAGGAATGTTCATTTGAAACAAAACATAAAAGTGCTTTGACGACACATAAAATAAAACATTCAAAAGACGCTGAATTGTACAAATGTCAGAAATGTTCCTTTGAAACAAGATATAAAGGTAATTTGACTGGACATTATAAATGTAAACATAAGGAAGTAGTGGAAGTGTATAATTGTGCTCATTGTCAGCATGAAACTAAAATGAAAACAGACCTTGTCAGACATTTAAAGTCCGCTCACTCTGTTAGAAGAAGGTAATGTGTGAGTGAGTGAGTGAGTGAGTACTGAAATGCAACCAATTCACCGTTCATGAACATGCAAATAAAAAACTGGAAAGTGTTTATTTTATTGAAATGTTTGGCTTCAAAATGGTTTTAGTTATTTGTATCGAAACCGAAACGAGCATTAAACATTCTTTACTGTAACAAAACTTTGTAGACTTTTAAATTGGTTTTTAGGTTGTCTTTGTTACATTATGCTAAGTGCTAATTACCCCACTATACAGGGTGTTGAGAAAATGACAGATAAACTCTTTACAGTCTTTTGCTTTTGGTTTTCCTCTTTTGTCAATTGCTTTTCCTTATTTGTCAAATGAGTTTCTTATTTTTCTATCTATTAATGATTATAGTCATTGATTTATCAATCAATTTCCTTATATGTCAAATCAGTTTCACTCTATGTCAATTGCTTTTCCCATTTACTTGCAGTGACAGTATCATAATATTGGAAAAGCATTTGATAAAAAAGGAATCTCATTTGACAAAAGAGGAATTTCAATTGAAAAATCACACTGACGTTTGCAATAAATGGGAAAAGCATTTGACGAATTAGGAAAAGCAATTGACAAAAGAGGAAAACCAAAAGCAAAAGACTGTAATACATTGTAGGGGACACTCAGAAGTGTACGGGAAATTAATTAAAAAAATTCTGGTCTTCAATTTTGTGAGATAAAAAATGTCAAAGTTAACATTTTTCTATGTTTGTTTTTCGGTATTTTCCAAAAACTAGACGATTTTACAGATATAAAAAGAGTACTTTAATCGTTATCAATTGAAAAAATTGCTTAAGAATAATTACTGGCTTGGAAAATCTAATAAGATTTTTTTCTTTTCCAAGATGCTGAAAAAAAGCATTTGGCAACAATGGTTTTGATACCTTAACTACCTACATTGTTAAAAATTAGACAGCAAATTTTGAATAAAATTTAATAATCAAATCAAACTTTATTTTGACTTTAAATTACAAAAAATGTCCTCAAATCGAGAATATGCTAATAAGAACTGTCAAAATAGAATCAGTAAGGCTAGAGCCATCTGACATTTTATTTGCTACGAAGGGCAACAACAACAATAATCATAAAATTAAAAAGTACAATACCAAATACCAGCAGTTATCTTGTTAAACGTTGCCAAATTTATTGTTCAATATTTTGCTTATATCTTTTAAAATGTAGCTCTGGATTTAAAAAAATTATTTTTCCCATACTCTACTGAGTGTCTCTTTACAATGTACTAAAGAGTTTATCCGTCATTTTCTTAACACCCTGTAAAATATGTTTCAATAATTAATGTAAATTGGGGGTTTATTATTTATTCTACTAACAAACAGCTGATTCATATCTAATGATGTACCTAATGTAAGGTACTTTTTTGGGGTAATAGGTATGTAGTTGTAAATAGCTAATAGCTAGGTATTTGTTTTTTAATCTAAAACTTGAATTAATTAATTTTCACCGCTTTTTAAATTGGCTTTCTGTAATTTTACATAGACAGGTCATATTAGCATAGTGATTTACTCTGAAAATTTCATTTCATTTTGTTTGAAAACGGGCCATAAAATGGATTTTTTGATTTAACAAAAAAAATTGGCATAATTTAACAATTTGGTCCCTTTTCCTATGCCCGCCACTTGCTAACTTTACTTGAAAAACATTTTCACAACAATACCTTTAATAAATTCGAAAAAAGTTACAGGGGAGTTTTGAAAACCGAAAATTTAAAATTTTAGAGAATTAAACATCATCTAAAAAAATTCTAATATCTCCGCCATTTTTCTTAGTTTCTTCTTGAAATTGTTGAAGGTTCAAATCTATTAGTATAGTTGTCTACTGTAAAAGTGTCCATTTTTATTATTTAGCCATTTTTATTCTTTTCCTACCCACACGCCACTGGCTCGTTAATAGAAATAACTCAATAACTCAAATTTCAAATAATTTTCTACTAATCTTGTTAATTTGGGTAACAAGTTTTTTCTCTATCTTGTTTTGCCATTTAATCAGCCAATTTTTTAATATTCTCAAAAAACTGGAATTTTAAAAAAACTTTAACACCCTGTATCTCGAAAACTAAAGCTCTGAGGACCTATGTTTATTAAAATTTTTATGTTTTAAATTACTTGAGAAATTGCCATATGCATTTTCGCAGAAAAATCTGGACCACCCTGTATATGTTTTGCCTTCGACAAAGGGCGTTAGGAGACGGCGTACGGTTGCTTTATGAATTTATAAGTTTATTGTGTTTCTGTCAGACTTCACAACCCACATTATTGACTTTATTGTTTGGAACATTTATGCCACACAACAAATTCTTATGCCCGTATTCACAAAGCATTATATACAGGGTGTTAGTTAAGTACGGGGCCAAACTCCAATAAGGGGTGCTTCCTTGAGTGATTTTAAGAAGAAAAATTCAAATAAACATGGGTCCGAAAATGCATAGTTTTTACGATACAGGGTGTCAAACTTTTATTTTTTTTTTCTCGAAAACAAAGCAAGATATGAAAAAAACTCAAGAGATAAAATAGTTGTATTTCTAGTTGCTTAATTCGAAAAAAATACAAAATTAAAAAAAAGTCAGTGACGCCCAATTTTTTAATCAAAAATATTAGTTAGACTGTCTTCCGGGACGCCACTGGAATTAATAATTTTAATCTAATTGGGGTTAAATTACCCTCTTCTTATTACAAACAGAACTTCCAAATTTCAACAAAATTGATTGAAAGAGTTTAGAGATATTCACGAACATTCGAATTTTTTTTTAAGTTTGACCCCCTGTATCTTGAAAAATATGCATTTTCCGACCATGTTTATTTGAACTTTTCTTCTTAAAATCACTCAAGGAAGCACCCCTTGGAGTTTGGCCCCCTACTTAACTAACACCCTGTATATCACCAAAATAATTAAATAAATGGGATGGAGATATACCGTTTTTAAGCAGTAGAATGAGATGGAGATAATTGATTACGTAATTATTTAGGAAATTATCGTTTGTGAATACGGGCGTTAGTATCTTTAAATTTACCCAGCTTTGACCACATGGAAGGGATTTACTAAAAGTTTAAAGCGACTCTTCATCAACTCACAGTAATCATACATCCATCATGAATAAAATAGAAATTAAGTTGTATTTCTTTATATGGACCGGTTCTGTTCTTTACTCCATGTATAAATTTTCAACTGAAAGTAACCAATGTAAGTGGAATTGCTTGTCATAGATGTACGATTTCAGTTGTCTTATAAAATTTGTTTCAGTTTTCTCGCATTATAAAGGCAGCGAACACGATTTTGAAACAGGCTGGCCATTTCTGAAAAAAAGGAAGGATGTATCTGATATAGAGTGGTCGAGTTTCTTATATGTAATCAAGTCATTATACATATTTAGTCTCCTACAAGCACTGCTAACTGATATACTACTTCATTTAAAATATGTCCAGGTTAGTAAATATATACATTAAGTCACAATTTGTGTACATGTTTTTGCATGCTTCAAATAATTAACAGCTATGAATATAAAGTAGTTTCCGGATTATTTAACAATAAATATCCTAGTTGAACCATGGCGCAGAAACAGTGAGCACTTCAGTAAAAAAAAAACTTCGGACTTAGGTGATATAGCGGACAAATCAACTTGTCAGATTGCTGCAGGAAATGTAATCAATCAGCCTTCTGTCTGTGCTTCTCTTCAAAAATAAAATAGGTCCTATTTGAGGGTTCGCAAGTACCCCCTTGTTAACCGAAAATTTCTCGTAAGACACCTCGATTTACAAAACTTCCCGCCGGTAGAAGAGGATACTATATTAACTTTATAAGCTTTTTTTGGCAACTATTAAGTACCAGTTCTAATCAGAAATGCAAAAAGCGTTTACTAGCATTCTCGATGCAAAGAAATGTCTTTAATAGTTTACTTTGAGCAATAACGTGACTGGTGGACCAATGTCCACCAGAATGACCATCGAAAATGAAAGATTGCGATTTTTATTTGTTTATAACTTCCGTTAAATTGATTCAATTTCAACACCCGAAGCACCATTGTATTTCTACTAAAATTCCTTTTAAAATGACTTATTACAAGTGGTTAGAGGGTTGCAATTTGAAATTATATAATTGGGGTGAATGGAGCTTTAAGGGTTGATGAGAGTGAGTCATTTACTACGTCATTTTTGTTCCCCCTCACTATTATCCAAACGGTTTTTTGCGATTTTTGATATCTTTTTTTGTTTTAAAGATATCGCTAATGACAAGTTCTAAAAATGTCACCCTGTATAAGTACAAATAAAGCCTACACTAAGTTAATGATTTTTTGTTGAGTTACTTTGTTACTTTATCTTGAAATCAGAGGAAATTAAATTATATCCTAAAGTTCTAAACTTTTATAATACTCAATTCCCAATTATTATTCATAAACTAAGAAATTAAAGCTGACTAAATAGATGATTATGGAATTGCTCGGATTAAAAAAGAAGAAACCAAGTCCACCCAACATTTAAATTCCCTAATGTCATCATACTTTGATTGAAAGCTGGCAAACTTGCATTTTTCTTATCAATGCAATGAGTCATACCAACTTTAGCTGGCACCAGAAGTGACACCACCCATAATCTGTTCATCTAGAAGTTGTTAAGTCTGAACTGAAAAATTTCAACAATCTTTATGATTCAAGATCCATGGGCTTTATGTTTCTCCTTGTTTGGGTTTATTGAGTACCTGCCTGACAGTTTCATTTAAAATTGCCTTACCTATTGATGAAATGGAGTTCTAGAAGAGCCAGTGAAATACATACATACATCCAACATTTAATTGCCAATAAAAATCTTATGCCAATTTAATTGGTCAGTACCCAACAAAATGATCTTAAGATTTTGCAAGTTTTGTGACAATATATTGGCATTACATAAAAGATCTGATGGAAAAGGGATGCAGTTTACGTGTCAAATATGTTCGCTGCATTTTGCTGTCAAACATCCAATAGTATTAACTCAAGAGTATAAAAATAAGGAACCAGATGCGATTATCGACAATGAGCAGATTTGGCAGATTGGTGAAAAGATTACAGATGTGAGGTGTCCGAGGTGCTCTGGACAAGGTGCATACTTCACACAAATACAGACTCGGTCTGCAGATGAACCTATGACCATTTATTACAGATGCTGTAATTATAGTTGTTGTTATTATTGGCGAGACAATTGAATCCCTTATTATCATGTTGAATTGATTGTTTTTTTTTTTGTAAATGTACTTAGGTAGGTAGGTATATGGTTAAATAATAAATCTTGTTTACTGTAATATCATTTTAATATACCTATACACTTTTCATGCAATATATTTCAATATATTGCAAAATGCATATATATATGCACATATATACTGCAATATATATGTGGGTATGTTGGCTTTAGACAGGTGCAGTGTGTATCTTTATTTGTCCGGATGGGATGTGATTTAATGTGGTAATCACTGGCTCAAAAATCATTACAGAGCTTAGATACAAACATGTGAGTACTGTACACTGTATTGCACAACTTTAAGTGGAAGATATAGATTGAGATTAGTTTGGAATGGATTTATTCATTAATGTGATTTCGATTTTGTGTTTATAAGCTGTTATCTTATCGTTCACCAACACTGCCTTGAATAAAGGAGCCCATACACATTCGGCTGTGTGTCTTGAGATTTATGTTTCGTGATCTACATATGGAGGAAATGAATTCACCGGTTATTACTAGATCCAGGAGCAGGATGATTAAAACATCTGAGCTGTCTCCAAACTGTGGTGTTTTTGATATCGTCAACTGTGGCGATACTACGTTTGCTGACAATAAACTGGACAGCAATTGCTTGATAAGTGATCTTAGAAACAAGTTGGCTTCATCACACGTCCTAAATGATAGTTTATATGCCGAGATAAATAGACTTAGAACTGAATTGACGGTACGAAATGGAATAATCGAGGAATTGAACAACCAAATTAAAAATTACACAAGGACTAAGGTTATGATAGATGTATCGGCTCAAACAGACCCTATAGGTTTAGCTAGTAAAAATTCTCAAACAGAGGTGACGACCATGACTGGGGTTGCAGGGTCTGCTCTTGACAACGCAGCATCTTTTGTATCCACAATGATGCCTTGCACTGGTGATATAAGCACACAGACACTAACCAATTATCCAACTCAACCTGAAGCAGGGTCAGTGTTATGCACCGGTGAGGGGACTGGAGTGACGGGAAGGAAGAAGAATAGCGGCAGGCATAAAGGTCAACCGCCAGAGAGGGGTGTTTTGGAGTTTGAAGAAGGAGCAGGCATCGTTGGGAAATTAACAGTAGAAGTGGGAGCTGTAGAAAAGGGAATCCACCCTAGTGTAACAACTCAAACAGCCGGAAGCAGCTCAAGACCGCAAATTCTCGTCCTCACGGACGAATCTGGTAGATTCGTTAGTAGGTTACTGAGGAAGAGGCTTCAGGACAAGTATCTGGTGACGACCATCTTCAAGCCGGAAGCACTGTTCATAGAGGTAATTCGGAACATTGACAAGTTAACGGAAAAACTGAAGGAAAATGACTTTGTAATTATATTTGCTGGACGTAATAATTTTAACAGTGGTTATTATGCTGATGTGCGCTGCTTAAAAGGTAAGCTAAAACACGTAAATGCAAAGATTGTAGTTTCATCGGTGCTTTATAGCTCAGATTCTGGCTTTAATAGTTTTGCATATAAACTTAACAGGGGGCTTTTTTCCTTGACAAGTGATAACAAGAGAATACAGTTAGTTGATGTAAATTTGTGTAAGGTAAAGACTTTTCTTGCCTCAAACCACTTTTTTGTTAGTGAATTTATACATTGTGTCATGAACGGGACTCACATAGAATACGAACCATTGATAAACGGTAATCTTGTTAACATCCAGATATTAGATAATATTACAGCCTCTAATAAGTATTTTTTAGCACATCTACCTTATCTGGGCCACGAGATGTAAATTCTGAGGGACATTTTGATTTGTATAATGATTGTATTGTTACAGAGAAGAATTTTATTACAATATGTACTGTCAATGTTCAGTCTCTATCCAGTGGGATGGTTGACTTGGAGGGCTTTTGTGCTAGTTTTGATCCGGATGTGTTGTGTGTGACTGAGCACTGGTTCATGAATGACGATGTAGAAAATATACGTCTTGGGAACTATGAGGTCATCTCTCATTTTTCTAGGGGATTGTATAGACACGGGGGTACTTTGATCCTGGCAAAGAGCTCTCTCCTTGTAGGTTCGTTTGAGTGCCGCAGGTTTTGTAGTGAACTTGATTTTGAGGTATGCGGCTGCACAATTAACTGTGATGGTACTAAGGTAATAGTTCTGTGTGTATATCGATCTGATAAGGGTGACTTTGGTGTGTTTTCGCGTAATTTTAGTAAGATTATTGAATCAACTAGTAGAATCAAAAACTGTAGATTATTGCTGTGTGGTGATTTAAATGTTGATTATTTGAAAACTATGGACCACCGTACAGTGGAGCTTTGCGATATCATGAGTGCTTCTGGACTTTACACAACTAACACCCTGCCTACAAGGGTTTTCACGAATAAAAATGGACATACAAGTGTCTCATGTATAGATTATATATTGACGAACATTGAGGCAGCCCTAACTTCCCAGGTTGTTGATCCGTTTATTGCTGACCACTATGCCCTTATCTTGAGGGTTCCCTTGAACGAAGGGACCGGCAAAGAATGTGTATCTAGGGGTAATCTCAGGGCAGTACGCTCAATAAACGAAAATACCATGCTCCAACTAAAATATGAGATTTCGAGAACAGATTGGTCATTCATTGATGGGAAGAGTGTTGATGTATCTTTTCAGTTATTTTTTGGTCACCTTATATGGATCCTCGATACTCAATGTCCTTTAAGGCGTTCCAGTGTTAAGAGTCAAACTATAGGGAAACCTTGGTTAACTCGAGAGTTAGTAACTGAAAGTAAGGAGATTAGAGAATTTGGTAGACTATGTTCGATTGTCGATCTTTCCGGAAATCGGGACATTTACAAGGAAAGAATAAAAAAATTCCGTAAGAAAATTCGAGTTGAAAAAATGAATTATAATAATTCCAGGATAAACAACGCAACTAATAGAACACGGGCATTATGGCGAATGGTCAATGAAACATTAAAGAGGGGTAATAGAAGTAATGCTGTCTCTGAGATACTTTACGATGGCAACACTGTCGTGGAAAAAAACAGAATGGCAGATATTTTTGCAAATCAGTTCGCTAACAGTACAGCTGACATCATCGGGGATTATTTCGGTTTTAACATGAGCTTACCATGCACCGTGACCCCGAGCATTGTGAATTCGATTTTTTTTGTGCCAATAACTGTTGGGGAGGTAGTGGATGTGATGAATACGATTAAGAATAAACATTCATGTGGCCAGGATGGCTATACCATTAGTATGATAAAGGATATCATTGATTACATAAAATCACCCCTTTCTATTTTATTCAATAGATCAGTAGAGTCAGGTTATTTCCCTGTTGAACTTAAGACTGCAATTATAACACCTATCTTTAAAAAGGGTGATTCCCGAGAGCCTGATAATTATAGACCAATTTCCATTTTGAGTTCCTTTTCTAAGATATTTGAAAAAGCCATGTATAACAGAATTATATCATTTTTCAGGGACAACAGCATATTGTCTTCTGCGCAACACGGGTTCTTGGAGGGAAAATCCTCCGAGACCGCATTTTTTCAGCTTTTAAATTATGTTCACAAGAATCTGGATTCTCAGAAGTATACGGTGATGATTTGCTTTGATTTCACTAAAGCATTTGACAGTGTATGCTGGAGTATACTCAGCAGGAAGCTCTCTGCAGTTGGTATACGAGGATGCGTTCTCGATTGGCTACAGTCTTACCTGTCAGACAGGTACCTTAGAGTCAAGATTGATGGCTTAATGTCTGCGGCACGTGGTGTTTGTTTGGGTGTGCCACAGGGCTCCGTCCTGGGCCCTTTGCTGTTTTTGGTTTTTATAAACGACCTACCGCAGTTCGTTGATGCGGGATACGTCACTCTGTATGCGGACGATGCAACAGTCACTGTTGCTGGAGACACTATTGAAGAATTGGAATCAAAGATCAGCCAAGTAATGAATGAGATGTTCATTTGGTGTCAACGCAATAGAATCATTTTAAATGAGCAGAAAACACTTGCTGTTAATTTTAGCATAAGAAGAGCTTTTCCTGATAACTTTTCCCTTCCAAAAGGATTGTGTTTCTCTCAGTCGGTCAGACTTTTAGGTACCCTGATTGATGACCATTTGTCCTGGCGGGCCCATGTGGATCATCTGGCAAAGCAACTGCGCAAGTCATATTTTGCAATTCTTCAACTTAAATCAAGCTTGGGGACTGAATGTTTGCTGAATGTTTATTATGCTCTGGTCTACTCTCATCTATCTTTTAATATTGTTGCTTGGGGTAGTAGTGCGCATGCCCAAAGAATTTTTATCCTACAGAAAAAAATTATACGTCTTTTATTTGGTCTGAAACCATTAGAGACATGTAGATATGCTTTTGCAAGCAATAAGATATTGACCTGCTGCTGTATATATATTCTTAAATGCGTTTGTTTTGTACATAAGCATAAGGACCTGTTCACTGAGGTGTCGTGCGGTCACGCATATTCAACGAGGTTTGGAAACAAAATCTGCTTGCCTATCCACCGCACGGCACTTTTTGAGAAATCTCCTTTGTATATGTGTGCGAAGTTATATAACCGCCTTCCTACGGATATTCTGGCTATAGAGGGAAACTATAATTTATTCAAGGCTAGTGTAAAGAAGTACCTCAATTCCAGAGTATTTTATAGTACTGCGGAATATTTTAATCGGTAGATTATATTTGTCCTGACCATGTTATTAGATCACATATTTGACAAGTGTTGTAATGCAATATGAATGTGTGCATAGGCATTTTATTTGTTAAGTTGCTGCTGTTTTGTTTTGTTTTGTGATCTTTTTTTGTTTTATTTTAAGTACATATAATACTGTAATGGTGAAGTTGACTTTCCATATGTACACTTTTGTACCTGATAATGGACAATAAAGATTGATTGATTGATTGATTGATAAAGGCATCAGTATGGTATCTGTTTAATTAGAACATAGAAAGATCAATACATATATCAAGAAAATGTTGTCAAGTACAAGTTTATAAGTACCTATACAGTTCAGTTATTATTTTGCAAATTAGGTTATGGTGTAGGGTGATAGAAATCACTTTGATGGGTGTAACTGCTTTCAATCATTTGCGTGGAATTGGGTTATGTCTCTTTTTTGTGAGGTTAAAGTTTTATGACAATGAATAGGACATAGTTACCGGATGGTTTTTTGATATTTTTGATTTTCTTATTATATTTATATCTTTATAGGCTGTTGATTTTGACACATTTTGTCACATTTTTGTTGATAATTCAACTAGAAAGCAAACTCGACAAATCTACTAAGCTCGGCAAAATAGCTTGAGAAAAATATGTGATTCATATGAATATTATCGAATATGTATCCGCGCAACGATTGTTGTTTTAAGCTTTGTTGCGCTTTCATTTCATATGTCTCCATGGTAACATCTATCTGGGTATTGTAGACCTACACATTATTATTTTCCTGTCTGAAGAAGGGTAGGTATCCAGTGCAGTGTTGTGACTTTATTTTCTACAAAAGTGGTCATATCTTCTTAAGTGAGCCAAACTGGAGAAAACAGTAAATGAACTTAGAATCTTTAATCCACAATGGATGCTGTCCGTGTCCGCCATTTTGGGATCAGCCTGTATAAAGTAGAATTTTTTTAAAACGTTAGTGTCTTATTAATCATCAATCAGTACTTATGCAGAGATTCTACAAAGTAGGGGTTGAAAGCATAAATTTTATTCAAGTGTCGTATTCCGGATGTTTGCATCATTTTCACAGCAGATCCGAAAGCTATTCAGGAAACTCTTGCCTGGTGTTTGAATGCTGAGGTGAAAAAGGCAATTATTATTTCTGATTCACAATCCGTTTTAAAGTGTATGGAACATAATATATACTGTCCTAGAATCGCGGTAGCAGCTTCAGTGTTTGAGAGATAGGGCAATTTCTATATCAGTTGACGGCCATCGGTTGTGAGGTCGTATTTATTTGGGTCAAGGGTCATTGGTGTTGTTGGCAACAAAAAAGTGGATGAGGCAGCCAAAGAAGCACAGGTTTCTGACGATCTCAGAAAGGTTCCTGTCATTCATGGTAATTTAATACGTCTCTTCAGGCAGAAGATCCTGGAAGAATTGAAGAGAGAATGGTCAGACATAGCCGCAAAAAATTCCACAGATCCTTATTATTCCATCCATAAAACTTTTCTCAAGCAAGCCCCTCGTATATTTCGATTGGACGTATCAAAACAATATTCATCCACCATAACTCGTCTCAAAATAAACCATGGATGTTTTCCTGCTCTCTTATACAAGATAAGTCTAATAGATTCACCTTATTGTCAGTGAGATGGTGAAGTGACTGATCTCAACCACTTGTTCTTTAGGTGTATAGGTATCCCTGAAATTGTTCGATTTGTTGACAAACTCATCGACTCGAAAGTTGCATTTTCCATGAGCATACAGGTCTTATTAGCATCAGAAGAAAAAAAAGTATATGATATGATAACGAGAAATAACCCACCTTATTTGCGAACAAGAATAATAACTGCAGATACATTTATTTGTTTGTTTACTTCCTCAATTTTTATGATGGAAATGACAATTTCGCGACAATTCCAGTCACATCCAGGAATGACACATTGACGGTCAATGTGAGTTCTACTAAATACCAGAATGACTCCGCATTCTACGAGAACGTGCCTACTGACATGCCAGAGGCAGTCGGAAACGAGTCAGTAGTCAGTAGTGTAGTGTATTGGATGTGAAAGCTGAAGTCTTAAGTATACAGAGTAAAGAATCCAATAGTAGCCAGTGGTGGTATATAGTGAATTGTGATTCAGTAGAGTATAGGCAAGTGGTGTAATATCTGTGAGTGGAGACAGGAGGACAGCTAGTTATTTAGATTGAGATTATAAGTTTATAAGTTGTATTTGTGTTGGAGAATAAAGACATTTGCAGACTTTAGTAGTGATTTTATAAGTGTGAGACCCATAACAATATAATTGTTGAATTTGTTCAGTCAAATAAAATACCGATTTGATTCAATTAATTTCTTGATGAATTACATTTTTTACTGTCTTCGTTATTCTCACTTTACACAGTTTACCTCACTTGATCTTTAATCGAAACAAATAAAAACGGTGTGTGGCCAAAGGAACAATCCAGGACCAGGGTCGTCAGGTGAATAAAAAAAATAATAATAAATACTTTTTTTCAGGTTTCAAAATGCTTGAAGATAACAACCACAGTAATATTCATGTATTTCCAATGGGGAGAGTGGCCCTTAGTGATTATTGCTTTTCAACCACTGATATTCTACTCTGTTCTTCTACTGAATAGTGGACCTGGTGGAAAATTCATGATATGGATTACGAGTGCAATCAGCATCCTGTTGATTACAAAATACAAGCAATTAACAGTTTTAGCTGAATTCCAAGAAGAACTGAATCTGACTGAAGAAAGTTGTTACGCTTTGACTACTACTATATTCTGGATGCATCTTAAATGTCTCTCATATTCTCTGGATAAGTGCAGGATACCAGACAAGAACAACGATGTTTTAGATTATTTGGCTTATTGTTTATACTTGCCGACATTATCATTTGGACCCTTTCTAGGGAACGATGAGTTTAGTAATTGTTTTGTTGGAGTTACTACATTACAAACAATTGGTGACAGATTAAGGAGGCTACTGCTTGATACAACCCGCTTTTTATTTTGGTTGATGTTTCTGGAGTTATGTTTGCATAACATTTATGTAAATGCTGCAGCTTTTCAACCTCAGGTTTGTATTACCAAACACTGTAGACTGTTATTAATAATAATAATAAATGTTTTTATTGACATCAATTTGAAACATAACATATAGCATTGAATAATTATTGTTGAAAGTATTATAAAGTATGCATCATCAACTGTCAAAGGGTTCAGATAAATGTTCTTCTACTCAACCCTGTGAAGTTTACAAAAATTCTTACTACCTATATTTGGGTTCTCAAATTCCGTCCACCCTGCCTGCTGACCAGTCCCCGGAGGCTCCCTATCCTGGTCTCTGCAGGTCTTATTTTTGACTTAATATTATAATATAATACGTTGTAATGCTGCATGCCGCCCACTATGCCCGATCAGTAAACCTACCTACGCGATGATCTTTGTCGAGAAAAAAAAAACAAAAAGAGAAATTATCTCTAAAATCCTTTCTATAAGATTTCCCCCAACAACTCATCCCCCTCCCCATCAGCATACGTGCAGCTCTCAACTATTAACATTTATTTAAAAGATAGCAAAACCGGATATAAATTTTGACTATCAAAATGTCAGCTTCTCCCTATCCCAGTTTTCCAATACAATCATTTCGATCAATTCTCAAAGGAATATGGCTGATTGTGACTATCTTATATTGATGTTTGTTTTTTCAACCCATTCCCTGTTGGTGATAATCAAAATGTGTTGTGACACGTCACTATTACATCATGGAGTTAATCATTTCCCAATGGAAATTATCAGTTTTCTTGCTGAACAAACTGTGTCTTATTTTTCACTTGAAAGTTTTTATTATTGACACTTTCCAATGTAACAAAATTTCCATACAACTTAATATTATGTAACCTTAAATTAAATGTAAAAATAACTAATTTAGTTTTGTTAGATGGTGGTAGGATTGCGGTCGTGGGCCCTTTACGGTTTTGGATACGCCATGGGCCAATATTTCCACATAAAGTATGTGGTAATGTATGGTTTAAGTACTGCTATAGCAAAATATGAACGGATACAAGTTCCGGGATCGCCTCGCTGCATCGGAAGGGTTCATCTGTATTCTGACATGTGGAAGCACTTCGATCAGGGCCTTCACAATTTTCTCGTCAGGTAAGTTTTGTTTTTTCAAGTCAGTTATTGGGATCCAGATTAATTATGTATTTATATTTTAACGCCCGGTCCTAGATAACTTTCTCTGTGGTGCAGTGGTGAAGACAGCTGGCCACAGATTCAATGATCTTGGGTTCAACCTGGTTCGGCTCAGTTTAATTTTCTAATGTTTTTGAAAAATATAATATACGATCGATTGGGGTGGTGGTGGCCAGTGGGTTTGTCGAAAAGGCCCTTGAAGGCCTTTCGCTTGGGATGCATAACCCATAACCCCTTCCCTTCATATTTCTCTCTTCCTGAATAATTTTTAAAGTCTATTAGTTTTTAAATTTAGCACTTTGTTTCATGAGATTCTTGGGTGTAAATGTGAATAAAATTATATTTTTTCAGATACATCTACATACCAACTTTGAAGTACAAAACAATCACGAATAAAATATTATCAAGTTTTTTATGTTTTGGCTTTGTATACGTCTGGCATGGAATTGAAAGAAATATTCTTATATGGACAACGTTGAATTTCATAGGAATATCTCTTGAGATTATGTTTAATGTTCTGAATGAAAAATTATTTAATAATGTCATGACCGGGTTAAGAAAGGAATGGATAGAAAGATTGACTTGCTTATTAGTAAGTCCCCTGCTCGCTATGTCAGCATTATCCAATTTCTACTTCTTTGGTGGTGTTAATATTGGAGATATTTTCTTAATGAGAACCCTTAACGGTAAGTTATTTTTTATTTAACATTAGGGGAGATTGACTAATAGTGAGAAACTGAGGGGCCGAAACTGCTCACCAAACGCTCAGGGCTGTCTTAGATTTTGAGATATTTTGAAGAAATAGAGCATTTTCCAAGTATCCTCATTTTTTTTATTTCTTATTATTTTTGATAAATACAAAAACCTCCTTATTTTAGGAACAAAATGCTATAACCAACCAAACAATCTTGTTGCCAATCGTTTCTCTGTACTTTTGATTTTGGGAAGTCCATCTAAATAAAGAATGGATAATTGTCACCTTTACCTCTTACATTTGTATTCATCAATAAATACCACTTATGGACACAGTGTCATAATAATAATACAGTGACACTGTGTCATCAAAATATATTTTAGTACATGTGTTTGGTTGAAAATCCATAGCCGGAAAAAATGCAAAAATTTAATCCCAGAGTACTATTTTGAACTTTTGGATATTAATGTCTGTTAATAAGACAGATTTTTTTATTATTTATTTAGGGCTTCACTATTATTGGTCTCCTAAAAGATGTCAATATGTATGTGGCATTGGAGGTCGTCATTGCCGAATGATGTCCACAGAATGGAGTGTTATCTCCCTTACTGTGGGACATGGTAGCGGTACTCGACGAGCTAAACAACAAAGGTTATTATGCTCAGGGTTATGCCGACGATATTGTCATGTTGGTCATGGGGAAGCATGCCAAACTGATATCTCTAGAGCGAACACTAAGAAAAATTGTTATGCAAAGAAAGGGCTGTGAGTAAACCCGATAAAAACATTGCTGTTAGAATTGAAACCTCTTCGCTTCTTCAATGAGTGGTTGCAGCTAAGCAATCCAGTCAAATATCTGGGTATTATCTCGGATACAAAATAAACCTGGAACCTACACTTGCAAAAGATAAATGTAAAAGGGCAATGATGGCCTGTACTGTGATAAGACCAATACTACCCAAAGTCAGCCAGACACAAGTCACTATGAAACTTCAAGGTGTTCAGAGGTTAGCATGCCTGTGTTGGAAGGGGACCATGAACACCACATCAACAGCAGCCTTTGAGGACATACTTAACCTGCTGCCTCTTAATACGAGGGCGGGTCAATAGGTCCATGACTTTTTGAATGAAACACAGGTTTTTGGATAAAATATTATTTTATTTTTCAACGTAGTCTCCTTTGAGCACTATACACTTTGTCCAGTTTTTTTAATCCCTTCCAAAAAATAAGATCTCGCGAGGTCATCAAATTTGGTATTTGTTCGGAGATGTTTTCATTGTTGTAGTCAAATCTCTTTCCACCGAGCCATTTATTCAGGTTGGAAACAAGAAATAGTCACTCGTGGCTAAATCCGGAGAATGGGGTGGATGAGGGAGCAATTCGTAGCCTTATTTATGGATTTTTGCCATGGCAACTGCACATGTGTGCACCCTTGCATTGGCTTGGTGGAACAGCCCTTTCTTCTTTACCAAATGCGAACGTTTTTTTTTTCAAATCCTCAATAAATCAACCCAATAAGTTGACATAATATTCGCCATTTTTTTTTACCCTTTTGAAGGTAGTCAATGTGGATTATACTGCTTGCATCGCAAAAAACGGTTCCCATGACTTTATTGGTTGGCGAACTCACCTTGGCCTTCTTTGGCGCTGATTCATCCCGAGAAACCTTATAGAGAAAAAAAATTTATACGTCATAAGTCATATGAAAAAAATTGAAAAATACTTTGTTTTTCTACAATTTTTGCAAATAATAAACTGCACATGTCTAGAGTATTAAAAACTAAGAAGAAAATTTTTAAGCACATGTTATAAATATATATATATATTTTTTTGTAACATAATAAGAGTTATATTCATTATAAAAAGGTCTCACCATTGGTTACCCTTCCCTAAACTACCATTTAGGTATCAGTGTTTTTTTACAATACGATTTAGAAATTTTGCAAAGAGCTGCTTTAGTAATAATTATTATTGACATATTTTTTTAGATAACTGGATAAATAAAGTTTCACTGATCAGTATTTTATATTGCTGCTGCCATGTATCTTCTGCATTAAAAAGACAAGACAAGAAAGAAAACGATAAATATACTAAAAATATACAAGTTAAAACTAAATCATGTTTACTGAATCTATGAGGAAATTTCTTCCCGCCGACTATAAGACTGCACCAAGATATCTGTGATTCATATTGTGCATTCTGTTCTCTGTTGAATTCTAACTGTGATAAGAAAAAATCTAGTTTAAAATAAAATATTATAAATAAACAATTTTCTGCAATGTTGCATTATTTGTATTTTCACAACCCAAAATTAGGAAACATTTCAACTCAGGTACTTGGAAAGCAGGAAAGGTAGAGTTATCTAATTTTTGAAATGCTGTTAAAGCCATTTGTATTTTAATCTACAGGGTGATTAGAAACTCACGCACTCGGAGTTCTTCACTTTTAAAGAGTAGTAAATTTTTTAAGTAACAGTGCTGTAAGTTCTTTTTTTACAAAGATTTAGATATTATCATTTTCATTATTTTCATTTCCATGGCAATGAAGACATTTCAATATTTTATACGCTAAGGTGAGCTTGCACGGTTGTCAAACTTCAAATTTTTTTCAGATTTAGGTACGATCTTACTTTTTAACATTTTCAATTTCTCCTGTAATAGAGGTTTTGTGGGGAATTAAAACTTGAATCATGTATTGAAACGAGTTGAATCAGAAATGAGTTCGTAGGTATCACGACTGCTCAGGCTTTTTGTCATGTCGCCTGGGTGAGTTAAAATATTGAATTTCTACTCGAATTATTTACTACTAAGTTTTTATTTCATAAAATGACGATTTCTATTTAACAAGCCTATTTTCAGTTAAAACGCTTCACTAATAATGTAGAATTATCCAAAAGAAAATTCGAATTAATTTTCAAATATGCACTCATTTGCCGGTTTTATTGACATTGTGGATTATGTAATAATGAGAAGTACATTTAAGTCAAACCAGACAAATTTAATTTAAATTACTTTCAAGATTTTGTTGATAACTCAATACCGAAATGTAGGTACACAGCAGAAGCATAGCACCACATTATAATAAAATGTACTAAATGTGTAGGTAGTTGCATATTATTGGTATATTTGAAAAAAAAAGATTTATTATTTTTCTGCATCAGTATTAACCTATTCAAAATAAAAAGTAGCTAATTAAGCGCATTTCGGCAATTGCCAGAAGTTATTCCATTAACATTTTATTTCAAAGATGAGCCTGAAGATATTATTTGCATAAAACTGAATTTACATGTTAAAATCCAATGAACCACTTACAGTAAGTTTCCACCCCGTATATTTAGGTATAATAGGCAAGTTGACCGTTCACCAAGCTTATTGGTACAAGAGAGGTACCTATGCCTCCATCCATACTATACCCAAAACAAACACATTTAATTTTCTAAATATGTAATTAATTCTTAATTTCATACAGCCATTGTTTAGCTTATTTTGAAGGTTTATGCGAGGGTTTGTGCCTGTGACAATGCTTACTGAAATAATATCGAACACTTGTTTCATAAGTGCATTCCTCACATTTATATACTTCAGTTTGATTTTCATGTTTATGTTTAAAGTGGCGGGTCATATTAATTTTAATTTTCGTTTCATAGGAACATTCCTCACATTTATATACTTCGTCTTGTTCAACATGTTTGCATAAATTATGAGTGGTTAAGTTATTTTTATATCTTGTTTCAAAGGAACATTTCTCACATCTATACATTTCAGCTTGTTTTGAGTGTTTATTTCTATGATGCTTGGTCAATGCACTTTTACATCTTGTTTGATGTGAACATTCCTCACATTTATACATTTTGCCTTCTTTTATATGTTTATATTGATAATGTCTGGTCAAGGAGCTTTTGTCTCTTGTTTCAAAGGAACATTCGTCACATTTGTACAATCCTGTTTCTCTTGCATGTTTACGTTTATAATGTTGAGTCAAATAACATTTCATTCTTGTTTCATAAGCACATTCCAGACATTTGTACATTTCAGCTTTTAAATGCTTACACCTGTAATGTCGGGTCAAATCAGGTTTATAACTTGCTTCAAATGTGCATTCTTCACACTTATACACGTCGGCAGATTCTTTATTCGAATGCTTACGTTTATAATGTCTGGACAAGCTAAGTTTTATTTTTGTTTCAAATGAACATTCCTCACATTTGTAAATTTTACCCAGTTTTGAATGTTCATATTTAAAATGCCGGACAAAATAATATTTAATTCCAGTTTCATATTGGCAATCATTACATTTATAAACTTCTGTTTCTTTGGCATGTTTATATTTTAAATGTTTGTTCATATAACGTTTAATTTTCGTTTCATACAAACATTCCTCACATTTGTACACTTCAGTTTCTTGTGAATGTTTATATTTATGACAGGTCAAAGCACGTTTAATTCTCGTTTTGTAAGAACATTCATCACATTTGTACTCTTGGGCATGTTCTAGATGTTTACATTTAAAATGATCAACAAGGTTACTTTTAATTTTAGTTTCATACTGACAATGATTACATTTATACATCTCCGTAAATTGTTGGTGTTTACGAATATAATGTTTGATATATGAAGACTTCTTGTTTGTTTTATATAGACAACATGTACAATTATACTTTGATTGTTCTTCACTTTTACTACTTGGAAAGCAATTTAGCTTATTTTTTTCAACAGAGTGAGATTTGTAAAGCCCACCAGTGCCACTACCAAATAATTCATTATTGCTCGGCCCCCCAAACAGCTCATTTCCTAGTTCGCGCTCTTCAATGTCAAATTCTTCTTTTAATGTTACACTTTCAACTTTCATTTGATAGTAGTGATGTCCGGCGTCTTCTGGTTCTGGTTCCTTTTTAATGAGATAAGATGGGAAAACTTGATCGTAGTTGTAAAGGTTTGGCACTTTGCGACAAGTTGCATCCCTTTGTCCATTTTCACACTTCAACTTTGCTGAGAGTAAGGAGTAATCAAACTTATAATCCCCGCTTTGAGTTTGGATTATATCTTCTTGATGTTGAGTGTTTTTTTCACCTGAACTCATTATGCTCATTTATTTATCTTAAAATTTACCATATTGTTATAAAGTATTACCATTACTACTGCCTCTGCCGTTTTTCACAATTTGTATTGTATCATCAGGTATTTCAGGTTAAGGTCATTGACTGATTAGATTGAAAAACACACCATGACACTGTTTACTTGACTTGACGTTGAGTGTTGAACAGACGTCATTTTACGCCTTAACAGCAGCAGTCAACGCGTTTATTTATATCCCAACTAGCTTTTGCCAGGTCACACCTTTACCTTATTTTTTATTTAGATAGATTCGTCAAACAGCTGTCAAGAAACAGTAATTTTTATATTCTCCGATGGTTGCCTTGCCTGTTTCCTTAACCTCGACCTTGACAAAAAATTTACGTCGTGACTAGAGTTACGGCAACACTCCCTGACTCTGGTATGACGTCACCTGCAAAGCATATATTTCCTTGTTGCACTGTTATAAAATAGAAATTGAAAAATTTTAACTCAATTTTCTTTAGAAATAGTTCATTTCTAGTAGTTATTCATCTTTGGAGCATAAATTTAACTGTTGTTTAGCATGACTTTATCTAATGACTGCGAAAACTGAGTCGGATTCCTCCTCTACTCTAGTCACAGCGAAAACGACAAGGAACTTATTGAAGAGTTTGTTGAAGCTGTCCAATTGACAAACTAAATTAAATTCAAAATTAATAAAATGCTAATAAAGCAGCTAGAGCAGGTAAATTTATTTCAAAAGAATTTTGATCTGCTGGTCGAGGCAATGGTAAATCACAACGGCTAACAGCTTTATGGTTTGTATTTGTATCGACCATCGGGTTAACATAGTTTTTATTTCCACAAATTTCAACCTTATATTATTGTGTGAGCAAATGGGAAGAACAAAATTTGCCAAAAATTATAATTAAAATTTGGTCCCCTTATCTTATAAGCTCTGACAACGGGATATTAATGCCTTGGTTACCTCCATCTGGTCCTCATCAAGAAATTTACATTGAAGTCATCAGTGGCATAGAAATTATCAATAAAAAAGGTAACAACACACCCCCACATCTTCGCCACTGGAATTGATCAAATCATGTACTTCAATAATTAGTTCAACAACTGATGTCAAAAATGTCGAGTTATTCTGATCAGCCAATTTTTAGATATTCAAAAAAATTTAAATTTTTCGAATGACTTAAACACTCTATTGTATCTCGCAAACTAAAGCTCCAATAACCCATTTCTACCGGAAAATTTTTGCCCATTTTTGCATTTTCTACATGCCCTTCAAGTTCACAGTTCACCTAACACACGGCATTGGCAAAACCTCTTTGGGATATAAATAAACGCGCTGTTTATCGAAGAATTGGCGCTACGCTCATGTCAATAATTGTCATGTCATTGTCATTATACATGTTCACGAACCTATATAAAGTCAGATGAGAGATGACACGATGACAGTGAAAACTGAAAAGTCGACTCGACACTCGACGTACCAAGGCCAAGAAGTTATAAGATGTATCAATGTAATGTAAATGTAATGTAAGATGTAATGATAATATGAATATGTAAATGAAAATAATGTTTTGTATTTTATAATTATTTTATACCTACTAGCTCGGTACCGACCGAACCGAGTTTGAGCAAGTAGTAAAAGTGGATAAGTAAATAAATTAGGTGAAACAAAATAATGAATGGAATTAATTATTATTGTAAGGCGAAGACGTTAATTCCCAAAAAATCGATTGGTATTTTGAGGGAATTTTTTCATACAGTTTTGTAACAATAAGCAGTGATCTTATAGATGAGAATCTACCCAAAATGAGCATAATAACATTCATAACGGTATTTTTATCCAGCAGATCAAGACTAGGTACTTACACTTATGTGATGTCATTTTCTGGTTAACACTGAAGATACTCAACTAAAAGCCCAGTAAAACTCATTTTAATATTAAAGGTAAGTACCTTAAAAGCTAAAATTTACATAGGTGTCTCCATAAAGAAGGTTAAAGAAGATTTAATCTTAACCTACATTTGGAATATAAATTGTAGACATTACTATTTCATTGCTTACAGCACCTAAGAATTTTGATTCGAAGGCGAAAATGTAGTTGGTAACTGAACTGAGCATCTTTTAAGCTCTACCTGTTCCAACCATAGCTGATAACATCACTGATTATTTAGTTGGGTGCTTTACCGATGCACAGCAGGAAGGCTTTTACCTGTGGTTGGGTCCTTGTTGTAAATCGCTCTTCACCTCTAGCCTTGTTGATACTAGACAGCAAATGTTTACAAAATGATTACAAACCCGAAAGGCGGTTACTTACCAATTTTTCTGTTTGGTAAAGGCTTTTCGCCTTCTAATAAAATTTATTTGTGCTATACTGTTTTTTCTGTTAGTTCGATGTTGCATATCTGGCAGTTGGTAGCAGGGTTCGCCCGATTTAAATCAGGTTAACCTGCTGTTTAGCGACGGTTTTACCCCTACGCTGGCCCCCTTCCACTCTCTCTGCTAGCGTGCTGCTAGCTCTGAGTCGACAGGCTCTCAGCGTTGCCACATGAAATCCGTGTCTCCGTTCTCCTACGGCCCTTAAAGTGTCATTTTTGATTACAAATAATATTAAAACACTTATTTGCTGCAGTAAGTCAGGTCTTTGGTCAGGGTAGGTTTTTTTTCCTTCAAATATTCGTAAAATGAAAAAAAAACCTACCCTGACCAAATACCTGACGGAACCGGTAGCTACTTATTACGGTCTCGTGCGGAAGCGGGCAGGAAGCACGCAGGATTGTCTGCAGAACGTAGGAGAAGGGCTTGCATATGGCAACGCTGAGAACGTGTCGGAGCCTAGCAAGCAGAGAGAGTGGAGGGGGGCCAGCGTAGGGGTAAAACCGTCGCTAAACAGCAGGTTAACCTTAAATCATTTGATTTAAATCACGATTTAAATCAACGATTTAAATCAAGTGTTTTTTTATATTAATCAACGATTAAAATCAAAAAAATCAGAAATCAGAAATACTACCTTTTTATCGAGTTTTTTATTTTCTATAATGAATTTTAATTGGTGCCACAAAAATCACACAATATTATATTGAAGGATGAAGGGTACCATAAACCTCAGATAGTTATTATTATTGATGAAAACATTGAAAACATATTTTATTGCTTTCTTTTGAAACTTGAAACCTTCAAAGGGTGATCATAATTTATGTATTCCTGCTTTAAGTTTGAATAGATGCAGTAGGTAATTATGGGAACAACAAATTATTGTATCTATTATTATATTTCATCTCCTGCATCTTTCTTTTGATCTCACTTAGCTGGACTATGAACTTGGATATAAAAAATAAACAATAAAGGAACAAGAATATTTGTCCCTTTTTATTATTATTTATTATGTGATCTTGAATAGTGAAAGGGTTTGGGGGGCTTCTTGTGATACTTGGGCGCCCTAAAGAATTCTTCATAAGTATAATTCATAAAAAATGTTTCTAATTTTTCTGAATTTTAACTGATTCTGGTAAATAAATTTGTTTCAATTCTTAATTTGAATTTTATTATTTTTAATTATATAATTCAACAAAACCAAAAGTGGAGAAAAAAATTACAAGAGAAAAACGCAAAATTCATGGTGTGGCGACCACTTGTTAGCCTTAACGAAAATATGAAGCAAAAACTTCTCACATATATCTGATGTGAGAGCGGAAAATAGATCATACCACATTATTAGAAATTAAAAAAAAAATTAAAGAAATAAAAAAATCAAATAAATCAAAAAAATCACGATTTTTTTTATTTTTTTGGTAAATGTTAAGGAGAGCGGCCACTCGCATTGACTTGCGATTTTTACACTATTCTGTTGCGATTTTTATGTAGTTTCACATTTTGAAGGTGTTTTTTCCCGGTGTTTTCCCAACAAACATACGGGACCGTGGAGCGAATAGGGGTGCTGGGTGGGTAAAATATACGCACTAGATTCTATTTTCGCTAGTTTTGAGCACTTCTATTAAGGTCACTTTAAAACTAAGGTCACTTTTCTCTAACAGAGAGACGCTTCGTTAAGGTCATCCGAGTAGAGAGGCATCACCGCTTGCAGATAGCTTCCTCAGTCCGTCCCTGTCGCCGTTTAAATTTCAATGCGTACCGTTGCGCATAATATTGCACATTATTACATATTTTGATGGTAGCCTACTTCCCCTTGTCCCCCCCCCTTACCTACCTCGTTTCCCCTCTCATTGTTTTGTCCTTTCCCAAGCAACAGATTACAGTGCATTACGAGAACGATTTACGCATTAAGAACTCGAAAATTAATTATACACTCACCTGATGTAATTATTCCATAATAATATTCCGGTTACACCAGTTGACAATTTGTTAGGGCAAGGAAAAACTGTCCCGCTCGTTCGCAAACAAAACATACCCCGCTCCATCACTTATCTCACACCCCGTACACTTATTAAAATCGCACTGCATTTTTTTCGTTTTGATGGGTAGGTACAATCGCTTCGACCTTCAACTTTAAATTACTTAAACTTTAAAGTAACTCTTTCCGATACGATTGCGAGTCTCTATTAAAAGGCACAAAAAGGCACAAATGGAAATGTGAACGTATTTTAATGTAGACCGTATATGAAACGAAAAGTGAACAATCGTATATAATATGAATATAAAATGATCCGTCCTCCGGCGTGAGCTAGGTCAGACTGCCAGCACAGAATACAAGCTACGTTCCCCCCCTCAGCCGGCTGGTACCGCGGGGAAGTCCCTACCTGCCTACGAGCGTTCAATGAGCCAGGCCATCCGGTTGACCTATTTTTAGCACTTACACTTGTTTCATTCGTTCTCGATTCATTTGTTTGTTTGGCTCGCTCGTTTCAGTCGATGGCCTTGACACATGCAGCATCCTCCGGCGATGTCAGTGAACTTAGTTTCTACAGCTGCTACTCGCGTATTACCTACCAGATACCTAAATACTGCCAGATCCGTATTAGTTATAATTTTCACTCGTTTTCTTCTAGACCCTATAACTCCCTTATTATACATTACCGGCGGATAAGATTTTTACCACGAAGTTCCTAGTGAGTAGGCCTATCGCGTGGTATATATAGTATGTGGGAGTGCGAGTGGCCGCTGTTCTTAACATTCACCATTTTTTTAATTAAAATCATTGATTTTTGATTTTTATAAAAAAATCATGATTTTTTCGAACCCTGGTTGGTAGACTTGCACTGTAGCCTGATTATACTGATTTGACAGTGACAGCACGTATCAATTTTTACTGACTAGTGGAGATAGCTGATAAGTCAGGTCATTGACTGTTGGCAAAACTGCAGGCTTATGGCATGCCCGAGAAATTCTGCTTGTGACTTGCGAGTTATCTCGGAGATCGTTCATTGCAGGTGGCAGTCGATGGAGTTCTTTTCCATCAATGCCGGTGTGCCTCAGGGATCCATTTTATCTCCGACTCTCTTTCTAATATTTATAAACGACTTGCTTGAAACAGCAAAAAATCCAATGTACAGTTTTGCCGACGACAGTACACTTTTCATCTTCTTATACGTTGGATGTGCGAACATCTGCCATTGACGCACAGACTCGCAGGGAGCAAGAAGTTGCCATACTTAGCAATGACTTGCGGGACATTCTAGCTTGGGGCGATAGAAACCAAGTTCAATTTAATGCTGGAAAAACCCAAGTAGTCATCTTCTCCAAAAAGGTCAACGTTTTGGAGCCAGATATGGTGATGGCGGGACACTCTCTTACTCCATCGGCATCTCTTCGTTTACTTGGAGTGAGCCTCGGAGCGAACATGTCTTGGCATGATCATGTTGCAGGTCTGGCGAAGAGTGCTTCTCAAAAACTTGGAACACTCTTCTGCGTGAAGAAATTTTATACACCACAACAGCTTCTCCTCTTGTACAAGGCTCAAATTCGACCATCCTTGGAGTACTGCTCACATGTTTGGAGCTCAGCTCCTAAACATACGCTGAGACTACTCGACTCTATCCAGAAAAGGCTATACACTTGATTGGAGACCCAGATTTGACAAACAATTTAGACACTCTCGAACATCGAAGAAGAGAAGCTGACCTGATTTTACAGATATTTTTATGGATACGTGGCCCGCTTAATCCCACCTAGAACAAGACCGGGACGCAGACGCTCATCCGTATCAGGTTCAGCTCGTTACACCTCGTACCACCCCATTTCAGACTTCTTTCATGTATAGAACCACATCACTTCGGAATAGCATTCCAAAGGGTGTGTTTCCCGAAGTATATAACCTGCAGCGATTCAAGGCCACCGTGAATCGACATATCCGCTCATGCACCGCTCCCAGAGCGTCAGGGATTTCCCTGCAGTGCATAAAAAAAAAATTGTTAGGTCTCACTCCCCTAAAATATTAAGAAGATTAAAAAATATTAGTAAAATATAGAAGAATAAGGAAACGGAAAAAGGAAAAATCCGTAGTAGTAAATTTCAGTGATGAGAGAACCTAACAATTACCAAATGACCTGACTTATCAGATTCTGGTCAGTTTCAGGTATGCTTTCTTGGGAAATGTAACATTGTAAAAAGGAAGCTATTAAATCAGGCAACACAGTACGACTATACCCTCACCAATGACATTGCCCTGAAAACTCGAGTACCACTTCTGTAGATTTTCCTGGCAGTTTTACTATTTGCACAAAGCTGGATAGTGTAAAGTTCTATCATAATAATTAATTAGTTGGTTACTTTTATTAATTACCAATCCTTCAATTTGAAATGTTCTATGATTAGGCTTGAAATTTCAATTTTCATGGCTGTGTATCATCGCAGAACTATTTTTGCAGTTCCAGGACAGCTTTGATATCTTAGTAAGTCATGGAACGTACAGTTACATGATACTTTCAGGGCTCATACAGACCGGAAGAGTAGGAAAAGTCAGTGAATTAAAAAAAAAACATCAAAAATTCAGAAAAAAAAACAGGGAATTTGGGGGAAAATATAAAGTCAGGGATTTTAAGTTTGTTTCCAGGATTATTAGAAAAATATTGAATATTTGTTTGTCATGTTCGTTTATTTGTTTTATATTTATTGAAAAAAATTCCTTCCTATAAATTTCTCATAAAAAATTCGGAAGTCCGGTCCTGTGTCATATGAGGAATGAGAAAATAAAAGTCGGTACACATTTCTTGCTCTGTTGTACAGGGTAATTCCATTGGACCTACCAAGCTGATCTGAGACCAGATTTATCTCCTGCTTATGATATTTCTGTCGATGGTTTTGATCTCGACCGCGCTGGATCAGTTAGATTCCTGGGAGTGGAGATAAACGAACATCTCACTTTTGAAAACCATTGCTAAGCGCTTTCACAGAAACTGAATTCCATTTGCTATCAGATGAGGATGCTGTGTGGATTTACAGATAGGGGCAGGTTGCTGCGTTTCTATCATGGTCAAGTATAGAGTAGGATCGGATAAGGAATATTAGTATGGGGTAGTTCTGCCAGTGTGTGTGATGTATTCGTGAGTCAGAAGAGAGTGGTCAGAGCAATGCTCAATCTTCCCACTACAAGTTCATGTTGGGGGCTATTTCTCAAGCTCAAAATATTGCCACTGTATGGCCTTTACATACACAAGATCTTGACTCATCCATTCTAACAGGAACACTAATACTGTGCGAGTACTGAGATATTCGCCTCTAAACATAGGCGAATTCCAATTGATAGTTTCTATGGTAAATTGTTTCAATGGGATTGTTGGTAACAATACAAACAGTTACGTAGGTAGCTATAGTAACTCATTCCAATAGAGCCTAACAATGTCCCTATATACATATAATTGTTCAGTACTCAACGTAATCGTACAGGAAAATTATTTGTGTATGTATAGACACCCGGTACTCGCACGGTATAACAAACAGACCTCTTCATGAGCATGACACGTGCGTTAGGGATGAATAATTACATGTATTGTGCCCATTGCTAGATTGTCACTTTATCAAAGATCGTCTGGCGTGATGGGTTTGAGACTATAATGCTTTGCCTGGTGACTCTAGGCAACTGCATCTGCCTTTAAAAAAAAAAAGAATTAAAGTTATGCTCCTGGAAATAAGTCTTTAATCTATTACAGAATTCCCGATTAGGATGAAGTGCGGGCGACCTAACCCACGTAGTTAGGAATGTATAGTGTTAAATGTTAGTATATGCCGTTCACATATTAAAAAAGCATTGGTAGGCCATGAACTTTTGTTTTTAGGTTTACAAAAATGAAAACTCCCTAGATCTTGATTGACAATATCAGCTGATCGAGGTATTGAAGGTTAAATAAACACCGACACTTGTCAAATAGCTCAAATTGCCTCAGCTGATTAACAGCCCTGTTGTCTAATTGAAGTTTTAGTAGATTATCTAGGATAATTTTTATTCGGACAAATTTTTCTCGAACTGTCAAATAAATATTAATTTTTTGACATTATAAATTTCATAATGCCGAAATTAATATCGATTGAAGAAAAAATTCGTATAAAAAAGGCATTCAAGTTATTTAAATCTGAAAATGAAAACCTAAGTGAACGTCAAGTCATTTTGAAAGTAAAACACATTTGGGGTGTAAGTATTATTAGTGTACACCTGATAAAATGATGTTACGTAATTTTCCTCTTTTATAGTATTCAGTAAGTGCGATTGAAACGGGCAGACGACCTAAACCAGACAATAATTATGAAAATTTTACGTTTCGGAAAGATTTGCAACGACTGATTTGGCAATATAACTGGAAAAACGAACATTTTACTGTAGGAAAACTTTTGGAAGACGAACGTAAACATTTGGATTTTGAAAAAGGGAGAACTAGTATATTTAAAATTCTTAAATCTCTTGGCTATAAGTATAAATATGTGAACGGACGCAAAATTCTTTGTGAACAAAAACATGTCTTGCATCCAAAATTACCTTTCTAAGAAAATACTTACAATATCAAAATTCGAGTGAAAATGTAACGTTCGTGTACCTGGACGAAACATGATCTACCAGAATGGATCCAAATGGCAATCACCATAATAAGATCGCCAATCACCATGACCGTAGCCGATTGGCCGATTCAGTACCTACCTAATGTTCTATTTTTTAATAATAAATAAGTAATTACTAATTTTTGATCTATTTTATAATTAAGAGTTCCTTTAATTGGAGCATTGGTCGGAGTTACGTTGTAACTTACATTTTTACATGAGACTCAAAAAATGTACCTTGCAACATTATTGAATATTGAATGGAATGTTTATTTCATTTAGCGATTCTTGAAATATTGTTTAAATATTATTTAAGGTAAATTAGGCAACAATTAAATCTTTGTGGAAGCATTCTGCCCATTTAAACGTGCTGAATCGAAAAAATTAATTAGATTTGACGAGTTTGCTTTCTAGATAAAAATTGCAATATCATAAAATACGTGACTAAAGGTTCCAAAAAAAAAAGTCCATAAAGACGTAAAGATAATAAGAAGAATAGCAAAAATATCAAAAATCCATTTTGCAACTATGTGCTGTTCGTTGTCATAAAACTTCAACCTCATAAAAAAGAGACATAACCAAATTCCAGTCAATGATTGACAGCGGTTATACCCAGTGATTTCTATCACCCTACACCATAACCCAATTCTTTTATAATAAGTGAACGGCATATAGTGTTAAAATGTTTAGTATTTTTAAATTTTTTAAAAGTTTTTAAAATTGTGGTATATGTTGATGTGTACTACAAATGGCTTTATAAATGCTCTGCTGGATAAAATTAAAAATGAAAAAAAATTATTATTAAAATTAATTAATTCATCAAGGTTGGCCTCTGGCCATATCTTGGAAACTATTGATCCTAGAGCCTCAAAAACATAATTTTTGTAGACATAAGTACCAGAAGTTGACAACTTTGTTGTTTTAACGGAACCAACCTTTATACTATTTCATTTTAAAATTATCTGAGAAAACTAAATGCAGATTGTTATCACACTTGAAATTTAAATTGAATAGTTTATGAGGTATAAACAAATGAAAATAGTAATTTTAATTTTCAAAATAGTTTACATTGAAAACAGCTTACTTGTTCCAGCAGAAGTAATCATAAATCAGAAAAACACAAAGACCATAGTTGCCATTTAAAGAAAAATAATTGACAATCGTTACTCGAATATATTTTGACATTTGCAGCCAGTTTGTAACTGACTTTGAGTCATTGTATAGGGCTTTTGAATTTTTCAAATCAGACGAAAAATAAATACATTACAGGGTTGGCCGTTTTTTTATGAACCTCTGTGTATAATTTAAAAATTGATTATAATAACTTATAGAACATTTGACATAAAGCATAAAACTTCATGACAATTAAGTGACATCAGTGAACCGCTAGAAATCCATACTAAATTAATTGACAACCGCTACGGTCAACCAGATTAATTTACGGAATGTAGGTATCTTAACGCCCTATTTCATAAAGCAAGATAACATGCTGTTAGTCCTACAGTCTGATATGGCATGATAACAGCATTTTATCTTTAACACCATGTTATCTTGTATTATAAACCGGGCATTATTCTACTAGGGGAGATTTTGACATGAAACACATTAAAGAAAATTTTAAACTGTCCACACAACACACTTTCTGAGCCACGATTTCCATCTAGAAATTAAGTTACATAATATATTTCAGGACGAGTGTGATACAAAAATGGAGGAAGAAGGATCCGAAGTAACTTTTTTATTCCAGTTCGGTCTGATGAGAGACGCAGTTACGGTACCTCAGAGCAAACTAAACCTCAAAACTATTAAAGAGTTAGCCTGTGACTTCATAAACTCAAAGGTAGGTACAGTAACAGTTTATAAACAGAATTAAGTCTTAACTCTTTCAGCCATATTAATAACAGTTCTCTTTTTTGTATGCTACTAGTTAGTAGCTACTAAAACTCTAACCAAAATTACCAAAATTACTAAACCAAAATTTTCTAATTAATAAGCTGATATGTAGTGGCTATTAAGTTAATTGCAGTTTTAGTAGTGAGGTGAATCTAGCAAGCATGAAGTTGCTATGAAAACGTAATTTCTTGCATTGTTAATTCTTAAAAATTAAACCTCAAACATACTTAAAAGTATCAGCTAGATCTGAAAGTAAATACTTATTTTCATATCAATAAACAGATGCTTATACTTGTAAGTAAATGCTTATCTATTTATAAGTGTTTACTTATGAAACTAATATAAAGCTATGTCATTTTTATGTCATGTTCAATAAATAGAATTAGATCTAAGAATCACAGTGGATTGAATTTAAAGTTTTTTTTTATATAATTTAACAAGATCTTTGATTGAGGTATGCCAGGATTAGGATGACCGAAACAGATAGGGTAAAAGAACCTGCTGTGTCTCATTGTAACCTGGATTTCTTTTTGTCTCGACTGATTTGAATTTCTTAAGAAAAGAGGGGTAAATAACTGATACTTGTTGTTAGCTGCGGGAAGTGAAGGGCGAGGTGATTATGTTTCAGAGAGCATAAAAAAGTGAAGGGCGAGGAGAGGGGCTATGTTTCATTCATGTTTCATACTGGTTAACCAGCTTGAACACCACCCTTTTATACCTCTGTGCTATCTTATTATTTTTATCCTTTTATTTCATTTATTAAAGGAAGATTAAAGAATTAATTAAAGGAAACAACCAATATAGTTTAGAAAACATTGACACAAGCTCATTATTTCCCTGCTCTAATAGTGCAGGGTCAATTCGCGAGTGTCAGATGATTTGTACTGTTCCACCAGCTTTATAGGTTTCACCAAGCCAGGAGCAGCTTTACTGTAAATCAGATACTATTTGGCTAGCAATTTTAATTGATTTTAACCTCAATAAAAAATATCGGGCTCTGCAGCATTTTCAAAGTTTTTTTTCCTAGGTTGTGCTTATTGTTTTTAATTTTCAGGTTCCCGATCATGGCATAAACAAACTAGAGGACCGTTTACTGTTGTTCATACATGAATATAATTCAAGCAATATTTTGCAATTTATCAATTCTGCTTCGGATGTTGGAGATGAAACCCTGATCGAAATTGTCTTAACAGGAAAAGGTAAAGTATTTTCTTGCTTATAAATAACTTACGTAGGTAGTGAAACTGTGTTGGTTGCTGTTGGAGAATAACAAAAACAATTTTCTTATTCTCAACCAAATTTGTGTACTGAAAAATAATGCGAACAGCAAATAAATGTTGATGTTTTTTTGACAGAAGGTTTTATATATTAAAAGCTCTTAAATATGTTATAATTTTTCGGGCTCCATAGAAATAACGGAACCCTTATAAGTTCATCACGTCACTTCACTTAAGCTGGAAGAGCAAAGTCATCAGAATCATAAATTGATGCATGGTAAATTCAGGCTCAATAAAGGCTAATTAAATGTCCTAATTTAAAATTTTCGGCTTTTTTATAATGACTGTTCTGCTAGCTTGAATTTAAGTGAGCAGAATATGCACGAAAAAGTTATTAAAACAACAAATATAACAATTCTGTTCGCATGGTAATTAAATGTCGATCGATTAAATGCCCAAATAAAATAAATTCGGCTCCTGTTTTTCCAAAAATGGCTGTTGAGTTCACTCAAGTGTAAAAGCTATCAGAATAGTAATTATTTAAAAAATGCACGGTGCTTCAAATTTCAAATTAGAGCATATAAAAAGCGTTTAGTTAGCCTTTAGTTACTGGTTACTGTGTAAATGGAACTGCGATTTGAGCACGTTCGGCTCACTTTAACAAGTTTAAGCTAGTAGAACAGTATTTTGAAGAAAAAAAAAAAAAAACGAACACAGCCAAAAATTTTAATTTAGGGCATTTAATTAGCTTTTAATTAAGCCCTTAATTAGTGTTCAAATGGAATTGCGAAACTGAGTATGAAAACAAAAAAGTTATATGCATAAATTATGTAGTGTATCACCCGCTAGGTCTTCAAAAATGAAATAGAAGTCTCGAAATTTTTTTTTTCACTTGGATGAATATTTTGGAAAATAAATACCCTTATTCCCAAATGGCTCTTTTCAAAACAATTGCATAATCAATTTAATCTCATCTTATAATCTCATTATAATAGTTCATAGGTATTAAAAAATTTCCATTCCATTTATGTATTTATTTTCGAGCTATTACCTGGGGCTTTGAGAATATGGATATTAGGCTCCTAAAGTTATTAAAATCTTTGCCTAATCTTATACCACCCCAATTAGCCTATAACTTTTCAACCATCTGTTTAAAATTTTGTAAAATGGCATGTGTTACTTCCGAAGACGGACCTGGCGAGTTTCCTGAGTCCAACCCTGTCCCGGGTGGACGAGAAGGGGTAGTACAAGCAAGCAAGCGAGCCCTCTGTCTTGACATGGCATTGAGCATTGAGAAGTTAAGAAAGAAGCATCGACGGTGAAGAAATCAGTTTAACATTTACATTTCATTACTTATACTGTTTTCACCTGAATTAAAAATTGATGTTTCTTAAATAAATACAATTAAAGAAAATTGATATTCTTTAATAATTTAAAACTAAATATACAGTCCACTAACCAATTAATCTAGTCGTGCTACATTAACCCCATCAGGTTAGCCCCTCTAAGGAAGCTGACCATCGTGACTGTTGTCAATGTATCCAGGTCCTCTGGTGTGAGAAAGTCTCTCCTGAAGGCTTGTAATCTGGTTATTCGTCTTCCATTTTCTCAGGGGAGATTTGTTTCTCCTCCTGGTCCAGCGGACTCGTCATCATAAATAAAATGTAAACAAACTTGAGATATGAAACGAGAATTTTTCAAGAAACAAATTGATACAATCATGGAATTTTTCGAGAGTGATCTCGTTATAATATGATCCTCAGCTCATTGCACCGGATCATAATAGATTCAGTCCTTGTCTTTATTGAATTGCCCTTGTATTACTGAATTTTAGCTCAAGTGATTTAATTGATTTGTTTTGCAAGCATAAAGATTCATGAGAGATCTTTTTTAGATACGATATTGTAGTTTTTTACACAAGTACTTTAATTTAACTAGCCGTTAAATAATAATTAATTTTGCCTATTTTTTACAGTGTTGTCTTCCACATTAGAGCCAGAAATGGCTGTAATACGGCCTCATGCTCTATCAGTGCATTCCTATAAGACTCCAGCCTTTTGTGACTTTTGCGGTGAAATGCTGTTTGGGTTGGTGCGACAAGGCCTCAAATGTGAAGGTATGTACTGTTATGTTGCAGTGATCTATAAGATATACATCATTCTTCCAAATTTATATTGAAATCAAAATGTTATGTTAATACTTGTTTTCGTGTTTATGATTATTGTTGTTTTTGGCAGGTTGCGGTCAAAACTATCATAAGCGGTGCATCCTAAAGGTGCCGAATAACTGTTCTTATGCACTCCTGGAGGCCGGAGAGAAGGGACGTCGTCGCTCGGCCAACCTTCAACCGCCTCGAAGTCCCTCTGCAGGGTCCAATTCTTCCCTGGCTTCGGCAAACTCATCCCAGGTCACCGAGGAGACGGGCCTGGTAAGACTCGCTAACTTTTTTACCGGCATCAACATGAAGGATTGATATTATTGCTTGTTGAGCTTTGTTCGGGTGTCGCTGTGTGTTTTTAATTTTTGTTTGTATTTTTATTTTACAATTTAACATTATTTTTCGATATTTTTATTTTATCTTGTGCTCTAATATTTCATCAGTATTGCTGTACTTATTTTGATGTATGATGCATGCCTACTACTGTAAGTAGTGAAACGATATATTGTTTTCTTGGTGCAATTTATTATACATAACATTTTTTATAGGTATTTTTTTATATAGAATTTTTAAATATATCAATTTATATTCAAAACATTTGATTTTAAATTTTTAATTATTTGCCTTTTCGTCTCACTTTATTTCATTAGACTTTATATTTCTTCGGTAATAACCAGTTGAGTTAATTTCCTATGGGATCTAAATTATTCATAAATAATTATTATTCGAAAGCTATTATACCGATTGATTCACCTAACAATGCTCACCATTGGGATCTCAGAAACAGTTAGAGATATGAGATTGGTTTCCACGGTTACCATTTTACACTTATCGAGAATTTTAAACAAAATTTAAGAAAACTTAGGTATTCTGAAATGTCCTGAAAGAACTGAAGAATCAATATTTGTTATTTTACCCATATCTTTTTTGTTATTTAAATGTATTGATAATTATTTTTGTAGGTTTACATAAGTTATCATATGCTATTGATATGACATTTCAAACAAATGAGCTGACTAGTTCCTAGGGTTTTCATGATCAATATCAAATTTTGTTTTTTCATGTCATTGGGTAGGTATAAATAAATCAAGAAAACCATTGATTTGTTACATTGGGGAAAAAATTCTTAAAGAAAAAAATCGATAATTTTTTTAACGTGTTGGATTTTTGGTTTCCTTGATTTTTAACATCGAATAACACAAAAAACAAATGGTCATAAAAAAAAACAAGAGTTGATTATGAAAACTCCAGGATCTAGTTCGATTTGAAAATGTTTGTAACCTCAACTAGATAGCTCTTGACCACTTACATAAACCTACAAAAAAATCATTAATTTAGTTTCAATAATAAAAAGATATAACTAAAATAAAATAAATAATTTCGTGTTTTCAGTTTTTTCGGGATACTTAAGAAACCCTTAATTCTAATTTTTTTTGAGATTCTTAATGAGTACAAAAAAGTGCAATTTTTTTTAAATTTAACTGATCCCTTACCGTTTCCAAGACTCCAATAGAGATCATTCTTACTCAGTGTACAAAGTGAAAACTGTCACCTAACAGAGTCATCTTGGATCCAAGTAAAAAAAACCTAGTACTGCCCTATTTCTATGTGGTAGTGAGTCAAATATGTTATATCAAAAAAAAAATTATTATAAACAAAGATCCAAATCTTGTATGGTTTTTGAACAAAATCCTTTTATTTTTATTAATTTTTTAATTAAAATAATTAATTAAACCAGTATGTTTTTACATCTCCACATTCGAATCAGTGACAGTCACACAAGTAAACAGCTTAAAGAAGATATCTGTTTTTTTTTTCAATAACTAACTTTCAGCTCTGTTTCAATTTTGAAGATGGCATTTGTATTTCAAACTGCCTAATTCAGCATGTAATATATTTTTTTTGGTACCCTATTTTGCTTATTACATCTGAGCGTGCTTAAATTCCATGCGGGTGTTTCAAAGTTACCCAACGCGGAATATGAGATGCGTGTCCTTCAATAAAGCCTTATATCAATTTTTTAATTATTGATCTAACCTGTACCTGTAAAATAAAAGAATATATTATTGTTCTGACAAAACAAATATTTGAAAATCTTAATTCCAACAATTCAACAATTTATGATTTCTAAGGGTACCAATAAAAAAAAAAATTCGTAAAGAATTCGTGGATAACTGGTCTTTTTTATACTTGCTCTATTTTAAGCACGGCGTCTTGCTCAATAAATTGCATACGTTTTAAAAACCAGTTATCCACTAATACTTTAATACACTATTGTTGTCGTACTATTATGATGTATACAGGGTGTTTCAGAGATATAGGGCCAAATTTAAAAGGGTAGTTCCTTTCTTTAATATAAGTGAAAAAATATGTTTTAAAATATGTAACAGGTTTTGGTTACAACTCGTGTAAATTTAAATCAATTTTGATGAAACTTGGTATCAACAATAAGCAAACAAGCTCTTTAATTTTCAATTAATTAATTTGAAAGCAATTTTTATGCATATTATGCCATTCTTAATGATTAGTGACATTACCCGAGGAAAATTAAAATATCTCAAAATATCTCAAAAATGGTGTGTCGTATGAAAAACACTAAAGAGTACGTTTTTGTTCTAAAATCCATGGGCTATTGAAAAAAGTTTTGATATTTGCAATAAAGTCAGTGGCGTAAAATATAAGGAGAGAAAAGCGGCTCCAACCATGAATATTTACGCCACTGAAAGATGTCTATAAAACCGGAAATAGCCAAATTAGAGATCTTAGTTTGTTTATTGTTCATACCAAGTTTCATCAAAATTGGTTCTCTGAAACACCCTATATATTTGATCGCACAACTTTGCTGCTGAAAATAAGTGATAGAAAAACACTTGTATAGGATAAGGTAAGTAACATTCACTTACATCATTATTATGCAGTGAGGGGCAAAAGAAACACAACAATTCGACAAGTCATTAAATTTTGAGTTTTGAAAAAAATGCAAAAATATGTCAGTATTTTAATTTAATTTAATTTCAGTTAACGTTAACATGATTAACATACGGGGTACAGGTAACTCATTAATTGAGATATTGGAATGAACCCAAAAGCGCTGCAAATGGGTGGCCAAAGTGCTGATAAAATTTGAATTGTTTCTAGCAATTTATTTTCTGTTTAGATCCTTCACTACTTCATTCCTCTGTTTATCAGTCCATATTTTTGCAAAAATTTAATACTTCACACTTAGTTTCTAAAGGTTGGTAGATAAAAAAGCGCAATTTTTTTTAAAGTTCGGCACCCATTTGTCCAAATTTTTTTATGGATTTCAACACAAAGAGCGTGGAGAATGGAGAAAGAACCTCATATCTCAAAACAGTTTTTGAATTTTCCGCTTATTTCCTTAATTTACAAGGTGACCTCAAAAATAACTTTTTGGTCTATCAGTGATAACTTTTTTTTTACCCATAAACCGATTTTCAAAATCCAAGATTCATGTTAAAGCTAAAAGTTCCAGATAAGAAGACATGAGACAGGGTTGTATTAAATTTATTAAAATAACCCAAATCTTAATGGACCGTAAAAACTGGTATTATTCAGATTTGGGTTACTTTAATATAAACTTGTTTTTTGAATTTTTGTCTCGAGTCAAACATCATTCTCGGTATGGGTAAAAAAGTTATCACTTCAAGATCAAAAGTTTTTTTGATTTTGAGATCACCTTGTAAATAAAGGAAATAAGCGGAAACTTCAAAAACCGTTCATATTTAAAATATGAAGTTATTTCTCCATTCTTCACGCTGCTTGTGTTGAAATCCAGAAAAAAAAAATTGGTCAAATGGGAGCATGCCGAACTTTAAGGATTTTTGCACTGTTTTATTTTCCACCCTTCAGAAACTTTGTGTGAAGTATTAAATTTGTGCAAAAATACGGACTGATAAACAAAGAATTGAACTAGCAAACGCTTTAACAGAAATTGAATTGCTCGGAAGAAATTTAAATTTTATCAGTACCAAAGTAAAGGCAAATTTGCTTGTGTAATGTTTATTTTGTTGTTCAGCTTAGTATGAAGTTATGTAATGATTAGCTTTTGATAAAAAAATACAGAATCAATCATTGGCACACTGATAAAAAAGTTCTGGGGTAAAAAGTGAGACGTGACATCAAAAACAGGAATGTCAATGTTTGCAAGACTATATTAGTTTATTGGTCTTAACAATTATTATTGTAGTACTTTTGAAGTTTCTCAGTTAACCCATTTTTGACTTATTCTGGAAAACGTTTATTTGGTAGACCCCCTTTTAATGACTGTATCTTGAAGGACATAGATTTTTTCGGTTAAATCCATATATTTTTTACTCGAGCATCTGTGGTAGAACGTTGGTAGTGGCTTGTTAATCAAACAAACATTAACAACCATATTCAGATTCTGTATATTATATCTGTATCTGCTGTTGATATTTACTGTGTGTGTTTCAGTCAGTGTTATGTTTTGTTTAGAGGTTTAGGGCTCAGTTCTGTTGGGTTTAGTTCTTCAGCTGGGGTTTCTTGAAATATATTTAGTTGTTGTTGCCGTGGAAACTTTTTTATAATATTTTATAATATAAATCAAATTCCTGATTCAAATCTATCTATTCTGATCTGAAACTATTTCATTTAAATGGGAATAAATTTTAATAAACATTTTGTGTATTTGACACAGAAATCTTGTGAAAATTTGAAAGTCTGTAATACAGGTTTTATGCAGGACGTTTTATACAAGGTGTCCACTGTAAAGAATATTGGAGTAATACTCTTCAAATAAATTTGAGATGTCATTATTGTCAAAATGTTAAAAAAATGAAATTTTTCAATTTTTTATTTATTTTATTAAACCGAGATCATTCGTGGCTAAAAAGTTACATAGAGACTCACAATTGGTCGTTTTGACCGTTTCTGGAAAATTCAGTTTTCTGCACAATATTTATCATTATAATTTTATTAATTTATTATTGTTATAGTTGTTCATAAGAAAGTGCTCATTAACATAAAACAAAAAATTCATATAAAAACTATTTCTTCTTCTCTCCTCTTTTTTTTTTGGCTTCTAGTTATGTACTTAGCCCGCCTCACTTCTTTTACTGATTTTTTTGGAGCGGACTGTATATTTCTATACGGCTGGAACTGGGTCCATGGTCTGCTTCCGTTAACTTTCTTCCTCGTTTGTTACTAACACAGTTCGGTATGGGTGGGTAAACGTATACTGCATACGTATTGAATTCTTGTAATTTTCACTGTATGGGGAGGTTGTTAGTAAAATAAAAACTATTTTCCAGTTGTCTTCTACTTCAGTCCCTAGATTTCTTATTTGCATCATTTTCGGGGCATGATCGCCCATTTTGAGATAGAAAACTGTTGTTTTATTGTTGTTATTATCTTGTTATTACATTAAGTGAATGAAGTTGTCACTTACTTGACTTTATTATGGGATATAGCTAAAAATTCTCCAGCAAATTGATAATAAACTGTTAAATTACTGTAACTCTCGCAATTCGGTCAAAACGATCAATAAGCAAATATTTCATGAAAAACAACGCCCTTCTATGGAATCTCACTCTTAATTATTATTGAGTAATCAGGGCATTCTATCAAGAGTTATGCAGATTTACAGGTCGAGTAAGAGTAGGAGGGGTTTTAATATAATATTTTAATTTAATAGAACTTCGAATTCTGAAAGTAGAATTCTGAGAACTAAAGCACAAGAAGGACAAAACTAATTTCAAAAATGAAAATTATTTTGGTTTCCTTGTCGTTGTGACCCACTAAGGTTTCGGTGAAAAACGACTAGCTTGATTGCTTTTCTTATAAATAAAGAAAAACAAAAACTGCAAATTTCAGTTTTTTTTTGTTTTTTCAATTGAAATTAGTTAAAATTTTGGAGTTTTCACGAAAATGGAAGATTTGGAATAATGGGTGATCATAAGGGTTTAACGCCAAAATAAATCAAGGCAGGAAATGGATAACACCCTCGAAGACTCTGCCCCATCAAATTCCATGGTGAAAAGGTGGGTGTCCAAGATTAAAAAGGGACATAATACGAGCACAAGTGATGAGCCTCGCTCCCGACGCCCTGTGGAACTGCCAACTCCTGAAATCATCAAAAATCCATAAAATTGTGCTGGAAGACTGCAGATTAAACTTGTTTGAGATAGCAGAGACTGTTAAAATATCCAAAGAACGTGTGGGTAATATTTCAAATAATATTTTGGGCTTTAGCAAGGTTTGTGCGAGATGGGTACCACTTTTGCTGACCAACCTGACCAAACGCTGAAACGAAAAATTGTTTCAAGATAAAATTTCCACTCCTGCTGAAACCAAATTGCAGTCAAAAGAGTGGACTGCACCGGGTGAACCCTCTCCAAAAAAGGCAATGTCAATTTTGTCAGCTAACAAGGTTATATGGCGAGTGTTTTCTGGGATGCAAAAGGAATATTATCTGGAAAAGGGTTAAAGTTTCACTGGTGAGTACTATGCAAATTAATGCAGCATTTGAGCCATGAAATAAAGGAAAAACGATCTCATCTGGCAAAGAAACAAAGTCTTGTTTGACTGTGACAATGCTCCAGCACATTCGTCAATCGTTGCGATGGCAAAAATTCACTAATTAAACTTCAATTGCTTGCTCATCCATCTTATTCGCCAGATTTAGCACCCATTGAATAATTCCTATTTCCTAATCTCAAAGAATACCTTGCTGGAAAAAATTTGAGAGCAATATGAGGAAGTAATTGATGACATAAATCGCTATATTTTGTGGGGCTCGACGAATCGTATTATATGTAGAGATTGTTTAATTCAACTAAAACACCGATCTGAAAAAAATATATTAGCATTTCTGGAGATTTGTTGAGAAATAATGAAATTAAAGTTGAAAATTTTGTTGTTTTCTTTTTGCCTGGGTCTCTTCGGTGACCGCGTCTCTGGCCTTGAAGATAAACAGCCATAATTTTCTTTCGCTGGGTATTTTTCCAGTTGATTTAAAATCAGATTCAGGAGATCGGTTTTCTTCCTGTGAGCTAGCTGTGCCAACATTTGGATTCATCTTGGGACGTCGTTTCCTCGTCATCATGGTGAATCCTTCATCATCTGGAGGGGTTCTGATCTCAGTGTTTATGTCTTTTGATGACAGTTTGGAGCTGCACTTGTTGTGTCCTCCCAGTTGATGGTTTGTCTCTCCTGTTTCCTCTATATATTGCCTTATATTTGATCTTACAGTTACCGCTTGGTTGTTGTCACTTTCATCTGGCGTTTTTTGGCTGTTCTCTTCTCTAGTGTATTCTATCTTTTAGTTGAGTTTGGATCTATATGTTTCTTCAACGTCATCTTGTGTTGAATTGATTGCGTTGCTGTTTCGTCCTATGTTTCTTGGGTTGGAGCCTTAGCATATTTAAACGGTCGTCTCTGTAATTGTTGTCCAGAACTGTTTGTTGTTATGGTATAGTCCTGTATTGTCTTTTCTAGATATCGGATTTTATCCGTTAGCAGGTAATTGTTCTCCATTGGGATATGGTTCTTTTCCTCCATTTGTTGATTGAGTTGGTGAAGAAAGTGATTTTCCTGTTGCAAAAATCACAGTTTGTGTTCTCTGTCTCATGTCGATAGATAGGGTTCTTTCTTTGAGCTGTCTGAATCATGCAGGCTGGTGAAACCGACGAAAATTACACTAACCTTCCGTACTCTTATACAATAAAAATCTGTCAATATTCAGGTACTCTAGTATAACACTGTTAGATATAAAAATAGTTATTTGAGTAAATTTAATGTCAGTGTGATACTGAATGATTCCATTAATTAACTTTGGTTTGATCACATTTTTTTGTCCCTAACTCACAATTAACCTTACATTGAAACTCTTACAGTTAACATTTTTGTAATCTCTTTCATGCCGACAACAATTAATTTCAATATTTCCCACCTAGAATCGATACCTTTTCTAGGAACGGCCCCAGAAATCTTCTCCGTTAACTTAATGAGCTTTTATAATATCCACTGTTAGTCGCATTAGTACTAAAACTGTAGTAAATAAAACTGGATTTTACCTATTTTTGCTAGATTTGCATAAAGGTTTACTTAAAATATGTTTCATTAGCTATGAACTTGAACCATGTAAAAAGAGCATTTCATTCCTTCTCGAGTTTTGCATATTTTGTTCATTAAACCGAATTTTATTTTACAGCTGGCATCAAGCAGATTACTATCACCATGGTCAGGTCATCGTGAAGGTTCAGAATGGTTAGATAGAGAAAGCAATGGTAAAATACGCATCCCACACACATTTGTACTACACACATACACTCGGCCGACTGTTTGTCAGTATTGCAAGAAGCTGCTTAAAGGCCTCTTCAAGCAAGGTCTTCAGTGCAAGGACTGCAACTACAATGCCCACAAGAAGTGTCTCGATAAAGCGCCAAAGGACTGCATTGGGGAGCTCTCTAGGGATACTGGTAGTTATTTACCTGCTTTTTGTGTATGTTAATATTGCTTACGGGAAATGTTTCAGGGAGTTATGAATACATGGAGAGTTGCAATAGTAACGAGAGCCATTATAACCCGACTCTGGTGGAAGATGAAGAGAATGACAAGGCAACCAATATGCAGGAGAACGGAGCAGCTACTCGTTATATTGAGGTTATACCGGTACATGATGATGACAACGAAACAGCTTCTAGGTACCATTCATCAAATCTTACCTTTCCTTGTCTATAATTATTATTAAAAAATAAAAAATAAAATAAATAAACAAGTTATGTATGTATCTCTCATCTGTATCATACAATACTCAATACTTACAGCGGCAGTTCTTCATCTTCTCCAAGTGCCAACATTCCTCTGCAGCGAATTGTTCAATCTGTGAAGCACACCAAGCGAAGAGGCTCCAAGGTAATCAAGGAGGGCTGGCTGGTGCATTTTACCAACAAGGACAGAACGGTAAGAATATTTATAAAACTTATGCTCTTGAGTGCCAGAAGGATCGCATATAGCTGCTCCGCTGTGTATATGCTGCAGTGAGAGGAGACCTGATGTCCTGATATGATTAATAACAATTAGTGGCCGTAGTATACACAACAATGAATAAATAAAACGATAGTATAGGTCAATGGGTTTAAATGTTTTTATTAATAGTCTGCCTACCGGTTTTGGGCAAGGTCATCCATCATCAGGACAGCTGAAAAGTGAAGTAAAATAGATGGTGAATTTTTCAAACACATCAAAGTGTATTGTCAACTGAATTCATGTGTGGTACTTACTTGTCAGCTTTAAAGGGCTTTCAAAATACAAGGAAGATGAATACAATAATTCAATAACATTCAATTTAAATCAGGGAACGAAACCGAGTTTCTAAAATTGCAACTAGATTTGAAGACTTTTTCGAACGAAAAAGTCGGCATTAAGAGTTGGAGACTCAGGTTATAAAAACTTATTTAGATGATATATGGATGATCATCCAGACAGACTATTAATAAAAAATTTAAATTTTATACCTAGTGTCCTATACTATCGTTCTGTTTTATTTTATTTATTCGTTTTATTTAGTCCTGATATACAGAGCAGCCTACTACACTTTCGGTTTTAGCGGTGTCGGTGTATAGAATTTTGTCAAATTTTTCTGAGTGGATGAGTTCTAAGAAAGCTTGTTTGAGGATGGTGTTAGAGGTTTTGTACTTTTTGAGTCGGCATAGAGAAGTATTGATGGAAAGTAACACTTTGTTCCAAGGTGGTATGAAACAAATGGGATTAGGAATGGTATCGCCAAGGATAGTAGATTTTTTGAGGGGTTATTGGGCAATATTTCATAATCATATTTTGAGCGTATCGGGGCTCTATATATTCTGAGAAGGATTCTTGCTCTTCGGCTCCCCACTGGTGGTGTGATAGTACTTTTAGGATGTTAAGACGAGCTAAGGAGCTGCGTTGGAGATGTTTTATGTGATGTTTCCAAGTTTTTTTATTATCGTAGATTAATCCAAGTAGTTTGATGCCCGTCAAAGTAAATGGAACACTATAATAATAATTAAGGATGGTTCCCTATGAAATAAAATATGGTAGTAGTGCCAATACCTACTTACTTGAATTTATTAAAAGTGAAAGATATAAATAGAAAGAAAAAAATATGAATAGAAAATAGGTAACAAAAGTCATGAATGTAAAGGAAGGATTATTTTTCTAAATAACCTACCTATGTTTTTGCAGCTTTAAAGTTGAAGTATTTTTCAGATTATATCCACAAATGAGGCACTTTGCACTATATTGTTGGCCAATTTTAACTCATATTTTAGAGCCACATGAACGATATTTAGTTTTCGTCCAGGTGTACCCATATTGCGCTTGGTTTGATGAATTGGTCTAATAAACGAATTATTACTCAATAATCTTCAACGAATAATTTTAATATAAGTATTCTCCAATATTCTCTTCGGCACCATTAATGGCTCACAAACATAACCTTCAATAATAATAGACAGTTGACTTTTCTATAATATAGTTGACATGACTGACACCATTGACAGCTGATTTATACATTTGACATATTATACGTGTATTTTACATGCACGTGTAGATTATTAAGAGAGGTGTGTAGATCTTTCCACCGTGTTGTCCAAAAGTTGCAAATGTTATGCTTAGCTAATCCGAGATTAACGCTTCACGCCATTTGGCAACATTGCAAATCTGCCATCGCATCATAAAGTTCCCTACAGTTTCGACGCTTGACATGACATTTCTATGTAGAAACATCAACTTGTAAATCAACCTATAAATAATTGTAGATTGTAATGGGAGGCCTTCTGTAGGTGTGCACTGCGACCTGTTGAGATCTATTGTGCCCTAAATATAAATAATACCTACCTACAATAAAGTTATTGTTATAATGAAGACAAAATTGTTTTAAAAATAAAAGTTCATTCACAAGAAGTATTATTGAACTGAAGGTATGTATACCTATACACCGTTCACATATTAAAAAAGAACTAGGTGGCCATGAACTTTTGTTTTTAGGTTTGCAAAAATGAAAACTCCCTAGATCTCGATTGACAATATCAGCTGATCGAGATATTAAAGGTTAAGTATAGACTGACATTTGTCAAATCACTCAAAGTGTCTCAGCTGATTAACAGCTATGTTGTCAAATTGAAGTTTTAGTAGTAGGATATCTATCTAGGATGATTTTTTACTCTGATCAATTTTTCTCAAACTGACAAATAAAATTATTAAATTTTTGACATTTTAAATTTCAAAAGAGCAAAATGACGAAAATAATATCTCTAAGATGAATACATCCGCATTAAGAAAGCATTTCAATGATTAAGATCCAGAAAGTCCAAACTTGAGCAAACATTTAAGTCATTCAGAAGGTGAAATATATTTGGAATGTAAGTATTGAGTATGTGTATCTGTATCTGCTAAATTGCTGGTAATTACTGTCTCTTATTATAGTAGTCAGACCGTGGCATTAGCAAGTATTATTAGACAAGACAAATTTGATATTACACCCTTGGGCAGCCCACATAAAACAGGCACTAATTATGAAAATATTGTGTTTCCGAAAGATTTGCAATAATCTATTTCCAATACAACCCAATCGAAATGACATGGGGGTATTGTAAACTTCACTATACAAGCACGTAAATTAGCAGCTTCCCTCTAAGGATAAAGTAAAGAATGTATGTCTTGAAGAGCTTTCAAAATGTAAGTACACCTGACATGTGACAAAATTAATATAACCATTGTGAAAAACTTATTTCGGAGGACTGGACGAAACAAATGGACATGGTGAAAATATTATTAAAATCAGAGCGCTGAAGATGATTCTGATTCTAAGCAGGATGCAGTATTATAGCGGTTATTGATAATGGGGGATAATTTTGGGCCAGAAGCCAGAAGTCCAGAATCTTTGGCTGGTTTCCGACACACTACTACGATACCGAATAACCGACGAATTGACGAAAAATATATTTCATTTACGTACCTATATTTTAATATTTTAATAAACGTACCGATATATTTTAATTACCTGCTATGTATTTATTAAAAGTAAATTAATATAATTGATTCAAGTTTTTTATTTCATATTCAAAAAGTTCATTTGTGTATTTTCCTAACTTGGAAAAATTACATGATAACCTTTTTCTCAAACTCTTATGAAAAGCTTAAGATTTTAAGATCTTATTAGATCCAGCGACATTGCGTTCTAGTTAAAGATTGCAATATGTGACTAAATGATTCAAAATAGAAAGCCCCCAAAGATGCAAATATAAATATAACAAGAATACCAAAAATATCAAAAATCCATCTGGCAACTATGTCCTGTTCCTTGCCATAAAACTTCAACCTCATAAAAAAGAGACATAACCAAACTCCAGCCAATGATTGACAGCGGTTATACCCAGTGATTTCTATCACCCTACACCATAACCCAATTCTTTTATAATAAGTGAACGGTGTATATGTAGCATTTTTTGTAATAATTTTTATCGGGGGTAATTACACGAGAGCTTATTTTTTATCTGGATAAAGATGCAGTTTTAACGAAAATTTGTTTTTTATTGGCAATTTAACGAGTCAAATTGTCTGATAAAACGACGAGTCCGAAGGACGAGTCGTTTTATCTGACAATTTGACGAGTTGAATTGCCAAAGAAAAAACAAATTTGAGTTTAAAAGTGCATCTTTATCCGGATAAAAAATATAAGCTCGTGTGTAATTTAGGGAGATAATTTAACGAATAACAAAATTTATTTATTTATTGGAAAAAGTACAGTTATTAAATACACAATTAATATCACCTTGGTAACTACTTACTTGATTTTGCGTCTAAAAAGCTAGCTTACATTTTATCCAGATGCAAAGTTAGGGCTAACTTTATCCGATGTCAAAGTGACAAAAACACTATTCCTTATGTCACTTTTAATACATGAGTTAAATTATCCTCAAATGTGGATTCACTAAGCAGGGACTTGTTTCTCTTTGTTTTTTCAAGTTCAAAGCGATCGATCGTTATCACATGTATTTCTTATTAAACTCCAGCAATGTCACTCCACTGGTTGGAGGAAGTGAGAAACTCAGATGATGAATTTGACATTTTTTATACTTTACTGTTGCATTATAACTAAGAGTAAGAGATTCATCCGACAGCATCCTTCAGATACTCCAGATGCAGCACACTGAAGAGTCCCAGTAGGACGAAACACGTATCTGTGCTTGATTTGGTACTCTGGAAGGCTCTGCTGTTTGGATGTTGGAAGCTCCTCTCGGTTGGAGTTTCAGGCACTGCCAGCATGACAACTGTTATGGGCGATGGAGTAATTCTCCGAACCCACCTAGCAGGCTAGTAAAATGCACTGTATGTGCTTTATACTCATAACGACCTACTTTTATTATTTATTATTATTAATTAGCATTATAACTACTTTTCAAACTTAAGTCTATAATTATTGTTATTTTGGTTTTATTTTGCTTGTAATGAGAAATGAGAATAAATTATGTCAAATATCAAATGTTTATTTGAAAGTGATGAAATAAGTTAACCATCCAAAAATCTATGATTAACCTAATCACAGATTTACATGCTTAACTAGGTTCAACTGCCTTTAAAAAATGCATATGTCAGCACACAGCCTGTGATGTCAGTGTGGTGATAGCTACATGCGACTCGGCAGTAATAATGACGTAAAGTAGCTTATTTCGACGTTTGAAGATGTTCCAGTAATTTTAATTAGTTTGACTTCAGTACCTGACTGTCTGATATCAAAAATGGTTTATTGTGCTGTAAGTGCGGGTGTGAGAATCACGCAAGCAAGAAAAACGAAAGGCAAAGAGATATCTTTTTTTAGTTTAGGCTAGTTTGCTAGCATATGAAAAGGCAATTATGTATAAATGATTTGTATCGTATCACAGTAAGCCTTTCACCTTAGAATATTTTCAATTTTTCCGTTAGAGCTTGGATTTCAATCACCACAGTGACATCATGCGCAGCACGGACGAGTTTTCAGTCTCAAGCTGCATACCTTGTGTAGTTGTATCATGAGCTGGCCATACACCAGCGGACTTTTTCAAAGGATGTGATCTCCTAGATCGGGTCTGGCAGATCTAGTTGACGTGTTCAGGCAAATTTAGTCCATAGAGTAGCCCATTAACATAAAAATCCACAAAAGGAAGCCGTGAAGTCATTCTTTTAGCATGCATAAATAATGTGAGTAGACTTAGGGCCGTACTTATACATGTGATGATGGAATTAATGTAAACATAAAATATTTTGAGAGGAAAAAAAAATTGCTGTTGCAGAATCTGGATTAATAATTGCTATTGCTAGCTATCTACTTGCTAACACAACTTGAGTAATTGTGTATCTTCATCAATATTGAGACTGGAATATTTCTCACTTGTACACTCATATTCAATATGCGTTGTTGATGCGTTGGGGTCATGCTGTGAACAGATACAGAGTGTTTGGTCTTCAAAGGAGAGCACTGAGAATTGTAGCTGGAATTCGGTATAGGCAGGACTGTAAAAAAGTCTTCTCTGAACTTAAAATATTAACTTTACCCTCTTTATACATTTATCAAAATATTATGCATGTTAAAAATAATCTGAGTTACTATTCCAACGGCTCAAATATTCATAACTATAGATTGGATTAGATTAGATTTCTTGTGAGTGGGTCATTGTGACACCTCTACTGCGACCGTAGGTCTATTGTGGCTCATATCTAGTCATGCTACATTAACCCCATCAGGTCAGCCTCTTTGGGGAAGCTGACCATCTTGACTGTTGTTAATGTATCCAGGTCCTCCGGTGTGAGAAAGTCTCTCCCGAAGGTTTGTAATTTGGTCTTTCCCAAAGCGGGTCACTCACATAGGGCGTGTTTTGCTGTTTCATCATCCTCCAAACACAGGCGGCATTCAGCGCTGATCGTTTAGTCCATCCTGTGCAGATGATGATTCAGCTTGTAGTGCCCAGTATATGGGCCTAATAGGGCTTTTAGTTCTTTCCTGTTAAGCTCTAATAAATCTTTGGTCCTTTTCGTCGAAGTACCCTTTATAAAGGCCTTCGAATGGTCCAATCTTGGTAAGTTTTGTTGTGGAGGAGTTCCTTCTCAGCCCAGTTTCGTATTGTTGTTTTGACTATAATATTGTTGAATTCGGATTCGGCACCTTTCCTGGCCAGAGAGTCGACAAGTTCGTTCATAATTAATTCATAACTATAACACGAGAACAAAAGAGATGTGTTGAGACCGTCTTACAACAAGCTGACTAGGTGTCAGAGTGGTACAATTTTTTAATAAAATACCAGAAAGGTGGAAGCATCTTTCACTGGCTGTTTTCAGGGTCAGGGTAAGGAATTTATTTCACAAAGGGGCATTCTACTCATTTGATGAGTTTTTGGGATGCGATTTAGTTAGTCTAAATATCAGGATATGATATAAGATTTTTATCAGTGTCAATGTTAGAACTCTTTGTTTTGATGTTTGTATATTTGACTTTGACTTGTGTAAGTGCTAATGTACATTAGCATCAATAAAGAATCTGAATCAGGTGATATTTAAAAGAAAAATACGCTAAAAATGTATCAAAAACTGCTTAGCTAACAGAGACAGGTTTGGACACATGGATTTAGAAGCTTCTAAGCTTTATAATTTTTCTTTCTCACCGGTCTTCCTAAATTCTATGTATAGCTCTATAAACTACAATTTTATCCACTCCGTAATACTTCTTTTTGTCGCTTTATAAAGAACTTTAAATTTTACCAATCTTTTGTGACATTGTCAAGTAACTGTCTTATTAGATCAGATCAATTTGTGGTAAAATATCATCGTCACATCAGATTCACTGGGCTGCTTTCCGATTTATAGAGCGGGTTTGATTAGTAGCTGTGCATAAATTAAACAGATAAACCGACAAATATGAATGACTACTACAGTGTTTGCGAATATGTCATTGATGTAGTGTCTTATTACTTATAAGAGATTAAAAATTAAACTCATAAAATTAAAATTCACCATCCAAGTGCAAATCACATGCGTTCTGCTTATTGTCGGGGAGCTAGTGACAAAAAAGTGCAAGAGTTTTGGAAAGGGTAACACTTTCACAACAGATTATATTTTGGCCGTAGAAAGCCACTGTATAGTCAGTACGCTAGGTGGTGGGACATAAGGCAGGGGCACGCTTTCAAAGTTTTTGAAAAAAATATCTGAAAATACCTTCAAATTCATTGTTTATGACAAAAACTGTGAATGCAATAATTCACAATAATACTAAATGGTTTCGTAATCTAACAATATAAGACAATGAACATTGACAGACGTAACAAAACTTTCTAGGAACGGCTTGTCGTTCGGGGGTCGGGAAGCAATAATTACTGTTGTTTTGCTCTGCTTGTTCATTTGTTTTTTTTTTCATTCTTTTTTCAGGTTTTTTTCTAAAACTTTGCAAGCATTTCCCTGCCTTATGTCCCAACTCCTGGCGTGCTGACTGACTGTACAGTGGCTTTCTATGGCAAAAATACAGTCTGATCTGAAAGTATCGGCCTTTCCAAAACTCTTGCACTTTATGCCGCTATCTCTTGGACTATTAACTGTTGTTTTGTTCAACAGTTTGTCTTGCATTCATATTATTTTTCTATACAATAATTATGGTCTATTTAACGCATAGAAAAGTTTAGTTACTCCCCATTAAAGCCCATATAATTTTCAGTTAAATGAAAACAACATTTTCTTCACATATTTTGTTGAGAGTGACTTAACTATTACTGTTTAGTGCTTTGATATAATTTTATCATAATTATTCACACAAGTGCTTTTGACGATGCTCGTATTTATATGCATATGTTTATCTCTTGCAGGTACGGCGACATTTTTGGCGTTTGGACACAAAGTCTATAGTGTTATTCCAAAGCGATCACGGGTCCAAGTATTATAAAGATATCCCCCTCTCTGAAATTCTGACTATAGACACTGCCAGGGTAAAACAAGGAGGTAATAAGGAGTGTTTAATGTTAAGCATGTTATAAAAAGTAAACAAGAATGTTGTTAAGCTTGTCAGGAAAGTATGCTAAACTGTTTGAGAATTTTTAAGTTTTCCTCACCAGGTTGGATTATCAATAATGATTCAGATGCTCAAAATGTTTATTGTGCTGTTTTTCATTAAAAAAAAAAAAATTTAAAAACCATATTCTACCCACCATTTTCTTGGTAATTCTTGAGAAATTATATTCATTGTTGATAATTTACTGCTTTGAAAAAGCTTTATTTTAGATTTTCATATTAAAAGCCATAATACATAATATCGACTATTTAAGTTCATGACTGTACGGTATTAATGTACTGAGCTCCCGAAGAAAGCAGGTGCCCACCTTAAATTTCAAATTCTAGCAATTGCCAGATTGATATTTGGTAATAAACAACAATAATAGATGTGATCATAGTCTTACTATGTTTGTAAAGATCAAGATATAAAATCTTTTATTTGCAGTGTGACTTAACGAATGCTTGACTTTTTAGGTGTGATGCATTGTTTTGAAATCCGTACTGCAAATGTAGACTATTTTGTTGGACAAGATCCTCTATCAGAACTCCAGGGAGGGAACATAAATCTACCACCACCCGACAGTGGAGTGGGAGCCTACCTGGCCCGTAGCTGGGAGACTTCTATACGTCAGGCACTGTTACCAGTCACCAGTGATAATAGTGGTAAGTTTGTATTCTTGCAAACAATTTTGAGTCTTGAAGGTATTAGAATCTTTTTTTCTACAAATGAGATTTAAAGGTTTTATTTCATTGTAGACAAAAATTTAATCTGTTGACATTCGATAGCGGTCATAATTGCCTTTTACTGCCCTCAGTGTATATATCTATAAAAAAGTTGAATACATTATTCTGTATGTTCAGGTAATGGGGAGAGCAATGAACGTGAAGAAGATATCACAGATATGAGTCAGATTTACCAAATTTATCCTGATGAAGTGCTCGGCTCGGGTCAATTCGGGATCGTTTACGGGGGTGTACATCGCAGGACTGCCAGAACTGTCGCCATCAAGGTGTGTATATTTAAAATTAATTATTTTTTAGTGATAGTAATATTTTAAATGCACTTAAGTGGGAAAGGAACCATCATAAAAAAATCTGGAATCATGCATTAACAAACAACCATGGTAAGTTAATGTTGGAGGGAGCCATCTACAAACCTTCACAATGAAATACTGCACTTCAACAGAACACAGATCAGGACAGTGGTGGGTCTTCTCACAGGACACTGCCATCTGAGACATTTGAGAGTATTGGCTAACAGACTGTTCAATCTTTTAAAAGGCACTGATCTGTTCGACTAGCCAAGGACAGGATAAATACAGAAGAATACAATAAGGGTTGCAGTTCAGTGATCACAGAACCATCTTGAGTATTTTGCTGCAACAAACAAACAACTAGACAAAATAATTGAATTTTCCTGAATCTATTCAGTTGTTGATATCAAGGAGAAAATCAAGTAATAAAGAACTCTATGTGTCTGGCTGCTGAGTAATAATGGTGTATTGTTGATTATGTAAATGTCTAAGCATTTCTAAATTAATTATCACTATGATGAAGTAATTCAATTTTATTGTTTGTTGTTATAGTGACCATAATGTTGCTATGTTAATATAATCAATAATTTTAATATTAATTTCCATATCTGAAGATGCTACTGTAAAAGTAGTGAAACACAATATGTTACATTGCTTATCCATCAATGTGCAATAGAATTTTGAAACATAAGTATTTATTTATCATCTATAAGCTACTGGCAATGCCAAAACAACTTATGGACTATTTTGCTGCCACAAATTTTATTGTTTCTTTACAACTGTATATTGATTGATTTATATTTGTAATTTATTTATAACTAAACTATTTTATGATCTAATTTTATAAACTGTTTTTATATCTAGGTCTGACAATTTCTTTATATTATATCTTCTGGGAGGTATCTTCTGACATTAGTAATCTTCTGACATTAGTAAATTGAAAAATCTCAACAAATTGTGTAAAAAAAAAGCAATGAAATAATGTGTTTAATGTCTGTTGGGTTTCAGGTAATAGACAAGCTGCGGTTTCCAACAAAGCAAGAGGCGCAACTGAAAAACGAAGTGGCGATTCTGCAGAACCTCTCTCATCCAGGCGTTGTGAATCTGGAACGCATGTTCGAGACACCTGAGAGGATTTTTGTCGTCATGGAGAAACTCAAGGGTGACATGCTTGAGATGATCCTTTCCCATGATAAAGGACGTCTAACAGAACGAGTCACCAAGTTCCTTATCACTCAAGTATGAAGTATTTCTTAATTTTATTGTTCAGTTTGAAACTTTAGATTTTAATACATCACAAAGTTACTTGTTTTGCTTGACCGTGACATTCGCTTGGTCTTCAAATTTCTTGTGAATAATTGTGAGAGGTTTGGAAAAATAGTGTGAAGAGATATGCTGCATTCATGAGGCTTTAGCAAGAGCATCTTACACAAAAAAGTGTAGTTTAGTTCCTTGAAATTTATTCCCAAAATAAGTATTGAACTTTAACCAACCGAGATCATCTAAATCCCTAAACCTAATTTGAGAGGATTTAAAATGGCGAGAAGCCTAAAGTGAAGAGTGCTTGTTGAACGGCAAATTGCTTACTATTTAAAATTATAAATAATTCATGACTTATCCATTATTAATTAATTAATCTCATTGTAACAGTTTCCATTAAAAAAAAACAACATGGCCCCCCCTACCTCTTGATTTTGACAGCGATGAAGTTCACTATTCTAAATTTTGCTAATGAAAAATTACTATTCTACTTCCTCTTCAAATTCTAAGAAATTATTGTTAGCTTGATTAACTTGAAATAATCAATAGAAGTTTTTCACTCACCTTAATCCCATTGAAGTTTAAACCTTAAACTTTTTTTTTCACAATGACTTCCATTTCGTTCCCTACTTTTTTTCACCTTTCATGCATACAATTACTAGAAATTCCAAGATTTCTACCATGGATATATCAATCATGTAAATGAATTTCTGAATTAGATAGTTGATCATTTTCTTGTTTCTTGTTGCAAAGAAGGAAATATAATGAAACATCTGAGAATCATGAGAATTTCGAAACACTAATATTGAAATTCACCAATTGATTGTTTCAGATTCTCATAGCTTTAAAACATTTGCATAGCAAGAATATCGTGCACTGTGATTTAAAACCTGAAAACGTTCTCCTAAGCTCTGATGCGGAATTCCCACAAGTAAAGTTGTGCGATTTTGGTTTTGCGAGGATCATCGGTGAGAAGTCATTCAGAAGATCTGTAGTCGGTACTCCTGCCTATCTGGGTAAGATTTGATGAAATACTCTTAATAATTTATTCTTAGTCCATTGTAGCTTAATTAAGGCTAGGTATTCCAGAATCTGAATAATAATAATTATTATAAAAGGTAATGTTTGGCTGGATTTTTAAATTTTATAGATGTTTGTAAGTGTTAAGGTGTAGGTAAGTTGGTAAAAGTATTTCGTTCTAATAGTGAAGATGCAGAAAAAAGTAAGACAAAAAATTTTGTTGTTTGTTGATTTGATGCCAAGAATTTAGTTACTTTCATCATAACTGCACGATAAAACAATCGGGACATCTTAACTTTTTAGAAATAAAATTTTCTTGAGTCTGTAAAACAATTGAATGTCTTGAGACCAGGGGCCTGGATCAACAATCAGGACTCTAGCGACCCCATCGAATCAGCTTCAGGTCCCCATTAGGACAGATAAACTCAATGTATTTGGAAACAACCTCAAATTCATTTTCTCTTGGATTCAAAGATTCCAATTTCTCCGACAACCCAAAAATATCAGATTTTTTTACACCTTTGTCGGTCCTTCACCTTAAGTATCTCCTCCATGTTGATCCCCGCAGGCGATGTTCAAGGATCTGACTTCTGAGGTCATTCGCTGTCACAGTGAGAGAGACAGTGGATTCTACAAGTTTTGCATTACAGCATTACACTTTACTGCAGGATTGGATGCAGTGTGGACCAAGGAGGCCCTCAGAAAATAGGTTTCACACTGCCACAGGACACCTGGTATTGATTTCATACTGCCCACGAGTTTGTGGTGTCTCGGGAACGGATGGGTAACCTTATCGTAACACAATCTTAGATAGGTTCCAAGAACTTATAAAGCAAACCCAAAATTCAGTTCAAATTTCATTGAATTGTAGACTCACTTGGCTACGTTGAAAACGGAACTCTATAAAGATATCTAGATATTGGGATGCCAGAGACTTTATTTATTATTTTTATTTAAACGTTTTGAAAATATTCTTCTAAAAGTTCCAAAATAAAGAATAAATATTATTATTTTTCCGATTATGGGTGGTGATTAAATTTGAAAAAGTAATGAAAATAGTATGTATTTAAAAAAACAATTATTTACATATCTTCATTACGGGTTTCTATTGCAAAATGTTAATGAATTGTGAATGATTGAATATAATTTAAAGGTAAAAATCTGAACTTAGATAGGGCATTGAACAAGTCAATTTACGATCGAATAAGGCCTCTTGTTCTTTGACAAATGCTGTACATATAAATGTATACCTATGATGTAAATAAAATCACAATAAATGTTTCTTTAAACGATAACACTAAATTGGAAAGTTCTATAAATTGGGCTTTTATAATTAATTAGATGTTTGAATATTTATAAGAAAATCTATTAAGTACTCACCCAGACCCAGATTGAAGATAAGGCTGATTCGCTGTTGGTCAGTCAAAGGCCAAAGGGAAAATGAAATGGCGACTTTTCGGTCATAGGGCAGGTATGTTCTCTTCTCATGCGTATATTTCGCGGTTTCTAAGCTTGCTAAAGTTCGCAATGCGGACTTTATTTTTTAGACTCATGTCTGGATAGAAAATAGGAAATTGGAAGGAACCTTATTTTTTTAACTCTAACGTCTAAATATACATTACATGTTGCTTATTGCAACAATTTTTTGTTATGGACAGATTTTACTTCTAAAAAATTGCTATCTCGTTTTACTTTATTTATCATGAACAATATTAGTCAAGTCGGTAAAGTAAAAAATGTACGAAAAGTTCATGTACGAAAAAATGTTATCTAAGATTTTCCTTCAATAATTATTAATGAAGAGGTTATAGAACATAAATCCACAAAAGTCAGTTCTGGGGATACAGCACGTCCCCCCAAAAAACAACCTATTTTGTGAAAAAAATTTTTTTGCTAATAACTCGTTAATCATTAGAAATATAAAAAAAAAAACTGATTAGTAGAAAGGAAGCTAGAGTGATTCCCTAAAGAAAGGTATGTTGTAATTTTTCGTATATGTCATAGTTTTCAAGTTACTCAATATATTTAAGGAATTGCAAATTTTCTATTTTTGATACGCGCGAATTTTTGTTTATTGTAAAATTTTGATCCTCTAGAAAAAAATGATTTTTACTCAAAAACCAAACAACCTATCGATGGTTAAGATGTGACACCTCGTACGTGGTATCACATCTTATACCACGTACGAGGTGTCACATCTTAACCATCGCTATGAAGAAAAATGAAAATGGCTTTTGAAGGGAACATGAAATACAACATTTTTTGCCATTCTCATTGATTAATTTTTAGTATAAATGGTATCCCAGCTCATGCAAGTCGGTCTCTGTGGGCCAAACGATGGATTTTTTTAAATTTTTTTTACAAAATTCAAGTAAGTACACTGTCACAATACTCATAATGTAAAATTATTTTGGACTATACAGGGTATGTCTATTAAATTACTATACAAAATGCATGAGGGTCTCAGTTATCTTAAGAGATACGAAGCCGGTTAAATGAGGGCAAAGTTGCGTATTTTTGTGCTGATTAATAATCCGAAAAAATCTGAGCTGTCATTATTAGTTGTCAAAATATTGAAAAAAATACAAAATTTTTATTTTTGTTTTTTTATTTAATGGCCGTCAAGCTAGCCGTTTTTAACCAAAACATTATTAGAACACTTTTCAACAAGGAATCCAAAAACAATTTTGTAATCACTGTATGAGGAAGCATCGATAGTCAACATTTGATTTTCTTCTGGGCGCCATATTGGATTTTTTCCTTTTTGAATGTCGCAAGTGAAAATCGCAATTTTCAAGGTTCAAGGTCCTGTACAACGAAAACGGCTCAAGATAGAGAAAAACGGCTTACATGTCCCTATTTTAACTTTTTATGTATTATAAAAAAATTATTAAAAAATAAGTTAAAATAGGGACATGTAAGCGGTTTTCGTCTATCTTGAGCCGTTTTCGTTGTACAATGGCTTGGACTTCGGAAATTGCGATTTTCCCTTGTTTATAACTCACAAACTTCTGAATTTGAACACCAACTGTAAAAGCCAATCTTATATTTTCTTCTTAGAGAATCTAAAAATGCAATAATATACGAGAATTTCATTTAAAAAAACATAACTTTGATAAGATTTTTTATGATCTTTTGGTACATTTTTTACTTTACAGACTTTCCGGACTATCAAATGTTATAGTACTTTTGGGAAATCAAGCTACACTGAATTCTTAAACATGACTTTAGTCGAGGCAGCATAGGGACGCGCATAATATAATGACTGGAATTTCATCAAAGTTTGCAATACAGTCATGTATCTTTGTTGCATTTTAGCATATTACAATCGCTAATAACTTCAATCATTAATTAATCCGCACATTGTATACCTACCACCTATGCTAAATAGGTCCTAATAATTGATATTATTAATACCTTCCTACCTAAAAAAATTATTATGTAGCAAAAATTTTGTTATGGACTTAAATTCGAGTGATTTTGTTCCACAGTCCGCCAGTACACACTATATTAACAACATACAGATTTATTATTCGCAAAATCACAGTTTACAGTGCGGTACACAAAATTTACAGAATTCTTTTTTCAATTTGTAGCTCCAGAAGTGCTACGTAATAAGGGTTACAACCGCTCGTTAGACATGTGGAGTGTGGGTGTGATCGTGTATGTAAGCCTGAGCGGTACATTCCCATTCAACGAAGATGAAGACATCAACGAGCAGATCCAGAATGCTGCCTTCATGTACCCCCCGAATCCCTGGAAAGAAATCTCGTCTGATGGTAAGTGATCTTTGTACCTTCAATTTTATGAATTGGTGCTGTGAGAAACTTTAATAGTTACCTAAATAATAAAAGCTCAAACTCACATACAGTCATCCTAACCTGTCTTTTAGTATTATTGTCTAATACTGATGTAGCGAATCTCAAACGAGTTCAAGTACTCCAAAATTAAGCAGTTAAGTCCCTGTTAAGTTTGCTATATTATGGTACTCCATCAGTGGATCTGTATAATAAGATCGTTGATATCTTGCCTATAAGGAAGCTAAACATTATAGTGCTGTCAACTTATCTACAGGATGTCTCAGAATAACTCTGCATGATTTCCAGGCATTATAATAGGGGACATCAAAATAATTGTTTTTTTTTATAAACACGTATTGTGTCCTAAAATGTCTGGTTTTCAGGATACAGAAAAATTAATTTTAATTTTAATGATTTTATTTTATGAATTTTTCGAAATTCATTGAGGAGGCTTTTATTTTTTTTTCTCAAAAAGGAACTTGGTTTTAAAAAAGTTGTATTTTTAGCTACTTAACCAGAACAAAAATAAAATAAGTCGGTAAAAAATTGTAAATAAGTCAGTGGCGTACAGTTTTTGTCATTATTATAAGACTGTCCCCTGGGACGCCACTGGACTCATAAATATCATCTAGTTGGTGCTAATTTTGCGTCTTATCACTACGAACAACATTGCCAAATATCACCAAAATCAGCAAAAGGATAATATTTAATTTTGAGATACATATAAAAAACTGATTTTTTTAAAGTTTAACACCCTGTGTCTTGAAATACAGATATTTTAGGACACATTATATTGAAGTGCAGTGTTGGGTTATAGTTAAATTCAGAAAACAAGAATCAACAAGAAGTTAGTAATACAAGAGCAGAAAACGATATTTCTTTGCAGAAGATGAGAACCAATTATTAATAATAGGGAACTTACAATGGCAATATGGGTGGAATCAAAGGCATAAAATGAACTTCCAGATGAAATTAAAAATCTCAATCATAACAAGTGTTTATTAAAAAATTAAAAAAAATCATTGTAAGGTAGAAACATGACATTAGTGGAAACCTTCCTTCTTGTTAATTTTTACTCTATGGTATCTATTAATTTTAGTTAATTTGTAGTTTTAAATGTTAACTTGTTCTTTTTTTTTGCAGCAATCGATTTGATAAATAATTTATTGCAAGTGAAGCAGCGTAAGAGGTATACTGTCGACAAATCTTTGCAACACATGTGGCTACAGGTATGTTTTTGAATCCAAATACTACAAAGATTTTTTGTTTTATCTTGATTTTTAATTAAGCTTAGAGACTCAGTATATCGCGTGTCCCTTATTTCAGAACTCACCATGGGTATCTCCTAAACGCTAAGATATACAGGGTCGGTTAAATTAGAGAAAAGTTGCTCTATTTTGTGGTCATCTTGAACCCGTCAAGACATACAAGACATCTGGGACTGTTCCTGAAATATCCTGAAAAACTGAAAAACTAGAGCAACTTTTCTCTAATTTAACCGACCCTCTCTTAGCGTTTAGGAGATAGATACCTATGGTGAACTCTGAAATAAGGACTTTCAATAAGCCTAATATATGGAAAATATAAGAATAAATTGTTAGACTTCTTAGTTTATCCAATAAAAATAAAAAATACTTTTGTCTCACAGAGTTTGAATTATGATTCTGTTTTTTATCTTTTTAATTACCGAAATAGAAACACTACTAAATATTTGTGTACCTACAGGATTACCACACTTGGTGTGACCTACGGCTACTGGAGAATCAGATCGGAACACGGTACTTGACTCATGAATCAGATGACGCTCGCTGGGAACGTCACCGTGCTAGTCTACTCTGACCAGAGAAGGGATGGTTCAGAAATGTCAAAAAGTGCCTAAGAGGTAAATTTCCACAATTCAGTCCTTATTTTATATTAACTATTAGATACATTGACGACATGCTTCTTAAACGCTATTTATTGTGTGATCTCGTTTATGGTATAGCTTTTTTTTTTTGAGCATTCAATTTTAGTTTGTCTTTAGTTTTCTGTCAAGAAATATTGTATACATTACCTACCAACCTACACATTTTATATAGTTTTGGAAATATCTTCTTCAATATATTTTTTTTGCATACACATTATATCCATTTACTGAGAAAATGGCACATCAACTTGATGGTACACTATTAAAAAACTCCCTCTCAACATAAAAAAGGTTTGAAAAATTCCCAGTTTGATATCTTTTAAATAATGAAAGGTAAAGAGGAATTATTACATCCCTTACTACTTGTAGTGTATTTAGATTAGATTAGATTTATCATGGGCCATTATGACACCGCCACTGTCCACTGTGACACCTCCACAAAGTATATTTACTTTCTATGATTGTGATTGTAAGCTTTGGTATAATTTAAATTGTTACTTTTCTTACTTTAATTATTCATTACTATAATAGGTACCTATCTTATTAATACTTAAAATTTCACTCTTAAATTGTACTAAAATGTTATTTATTGAAATTTTATTAAAAAAATCAACTTGTCATCATTGTCAATTAACTTGACATTATTTTTCAAATAATAATAATAATAATAGATTGAATATATTATTGAACCGGTATACCTTGTTGGCTGCCGTATGCTAGGTATGTAGAAATACACAGGAGAAGATGGCTGTAATAAGGGTGATGAGCATTAAGAGAGGATAGAGAATCTAAATGTTGTCATGTTGATATGGAAATTAGCGAAGCGACAAGAATTTTGCAACTTGTGTCACAACAAATTAATTAAAAATTGACAGGTTAGACAACATCGCTGGCAGGTAATTCTACTGGGATATCTATCGCCTTCTCTTTTGCGTTTACAGTGTGTTTTGAATTGTTTTGCTGATGAATATTGCCCGGTTCACGGTTATTGGTATAACCGCGCAATTAAGTTTGCGACCGTGATCGGCCGCTGTTGAGAGGAAAAAATGGAACACCGCACTTTTCGATTAATGCCTATATTACAAACTATGTCACAGGTAAAGAGCTGCTGCTCTCAGTAAGTTAGGTATACACAATTCACCTTTCTGAAAGCGATTGTAGGTACATAAATCGCTGGTTTATGTTCGGCCCTCCGTACTCACTCCCTCTTCTCATGCGGCGTTGCCAACGTTGCCAGTTAGGGATTGTCGCACGGAGAACCCAACACAGTGCTCTAACCTTTTATCACTGTCCACTCAATAAATCCTATACCTAGTTTCATTCAGCCAACATAGTATAATATCATTAGTCTTGTCAGTCTAAAGGTGCCTCTCCACCAAAGCAACACACAGGAACATTTTGTTTCCATTTGTTGCTTCTTGTTCCAAATTTTAGAAACTTCGAGAAACAAGTGCAAAATATTGCGTGCAAACAAATGGCAACATACAACAAGCAAAAACTTCTACTAGCAACATCCACGGAACATTGAGCAACGTACTAGGAACATTCGTAAACATTTCGGAAATTTGGAACAGAAACATAAATGTTCCCCTTTGTTGCTTTGGTGGATACGTGTCTTTAAGCACACCAAATATCATGAAAAATATAGTGCTGAGAATTTTTTAACATTTTTTTCATTATTATAGAGTGTTTCTTAATAGTGTACCGTCAGTTAGTTCCCCATTTTCAGCACCCAGTATATTTTATCAGTTAGTTAGGTTTATAATGAAGAATGATATTAAATTATTTAATTATAATTTACGATTGTAATGAATCAAACACCGTTATGTTGGGAAAGGTTGATGCTTTTTTGGTTATGAAACTTTTGGAAATTTCCACATGTCATCTTCAGATCGCTTTGCTCGTTTCACACCTTTACAGGAAGAAAACAAATCTAGCCATCAAGAAATTTCAAAAGCAACCAATTGAACAAGAGAAACTACCGTGCAGATGAACATGTTTACAATGAGATAGGGATAATAATTTATTTATGTATTTATTTATACAGTGTGTGTCACAGGCATGGTACACCCCCTTTTTTTTCTATATTTTTGAGATAATTTTTTGAAATTTGGTACATAGCATATTCTCAATAGAGCGCACTTTTTAGCAGAAAATTGAATTTTTTCCCACATCCGGTTTTTCCGGAAATGTTACAAGCTTTTTATTTTTAAATGGGACACCCTATATATTATTATATTTTTGGATTCTATACATTTGTACGAATCCAACAATACCAAATAAGTACCATTTTAAATGTCAAATTTGTTTTTATTTAATTTTTTATTTTTCAATTATAGTGTGTCATGACTTCAGTTGTGTTCGTCACAGATGCAAAATGGGTACACCAAAATGTCCCTTATTGGAAGTACTAGTAGATGGTACCTCGGTACCGATATGGTACCATTTGAAAAAAATGAATCCAACTCAGAAAATCATTCCGGTGCGCATAATTTATCCATAAATCACTTAATTTAGTACTTTAGAACAAAAATTCGATTTTTCTAGCATTATATGATCCAATTGGAGTAAAACGAAATAGTCATGGCACACTATAATTGAGAAATAAAATAAAAAATTAAATAAAAACAAATTTGACATTCAAAATGGTACTTATGTGGTATTGTTGGATTCGTACAAATGTATAGAATCCAAAAATATAATAATATATAGGGTGTCCCATTTAAAAATAAAAAGTTGGTAACATTTCTGGAAAAACCGGATGTGGGAAAAAATTCAATTTTCCGCTAAAAAGTGCGCTCTATTGAGAATATGCGACGAACAAATTTCAAAAATTTATCTCAAAAATAAAGAAAAAAAGGGACCATGCCTGTGACACACACTGTATATTTATTTATTGTTTTTTGACAGGTTAATAATATTTTAAAGGCGTCTTCACATTGTTCATGAGCGGCTTGGCGTCTGACAGTGCGTCGTTTGGCCGCTATGTTACAGTTACACATGTTTTGTTCTGATCTGGCTGTACCAGTTGGGATAAATTTTTTTCCGTCGACCGTTTGTTCTCAACTATGTTTAATACATAACAAATCGTTAATTAATGACCCTCATTAAACATGATTTTGTAATAATGAATGGTTTTAGCATAGGTTTGTTAGAATCGGTGTTATATGCTTTTTTCGATTATATTAACACTGAAAATGAACAAAATGAACTTCTGCGGTTGACCGCACGCAAACTATTATTAGATTTGACTATTTTTTGTTGCAAATAATAAACGTCAAATGAAATTTTTATTCGGTTGACAGCTCATGAGATTGTTCAACCGGTGCGTTGCTATGGAAATATAATTGACCGGCTTAGGATGCTACCTATCCTATAACCAACAAACAGTAAATCAGTGTCACAGAGTAGGGCAGTGAATAAATTAAATTGAATGTATATCGATGACTTGCCTTTAACTCCGCCATCCACAGTCTTGTAATTAACTCGTGTATTAAAAAGTGATTAATAATCTCCACCATTAACGTGCTCGCTAAGGCTCACGCCTTAAAATATCTCGATTCTTAATCGAGCCAAGCCTTTATTAATACATTAGTTAGTTAAATAAATATTAAAACATGATATCGATTTCATTAATGACACCAAAAAGCATTTATAACTAGCTGTAAACCTCAAACAACTGGGTATACAGGGTGTTTGGAAGCATGTGTCGGAAAATGAAAGGTGTGATTCCTTGATGCATTCTGGAAATAAAAAAGTTCCTATTAAAGTGGAACCGCAAACGCACTATAAATAATAATAAATAACAAAATTTATATAAAGTACAAGAAATGTTTGACCCAAAATTGATACACTATTATAAAAAAAGTTAGCGCAGTGCAGAACAAGTAGTTTAACAAATGAGCAGCAAACGTGTTAAAAGCCTAGTGTAAAATTTTGACAGTTTAATAATCAAAGAACCATTCACAGCTATTGTCAGATACGAGGTTATGAAAAAATAGCGTTTAAGTTGCCATCAAAAATTGTTTTCAACATGATTTATTAGTTTTCTAGATATTTCAACCATTTATACTTTCAAAGAATAAGACGCTTGATGGATTTGTGGTTACTCTGAAGAAAAGATCGCTACTAGTTCAACTCTCTGCCACAAACTGCTTCATCGACCACTGCATGGTATTTAGCCTTAACGATATACAGACTAAAAAATATTTAAACAATAATTAGATCATTGCCTTTGAATGTCGAAAATTGCTGTTCGCATTCATTTACAATTATTTATAGTTATCATCAATAATACAGTAGGTGTGTTTATAGAAAGTGGAAATTCAACAAGCGAATTATTGCTGATTAGAAACCCAAGGTTGTCAGTTGTGCTCTTCCAAATATAAATATTGAATATCAACATCGAATAAACGCTTCTCAATATGTATATTGATTTGAAAGTTGCATTCAATTTTTGTTTAGATTTTAATGCCGAATGTTACTTGCATAGGTTCCAAATAAAAAGCTTCCCGACCAGAAGCAGCTAAAATCCTCTCAAACACATGTAACTTTAATTATTTATAAACTTTTTAATGTGATGGTAAATTGCTTGTAGCTAGTAGCCCACCTAATCCTTGCGGGAAGGATTGAGGATGAATTTAAAGACAGCAATTGTAAAATTTATGTGTCTGAGATTTTGGTTGCTTTTCCATTTGGAGCTTACCAAGACCAATATTCACACTGCATTGCATTTGTTCTAACTGTTCAAGTTTTTAGACATTGTATTCAGTGTATTCGCGTACCTCACTAAAGAGATAAGACTTAGATAGGATTACACAAATAAGCCTACAGTGAATACGAATACTTCGGAAAGCAGATAATACTCATAGTTATAGGATCATGACATTTTTAATTACTTGTTAAATTAATGTTTTTTTTTAGTTATGCATTTATATGGTGTTTGTTGATTATTTGTTTGTTTATAATGTTGTATGTGTATGTGATACGCTTAAAATTACATGGTACATAAGAATATATGTATACCTACATGTACATGTAGTTTTTGAGAAAAACCGCTATAAAAGTTCTAATGAAACATATTATAGACCGGAAGAATTAATAATAATAATTGTAAATTACTGCAGGAATGTTTCTCTATTTATACTTTATGCTGATTGAATTTATTCATTCAATTACTAAATTGCATTTTGAATTGTCTATATTAAACGCAATTTATCCAACTCTTGTTCATTAACATGTTGCTATAAGAAAAGTAACGTAAACTGTGTATATGTATTCTCATTACATATTAAGAAATTAGCAGTGGTGATTTTGGGCGATGAATAAGTTTTCTAGTCTAAGTTGGACTGTGAAATTTTTTTACATATTGATATTGGAGTCTTGAACAACGTAAAAATGAAAGTGTCCATCCCAAAATTGTGCCTGATTTTGCTTGGGGATTATTTTTCTGCTTTTTTGGATCTAAATTAAAAAAAAAAAAAAAACAGTCAACAAATTTTCTACAGAGTGATATGTGGAGAAAGGAATCACTCCACAGTTTTCGTACCCCCGTTTTTCAAATAAATTTTTCTCGTAAGTTTTGATAAGCAAATTTTAAAGCTTGATGTCTCACCTTGATAAGGATTTTCGATTTAACACCTGTATTTACAGGATGACCTCAAAAAATCAACTGTTTGCTCTTTGAACTGAATACCTAACTTTTTTTTCTCGCGAACTGATTTTGGAAATCTAAGCCTCGTGCGTCGTGTGAAGCTAATACTTCAGGCAAGAAAATCCAGTGACGAAAATTGACTCAGGACAAACAACAAACAAAATATTGCATAAAAAATACTCAAATTTACATTTATTCTGGAAACAGGTTTTGGGGGGAAAATTGAATGAAAATCAACTCTTTGAAAATAACTCGTCTCGGAACTATTTTGCTGACACAAGATAAAAAATGTTGATAACAGCAGACCACCTGGCCCTTGCCAGGTCTGGTGTGTCCATAATGCCAACATTTGTAGCACCTGTTGTCCGGTCTCCTCTCCTGTATCCTGCATGCGTTCCATCTTGACCTGACCTGACCTGATCTGACCAGGGCCTGCTTTACCACCCACACTGTCGACCGGAATTAGGGTTTCCCTCCCTTGCTCCATAAAAGTTCTTCTATTCCTTCCATCGTCCATATTTTTGTTGGACCCATAGAGACGGGGTTACCGCACTCGTTTGCAAGAAGAAAGGAGAACGAAGCAGCTTGGTCAAGTGAGACCGAAAGGAGAGAATGAGAGATAAGGGAGTCCGCCCAAGACTAGTTGAAGAAATACGTTCTCCGGCAAGGTACCCCGGGATTGCCACACCCATGTTCGCCGGTTGTGAATCCTTGGGTTTGGAGGGGGAGAAGATGAGACGTGGGTTTGGACGATTTCCTTCTCAATAGTCCCGCCCGCGCCCAAGAAACCTCTATGTCCCTATCACTATTTCTTCTATCTTGATTTTAACTGTTGTACCTACTTAGTATTCTTTTATCCTATTTAAATAAATGAAAAATTAATATGTATCTAATTAAATGTTTATAAATTAAATGTTGCACGTTTATTTTTCTCAAGAAAAAACTAATAAATCAAATTAACCATCAAAAATAATATATGAGTAAATTGAGCCCGGGCCGGGTTGAATTTTATGGGTGTCTGGCTACCCGGGTCCCCAGTGTATTTCTTATTGTTAACCATACTATCTCAACTACTTAATTAGGTATTGCAAACTCTAATATTTACCTACATTTAAAATTATACTATCTGACAATAAAGACAGGAAAAAAATTTCATGGCCAACTCTAATTACTAGAAAACTGATTACTCGTCAATCGTCATACATAATAGCAACCCTGTTCAGGATCATCCGGTAATTTCGACATGATAAGGATTAAGAGGGTTGATTTGAAATAATCGATTTTTCTGTAAGCGTAACTCATTTCAATTCCAAATGTTCAATACCTAATATATTGACGTGTGCAATAATAAACTTTTTACTATTATGCGGACTCATAATAAGTAGTGCCAAAAAATACTAATATGCTTATTACCTGACAAGCGTTGGATAAAATAATAATTACATCTCATACATTTGAGTAAAGAGCAAGAAGTGTGTTAGAAGTGATAGCTCTTCAACTACTCGCTTATAGTAAAAGTGACTTATTTCAAAAAATCTCTTTGTTAGAAGCAATTTATTGTATGGTTAACTAAATTTATCTCAAGCAATGATGTATAAAATTTTGAAACAGAAGTATACACCCAGATGCAATTATTGTTGCAAAACCTCACTCTACTATATTGAAATTTTCCACAAAAATGTAAAATATGTACCTACTTTGTTTTCATTAATTGTTTATTATAGAGAATGTCTGGCAACTTATAGATAAAAATAATTATAAGTTATCTCTTAACTTGGAGGTGCATTTACTTGTATATTACATATAAGTAAATATCTGTTTTATACAAAAAAAATCTTCACATTCTAAACTTCCAATTGCTGGCCCAGGTGTACCTGCTTAATGAATTCAAGTAGGCCTAAAAAAAAAAGAATAAACAGGATACTAACCTTTGGAAAATAGTGTAAACAGTAACGCCAATAAGAACAACGAAGTGATTACAGGTTAACCTCTCTGACATTAAAAAGTTAATCCTTCTATCAATATAAAATTCTTGTTCCAGCTCTTTCAGTTATGGGTAGCTGTAATTATTTTTTTATAAGTTGTGGTGATTTTTGTTATACGTATATGTATTCACACTATCTCAGTTGTATTCGTGTATATAAAATGTACTTAATATTATTTTTATGTTATTATTTTATGTTAATTTAAATTTTACAAAGCATTAAGGAGATGTTTTTTGTTCTTATATTTTAATAATAAATTATAATTATGCAATGTATTGTTATATATGTAAACGTTTCTGTTCTAATTAAGTGTAAGGTAAATTAATAAGGCAGAAATTTATCGCCTAATTTTTTAGGTAGAGATATTATTAATTATGAAGACATGGAAAATACTGAAACACCTGAATTTGAGACCCAATTCGTAGATCTTAATTAGAATTAGGACTAGCCTTAGTGTGAAATCAGCATAGACTCTCTCCTGAACAATCTAAATTAAATGCAGTGGCGGCTCATGGGAAGGAATACAAAATACTGAAATGTGCACTTTTCTACGTAATATTATAATATTTCAGCTAGCTATCAGAGCAAGAGAATTTTGCAGATTGAAGAACCAAGGAGAGAATTAGGATTTTTCTTCAGAAACAGGGGAATATTTTTTGTGATACTTTTTTTGTTACTTCTAGTTACAAATGTCAGTATTCCTTTGTTTCTATGTTTCATTGATAAATTCGAAAATTCGATGTTTCAGAAGAAACAATTTTTTTCTAAAAATTGACTAATTTTGTTAAAGAGTTTTGGCTAAACATACACAATATTACCTCGTAACTCACTAAAACTTGAAATGAAATTTTTTTTTGATAATGCCAACTTCTAGGTATGATGTAAAACAATGAGTTGATCAATGACACATAGTCAAATGAGTCAATATCTCTTAAACCAAGCCCTATATCAAAATTTTACAAGAGTGAAAAAAATTAAAAAATTTTGCAACCCCCGTTTCCTCCGCTCGCACTTCGATTCTTTATGTTCTTTTTGTTCTCCCAAAATTCTGCGTACTTTATGTGTCACACGTAGGTATAAACGCTGCATTCTGTCCAGTACGACTTAAACGAGGTCGAAATACGTCCCAAACCATACAGTCAGCGAGTTTCAACTAATTCGTAACATCCCCTTTGTCTCCCTTTTTGAAGATAGGAGTTATTCTAGCCGGTACTTCGGTGATGGGGACCTAAAACGTCCCCCAACTTTACAGTACTTATGGCATTCGTTTGACAGGCCCGACTTCAGAGAATAATGCAGAGGGACAATCAGATTGGCACGTGACCAGAAAAGCTGGGAGATTACGAATTTGACCTCTGTAGTCGTGTATCGAGATTGCTTTCTTCTTGATGATGGCCCGGACTCAATCGATAGTGTCTGTCCATATGTGCTGACATGACAAGGTGTTTCGATTTCTTTTTTTTTTAGTGATCTTATTTCTGACTGAAAAATATTCTTCACCAGCAGCTCTTTCCAGCTTCCTAATGTTATTTTTCCAATTCTCAGAATTACGTATTTTTTAACCCTACTGTCTATAACAGGTTCTTTCTCTCTTTTTTGTTTGTTTGTTTTTATCACTGCTTTCTTAAATAAGTTATGTCCTCAACCTTGTTTGTCTCATTTTTTCCGCATAGAATCATGTCACTTTTCTTTAACGCTGACTGGAAAAGAGTCTCTGTAAGTAAAGTATGATACTCTCGTCAGAGTAGCAGTCAATATTCAAATCAGGAGTTCAATATTCAAGTCAGGAGTCTGCTCTGAAGGTATTATAAATTGCATCTGCTAGATGCCATATGAAAATGAACTTGGAGGTGTGTTTGGAGAGTGAATGTGTCAATAATAAAAACCAACAAAGCATGAAAGAAGTTTCAAAATAATATGGGTTGAATTTATAAAGAACAATGAATAATAGATTGGGATTAGCTTCTATAATTTTCACTTTTTCTTGTTTCAAAAACAAAATATTTCTTAGGTGAAATCGCAATCACTTTTTTAAAAGTATTGATGTAACTATATTTTTATATTTTGACCCGATCTAAACTAATAACATATAGCAGCTATATAGCGACTATATTCAGTAGATTCTACTTTCTGATATTACTCGACAGAATATGAGTGAGAATAGTTTCTTTGGGACATTTTCATGAAAACTTTTTTCCAAAAATATTTATCTCAGGTACTTGAACAAATGGTAAATTTTGCTGAAAAAATGGATTCCCTACCTGAAAAAATAAGAACCCCGAACCGCCATTGCATAAATACAAGAAAATGGACTTGATTGAAAAGTTTTTGTCATTGGACACTCAATAATGGCTTGAATTGTTCATAAAGTATGATCGATAGTCATAACGAGCTTTATTTTGAACCCTAAAGGCAGCCTCAAATCGGTGCGTTAGTGGCACACAGTGGTACAAGTTTATGCAGTGGTTACTGTAAGTTTATGTTTTCAACCCTCACTTGGTAGAATCTCTCCATACTGATGGATATTATCAATGTTACACATGTTTCGCTATTTTTTAAGTAGCATCTTCAGACATATGTAAATGTAATTTAAAATATATTATTTTGATCAGTTTCTTGGGATTTAGGTTCCAGCTTGAGAGTAAGTTATATTAATGTTATGAAAAGTTTTTACGTTTCAAATCCCAAGAAACTGATCAAAATAATATACTTCATCGGCAATAATTGGTTCAATACATACAATTTTCTAATGTAATTTAAAAGTAGCGAAACACGTGTAACATCGATCCATCAGTATAAGTAGAATTTTTTAAACATTAGTGTTTTATTTATTATCCATCAGTAACTGTAAGTGTGTAATTAATTTGATCACTCATATTTACCGTTGTATAAATATGTATCTCTGTCATTTAAGGCGGCCTTAATGAGTTACACCTGTTGGGACATTCCTTACTAAAGTTGGACTCCCAGTTTTCAATTAGTGTTTATGTATCACCACTTGAAAATTCGGTACTATAAGTACTACTTGTAATAATGAGAGATCAACATTAAATCCATTCCAGTAGTTTTTGCAAAATGGAGGCATGCACAATAATACTTCTTTCCATTTCATGATTTTAATGTTGATCGTTCCGTATCTGCAATACTTACTTAGTTTTAAGTATATTAATAGTTGTATTTGATACAGTACCTACAGACATAAATTTAAGCTTTAAAATTTTTGTATTTACATTTGTATCTCTATTTAGATGATATTATATGAATATACACAAGTTTTTAATGTTAGTGACTTAGTGTTATTATATACAGGTTGTCTCATGATCATAAATGATTAAAAAACTGAAAGTTTTACCTGCGTTTTAATTACCTTTTAATATCTACATTAACGTTCATACAAGGTGTCACAGTTGATTTTAGAAGACTTCGCAGACTTTTTAAATTTTTTTTCAAACTTATTTACAGGGTCGCAATGCCCATAATTTCATGAGAAGGGATGTATTTACAACTCAAGAGCACGAAGTAAATTGACCGCTATTTTTTGTTTTTTCCCTTACTATGTAACAAACTATTTTTCTCGTTTGAGAAAAAATAATCGTTTTGTGAGCTAGCTCAGCCGAACACAAAACACTTAACAATTTTAACAATTTCTCAGGGGTGTTTGGAGAATAGTAGAGAACAGGAGCATAAATGCAGCAATCATACACATGATACTAATAACCCGTTTATTATAATTAAAAATTAATTAATTGAATGAATGTATAAAAGATTCTATGGCTCACAATTTTGGATTGAATAAATTCGACAAATGACATTAATTGAATTTATATGGTACGTTACGGAAAAATTAACATTTATAAAAAAATTGACTTTTGGGCGTGACACGAACAGCGAACAGAGTGGATTTGATAAATCAGGAAAAACACTTATCTTGCACGAAGCTTGATAATATGAGGACTTCGGATTGTTTTTTTTTTCTCGAAAACGGCTATACCTATTATTGAACAACCATTTGATGCACCAGAATCACCTTTTCTAACCAAGAAGTTTTACATTGAATAATTTACTTTCCATAAGTAGCATTTTTGCAAATATGTATGAGCTTTTAAGGTTCTACAAGCCTATCTTCTGTCATACCCCAATTTTTCATCCTTCCGGTGAGCTATAATCTGGGAGATACCCCATTATTAAACTGCTATGTTGATTGTTGATACAATATATAATGTTATGTACAGTTTCTGTTATACAAAAAAAAAAAAAAACTGGGTCAGCTCTTGTAACGCAAGTCTCAATAAATTGTTCATATAAGTTGGACTCGCGGCACAACTTTTTGTTGTGTTTATTTGTGGCTATCAGCATGTTGTGAAATATTTTGGCGTTACCTACTAAATAAAAGGAAATTTATCATAATTTATTCCAGTAACAAGAAGTAATTATATAATTATTAACCATAAAAAATCAATTTAGAAATGAGAAATGTAATTTTTATTTTTTGAAGTTTCAATTTTTTGTCCCACATTCATTTGGACAAAACTGTACTAGATGTAAGTAATTTACAATAATTATTATTCTACTGAAATTGGACGTATGTGTCAAGTGCACCAGTGCAGGTGAATCTTTCATCCAGTTCAAGGCAGGTTAAACGTCAGGTAGACAGATAGTTCTCTGGTCCAGTTCTGTTTGAATAAATTTGGAACAATTTTAATTTCCTAATGTAAATTTAGTTTATAAATTGAAGAATGTTTCCATGGTTTCCATGCTGTCAGCAAAGATAACAGTCTATTTTCATTGTCAAAAATTAAAACTTCAAATAATAAATTACTATTAATATAATGTTATTTTAATATAACACCTTATAATATGATAAATTTCCTTTTGTTAAGTACGTATCTATCCCTAAAATATTTTATGAAATCAAGTAACAAATACTAACATGCTGAAAGTCACAAACACAAGACAACAAAAAAGTTGTCTCAGTTTTATATGAACTATGAACAAAGTGGAATTCGCAGTTGTGTTACAAGAGTTGTCCCAGATTTATTTAAACAGAACTACACCTGCGCTTTAAAAAATTGTAATTATACTATAACGACGCATTTACCAGCCTAATAAAGTGTTCTGGAACTGGATTCGTATTTCTTGTATTTGTTTACCTTTTTCTAAATTGTGGTTATCTCGAGATGATTCTAGTGACATGACAGGAATGACACATTTCCAGGGCAGTGTAATAAGAGAGTAACTGACAGTTCCACTATAAACACCAGAATGTCTCCGCATTCTACGCTTGTTCTAGAATGCGCGGTTCCGTCGTGAGCGTGTCTAGAGATAGGCCAGAGGCTTAGACGGCACCTCAGGGAACTATACAGGGTGTTAGTAAATAAGTGCGACAAACTTCAAGGGTGAGTACATGAAAAAATAATGACAGTTTGCTATATAAACGTATGTGTGTAAATGCTTCGTTTTCCAGATACAGGGGGTTATAGGTTTACTTAAAAACTGATGATTTATTTATTTGCTCTGAAACCGATAGAGTTATGCAAAGGAAATTTGGTGGATTTTAAGAGGAAGTGATTGCACATTTTTTGACATGAAATTAAGAATTTTATGTTGGTCACTAATTCTTGACTGACTATGTTAAATAATTAGTTTTGTTGGTTATTGGGAGCGCAGTCAAAAAAGGAGAAAATTATAAAATTGTTTCTATTTTGCTAGCTTTTAACTTTTTTTTTTGTCTGATGTAAAAAATGTTTGTTCAATTTTAGTGCCTGATGAAGAGGTGAATATAAAACCCTCGAAAGCTAGCAAAATAGAAACAATTTTATAATTTTCTCCTTTTTTGACTGCGCTCCCAATAACCAACAAAACTAATTATTTAAGAATTTTATGTTCAACAGTGGCGCGCATAAGGGATCTCAACTTTTTTAAAGAAAAAATGGTACGCCACTGAGATTTTTTAAATTAAAAATCATTTTTTAATTTCTCGTTAAATTTGTGATAAAAAATCTCTATTGTCTTTTTTTTCGTACGGGGCGCCATTTCTATGCAAAAAAATAAAACATAAAAATAAAAAACTCATTATTTTTTAATGTAGAATCACCTCCAGAAGTTTGTCGCACTTATTTACTAACACCCTGTATAAAGAACCGCCGTGGCTGGAGACTGAGTTAGTCGTGTCTTGGATGTGAATGAGAGCTGAATAAGTATCACAGAGTAAGGAAGACATAGAGTAGTCAGTTGTAGCCAGTGGTAGTATTTAGTGGATTGTGAATCAGTTAAGATGGACAAGCGTGAAAGATCATTAGTTGTGTGATATCTGTGTGTGGAAATAAGAGAAACAGCTGATTATTTTAGACTTGGAGGTTTGTGGTAGAATAAAACATTTTGTATTACTAAAATGAGAGACCTGTAAGAATACATTAACTCGTCAAGTAAAAATATAAATAAATAATTAAAAAATTTACATATCTCATCAAACACCGATTATTTCAGAACTGACAATTTGTAGCATTAACACCTGCTTTATTCACTTGACCCTTCTACTAATAGAAGGGTCAATAATAGGGGAGCTAGTATTTTTGATAGGTAATTACATTTTGATATTTACAAGTTGATATTTATGGGAATTACTTCGGGAATTCCCTATGTACGGAAAATCAATATAATGTACAGTGTGGAACGCACTTATGGAATAAAATTTTTAGCCTCAATTTGACTTTTGCCCACATCGCTCTCACCCCCACTATTATTGTGGTCTCGTCATTTTTTTTTTAAATGGCATCCTGCCGTTTTTTCGCTGGAAATCGATAGTCTATAAATTTTTCTGAGCATGTACGGTTTTTACAGTTGCAGTTTAAAATGAGTAGTAAAGAGAGTTGTAAATACAAATGAAAATCTCGATTTTCCATTTTCAAAGCAACTTACCTATATTGAATATAGGTAAATATATTGAATATTTTTATACAGGGTGGTGAAAATTATCAGATTTTTCATTACCCTTTACCCCATATAAAAATTTCATCTGCGCAATAGGATCCCACGTGAAAAGTTAAGATAGGGACATCATGTAAGCCATTTTCTGATATCTTGAGCCGTTTTCATTATACCTAAGCTGCTTTGAAAATGGAAACTCGAGATCTCCGTTTGTTTATATCGTGTGATCCACAAAATTTTTCATCAACTAGTGCCTTGAATAAAATGAGGCATGTCTACCAGATAAAATATATACAAACAGTTAGAAGGTGTAATTGAACTGCTCCAATCAATGATCTACAGATCATAGAGCAATAAATAAAAACATTACTTACGTAATGGAAAGGAAAGTCATAAACTGACAGAAATTGACATTATGACACATGACACATGCGAATTTGAACAAAAGTTATTTTAAAATTATTTTCTTAAAATAAGCTCAGACATGACTGAAATAGCCATCTCTCTCTTCCAAGGCACCACTTGATGAAAATTTTTGTGGATCACACGAAATTTTTCATAAACTATAGTGCCTTGAATAAAATGAGGCATGTCTACCAGATAGAATACAGTTAGAAGGTGTGTAGGTGAGAGCGATGGGGGTAAAAATTCAAATTGATGCTTAAGAAATGCCAAATAAAAATTTAAGTTGAGGTGTGCGAGTTTTTTTTAACACTCTCACTGCCAAAGTGAAAAAACAATTTTTGGTCCCACAGGCCAAGGGTGTTTCTGTCTCAGCTGTTATGTTTAAATAGCGGTTTTTAATATAAATTTAATTTCTGCAATTTTTTTCTGTATTTTTTGGAAATATTTATAGCGTGTATCAAAAATGATACACGTGGCCTGGGCATACAATGTTACAAGCAATGTTACCGGAAATATGGTAAACATGGTAAAATCGTAGATGGCCGAAAGAAGATGCCATCACAAGTTGGTACTATTTGCGACACTTGCGATGGAACTCCTTTCTTCTGCAGATATTGCTTCAACAAAATGCATTAGAATTTTTTTTTTTTTTTGTTTCATTTACCAGTTGATTACCTATATAATACAATAAAATTTACTATTTATTATATCCTTAGTCCCGACTTTCTAAGTAACCAAACATACAGTCACAGCTTCGGAAATACATAATATATTTCCAAAGGTACTTATTGCAAGGTAATGAATACAAATAACAAAATTTCGATAGACAGGAGGCCAAAACTCGCAGTACAATGTCCATTCCCAGGCCAGGCCTGTCGTTTTAGCGTGTAAATGTACATATACGTGTCTTCGTTTCGATACACCGACGTTATGAAAATAGGACTACTTGGTGTATCATTTATAATACACTTGGCCTGCACGATGGACACATGGTGTATCATAAATGATACACTTGGCGGCGAGAGTGTTTTAAATCTTTTTTCTCCAAGTAACTAATGAATTTTATTCCATAAGTGCGTTCCACACTGTATAATAAATAATTGTGTGTGTAGACATACTTTGATAATAAAACAAACTAAATAAATAATAAAATTTGTTCTAACAAGTCAATAATTTATTAAAATTGATATTTTATTAAAAATAATATTATCTAGTGTAAATTATTTGTCTTTTATAAGTACAATAATTATATATTAAGTACCTAAACATTATTTTAATTTGTATGTTTTAATACTGCATGATATCTACACATAATGAAAAAATCATGTTATGAGGGTCCTGTAGGAAGCAAACCGATCTTCACTTAATAATTTTTCCGCCTGATCAATGTCATTCTTGATAGCGCAAATTAATTCCTCGAGGGATCCGAAATTTTTTTCCGGTCTCAAATAACCCACTATGACTATTTTCATTACTTTTCCATAGAAATCTTCCTCAAACTTATGAAGAATGTGAGTTTCCATTGATTTAACGGTGTTTTTATAGAAGGGATTCCATCCAATGCTCATTACCATTTTGTGAATAGCGCCTCCATCAACTTGCGCAAATCCATAATATACGCCACTTTCTACCACTTTCGGTAATTTTTCAACAACCTCAACAGAATAATTAGCGGTCGGAAATCCTAGCTGCTTGGAACCGCGACCAAAACCTTTAACGACTACACCTTCAGTGCAATAAGGTAAATTTTGTCCACTTTCTGAACCCATTTTGTTTTATCAATGCGACGCCGCTGATATTACATACCCATTATCATTCTCTTTACCAGCTCGATGTATAGATGGCTCTGCCTGGCAGATAATGAATGGATAATGATCGAGTGGCAGAAAAACTGAAAAATAAATAAATTAAATATAAATTAAATGAATACCTAATTGAAGAGATTCGCATTAAATTAAAAAAGTGGCTGGTGTTGGTGTTGCAGTTAAAGAGTTGAACAAAGCGCAGTTCTGATTTCTGAATCCTCTCGAAAGAAATTATTGAATCATGGGTTTGGGCCAACTTGATAAAAACGTAAGTTTTTTGAGGTTTTCTTTTATTATTGTCTACTTACCTACTTGACGGTCGATAATGGGAAACTGGGTAGGAAATCAATATCTAGAGAATCAAATCAAGGCCTTCTGAGAAAATAGTATTGAATTGAATTATTATTTGCATTCGCGGTGAATTTGCAACAGCCGCAATCTGTTTTGAGGTTATTGAATTGAAAGGATGGAAATCGGATCGCTGCTCTTTAATTATTAGTGATTGACTATTGTGAATTATTCAATTATTGTTTAAGTACTTACTGCATTAAATTTTAGGGAAGTAATTCACCCAGAGCTCAGTAGTCAGTAGTTATAATAAATAATAATTGTAATTGACTAGGCGGTAGCGGTATTATTATATTTCTGTATCTACCTGCCAAGATATTTAGTTAGATGTTAGATGAAAGTTTTTTCAACACTTAGGACTTAGGTATACGTATACCGAATAATAATAATACAATGGTGTAGGTAGTTAGTGCTGATAAACTGCTATGAGAAAAGTGATATCTAGCTCTCAAAATATATGATTATATTATAACTAATACCGATTCTTTCCATATTTTAGATGTTTTAAATCCCAAACAAATATTGTCCTATCATGGATTTTAATTGGTCATTTTAGATAATAATTGTAAGTGTCTAGAGTCCAACTAGAGAGAATAATAGTAATAATTGTTATTATAATAACTGTATACTTATATAGTAGTAATAAGTAAGTTAGGTAATTTTTATAGTCTGTTCCAACTCTATTCGGACTTTTAGTAGGTATATATACGTGAATAGGTATATTTCAAATAGCCTGCCAAGGTCACGAAAATATCAACATTGATGTCAGATCTCAAATTTTGTAGGTGCAATGAGGATAAGAAATCACAGAATAGACATAATTATTACATTACCTAATAATTTTTGTTTATTTGAAATTAAAGAATTAATGTTTCTTTATAAAGCAAAAATAATAAGCATCCATTTGTATATAAAGAACATTTTATTGGAAAATTGTAGGTAGGTACACAAATTACAAATATAAAAAATTAATGCAAAAGTTGACAATTTTTATTGATGATTTAATTTTCAGTCAGCTCCGTAAATTAATACCTAATAACAACACAGTTTGTATGCGTATAGTTTATACGCACATTTGAAATGACTTTAACGTGTCGCGGACCAATCAACCAGATTCCAGACGCGTTTATTTATATCCCAACTAGGTTTTGCCAATGTAATATGCCGCGTTTTGATTGGTGGAAGTCAGATGTATGATCGTGTCGCCAGTGTGTTATGTTCGGTCTATCTCTTCGTCTGGTCCTGGTCTTCTAGTTACAGCACAGCACAGAGAAGAATAAACAATAATAATTATTGTTCTTTTGTGGTTGGAGACTGTAAATAGAATGTAAACAAATAAGGGATAACGGCTGATAATTCTAATGGCAATAAAGGTGTAACCAGGTGTATTTAGTTGTTGTTTTACCCCTCATTAGAGATTTTATTTCGTAATCTAGTTTTACGCCAATACCTCGGCCTATAAAACTTCTTCAGGTGTTGGTGGTTTTGTGTAAGTAGGTATTTTAATTACCGGTTACAGGACACGTGGGGGTGGTGTTGAGAAAATTTAATTTCGAGGAAAGTTTTCTGCTTTCCGCTTCTCCAAAATAGCTTTTCAGCAATTTTCCGATTACGATATAATTAATTTATTGAGCTTTGTGGTCATTTCAAGCAAAAGATCGAATGTCACTATTTATAGCAATTATTAATTAGCTCCAGAATCAGGAGGTAACCAAAGCATATACATATGTCGATAGGTATACATGCTTGATAAACATATTGTATAAACTCGATGGTCGATACAAACCATTCGGCAAGCTGTTGGCCGTTGCTTCAGTGGTTTACCTTTATGTAACACACGTTATGCCTCGGCCAGTTCAAAAGTACGCGTACGGTTTTAAAATTTGTAAACCGATGGGAGAGCTAGGAGGAGTGGCTTGGCAAAACCTAGTTGGGATATAAATAAACGTCAGACGGGTAATATTATTTTGACTTTGACACTGACAACTGAGTGTCAAGTGTTATTATTTTAGGTTATGAGAGTTTTTGTTAATATTCTCAGAATAAACCATTGTTGCCAAACGTCTTTTTAAACATCATCAGGAAACTACATACTTTATACCGCTTAATAATCATAATATTGTAAAATTATTTTCAAGAAATAAGTATGTCATTATTTAATATGAAGGTAGGTATTTATTCACGAAAATAATATTCTTAAAAAAAAATACGGTAAATATACAGGGTGTTCTACAAGCTCTATGACAAACTTTGACAGATGGTAGGTTGCTTGATTTTAAACATATTTTTTTAATAAACATGGGTCCGATTCGTTTTTGTTTAGAAGTTACAAGCATTCTTAGAACACGACCTTTTAGAGTTTATTGATGACGTGCAACTCAATATTATTTAAAATATGTGGTATCAGCATGACGGTGCACCACCACATAGAGGAAGACAAGTTGCTGCTTGGCTAAATGAACATTTCCCGAATAAATGGATAGGTCAAGGAGGTCCAATATCATGGCCACCTCGTTCTCCCGATCTGAATCCTCTGGATTTTTATTTATGGGGACACATGAAGCAGCTGGTCTACCATGTTGAAATCGCTACCCATCAGCAGTTACTTGAAAGAATTCAAGATGCAGCTAACCAAATAAGAAATGATCCAAATCTCATTCTTCGAGTGACCGAATCTTTAGTTCGTCGATGTGAGGCTTGCATTCAAGCTGAGGGTGGACATTTCGAACAATTTTTATAGTCTTAAGTTTTGTGATTATCATTTAATTTAAGTTTTTATTGTTGATTGTTAATAAAGGTTAAATGCTTGTAACTTCTAAACAAAAACGAATCGGACCCATGTTTATTAAAAACAATATGTTTAAAATCAAGCAACCTACCATCTGTCAAAGTTTGTCATAGAGCTTGTAGAACACCCTGTATACATCCACGTCTTCTAAGTTTCATCAATTTTTTCGGGACCGAGGAGCGAAATAATAGGGGTGCTGGGTGGGTAAGAAGCTAAAAACAGCCATTGCAAACTAATATTAAGGTCACAACTAAGGCCTCTTTGACACTACGTTCGCATTGCTATTTTTTCTTCACTTTCAGGGCAAGGAAAAATCTTCGAGATTAACAGTAGCACGATTATTATTTTGAATTTTGCATTTTTTTTGCATTTATATTCCAAAAATCTTAAAAAGCGGATATAATGCGAGTCCGTGTCTGTATACGTTTCGAAGCGCTTGGCATTGTCGTCAAGTGGTTACATCCGAGTCTCGAGGTATTTAATCGGCGCTTCTGTCAGGACCGTACTTTCATTGCACTTTCAAAATCGATTTTTAATGCCGTTATTTTGCCTTTCCTTTCATTTGCAAAGCAAATGAATACCTTCCTGGTGTTACTATAGGTATGTTCTCCACCCCTATATATAGGTGCCATAGTAAAACTGTAGGAGCCGCGAATGTATATAATGACATCATTTTTATCAAAGAATGACATTTAGAGCTAATTTGTACCCGGCTTTGAGCCATTGAATAAGTTTCTTTAATTTTTTTTTAATCGGACGAAAAATAAAGATACTAACTACAGGGTTGGCCGTTTTTATGAACCTCTCTGTATATTGTAAATACGGCTTTTAATAATACTTTTCGCTTGCAGAAAATACACTGCAACATAGGTACCTAAATTAAAACATCGCCTATTCTTTTTACGCGAATATTATCGCGGTGCTGATGCTTTAAACTTCGTGCCTAAAAACACGTATCCACCGAAGCAACAAATAATATGTATGAACATTTATGTTTCTGTTCCATATTTCTTAAAAAGCTTAATGTTCCAGTGAGTTGCTCAATGTTCCTTGATGTTGCTATGGTAGAAGTTGCTAAAAAGAAATTAAGATTTTTATGTTTTTATAGACCAACTCAATCCCACTACATATTACAAAAAAGTATAAATATAATCTATCATAGCTAAACATTTACATTCGATGGTAAATACACAGGCGATGTTCAGCTGATTGGACATTGCATCCATAGGTCTGCAATGTTCGCTCCATGTTCTACCTAACACATAAACCCTGTCATAATTTCAGCACAAATAAATATTAGGTAGGGGAGATCCTCGCACATGTTCCCCAAGATATCTCCCCCCTCCCAAAGAGAGAAGAAAGAAGAAAAAAGAATTTAAAAAAATAAATGAGAAGTGGATAGATGGTCGGACAGAAGAAAAATCGCTATCAGACAGTTTCTAGTCTTGCCATGTTTATTAGAAACTTTTCCCCCTAAGAGTTCCCTCTTAAATATTGAAGTGGGCATACTCTTCTTCATGTTTTCAGACAGACCACCGTTTATTTTCACACACACGTCATAAGTGAACAAACGTCTAAATAATTCCAGTTTAAATTTTGGTAGAGATAACTTATCTTTCCGACGAACGTTCACATTATGGACATCCGTGCGATATCGAATTTTATTATACAGGCTGTCCGGTAAGTATAATAGGTACCTCCTAATTTCTCGGGAGCATACAGGGGAGGTCAAACCAAAGATTTACTTTTTTTACGGACTTGCCACCACACTCGTTGGGTCAAAGTTTTGACAGGTGTCATTTTACAGACCTGAAAACTTATTTTTCAAATATACTGGTCAACTTTAAAAAAGGAACTCTTAATTTATTTCGATAAGACTAAAAAAAATGAAAATTTAAATCACCCTAGGGTTGAAAAGTAAAATATTACACTAGAGTGATATGTATGATGTATGATGTGTATCAAGTAACTGTCAATACGTTAGACAGCCCACAATACAGTGTATATTATGTGTTGCGTCCCGCTTTTCATTTTATACTTTCATTTTTTAATCCTGTCCTTTCCGCGCCCTTCCTTGTGTAAGCTTTTCAATGGTGTATTACTGGTCACCTACCTACAACCGAAAAGTTGGATTAAACAACCCTCAACAAGGACAGTTGCAGGACCTTTCGTCTTTTAGCAGGAAGAAGGACAGGACAGGATCAACGCAGAACTGATTCGCAATTCGTCTTCCGTAGACAACGCATAGTTTGACTTGTCCGTATCTCTACGCAGTGTCTACATTGTTACGTGGCTTTCCGCGTTTCCGCAAGTGTTATTAGGTATATACCTACGCATTATAATATCCGAAAATTCGCAGTTAACGCAAAGACAATTATTATTTAATACGTGCATCTACTGAGCTATCAAGAAGTTCAAGGAATTCGATAAGCAGAGCAACTTACCAAACAAAACGTAAGTTTACACACTTTCCTTTACTCTCCGCATTTCATAATTTATCAAATATTCATTGGTCATCAGACCCATTATTTTACTCCCCGCATTTTCTTAATTACACGCAACATTATGTATTGTCTACTTTCTGATATTTTGATCTCTTTTATGGAATTTTAAATACTATTTACGGGTTTTTATGTAATAAGTTTAATGATTCAGACACAAAACAGTAAAATTAAAAAATTTTCGTCAGAATCAGTAATTCGAAAGCCGTCAGGTCTCCTCTTCAGAAAACTGACGTCGAGTCTGCTACTGTAGTATACACTCGAGTATACATATACAGGGTAGGTATCGCTAAAAGGTAACACCAAAACGCTCTACCACAGATTCCCGAGTACAAAATATGCCGATTTAACCGAAATTATCTATGTCCAAAAAGGCACACCCTTCTATGGGTGCCCTTAAAATGGCATACAGCCCTTAAAATTGGATCAAACAAAAACACGTTATCCAAGATAAGTGAAAAATTGATTATCTCAAAATCTTCAAAATTGCACCGTCTACTATTATTGTTAAAATCAGTAAACTGACCTAGGTTTTACAAACGTTGACATATAGGATGTTCCTGTTTTTGAGGGCACAACTCACTTTTTACTCCGGAACTAAGCCTAAAGTATTACTAAACTTTTTACCCTTTTATAAAAGTTTAGTATCTTGCATCGTTTTACCATAATTAATTTTTTATGATGCACCTACACTACTGAAAACGAATTTTTGTGAAAATCTTTTCTTTAGTTTACAAATTAATTTCAACAACAACGTTCCCCGCAGATTCCTGGCTTACGAATATGCCGATTTAACCGCTATATATGTCTTAAATTGCCCCCTTTTCAAGATACAGCTCCCTAAAGGGGGTCGACTGAATACACATTTTCCAAAATAAGTAAAAAAATTAATTAAATGAATAACTTCATCAGGTCTACCGCCTACTAATTTTATCTCAAGGCCAATAAAATAAATGTGAATTTCTGTTGAATAAAAATTATTGTTTTAATTAAAACGAGATTTTTACAAATACGTTTTCGTAGTGTAAGTCCATCAATAAAAATTAATTCTGGGAAAATCATGCAAGAAACCAAACTTTTATAGGAGAGCAAAAAGTTTGGTAATACTTACGCCTTTGGATGAAAAATACAGAATCAATCAGTAGCGTGCGGATAAAAAAGTTCTGGAGTAAAAAGTAAGGCCAGAAATCAAAAACAGGACCACCCTGTATGTAAATGTTTGTAAAATTATTTCATTCTATTGTTGTTAACATTAATAGTAGGTAGTATAATTTTCAAGTTTCTCAGTTGATTCACTTTTGACTTATTCTGGAAAAGGTGTTTTTGGTTGACTCCCTTTTCAGGGCTGTATCTTGAAATGGGTGCTTTTTGGACATAGATAATTTCAGTTAAAGCTGCATATTTTGTACTCGGGAATCTGTGGTAGAGCGTTGGTGGTACCTTTTAGCGACACCTATATAATGTACAAATAACGGAGAGAAATCTCTAACTGTTTATTGTTGCAAACTTCATTACAATTTACAAATTTTACTAATATAATATTATTTTCAACTACGCACATCGTTTTTAAGTACTTATTTGTTATTGTAAGTTTTTCTAATCCAAGCATTAGTTTTCTTTTAGTAGGTACAGGTCGACACATCTAAGGTGGCCGCTGAGAAGCGCAGATCGAGAAGCGAGAGGTTTTTAGAAAGAAAGCGACATATTCAAACCACGTCTGTGGTCGGTACACTGAGTATCAAAGTTCTTGACTAAAAATGAATTTTCTGTAATTAATGTTAAAATCCGGAATTTTATTACTTTAGTAACGACTTTTGTATCACGACTTTGGCCAAAAAGTATTTTATTTTTAATATATGAAGATGCGGTCACCATAATTCACAACTCACGAGCACGAGGTTTAGCTCAATATTTTTGAACCACGCTGCACTATTTGAATAGAGAAATGCTGGGTTGTAAAGTTGACAGTACGGTCCGATTTTACATTTAAATAAAACCAAAAAGATAACAAAATTATTATCGAACGATCCCTTCGCTCTCTTCGCTAGTCCACATTGACTTGACGAGTACTGACATACCTATTTAATTAATAAATAAGCGGATTGGAAAAGAGGGCGATTTAAATTATTTGATTGACTTACCGAATTAATGACTCAAAAACACCTCTATTAATGAATTTATAAACAATACGTTTTTTATATGCTGATAAGATAAGACAGTACCGAAATTACTATTATCTGGTGCTTTTTAGTTTTTTTGTCATTTCAATTGACTTGCATAAAGTCTTAACCTGTCTGCATGGATAGTAAAATTCGTTAAATCTGACAAACTTGAAAATTAAGCCACTCCCCAAAGGCTACTGCGCCACTGGCCACCTTACGTGTGTCAAGCTGTAGGTACTTTGTGCGAAAAGTGCAATTTTACACCAGTGGGATTGTTACACTCGGCAACAATCTAACTCTCGTGTGGAAAGGGTCACTTTCCACAATAAGTAATGTAATACAGTGTGTGTCACAGGCATGGTACACCCCCTTTTTTTTTTCTTTTTTTTTGAGATAATTTTTTGAAATTTGGTACCACGCATATTCTCGATAGAGCGCACTTTTGAGCAGAAAATCGAATTTTTTCCACATCCGGTTTTTCCGGAAATTTTACCAACTTTTTATTTTTAAATGGGACACCCTATATATTATTATATTTTTGGATTCCATACATTAGTACGAATCCAACAATACCACATAGGTAAGTACCATTTTAAATGTCAAATTTGTTTTTATTCAATTTTTTATTTCTCAATTATAGTGTGCCATGACTTCAGTTGTGTTCGTCGCAGATGCCAAATGGGTACACCAAAATGTCCCTCATTAAGAGTACTAGTAGATGGTACCTCGGTACCAATATGGTACCATTTGAAAAAAATGAATCCAGCTCAAAAAATCATTCCGGTGCGCATAATTTATCCATAAATCACTTAATTTAGTATTTTGAACAAAAATTTGATTTTTCTAGCATTAGATGATCCAATTGGAGTAAAACGAAATAGTCATGGCACACTATATAATTGAGAAATGAAAAATTTAATAAAAACAAATTTGACATTTAAAATGGTACTTATGTGGTATTGTTGGATTCGTACAAATGATAGAATCCAAAAATATAATAATATATGGGGTGTCCCATTTAAAAATAAAAAGTTGGTAACATTTCCGGAAAAACCGGATGTGGGAAAAAATTCAATTTTCTGCTAAAAAGTTAAGCTCTATCGAGAATATGCGACGTATCAAATTTCAAAAAATTATCTAAAAAAAAAAAGAAAAAAAAGGGGGTGTACCATGCCTGTGACACACACTGTATACTATTTTACTTATCAGGTAAGATGACCGGTCATATTTACACCTGTTTTCATACTTCTTCGAAACGAACTTTTGGAACTTTTCGAACTCTTCGAACGAACGGAAATATTTGACTTTTGAATAATAATTAGCGGCTATGTATTTTTTTAGAATATAAATATAGGGCTGCTTTCCAGAATCTCGTTTGTAACATAGATAGGCGCCTATAGCAGGGACAATTATCATTATTTTGGTTCCAGCGGTGTTTGTAACTTGGTAGTGGTAGAAGCACCGGTTTTTTACTATAAATTACCACATTATTGGCAACTATAAATAATCTATAGTTTCGTAGTGTGCAGAATTGTAATAATTACTGCGTAGCTTACTGATTTACCACTATAAAAAGTAAACGAATGATCTTGGGTCGGGGTCAGTTTGTTAAGTTTGTTCTAAACACGACAGTTAATTAAGCACATACCTATACAATTAAACAAACGGAATGTTTTAACTAAATATGTATGCGAATTTATACACACGTTTCTAAAGTGATTGATGTTACGCTAAAAATGTTCCCGGTCAGATTTGCATTAGGTACCTATTTGAAAAGTCGCAGAAGAGATTTGCTTTCGTAATAGCCTCTAAACGCAAACGTTTATTTTTACAATTATCATTGAACAGATGATACTAAAAGTACCTACTCGAAACACTCGCGACCTCGCTTTAGATAAAAATGATAATACCGTGAAATTGATAAAATAGATCGTCTCTCAGAAGAAATACAATACTTGAACGAAGTGAGCTATGATAATAGAAACGTTGTTTTTAGACAGTGACTTGTTATTTTACACATAATACAATAATGGAGTCGTTATTTGAAAGGGTATGTACCTACCTACCTACCTAAGTTTTGGTTTTTGGGAAAGTGCTTTTATATGAAAGAAAGTTACTTAGTTTTAATAAATTTTGCACTATTTTAGGATATTTTCAACACTGTTTTTCGCTTTGTAATTATTGGGAAATTGATGTCACTCTATATTGTCACTGCTTGTCATTGTCAGTAGGTGGCTATTGAAATTTGATATTTTAATAGGGGATTTCCATAACAATAAAAGAGATACAGGCCTCGCATCTTCGATTTTTTTTTTAGAAAACGTAAATTTAATGAAAACTGAAATTACCTCATCGTCTTTTGTTTTCTAGTTATTTTGCGAAAATTCGATTTTTCGATTTCTCATCCTTCCTCCCTCTCTCTCTCATCTACTAATGAAATTATAAGGAAAAAATTTATAGATTGTTGAGACACTTTTTTAAATGGAATCCAGTGGCTTAACCATTAAAAAAATTGAGTTATGACACAAAGTAATATAAAAAAATGGAAGTCATAGTTGGCTTTGACATCATTAGAAAGATAATTTTTCCCTATTGCAATGATGCCTATTATGTGGGGTCGATTTATTAATTTTTATTGCTATTTTGGAATAAAAAAATGTATTCTTTTTTTTTATATACAGGGTGATCAGTAACTCGCGCACTCAGAGCATGCTGCGGTAAACTTTACTTTTTAAGAGTGGTAAATTTTCTTACTGCAGTGTTGTAAGAACTTTTCTTCCAAAGATATGATCATTTTGTAAAAAAAAGTTGCAACACTGCACTGAACATGTGAATAAGTTCGGGTTAGATGGTATTGTTATTATTTTTATTTCCATAGCAACGAAGGCATTTGATATTTTATATTCTAAGTTGAGTTTAGGCGGTTGCCAAACTTCACATTTCGTTCAGATTTAGGTATGATATCAATTTCCAACATTCCCAATTCCTCTGTAATAGAGGTTTTGTGGGAAAAAATTGATGAATTATATGGTATCCATTCCAGACGTTACAGTAACCTGAATTTTTCATTAATTTTTATCACGGCTATTGAAAAAATTACTTTTAAACTCGGATGAGGGAATTTCTGTAACTTGAAAAACAGCCGTTCGATTCAATTTTTTTTTTTCAGAATATCCTTAATTTTAATGGGCTCTATATCGCCCTAAATTCGGAGTGCGCGAGTTGCTGATCACCCTGTAGAAAGGTGTAAAAATACTAAAATAGTAAAAATGTTATAGAGGGCTAAGAAAGGAATCAATCAATTTAATCTATTCTATTTAATCTATTATAATATCTATTCACATCTATTCACAATAAATTAATTTTCCCATTGGTGTTCATTATTATACTACCTATTTAAAATGAAAATTTCACGCCATCAATTTTCAGCCAATAAAGTACGAGCATTGCTTACCGTTGCCATGGTTATTTGTGTATTATATCGGAAATTTTCTCCTGCAGGGGTAAGCTGGAGAGTATTATAGTGGAAATTTTTTTGACGTTTAATAGTGACAAACCGGATCTTTATAAATGTCAACTGTTGACTGTTAGTTGCTGTTATTGATAGTAATCAACCAATGCGTTTTGTTAAAGTTTCTATTATAATTTAATATTAAAGTGATGTTTTCGCGTATTACCACGTATGAAATCACGGATTCACTATCGAAAAAATGATCTGAAGAAACCTAATTTACCTAATTTAGTAATTCTATGTGAAATATAGGTAGGTACTTACATAATTTTTCGGATTAACTCACGGCGAATTCATGGGGGTTCGACCACTTTATCTTTATAATTAATTGTATGGCACTTTTTGTTGGTAGAATCCATCTGCTGAGCAAATCCTTGCGCTTTGGAAAGAATGGCATCTAATCAATATTAATCATAATTACTATTGTACCGCAATTGTCGACTTATCATTATCAAAAACCACACTCGGCTGATGAAGTTTAGAAACTAAAATTTGTGTTTGACAGGGCTAATAATGGCGGCGCAGTTATTAAACGTCAGTTTGGCGTTGTCACGTGATTATGTTACGCCGCCATGTCATATTTTTATTTAACAATTAAATTGTAATTTTTCTATTCAAAACTAATTTTGTTGTGAAATTTTCTTTCCAAATACCACTCGAAATCAAATTATACCAGGAAATTTTGTTCTCGCTTACGAATATTTTAAGAAAATTATCCCTCGCCTTCGGCTCGCGATAATTTTCAAAATATTCGTGAGCTCGAAAAAATTTCCGGAAATAATTTGACCTCTAGTGGTATTACATGTGAAAATTTCACGCCATCAATTTTCAGCCAATAAAGTACGAGCATTGCTTACCGTTGCCATGGTTATTTGTGTATTAGGTATATCGGAAATTTTCTCCTCCAGGGGTAAGCTGGAGGGAGAGTATATTATAGTGGAAATTTTTTGACGTTTAAAAGTGACAACTAGAAACTTTATAAACGTCAACTGTTGACTGTTGCTGTTATTAATATTAATCAACCAATGCGTTTTGTTAAAGTTTCTAGGTAATCCTCCACTTTACGTCGCCGCCATAATACGCGTGCGCGGAATATCAGATCAGCTGGCAGTTTAGAACACCAAATGCATGCATAGTTGCCAGCTTTATTTACAATACCTATATTTGAGAGATCTACCTATTATCAAATAATGAACTTTTTAATCTTGATATTCAGGTCTTTGGTCAGGGTACGTTTTTTTTCATTTTAAGGACACTTGAAGAAAAAAAAACCTACCCTGACCAAAGACCTGATTTATAGTGATCCGCATTTTTTATTCGACTGGCCAAAATTTCCTTAAAATGAAAAAAAACCTACCCTGACCAATAGACCTGACATAAAATGTGTTTTTATTATCATGCATTAATAATAATTCGTTGATTATCAACAAGGTAATTCATTATTATCAAGATTAAATAAAAAGTTCATTATTTGATAATAGATCCTGCAAATAAAGATGATGGCAACTATGCATGCATTTGTTGTTCTAAACTGCCACCTGACCTGATATATTCCGCGCACGCGCATTATGGCGGCGACGTAAAGTGGAGGATTACCAGTTTCTATTATAATTTAATATTAAAGTGGGTAATCCTCCACTTTACGTCGCCGCCATAATGCGCGTGCGCGGAATATATCAGGTCAGGTGGCAGTTTAGAACAACAAATGCATGCATAGTTGCCATCATCTTTATTTGCATGATCTATTATCAAATAATGAACTTTTTAATCTTGATAATAATGAATTACCTTGTTGATAATCAACGAATTATTATTAATGCATGATAATAAAAACACATTTTATGTCAGGTCCTTTGGTCAGGGTAGGTTTTTTTTCATTTTAAGGAAATTTTGGCCAGTCGAATAAAAAATGCGGATCACTATAAATCAGGTCTTTGGTCAGGGTAGGTTTTTTTCCTTCAAATGTCCTTAAAATGAAAAAAAAAACGTACCCTGACCAAAGACCTGAATATCAAGATTAAAAAGTTCATTATTTGATAATAGGTAGATCCCTCAAATATAGGTATTGTAAATAAAGCTGGCAACTATGCATGCATTTGGTGTTCCAAACTGCCAGCTGGATCTGATATTCCGCGCACGCGCATTATGGCGGCGACGTAAAGTGGAGGATTACCTTAAAGTGATGTTTCGCGTATTACCACGTATGAAACCACGGATTCACTATCGAAAAAATGATCTGAAGAAACCTAATTTACCTAATTTAGTAATTCTATTTGAAATAGGTAGGTACTTACATAATTTTTCGGATTAACACACGGCGAATTCATGGGGGTTCGACCAGTTTATCTTTATAATTAATTGTATGGCACTTTTTGTTGGTAGAATCCATCTGCTGGGCAAATCCTTGCGCTTTGGAAAGAATGGCATCTAATCAATACTAATCATAATTACTATTATACCGCAATTGTCGACTTATCATTATCAAAAAACACATTCGGCTGGTGAAGTTTAGAAACTAAAATTTGTGTTTGACAGCGCTAATAATGGCGGCGCAGTTATTAAACGTCAGTTTGGCGTTGTCACGTGATTATGTTACGCCTCCATGTCATATTTTTATTTCACAATAAAATTGTAATTTTTCTATTCAAAACTAATTTTGTTGTGAAATTTTCTTTCCAAATACCACTCGAAATCAAATTATACCAGGAAATTTTGTTCTCGCTTACGAATATTTAAAAAAAATTATCCCTCGCCTTCGGCTCGCGATAATTTTCAAAATATTCGTGAGCTCGAAAAAATTTCCGGAAATAATTTGACCTCTAGTGGTATTACATGTGAAAATTAAAACGATCAATGATCAACGGTATGTCATTTTAACTCATCATATTATTCAGCACCTTTGGCGGATTTGACACATATTTTTCTTAGTTTGGAGTTTAATATTTTAGAGTTTAAATATTTATAACCCCACACCACATCGGATTATTCCAGAAGTTGCCATCAACTTTCTTAGTTTAAATGGGACACCTGAATATTATTACATTTTCAGATTTCCTGAAAAAATGTAATAAAAATGGTGTTCATACTTCCAATTTGCAACGAGTGATTTATGAGTTATTAATGAAATGAAAATCACAAATTTCCATTTTCAAAGAAGCTTAGATTGAAAACGGATCAAGATATCGGAAAATGGCTAACATGTTCCTTTATCGTAAGTTTTTACGTAGTATCCTATTGTGTGGATGAAATCTCTATACAAAGTGATGAAAAATCGGCTATTTTCAAAAAACAACTGAGAACAATTTTAAAAATATCTGTACAACTGAATAGTAGGTATACCTACATGAAAAGTTAATATAGGGAAATGTAAGCTGTTTTTCGATATCTTGACCCATTTTTAATCCAAGCTGCTTTGAAAATGGAAAATTTTACAGCTCAGCATACTAAATTTAGCCAAATTTTTTGTAATCGTATTGTAATATTCACATAGGTACTCGAACTTATTCGTGATAAATGAGAATAGTAAAAAAATGTATTTTATGTCCATTTCAATACCCATTTTGCTTTTTCTCTATTTGTTGGTTTGGCTTTCAAGAAATTTCTTTCTTAACGCTGCGCGCCAAAAATTTTAAATGCACGAAAATTTGCGCTCATCAAAAATACAAAATTTGCAATTTCTTAAATATTTCTTAAACTCGAAAACTATGACAAACATTATATGAAAATATTATAAGTATTTTTTTGATTATGGATTCATGTTCCACAACGTCTTCACTAACAATTATTGAAGGAAAATCTTAGATAAGATTTTTTATGAATTTTGGGTACATTATTTCTTTACGGACTGGACACTACTTATTAGCGTTATGCAAGAATTAAAAAATGACGCTATCGCGGGACATAAATTGAATATTTTAACCGAATGTCAATTTTCAAACATGACTTGTGCAAAACGCCCGCAAGTTATAATCAAAGTTAAAATAATAATTGTCATTTGATTAATTGCTAAATTGAATATTATCAGATGATCTCATGTACCTACTATTATGGATGACATACCTAATTAAAATGCATATTTCCTGTATAATAATATTCCTTAAAAAAAAAACAATAATTATTATTGACAAATTCACAAAGGGCTCGTAATGATGAGTTTTTATTTTGAAAATTTTTATTTCTGATATGTAGGTATATCGAATTGGCCGAAAGTTTAGTGAAACATTATCAGGCCTTCTAAATCTCTAGAGATATCCATACAGATATGAAAATAAATATCAGGTACCAGAATGTCTACAAAATGAAAGAAATAAGTACATACATAAAACTAAATCGCAATAGGTAGGTATGTAATATCTAATTATTTCTGAATACGAACATTTTATTAAGGTTTCAAAAGATTTATTATTGCGGTTGTTAAAAGTATAGGTATCTAATCAATGACTTGATAAGCATTCATTTTAACGATGAAATTCATGAATGGATAATAGGATTTGAAGAGTATCGAAATGAAGCGGAAATTCCAACTTTATTTCCGCTGTTGACTGCTGATAGCAATAAGATAGATATTCCATTATAACATTATAACAAATACATACATCATCAGGTTGATCCTGAATTGGTATACACGGTATACAGGGTGTTGTAGACGGCGTTTCTCAATTGGGCGAAATTACCTGAGTGACCCTTCGACACGACGGGGGTCGTTATAATCCTACAGCTCAATTGGGCGAAGGAATTTCTAAATACCGTTGAGTTATTTGCATGCTCTTGTATGGCTACGTTGCCAGATTTTACAGAAATTCCGATTTTCTACATTAAATAAAATTGAAAAAAATTAATAAATAATATTAATTCTTGATGTATTATTTTTTAAGTTCTCTCAAATAAATCATCAAGCCCTTAGTGCATTTACAATTATTTTTTCTACTCCCAACCTTTATCATGCATATTAAATATGAATCACCAGTGCTTTAATGGGTCTCATTAAGATACAAATTTTCATTAAAGCACTGGTCAAGCTATCCAATGACAGAGGAGCATTTGCAATCGAATCGGTACCTGTTCGCTCACAATCGGGTCGGCAAGCCAACCGAAGTCACAGAGTTGTCTTCGACATTTCGATTGTCACGACAAAAATTGCCTTGTGATATAAGTTCTGTATTTCTGAAAAAAAATTCTGAACGTTTATTTAATTTAGAACATAAGTAACATTCAAAGAAAATTTATCAAGATTTTATGTTACCTTAATTAATTTGATAAGTAGGTATATCGTGTAAAAGATGGGAAGATAAAATATTATATCATTCGTAGCACTCCGTGATAGTATTCAAAGCGGCAACGCTGCGACCCGCGTTGCGCAGGTAAACAATATCGTAATTAATGGCTGTCAATTTTATTAAAATTATAAATTAATCTCAAAATCGAAGCGTAAAATTCGGAATTCGAACTTCGCATAATAAAAATTACGCAGTAGTGAGTAGTGCCCTTTAAACTTGATACTAAAACATGTCTCAGAAGAATAACCTTAGCGACGAAGAGAAAATTTGGTAATATGCGTAAACAAATAGCAACCTATCTTAACCTCAATGATCCGCAATTGTACACGGGTCATTGTTAAAATATATAATTTTTTAATCTTTTCTATGAAATAAAAAAGGGTCGTAGAAAAAATAGTGTATGTAACTCGCAGATAATGGCTATTAATACGCTCTTATGATGGTTAAGACACTCGCCTGTATTAATAGCCTTCATTATAAGCTCGTTGCATAATATACTATTATACTACATATACCTACAGCAGAAACATGAAACATCAATAGGAAAGTATAATAATACTAATAATAAAATAAAAAAAAGTTAAAAAAAAAACCGGTAACGGTAAGTCAGGTCTTTGGCCAGGGTAGGTTTTTTTTATTTTATTTTTTCACCTGACCAAAGACCTGAGTTACCGATGACGCTAAAGTGCAACATAGCCATAGGTAGGTACGTACCTAATACCTACTCAACTTCAATTATTAATAATAAATTGATTAGGTATTAGGTATCCGATCTACTAAAATCACCACTAAATAGATCTGGCAACACTGCAATATATATGGGCAAGGCCGCACATGTATTTCTTGTCTGTCCAGTTATCTCTTATAATCCCCTAGTTTCTCGTTTTTCGCCCAATTGACCCCTGGGATTAGTGAATAACAAAATCCTTCGCCCAATTCGGTATCGCCCGTTGTAGAGGATGTCCAGAAAGGCTGTAAATTTAAAACAACAAAGTATTTCCTCGGCTTCGTTATCGAAACAGAAGATTGCCTTTTTCAAAAATTTAAATCAACATGTCAGTCAAATTCAAAAAACTTCTACTGCCAAAACACACTACTTAACATAAGTACTTATTATGATAGAGTTTTTTTTTTCTATAATCGGTAACGGAATTACAGGATTCAAATTCTAGCTATATTCCCCGAGTCCAATAAAATTTGTCAATGTTGCATCATTGTTCAAATTGCGACAATAATAATAATTGAAGGTTTTATGGGTTTATAGCCGCGGCGACCAGGTCGCAACGACTAGGTCACCCAAAATTTATACTCGGCCAATCGAATGAAGCCAGAACGTATTTTTAAAACAGTAGGTCACTGCAGTAGTTGTCCTGTAGTATTGATGAAGAAATGATGAAGTTATGCACTGTGCTACTGTAGTGGCCGCTTTGTAGTTACGCTGGTTGACCGCTGCGACTCCGTGCTCCCCGCGGCCAGGCCGCCCGTTCGCCGGGACTCTAATTATACACAGATATAAATCAAGGAGTAGATAAAGATTAGTACCTAAATTGTTAGAATCTAATTTACACTTACGTCGTGACTAAAAATCGTCAAAAAAAAACGTTACTATTGTCGTATAGAGCCAAGATTTGTATTCTATGTTGGGTCATTTGTCATTTATAAGCTTTCAAAGTTGACATATTTGAAAACTTTTCATCGCTCATGAAAAACCATTGATAAAGGTATCGAAACCAGGTGTATTTCATGATCGGTTTTTCGGCTAGCAAACTGACGTGATACCTTCAAATTTAGAGGAGTTAATTCATCCTCTGCAATCTGCAGGCCTGGCGACGAGTGCAGGTGTATTACATGATCGGTTTTTCGGCTAGCAAACTGACGTGATACCTTCAAATTTAGAGGAGCTAATTCATCCTCTGCAATCTGCAGGTCTGGCGACGAGTGCTTCTCAAAAACTTGGAACACTGTCCGCTCAAATAAATTTTATACTCCCGAACAGCTTCTCTTATACAAGTCTCAAATCCGACCATCCTTGGAGTACTGCTCACATGTTTGGAGCTCAGCCACTTGATCGGGGACCCGAATTTGGCAAAAAAATTATACACTGGAACATCGAAAAAAAGTAGCTGAACTTTGCCTGTTTTACAGATATTTTTATGGGAAGTGTTCAAAAGACAGAAAGAGGCCAGGCAGAAATACACGTCTAGCCGCAATAGTTGATCCGTATCAGGTTCAACTCGTTAGGTATACCTCCTACCACCTAATTTCAGACATCTTTAATGTATCGACGAATCGCATCACTTTGGAATAGCATTCCAAGCGTTGTGTTTCCTGAAGAATACAACTTACAACTTGTTTTAGGGATTCCCCTGCAGTGCGTGTGCATTTTCAATAAAACAACCTGATTAGGAATGTAATTTATCTTCAACATTCACGAGTTTTAGGTGAACATCATTATTTAAAAATAGAGAATCCCTTCCATCCCTGAATCAAAAATATCATCAACAAAAGCAAGCAAAACTCAGTCTTCATACGAGTACACTAACGAAAACTGGAAACAAACCATTTGCGAGATTTTTGGAAATTGCAAGATCTTCTTCGACACTTAAAAACGTCGTGGAACGATGGCATAGGGTGTTGATGATTTTCTTCTTTCATTTAAATATCTTCAAAGTTTTTTATTCTCGCCTACAAAAAAGGTTCCTCTTTTTTTGAACAAGACCAAACTGAAAAAATATGTTCGAACATGACGCGGGGAACCCGTGACGCTTTTTGTGTGACTTTTAATTTTACAAAGCATTATGAACGAATTATGACAACAATATAATAATATGCAGGTATACAGGGTGTCCCAATATTCCATGGACATGGAGCAACCACAGATTACTGAGGTAAAAAAAAGTCGCTCGGACCAAACTTATCATTATACCAAAATGCTTCGTTTGTCCGTTAGAGGGCTTCAAAGTCTTTAAAAAATTTTAGTTTTTTTGAAATAGCTCAAAGTCGACTCATTCCAATTCGATGAAATTTGGTAGGTAAATTTCTTATTAAAAGTACTAATTTCTGATGTACATGATAATTTGACGGAAACCCGGGAAGGGGTGAAACTACCCCTACCCTCCATTAAAATCGATCGTAATTGTTGATGGGGTAGCAGGAACACGTTCATGTTTTTTTGTTTGAAAGATACATCATTTTAGCCCATTTTTGGTCTCTTACAAAAATCTGTATCTTTCCGTGGTGCTATGTGATAAAATAAATTAGTCGATGGTACCTAATCAAAATTTTATTTCATTCATCTAATTTGAAATCAAATTTCCAATTGTCAGGTGATTATTTGATCTAATCTCATAAAAGATGTTTAGTATGGTTCGGTTTTTTTTTCAGGTGTTTGCAAACGGTTTTTTTCAAACGCAGTAAACAGTTTGCAAAACGAGGAGGTTCCAAGAAAAGTTAAAATCATTTTTTTGCGCAGGATGGAACTTTCTAGGGTCCAAACCGGCGCCCACATCGAGCATCTTTTATGAGATTAGATAAAATAATCACCTGACAATTGAAAATTTGATTTCAAATTTAAAAGAATGAAATAAAAATTTAGTTATCATCGACTAATTTATTTTATCACATAGCACCTCGGAAAGATACAGATTTTTGTAGGAGACCAAAAATGGGCTAAAACGATGTATCTTTCAAACAAAAAAACATGAACAGCGTTCCTGCTACCCTATCAACAATTACGATCGATTTTAGTGGAGGGTAGGGGTAGTTTCACCCCTTCCCGGGTTTTCATCAAATCATCATGTACATCAGAAGTTAGTACTTTTAATAAGAAATTTACCTACCAAATTTCATCGAATTGAAATGAGCCGACTTTGAGCTATTTCAAAAAAACTAAAATTTTCAAAAGACTTTGAAGCCCTCTAACGGACAAACGAAGCACTTTGGTATAGAGATAAGTTTGGTTCGAGCGACTTTTTTTTACCTCAGTAATCTGTGGTTGCTCCATGTCCATGGAATATTGGGACACCCTGTATACGAACCAATGTTCAAATTTATTATGACAGAATATTCTTTCTTTCATTCAGAAATCCTATGCCCAGACTTTACTATGACAATTCCTTATATGTACCTGTTAACCTGTTTTGTCAATTGAGTAAGCTTGCAAAATTTGATTCACTTATTAGATAATTTTGAAAATAATATCACAAGTTTTGTCATGCTCACGTGAAATTACATTTTGTGTCTGTCAGTTTTCTTCCCGGGATGCTTCAGAGCTACAATATTTTTTCCATGTATGGTAGTAAATTTATTTTTCGATATTTTTTTTCAATTGTGTCGACAGTTTCACATTGGAAGCATGTTCCTGGTGTTCCTGAAATGAAAATTATAATATATCCGGAAAGTGTAAGTATTTGTGACGTAGGTACTAATATTATGTAATTATCAATGTGTAAACCCCACTTCTCATTTTATTGAGGATTATCATACCGTAATTCTCCAGGGTTCGAACTCGGAACCGTTCCCGATGAGCTTCTACATGCGAATCGAATATTTACTAAGCGTATGAATTGTATAAAGTGTAAAGTCCCCTATTTTAATGAAATAATATGATCCTAATTTGGCGTCATATCTCGTCTCGTGCGTAATCTTAATCACAGTGGAGGCTTTCGCCATGTCACGAGTGCTTGAGACAAGTCACCTGGTTGAACGTGAATCTTCACCCCCCACCTTTTCAGCTATCTCAGGTTGATATCTATAACATCGCTGTTGTAGTGGTGTACTGTATTTGGAGGTGATCCAATAGTTTAGCCTGTTCAGAAGTAAGACTTGTTAATGATGTGGATAACTTATGGACTACGTCGTGCTTGAAGCTCTAAGAAGGACTGCGACCAAGTTGTTCGTGTGGCTCTCAGGCCAGAAGGCCAAAAAGCTTTTTAAGAAGCCGGTCTTAGAGGGTGAACATGTTTCCAAGTCTCTTGGAAAAAGATCCTGTGTAAGTGTTGGTTCACTTTTCGGTATCCTACCTGTAGGCCTATCAGAACCCAAATATCTGTCCTTTTGAGCTCCAGTAGTTTCTTGGGTCTTGTATTACATATGTGGTTCTTCAATGAAAGTCTCAGAATGAGCCAATACTGGTAGACTTTGCCAGTTGATAATCACAGGTGTCACTACCCACCTGTAACAGTCTGTACGTTATCCATCTGGCCTCTGTTTCCAAGTATATGTGAAGAGGAGGTAGGCCCAGAAGGTTTTCCATAGCTTCCGAAGGCGTCTAGCAATTGCTTTAGCTTTGTAAGCTTGAAAGCTTCATTTTGGCCAAGGCTTATAAGTCTTTGGACCACCAAGCTACACAGCCACAGCCATAATATGCGAACATTTGTGTATTTGCTTGGAACCAATGCCCCAAGTTCTTCCACACATCTTTTTGCAACTCCATAAGGTAAGCTAAGGTAAGCGGGAGCTACCTGGGAAGTGATTTTTCATTAGGAGTTCTAACGTTTCCTTTTCTAAGTCCGTGAATGAACCGTCTGGTCGTTTTATGGAACCAAATGGTTGCGTTGGATCTCTTGAGAAAACGTGTGGATTCTGGCGCTGCGTGGCAGATCGTGGATGATCTCGCCTCTCGCAGAAACTTCTCCAGGACTGTCTTTTAGATCGTCTGATCTCCCAACGAGTGTTTCGGTCATTTCGAGAAACTGCGTTTCGGAATAACTACCTCCAGCGTCATACGTATTCTTCCATAGTGTCCCTAAATTTATTATTGAATTTAGCGTAATGCCAGTGGCACAGCAGGCTTGGGCGCAAATGAAGTTTTGACTCGCTCTCGAGCATTCTGATCCGAGACATCGTTCCTTAGATGTTGGAGTGTCCTTTTATCCGGGACAGCGTAAGTCTGTTGTGGTTAGCAACAGCCGTTAAAGCCCCGTGGGCCTTCAGGGCAAGCCTAGAATCTTGAGCTTCTTTGCTCTCCGTTAGGATCAATAGGTTTCTGTTCGCGATTCCACGTTGCGTGACTTCCATTGTACAATGTATGATCCCTACCAGTTCTCTTTGAAGAACCGTAGGATGTATGCCCAATGGAATCGTTGGGTTCATGTCTAGGTCCTGGGAACGAATCCCGCAGCCCGATCCTGAACTAGACTTAACCCCATCGGTGTACAACAGTAACGCGTCAAAACGTAGTAGGCGATCTTGCGAAAGCCTCCCCAGTATGTTGTTTAGCTGTTTAGCTTAGTCTGGGTAGTTGCAAGTCTGGTTCTGAGCCACCAAACTATTGAACCATATTATGTTAGCAAGGGCCTGATGATGCATGGTTCTGGGCCACCAAACTGTTGAACCAAATGTTAGCATGGGCCTGATGACGGCTGTGCGTGCACCCCTAGAGCCACCTTTGGGTCTGACCCCAGGTCGACCCCACGGCCGCCCCGCACTGCCACAGAACCCTATTAGTCTTTTCGATTCTTTCGTTGACGTGTCTTGTCCACGTCAGTTTGTCATCCAGTAAAATTTCCAGATATTTTACTTCATATGAAAGCTTTAAGGTGCTGCCGAAGAGGCATGGCAGATTGGTGACGTTTGGTTTGCGTTTCCTTGTGAAGAGTACGACCCTTGTTTTCTGTGGATTTACAGCCAGGGTGTTCTCTTCGCACCAATTTTCTATACTGGGCGGAGTGCAGGAGAGAAAAGTATATATTTTTTCGAATTTGCCAGGTATTAAAATGACAATGTCATCCGCATAGCCGATGGTGTGGAGATTTTTATCGTTCCGACTCCTTATCAGATCATCTACCAGGGCTATCCAGAGCAGCGGCGAGAGGACTCCGCCCTGCGGACAGCTCCGCGTGACCGTGACAGGTTTTCCGATCATATCTCCACTGTCTATGGTTACTGACCTCAATCTCCACATGTTGCCTATCCATCTTATGATGGTTTTAGGAACAGCAAGACGACTTAGTGCCAGCTCTATTCATTTGAAGGTGGTCTTGAATGTCTAGAAACGTCCCAACAGTGCTTTCTTTTTGATCTAGCGATTTCTCTTCTCTATGCTGCTGAACACTAGATGTAGTGCAGACTCAGTGGACCTGCCAATAATGAAGGCGTGTTGGTTTGGATGGATCGATAAGTTTGATTCATCCCTAATTAGTCTGTCACATGGCCTTTCCAAAGTATTTAGTAAAAAGGACGTCAAGCTGATTGGACGAAATGATTTGACCTGGGAATGGTCGGTACGGCTAGATTTGGGAATGAAGATTACTTTGACTTCTGTCCAAGCTTGAGGTATATAACTCCATGCTAACCATGCCTTGAAGAGTCTGACCAGGAACGGTAGCAGGTTCTCCAGACACCACTAGCAGGGCGGGGTAGATGCCGTCCCATCCTGGGGAGTTGTAGGGGGAAAGAAACTTTATTTCTCATGGAATTCTGTTGATTTCCACCGCTCGGGCAGCCACACCCCAGTCCACCTCAGATGGGAAGGGCGGGAGATAGGTCGCCGGGTGAGAAGTGGTCGGCACCAGATTGCTGTCTGGGAAGTGAGTGGTTAGAAGTAGCTGAAAGGTTTCTTCCGAGTATTCATATATCTAGTTTGATGTTTTTTATATGCCTAACCAGTATTTTTAATTCGTCTGCGTTGCGTCCAATATTTATTATTATTAATGTAAGTGACATTACATTAATTTGAGCTGTCTCTGATTCCATAGATATTCCTCTGCATACTATGCACAATAATAATAGTGATGTTCTATGTACATATTATTATGTATGAAGTTTTTATACAATAATAATAATTATTATTCCGGAACCATAAGACGTAAATACTACGATCTGGTTTAATCTGTAACAAACAATAAACTTATGTAATATGCAATGCACTATAGCGAGATTTTCATTTCACAATTATTATTATTATTGGTCATCATATTTAAATATCCATCAAAGTTATATTACATAATAAATAAGTACGAAACACGTAATTGAAGTTCACCTTCAACACCGCTTCAGAGATAATCGATGTTTGTTTGAAAATTGTTTGTATACCTATTTAAATAATAAACACTAAATATGAACTAGAATAAGGAAAACTATAGGCACCTATGTTTTTTGATTATTTTAATTAACACCTGTAAGAAAGCACTTAGCACTTCGATAATTTGTATAGAACTTCCTAATTAATATTTTGTATTCTCGTAAAAATCCAAAATCGCGATCAAGTATTAATTCGACCAGGGGGATTCTCGAGTTAGTGGAAGTCGACTCCCATGTGAGAGTTCACATGAAAACCGGTCAACCTAAGGTTCCTGCATTAACGACTATCAAATTAACTTCAAAAAATGTCCTCAAGAAATTTTCAAAAATCGTCTATAAAAATTCATAAAAATTATTATTAAGACTTACTAAGTATACAGGGTGTCCCAAGATTTCTTTATCAAGGGATATCCGCGTTATTTCAAAAAATAAACAAATGAAAATCAGGAAATTTCAACCATACCCTTAAGGCTTTGCAGCTGCACCCTCAATGCCCCTTTACGCCTTTCCACCCCTAAGTAATCATCCCCTACTTTTTTTTCTCAAATGACACCCCCATATTTTTTTTGCTCGGCAGAATTGTTGATTTCTTTCTGAATACAATGTCATACGATTTTTTCAAATCGAGACATATCTAGCACGCCGAAAACAATATAATATCAAAACAAACGAGGGTTGTCAAGGAGTTTCAATTGCTTGTTTTTTGTGTTAATGTTTCCTCCAACCACCTTAACTAGTAATACCGGTGTTACTCGATATAGGCGTTAATAATAATAATTGCTTCTGTGATTTTAATGTCATATTAAATGTTAATTGTTATCCTTGACAACCCTCGTTTGTTATATTATGTTATTTTCGGCGTGCTAGATATGTCTCGATTTAAAAAATCGTATAAATTCGTATTCAGAAAGAAGTCGACAATCCTGCGGAGCAAAAAAATATGGGAGTGTCATTTGAAAAAAAAAAGTAGGGGATGATTACTTAGGGGTGGAAAGGCGTAAAGGGGCATTGAGGGTGCAACTGCAAAGCCTTAGGGGTATGGTTGAAATTTCCTGAATTTCATTTGTTTATTTTGTGAAATAACGCGGATATCCCTTGATAAATAAATCTTGGGACACCCTGTATAAGTATATTACTATTTTAGTAATATTTATTTATTTTATTTATTTATTTATTTAAATCAATTTGCCCAACAGAACAGGTCCACTTACAGGCAAACTAAAAAAGTGAATACACAATTAATAATAACAATAATAACTAATAATAACACAAGTAAACCAAAGGTAACCCCAAACAATCATAAATAATATTCAGTCTCACTGAATGAACAAAAACAGGAATAACAAAGTTATCAATAAAACAAAAATCACATCGAAGCATTACACAAATCAACCAAGTTAACCTATTTATACATACAAACATACTGACAAGCAGTATAGCTTAACACGTATATTAATATTAATAACAATAATAACAACAAAAACAAAAAACATCATCAAAGCCAAGCAACTACTCGCAGTTTTGCTCTATGAAATTGTAGAATTCTCTAAAATCACCAAAGATATCACCAAAGATATCACAACCCGATGAACTCACCCCATTATAAAGGCTGCACATGCGACTTACAGGAGAGTTCTGCAATATACAAGTCCTGGCTTTTGAATTGTAAAAGGTTATACATTTACGGGTCGCCTGTCTGGGGACCAAAAAGTTAAGTCTCTCCAATAATATGTTTTTAATGCCCACTAAAATAGGATTCCTCGTTCTCTAGACGTGTTCATAACTACCCTATATTGTTTCTTTTTTCAATATTTGCTTTTTTCTACTTAATTGCTACCTACGTCTGTGACCAAATATGCCAAAAATATAACCAAACATCTCCATGTTAAGTTTGAACTGTGAAGAATGGGAACTGTCGTTCAGTTCCCACGAACTCGAGAATAGCCCCCCCAGGTGGCAACGGCCTAGACCTCCAAAATTTTTACTCGGCCTAGAGTTTGCGCATTGTGTAAATTGTGTGCCGCCATCTTGGATTCTGTTTTTTCAACCGCTCATGCATATCTCACGTTCTAACGATACCACAGAAATCGTTCCGGGGTCGTTGGACTCGTCAGGATTTACTCTTCAATTGAGTCTATATTCAAGAAAACTCCCTAATGTACTAGTAAAAAGTTATTAGCATCGTTTTTAGTTAATCGTTTTTTGACAAAAATTTTTGCGTCCGGTCTCTCCCCAGAAATTTCTGTGGTTTGACTAAGGATGAAGTGAATAATATTTTAAATGAACTCGATGACGATTTATATAAAACGAGTGACTTATTTTGTATTGCCTACCTAAGAAGTTTTTAGAATAAACTGCTTCATTTTGGAAAAACTTTTTTGTTATTGTTCATAATTACGTGATATTTTATTAAATTTATTTCATACTAATACACTCGCTAATACATTATAATTTATAACTAGATAAACCCTTGGTTACCGTAACTATAAACATATATTCCTAACTCCCTTGGGAGTTATACTGGGCTCTTATTACTCCTTAACTCCCTCTAATGAATTAACAAAAATAAACCGACAATTGTCGAATTTTCAATATCGTTTGTTTAATTCTGGTAACCAACAATATTTGGATTTCATATGTCATTTTCTATAAACTTTTCAGTCGATATATCCATAGTAATCATGCTTACTCAATTATTAAAAACATTCGTTTAATTTTGAAAACCAACAGATTAGGTTTTTATATTTCATTTTGTGTGAAATAAAATTATTTATCTATCACGTGAGTTATTGGATGTTAATAACCTAAGAAGTTAACTTAACAATCCCTCGGGACTTTTCAAAATGGTTACGTTATAAAAAAAATTAGAGTCTACAATAAGAAAAGATAAAGTGCCGAATATTCTAGGCAGCCGTTCGTCTGCCAAAGCAAAAATTCCCGTCTGAGCGCCAAAAAACATACAATTGGTGCCGTCCTGAAAGTTCCGTCCATTTTTGGTATTAGAAGTTAGAACGGCATATATTTTGACCTCAGGAATCTGTCCATCTGTCTGCGTTATGTCCATGGAATATTGGAACAACCTGTATACGCGCGTTCTTTTAATTGCATATACAGGTTGCACCATGTATCCTTCTCTATATTGCTATCTCCTGAACGCTAAGAGATACAGGGTCGGTTAAATTAGAGAAAAGATGCGCAGTTTTGTGGCCATCTCGAATCCGTCAAAACATGCACGATATCTGTGACCGTTCCTGAAATATCCTGAAAAAACTGAAAAATCGAGATTTCTTATTTTCCTCATATCTTTTTTTATTATTGGAAATTAATAAATAATTTTTTGTAGGCTTACATAAGCCGTTAAGACCTATCCATCTGACGTTTCAAAAATGTTCAAGGCCTACTAGATCCAAGAGTTTTAACAGTCAACTTTCGTTTTTCTTATAGCCGCCATATTATTTTTTTATGTCGTTTGATATGAAAAAAATAATGGAAACCAAAAATTAATAAACTTTGGAAATTTTTATTGTATTTTTATTCTTAATTTTTCAAAGATAAACCTAATAAAAAATCGTCGAAAAACGTCAACATTTGTAAAATACGCCGAAATAGTGCTTGCCTTATGGTTTTTTAATTTATATATGAAATTCGGTCTAAAAATGTGTCTTTTTTGTAAAGAAAAAAGAAGAATAAAAAATTTTTTTATTTATTTTTTGAAGTTTAACAATTTTTAGTTTTTATGATTTTTTTGATACCGAACAACATAAAAAAACAATATGGTGACCATAAGGAAAACGAAAGCTGACTATGAAAATTCTGGGATCTAGTCGGCTTTGAAAATTTTTGAAATGTCAGATGGGTAGCTCTTGACGACTTATGTAAGCCTATACAAAAAATTATTTATTAATTTCCAATAATAAAAAATATATGAGGAAAATAAGAAATCTCGATTTTTCAGTTTTTTCAGGATATTTCAGGAACGGTCAAAGATATCTTGTATGTCTCGACGGAATCGAGATGGCCACAAAATTGCGCTCCTTTGGACTTGTTTAACCGACTCTGTATCTGTTAGTGTTAGGAGATAGCAATATAGAGAAGGATACATGGTGCACCCTGTATGTACACCAATTTTACAAAGCAACAGATACCCAAGAATATAGGCGCATCCCGCAATTTCACTATTTTTAGGATTTATTCAAATATGTATTTCATTACTTTACGACCCTAAAGCTAAAATAAAGTTTATGGATGAATAAATAAAAATGTACCTATGTACCACCTTTATTAGTACATGCCGCACTTCAATAAACAAACAAATAAAAAAACAAATAAAAAGTTATCTAATAAAATAATATGAATAATGTTTTTTGCAAAGGCTCTTAATTGCTAGAAAAACAGTTTTACCAATGTCATCTTGTACCTATACGGGGTGGGGCAAATATCCGGCAACGGTCCAATATACAGGCTGATCATCAATTGGCGCACTCGGAGCATGCAGTGCTAAAACTTCACTTTCTAGTATGAGTAACTAATTTTCTTACAGCAGTACTGTTAGTTTTTTTGCAAGGTGTTCCTTGGCTCGGTAATGACCACGTCGTCTATTTTTTTAAATGCGACACACATATATTATTGAATTTTCAAATTTCTTAAGACAATTCAGTAAGAATGGTTATTACTATACTTACTACAGTTGTTGAAGTTTAAGGCTACTCTCTGAACGGTCGGTGCAGCGACTCTGTTGTGGTACAACATCTGCACAACATTTATTGTACCGGGTGTCCCAACACTAGTGTCCACCCCCTAAATAGAGCTTAATTTTAAAGGTAAAAAATTGAAACTTTGAGGATTTGTGTAGTTGATATAGGACCACGGAATGGCATAATCAGTTTCATTAAAAAAAATTTAGTTCGGGCGCCAGCGATAAAAAACTGGTAAATTGTCGAAAAAAAATCTCTTTTTTTTCAATACATACGTAGAAATCGATTAATAAAATCAAAATGGCTTGAAAGAAATGTGAAAAAACTAATTATAAGGCTTTAATTAAATAAAATATAATTATATAGCAATGACAGGTAGAAAACTGATTTATGATGTGCAATAGGGTGATCAATATAATCTGAAAACGGTAGGTGCAATAAAGTTTTATGACAAAGTAAATAAGGCCCAAATAAATGAAGGATGACTGTTGCTGGGCTAGCCGACACACTGAACCTGCACTGGACAGTGTCTTATTATGGAGTCATGAAAAAGGTGATTATTAAAAAACTATTAAAATTTTTTTTAATGAAACTAATTATGCCATTCCGTGGTCCTATATCAAGTACACAAATCCTCAAAGTTTAAATTTTTTATCTTTAAAATTAAGCTCTATTTAGGGGGTGGACACTAGTGTTGGGACACCCACAGATGCTGTGAACCTCATCTTTTGGTGAAGCACACTTTTAGCATTGCAAGATTTATACAGAGCCCAGCAACAATACTTCGGGCATTCCTAGCGGCCTTACCGTTAGAGATAGAAAAAAAAGATATGAGAAAAAAATTGTATGGTTTGAAGAGATTTATAACATGAAATTATTTTCAGTCTGCAGCTGGGCACAAATATCGCGGTACGCCATACAACTTTGTCATTTTAAAAAACGGTTTTCACAATTGCAGATTAAATTGAGTAGGTTATGAGTTATTAACAAATGAAAATAGCAATTTTTCATTTTAGCAGCTTACATTGAAAATGGTTCAAAATATCTAAAAACGGTCTAAATGTCCCTATCTTACTTCTAACATGGTATCTTATTGTGTGAATGAAATAATTGTTATACAGTGTGATAAAAAAATCTGATAATTTTCATCACCCTCCAAGTATTTATTTTTTATTTTTTATATTTAATTCAGCAGCCTTGGCATAAATTTCAATGCAAAATGCCTATAGTGAAGAAGAAGACATTGCATGTTATACAAGGTGTTGAAAAAATCCCGTTTTAATATTGTTTCTAATTGGGTTATAATTATGGGGAAGGTAATTGTAGTCTGTAGTCGAGTCAGAATAATGAGCCTACGGTTTAAATTTTTACATCTGAGTAAATTTTAAACTATTGGGAAATTGCGGACTTTGAGCATTCAAAAAATTTCGCCTGCATCGCATCTTCTTGGGGGTTCCGCCCTCCCTCCCCAAACCTCCCTCTTCAACGTCCGTGTATACTTTAATTTCGTAATTTTATGCATATAAGTCAAATTCATGATCGAACCCTCTCCCCCCCCTCCATAAGAAAATCCTGGCTACGCCACTGAGTGACTGACCATAAAAACTCCAGGATCTAGTCAGCATTGCAAATGTTTTAAATGTCAAATGGATACAGCTCATGACGACTTATGTAAACCAACAAAATTTACTTATTATCTACTGGGTGGCTGACCATACATCTATACATAGGACAATGCCTAATAATACAATTAATAACAATTAATAACAATACGTCAAAACACTTTGACAATAGGCAACAATTAATTTCGTTAACACGGAAACAATTTTATATTATTAGGCAATGTCCTATGTACAGAGAGGTAATGGTCAACCTTAGCCTCATGGTATCGGGTGATCCACAAAATTTTTCATCAACTAGTGCCTTGGAAAAAATGAAGCATGTCTGCCAGTCTGTCAGATAAAATGCAAACTATTGATAGGTGTGCTCATGTGCAATGAGCTCAGACATGACTGCAATAGCTATCTCTCTCTTCCAAGGTACTAGTTGATGAAAAATTTTGTGGATCACACGATATAATGAAAAAAATGCTCCGTTTTTAATTTGTTTTAAGTATTTATCTGCAATCGTTGCAGTTGTCCAAAATTTTGTTTCAGATTCCTAATAAGTATAATCAAGTTTTTTTTCTAATTGAAGGAAATGATGTTCCAAGTTAAAGTTTTCAATCTGTTATTAATGTACATATTTGTGCATATTAATAATATTCCTCGCATTTTTACAGGTAAAGGGTCATACAAGATCGTCTAGCGATTCCAAGGAATTCAGAGAAGCCACAAAGAAAGATGCCTTGCACCAACTTCAACTGGAGCTCGAAAAACTAATTGCAAATGCTGGGCCATCCAATGGTAAGGAGTCCATGCAGAAGGAATTTCAAGGATTCTCTAGGCTATTTAAAAGGTTACTTAGTTTTAATACTGCTAATCTTCAGTCATATACAGGGTGTCCCAATATTCCATGGACATGGAGCAACCACAGATTACTGAGGTAAAAAAAGTCGCTCGGACCAAACTTATCTCTATACCAAAGTGCTTCGTTTGTCCGTTAGAGGGCTTCAAAGTCTTTTGAAAATTTTAGTTTTTTTTGAAATAGCTCAAAGTCGGCTCATTCCAATTCGATGAAATTTGGTAGGTAAATTTCTTATTAAAAGTACTAACTTCTGATGTACATGATAATTTGACGAAAACCCGGGAAGGGGTGAAACTACCCCTACCCTCCACTAAAATCGATCGTAATTGTTGATAGGGTAGCAGGAACGCTGTTCATGTTTTTTTGTTTGAAAGATACATCGTTTTAGCCCATTTTTGGTCTCTTACAAAAATCTGTATCTTTCCGAGGTGCTATGTGATAAAATAAATTAGTCGATGATACCTAACCAAAATTTTATTTCATTCTTTTAATTTGAAATCAAATTTTCAATTGTCAGATGATTATTTGATCTAATCTCATAAAAGATGTTTAGTATAGTTCGATTTTTTTTCAGGTGTTTGCAAACGTTTTTTTTCAAACGCAGTAAACAGTTTGCAAAACGACGAGGTTCCAAGAAAAGTTAAAATCATTTTTTTGCGCAGGATGGAACTTTCTAGGGTCCAAACCGGCGCCCACATCGAGCATCTTTTATGAGATTAGATCAAATAATCACTTGACAATTGAAAATTTGATTTCAAATTAAAAGAATGAAATAAAAATTTGGTTAGGTATCATCGACTAATTTATTTTATCACATAGCACCTCGGAAAGATACAGATTTTTTGTAAGAGACCAAAAATGGGCTAAAGCGATGTATCTTTCAAACAAAAAAACATGTAGGTAAGAAATTTACCTACCAAATTTCATCGAATTGGAATGAGCCGACTTTGAGCTATTTCAAAAAAACTAAAATTTTCAAAAGACTTTGAAGCCGTCTAACGGACAAACGAAGCACTTTGGTATAGAGATAAGTTTGGTCCGAGCGACTTTTTTTTACCTCAGTAATCTGTGGTTGCTCCATGTCCATGGAATATTGGGACACCCTGTATACATATACTGTATTCTTCAGTAATACTTTTACTGTTACTCTTACTAATTATTACTTCAGTAATGAACGATTATTGTTCGTTTAGATTCTTGGATGAAGCTGGTCCTTCTGTAGAATGGGATAAGATACAAAAGCTGCCAGAAGGTGCAGTCCGAAATTACAACACTTTAGAAAAACCCACAACCGACAATGCGCACGAAATGTTAAATAAGCTTGTGGTGGTGAAGCTGAATGGAGGTTTGGGTACTTCGATGGGCTGTCATGGTCCTAAAAGTATTATACCGGTCAGGAATGGATTGACGTTTTTGGATCTCACAGTACAGCAGATTGAAGTAAGTGGAATTCATTGTTTCTAAGCTTTTTACTTAAGAGGAGACATAGAATGGGACGCGATTCCTATTCTGCTATGCTTTAACAATCAAGCTTGCACCAACGGGAAAATTTAAATATTTGATTTAAATTTTATTGTCGTTAAGTTACAAATTTACTTCTTTCAAAGTTCATTGAACGAAAAAATGTCAAAAATAACCAATTGAACTTCTTAATTTAAAGAAGATAGATTCGATTGCTTTGGAATAAGGCATTTTCATGTCCTGTCAAACATTTCGAATCTCTGTAAGCTTTGCCATTTCAATTATTCCTTCGACTGAGGGATAGTGAGCCTCAATTAAAGTAAAGTAGTTGGGAATTACGCCGAACATATTCAATGTGTACTATTATTTGAAGAATACGGTAGTGAAACCTGTGCCTGCCGATAGGCACTCCATAGCAGAAGAATCAAGTGCCTACCGGTAGGTGACAGATAAATATTACAAACGTGGACCGATAACTGGAGTTCTTCATTAATTTTGAATAATATTGTAAAATTAAATACAGGATGTCACACTTGACCGGTACACTCCAATTGTGTCCATAATTTGGAGATATAGCTTGGAAATTTGGTATGTCGCATAAACTTACTCAATTTTTTGACGCTTTTCAACGCACTTTTTGACAGATGTTAAAAGAGTCAAGTGAGAAGTAACATGCTCCCTACTTTCGCTTTTTCTGGAAAGGATACTAATTGTATATTTTTAAATGGAACAGCTTGTATATTATTGCATCTTCACAGGTTTTATGGCTGGAGCGAGCTTAAATGGATTAGTTTCTATTTATTATAAACAAGTGAAAATCCAAGTTTTTCAAAATTACAAGCTCTTTACGTCAAAAGTAGCTCAAGGTAGAGGAAAAAAGCTAACATGCCCCTGTCTTAACTTTTCAAGTAGTGTCCAACTTTATGAATATAATTTTTGTATAGGATAATGAAACTTCTGAGATTTCTGCAAACAAAAATTCCACAAATGTTTAAGAAAAATATAATAGTGCATGAAAAGTTACTTTTGCAAATGTGTCCAATTTTGCATAGTTACAAATTAAGATCTGTCTGATCTGCTTGATATGTTTGACCATCTATAGTGGGCCGAGCAATCCGTTCCGTAATATACTTACAGCATAAAAGTCAATTTGGCTTAGAGACAACAAATACGAAATTCACTACTGGTGGTCCCTAGGGACTTCCACGATCCAGGAAAGTACTTGGGCGGGCCCTAGGGAGCTACCATCGGTTCTTTATCACCCGGGTCACAGCCATAGGCTTGGTTGTTCGTTGAAAAAAAAATGAAGAAAATGCTAATTGAAGGGCTCGGTGCAAAAACCAGTCAACTCCATTTTTTACTAATTTTTTAATCCAAGACTTTCAAAAAAAATTTTGATGTGTCTGAGAAAAATTTATCTTTCAGTTTATTATTAAATCACTGCCAAGTCCCAATATTTAATGGTCAATTTTGTTCGAATCAAAACTTTGTCAAATAACATTTTTAGAAAGTTTTTTTTTATTTCCCACAAATTATGAAAAATGGAGTTGACTGGTTTTTGCACCGAGCCCTTCAATTGTATTTGGTAGGAGCTCTAATAACGTTTTGTGTCAAAGTTACAGTCTTCCCAGGACTTAATTTTCCTGGTATTCGGTAGTGTTAATTTGTCCAGGGTATCTGCGCACTTATTACCTACCAGTTCAGATCTGGAGCTACCAACGGCCGACTATTTCTGTCTATTAGACTTTGCAGTCCAATTTCAACAGTACAGTTTTTAGAGCAACTTATTGAGAAGACCTAATGAATTAGTGCACTAGACTACTCAAAGACTTTGTGAAGCCGATGTCAGAAATTTTAAGAAATAGAAAAAAATTAATTTTAGTTTTTTCTTAGTGCATTAAGTTGGGACTAGCAGTTTCAATGCATTTCAAAGTACCTACTCCAATCTGTTTTTAATTTCAGCATCTCAATAAGAAATACAAAGTGAATGTTCCTCTAGTGTTGATGAACTCTTTCAATACCGATGAAGACACACAAAAAATCATAAGGAAATACAAGAACCTTCAGATCCAAATTCACACGTTCAATCAATCTTGTTATCCTAGAATTAACAGGGATAGTCTTATGCCTATCGTCAAGAATGGAGATGTTCAACACAATCTTGAAGGTTGGTTATTTTATCAGTTCTATTTTGATTACATGAATTCCTCAGCTTTACAATATAAACTATAAGATTTTTTATGAATACTTGAATGATTATTTTTAATTATTGTATAATATATTATACATGGTGGCCCAACGAAAACGTAACAGGCCTAATAACTTGGAAACTGAAGATGTACGCGAAAAACGCCGAAATATGTCAATTTTGTTATTAAGGGAGACATCTTTCGGTAACAAATTTAACCATTCAAATTCATCCCCTTATTGGCAGGGGTTACTGCCACTGCCCCTTTGCTTATCATCCTAGGGAACAGATATCGAGCGTTACATAATGTAAAAAATGATTGAGTGATGATTACAACAATGTCTCACTTATTGGGTTTTGCCGGAATGTTATAAAAATAAAAAATCTACTTCATAATTATTACTTCCTTTTCGACCTGTTTCGACGCTTTTAGCGTACATCTTCAGTTTCTAAGTTAATAGACTTGTTATGTTTTCGTAGCGCCACTCTATATAATTAGCTTTGGAAAATTAAATAAAATAATTCATAAAGTCAAGAACAATCAAAATAACTTGTTCGTTGTATTTAACATAATATAATTTTCAATTTTCATCAGGCTGGTATCCACCCGGACACGGTGATTTCTACACCAGTTTTCAGAATTCCGGACTGCTCCAAAAGTTCATCCAAGAAGGAAGAGAATATTGCTTCATATCGAATATCGATAATTTGGGTGCCACAGTAGACTTGAGCATATTGAACCTGTTGCTCAATCCAAAAGAAAAAAAACACGAGTTTGTCATGGAAGTCACAGACAAAACCAGAGCTGACGTCAAGGTATTTTAGCTCTCGTTTGGGTTGATGAAAAATAATATATTGTTTGTTGTAGGGAGGTACTTTAATCCAGTACGAAAATAAATTAAGGCTGCTGGAAATAGCTCAAGTACCGAAGGATCATGTGGATGATTTTAAGTCAGTTAAAACATTTAAGATCTTCAACACAAACAATTTATGGGCCAAATTGGATGGTAAGCTCAAATGCGGTGATCTGTTTTAAGTTGATTTATTTTCTCACTTGGTCCAAAAGTTGCTTTAAAAGTTGCCAAAAGTTGCCTCCCAAAAGTCTCACTTGGAAGCTTACCATAATTATTATTTTTTACCTATATTAAAGTAATGTCTAAATGCATTTATAAGCTGTTCCATCCATGAAGTTTGTAATTTTAAGTGGTGTTTATTGCTAAACCAAACCTTTTTGCTATTCCCGCATCATGATGGAACTCCTTATTATACCTTCCCGACGTGGACCGGAAGGTTTTTCCATAAGAGGAGTCCACTTTTCTTCCACTTGGCCCAAATATATTGACCCTGAGGCTACTGTATGTATACCTTACATACACCTATATAGGGGTAGGAGTCCTCATCGTCTGTTCCACATTTGGGACAGACCGGGTGCCCCTTCACCCCCATAAGTGCCTTTTATGACCTGTGAAGTTTTCTCTGGTCTCGAGCTTCACATAGTGATCTGCCAGCTCGTTATTCGGTATTCCTGAATGTGCAGGAACCCGTAATAACTCCACTGTTTTCTTGTCAATCAGCCTGTCCAGCTTCTCAGTCCATTCCCGGATCAGTAGGGAGCTAGTGCTTTTGCAGCAGCTTGACTCTCGGTGCATGTATAAATTGCTCAGTGGCTTCTAATCTCCTCAGTTCTTGTCCTCCCAAGAAGAGTCCTGCTCCATTGTAATAATTATTATTCCTAAAGCCGCCTGTGAAACAGATTGATAGATTAGTCCTCCTAGTTCGAAGGTTACCTCCCCTTTCGGAAATTTAGATGAGGAAATATTTCCTCTCTCCTCTATTTTTCCCATAACTGCGTTAACCTTAAGGTTTGAAATGGAGATCTCCATCTCAAAGACCCTGGATATCTCCGTATGCTCCTTGTATCCTTCCACTTTCCATATTCCCTAATCCCGCATTCCGTAAGACACCATCGCTTCAAGTTGTTTGACACACCCTCAAAAAGAAATGTTACCACCCAATAAAGTCAGTGATGATCACCCAGGATTGATTGTTGTGGTATACTTATAATGAGTCTCTAATGTTGTATGTAAATGGTAAAACTTTAAACATTTTTCTCTTTCAGCAATCGAGCGTGTTTTAAAGGAGAGCAAATTAGATCTTGAAATAATCGTGAACAACAAATCTCTCTCAAGCGGTGAAAATATTATACAATTAGAAACGGCCGTCGGAGCTGCAATGAAGTCTTTTGAAGAAGGAATAGGGATCAACGTTCCTCGTAGTAGATTCTTGCCAGTGAAAAAGACATCTGATCTCCTTCTGGTAATTATTTCACTTATTTTGTTAATCTCCAGGAAATTATTGTCAAGTTTGTCCAACGGAGATTCAACCGTGATTTTATTTTTTGTTTCTAGGTGATGAGTAACTTGTATTCGTTGAGTAATGGCTCTTTAGTCATGTCCCCTCAGCGCATGTTCCCCACTACACCATTAGTCAAGCTTGGTGATAATCATTTCTCAAAGGTGAAGGAGTTCATTGACAGGTTCGCCACTATTCCAGATTTGATTGAACTGGATCATCTGACAGTGTCAGGAGATGTTACATTCGGAAAAGGGGTTTCTTTGAAGGTGAATACTTTTTTATTAAAAAGAAAAGGATGGTTTTCATTGTTAATTTTACTATTATATAAGTAAATGAAATTCAAAATAATGAGCAATGCATAATAAGATCCACCAACAGTTAGGAAAAACAAGGAATAGGTTAGAAATTCAAAAGAGTGTAAGAGAAGAACGAGTAAGGATCTTCTGAATAAGGATACCATCTCAGTTGGTATGTGCAGCAAATTCACTGTTTTGCCAAAAAAGTATGTAATCAGGGAAAAGGTTACTAGACTCCATTCAAGACCCGGCTTTGACAAAGAATTTAGAGCCTGGAAAAAAGATATCGAAAATGAGTTTGTGACCTGAACCATTTTAATAGAAATTTTTTGGGAAGTTTTAAAATGTTGCTTAATTCCACCTTGTGCCACAGATCATCCATATCAAATCCAGCTCGATACTTCCTGTACTGCCTTATTTTTTATATAATTATGTAATAAAAAGCTAATACAAATCAAGTAAAGACACGAGATTTATGCTATTTTGAAATCTTTTAATTTTTATCATTCCTAATAATGTTAAGACAAAATAGTTCTTTGTTAATATCTAAATTAAATGATTAAATACTTGTAAAATATGAATTGAAAAAATTGGCAATTGAAATGTATTTTCGTATGTATCATTGTATGCCCACGATATTTGTCATCTAATTTTTTTAGTTCAGTGATGACCATTTATAGTGTTAGTTTATTATTTCATTACATTACTGGTATTTTATTTAATTGTTATTTTTGCAGGGAACAGTAATAATTATAGCGAATCACGGTGACAGGATCGATATTCCATCAGGATCTAATTTGGAAAATAAAATAGTTTCCGGTAATATGCGCATATTGGATCATTAAAGAAGTGGAAGTAAAGGTGATAGGTTTCAAAAGCCAGTTATTTTGTAATTTATTATTTTGTGTATGTTATTATCTTACTAATTGTTATAATAATTATTATATTTTTAAATAAAAAAATATTTTTATTCTCAGTTATTTTTGATGAAAACCATAAAAATCCGGAGGCAGGAACACCTCGTAAGTCTTTTTGTGGCCCATTAGGAGTACCTCCTAATGGGATGAGACCACCACAGGGATGATGTTCTGATCGCTAGTGGAAAGTATCTGAGTCCTGTTGCACAATCTGCTTGTACATTTTTTACTATATAGTTACTAGCAAATAGTACCTGCAAAAAAATGTGTTCAACAATAATTGTTTAGAAAACTTTAATAAAAATACTTTTTTCTGTGACGGGAAAAAAGTTTGACAATTTTACCATTTTGGCAGGTATAAAAATGAAGAAAACAGAAGGCAAGTATACTCAAGGATTGATTCATAAAAATAATGAATTGTAGGTCAATGAGTATAAGCACACAGAGTGCAATTGCTAGCCTGTTAGGTGGGTTCGGAGCAATCCTCCATCGCCCATAACAGTTGTCATGCTGGCAGTGCCCGAAACTCCAACCAGAGAGTTTGCTTCCGCATCCAACAGCAGAGCCTTCCAGAGTACCAAATCAAGCACAGACACGTGTTTCGTTCTACTGGAACTCATCAGTGTGCTGCACACTGATGAGTTCCAGTAGAACGAAACACGTGTCTGTGCTTGATTTGGTACTCTGGAAGGCTCTGCTGTTGGATGCGGAAGCAAACTCTCTGGTTGGAGTTTCGGGCACTGCCAGCATGACAACTGTTATGGGCGATGGAGGATTGCTCCGAACCCACCTAACAGGCTAGCAATTGCACTCTGTGTGCTTATACTCATTGACCTACAATTCATTATTTTTATGAATCAATCCTTGAGTATACTTGCCTTCTGTTTTCTTCATTATTCGTTGTCATCGACCGGCTTTATTGGTAGTGTCTGGAACTTCAATCAATTTAGAGTGAACTCACGGTTAGTTCCTTGAACTGACCGCTAGATGTCGCTCTATTTTACACCACACGGAGTTCCGTGTTAATGCTGGCCTTAAGAGGCCCCGGCTTCCGTTCATCCGACAGCATCCTCCAGACACTCCGAATGCAGCACACTGATGAGTTCCAGTAGAACGAAACACGTGTCTGTGCTTGATTTGGTACTCTGGAAGGCTCTGCTGTTGGATGCGGAAGCAAACTCTCTGGTTGGAGTTTCGGGCACTGCCAGCATGACAACTGTTATGGGCGATGGAGGATTGCTCCGAACCCACCTAACAGGCTAGCAATTGCACTCTGTGTGCTTATACTCATTGACCTACAATTCATTATTTTTAGGTATAAAAATGCCACTTTGTACAGGTGTATCATGTACATCTCTACTAAACTATCAAGTACACTTGCGAACAATAAAATCGGCCCACCCTAAAGGACCGCACAGTTTTTAGATGCAAATTGGGTTTCACTCAATTTAAAACTAGTAAAAAATGTCAAGCAACTCGTTCTGATCAAATGTCTCCATGGGCGCAAAGAAAAATAATGAAGGGATTGTTAGATATTGATTTCTGATCAGCACTTCTGATTAAGATTGATGTCAATTATATTTATAAAATATAAGCTCACTGCATTCACACAGTTTTTTTGAAATTGAAAATAATGAAAAAAAATTTAACACCCTCGTAATTATTAAGACACGTATCCACCAAAGCAACAAAGGGGAACATTTATGTTTCTGTTCCAAATTTCCGAAATGTTTACGAATGTTCCTAGTACGTTGCTCAATGTTCCGTGATGTTGCTAGTAGAAGTTGTTGCTTGTTGTATGTTGCCATTTGTTTGCACGCAATATTTTGCACTTGTTTCTCGAAGTTCCTAAAATTTGGAACAAGAAGCAACAAATGGAAACAAAATGTTCCTGTGTGTTGCTTTGGTGGAGAGGCACCTTTATTTACAACTTTTTCATTACACTGGATCATGAAATCACACATATGTCAAATTGGGCGTTAAAATTTTTTAATTGGACCTTGAATTCGTGGTCACCGACTCCGAAAACCCCCAAAAAACGATTTCCGAGGTGAAATTTTGAATTCTCAATTTTTTTTATCACTTTTACTATTTGGGGTGCATTGGGAGGGGGAAATTACCCTAATTTTCTCACTTTCAGAGGTAGTGCGAGGGTTAATGCTAAATAATGCTCCTAAAGGTCTAAGGAATTCAGGAATTTTTTTTTTAATTGGTGCTGTTCCAACACTTTCCAACAGACAATCAGAGAATAAAACAAATGAAATGAAAAAGATGAGTAACCACTAGCTAAGATGGGCAGTGGGACTTTTATTAACAGAACACTGTCCACTAATGAAACACGTCACAGTAATAGGGGTTAAGAACAATCCTGACTGCAGGAGATGTGGAGGCAACCCCATACCACTTGATATTTGAACGCCCGGAAGGAGCTACTTTTAATATTTGGGACCGAAATAGCACATGCACCCATTAGACTAATACTGGACTACTTTTGGGAAACGAGGCTAAATAATAACAGTAACAATCAATTATCGACTAATGTGGTGTTTCATTACCGGAAAATGGAAACAAACTCGGCGAGACATTCTTGTTGAAATAATTGTCGAAAGTTGTATAAAACCACTGCACAAAAACAATTCTCGAATTAGTTCTAATAATGGTACTTGCCAAAACATTCAAAATTCCCTGTATATACAACAAAACTCTAAAAATCCCTACGTATTGCACTGAAACTTTGGATCTACTAGGTATGGATGTTCCTCCAATAACGTTGCTCCATGGCACAATATTCATCCAGATCTGAGACGAGACTCAAAAGTGGATGGTTTTAGATTTTCGTTAACTTTATTTCATATTTTAAGGTCAGCCATTGATATATTCAATCAAGCTTATTCTTTAACCGCTTCATTATCAGTTGTAGTACCAGACAGCAATAGTCCAAGTGTGACCTGACCATGCCATATTAATAGATTGTTATGAGGGTGGTGGGATCTGCCCCCCCCCCCCCAATCTTTCACACACGTACTGAAGTAATTCACCCACGGATTTGACATGGTAACCCGAATTTAGAAACCAATTTACAGTTTTACCATATATGTCAAGCCGAATTTAGAGAGGTTGTTTCAGAAAATAATTTACAGATTTGACTTGGCAACCAACAAAAATGCTACCAACATGACAGCTTATTTCCTAAAATAATTTTTAGCTTAATTAATAGAACCCTTGAAATTGTAGGATTAGTATTAAAAGTAATCAACCGATTATGATGCATCTTCATTTCGTCTACTTATCTGAAAAGGCCTTCCCGTATTTTATTTTTGATTCACTCCTTTTTTCAATCGCAATCCAAAAATCGTCTCTAAAAATAGTTGCAGCTCTTAAAATTACCAACATTTTTATTATAATAACTCATCGGACTAATGATTGTTGCACAGCAGTGCCTTTTTCTGAGAAACTCCAAACAAGGACAAATCGAGCAACAAGTATTTTGTCTTGCAGCTTGAAACATTTAACCACAGAGTTTGAAGAACATTCCTTTTGACATGCTTTCAGTAGTTTCAGTTTTAGTGTATTTTTTAATAAAAAAATACACTATTGAGGACGACATCACTTTTCGAAAATCACCCAAACTCATCAAATGTCCACCGATCATGACCCCCAGATCACGAAAAAGTGGTTTTCCAAAATTCACCTGCCCACGATATATATATATATATTTATATATTTATATATATATTTATATATTTATATATTTATATATTTCTCCAAAATCGCGAAATTTCGATTTTAAAAACGCTCCTGTGGCTTTATCTTTCAAGATTAGTGAATGAAATTTTGGATCCTTGTAAAACCTTGGAACGACGTTAGATTTTCGTTGAAAAAAATTCCTAAAGTCGCGTTACTTCTACAGGGTGTCCTTTCAAAATTCCCCATATCCCGTTTTTGTCATCTCATTTCAGGTCGCAGTTTTCAATCTAGGGGACTGAAATTTTTGTGGGAGTAAGATATATATAAGAACTGGTCTGGTATTGTACTTGAGCAAAATCGGCCGAGCCGTTTCAAAATGGCGGCCATTTGAATTTTTGTAAAAATTGCTTTTTTTTGAACCCCTGTATGAGTAAGATGGAAAAATAACTTTGAAACTAAATCAACATGATTGGAGGAAAATTAATTGAAATTTGATTTAATGTTATAAAATTTGCATTACTTTTATTAATAAGCCAGTGGCGTGGCTAGGAAAAGGGTAAAAATCGCTCAATTTCTCTAACAATTTATGAGCACATTTTTGAAGGAATTAAATTGAAATTTTCACAGTACGCAACTATACTAATAGCCTCTAGCCCTTAAAAATTTCAAGAAGTAAATAACAAAAATGGCGGAGTTATTTGAATTTTTTTTTACATGATGTTTTATTTCTCTAAAATTTTAGAAACGCTCCTGTAGCTTCACCTTTCAAGATTAATGAACGAAATTTTTTACTCTTGTGAAACTTAGAGATGACGTTTGATTTTCGTAAAAATAATTTTCCTAAAGTTTTGTTACTTTTACAGGGTGTCCCTCCAAATTTCCAAAAAAAAAACGGTCATGAGGCACGGTTTCTGGTCGCAGTTTTCAATTTAGGGGGCTGAAATTTTTTTTGTAGTAATATAACTGCAAGTAGTCGGTCTTGAGTAAAATCAGAATAGCCGTTCCAAAATGGCTGCCTTTTAAATTTTAGGAAAAATTGATAGATTTTGAACCTCTAAATAAGCAAGTTCATCTTGAATGTGCAGAGCATTAGTGACGGTAAAGTCTGTGATATTTTACAGGATATTAATTGTTATATGAATGTTTTTATTGTTTGTTTGACTGAGTTGTGGGAAAATGTTGACTCGATAAATCAGATTTATCTTGAAAATTTTGTTCTGGCTGGTTCATCTCTCCGTGATGCCTCGGTGAGAGGAGGTGGCACGGGGATATGGATTAGAAGGGATATAAAATGTAGTGATAGCATAGATTTGAAAAAATTTTGTGTTGACAAACACTCAGAATTTTGTTCTTCTGCTTTTGAATATGAAGGAAGAAAATTTTTTGTTTTAAACTGCTATCGCTCACCATCGGGAAATTTTGGTATTTTTTTGGAGAATCTCGATGCTGTTTTGAACCTTGTATATAAACCTAATGTTTCTATCATTGTTTGTGGTGATTTTAATGTTGACACGAGAACCATTAGCAATGATTCTAAGAAGCTTATGCAGGTGTTGTCTGCCTTTGATATTGTTAATAGTCTTGTTAAGTGGCCAACTAGGGTGACGTGCACTAGCCTTAAGACTATCGATAGTGTATATGTTAACTTTTGTAACTCTGATGGGGCTTGTGCTGTGCTTGACAACACTGTATCGGACCACAGAACAGTATTAGCTGAATTAAATTGTAATGCGGCCGCCTCGCCGTGTTTTTATCGGGCGAGACAATTTACTGATAATACGATAAATAATTTCATTAATAATTTGATCGGTGAGGACTGGAGCCAGGTATACGATAATAAACTGGATGTGGCTGCGTCTTTTGCTGCTTTTATAAGCAAGTTCACTTTTCATTTTAATACTAATTTTCCTTTTTTGAGAAGGCGGGTCCGGCGTGCTGGTGGGAGATGGATAAACGATGACGTTAGAAGGTCAAGTATTGAGTTGAAGAATTTGCATGCTTTGTCACGGACGTTTCCAGCATTACGCGAATATTACACCAGAAAAAGAAAAACGCACACCGCACTTTTAAAATCTGTTAGAAAAAAATATTATCAAGATATTGTAGAAAATTCAGATAATCCAACAAAAAGTGCATGGAAATTGATTAAAGACTTCTCTGTGAATAATATTGGTAGGAAGGATATAATCTTGAAATCGGATAAGGGAGAATTAATTCAAGATTCTTCTATGATAGCCAACACCTTTAATGTGTTCTTTAGGGACGCACCGTTGGAGGTGATTTCGAACATGAATGGGAGTTCAGCTGATCCGATTGTGTATGGAGATAGTGATATGAATTGCACGATACGCCCTTTTAAACTTTGTCCATTTACTCCGGGTGAATTAGGTGAACTCTTGATGCGTAAGATGAAGAATGTAAGATCATCTGGTTTTGATGACATACCGGCATTCATGGTTAAACTTGTTGTGCCATTTTTGATATCACCTTTGACTCACTTGGTAAATCTCTCGTTTTGTAGCGGTGATCTTCCCGATTATATAAAGGTCGGGAAGGTAGTTCCGTTGCACAAGAAAGGTGATCCACAAAAAATAGGAAATTATCGTCCTGTAACTATCCCGTCGGTATTTTCTAAAATATTTGAATACAGTTATCTGGAAAGGCTTCACACCTATTTGCAGACAAATAGGGTAATTACTGAGAGTCAGCATGGGTTCCTTAAAAACAGATCGACTTCAAGCGCAGTACACTCCTTTTATGAAACACTGACAAAGTTGATTGACGCGGGTGAGTGCCCTGTTGGGATATTTTGCGATCTCAGCAGGGCGTTTGACTGCGTCGATCATAAAATACTGATTGGTAAGCTGTATAATTACGGTATTCGTGGTCGGGCACTAAACTGGGTCAAATCCTTTTTGAAAGGGCGCCGTCAGTACGTCAGTCTGTCTGCTGCCGGGGGACCATGTAGGTCGGATTTTCTGGATATTGATGTTGGGGTTCCCCAGGGATCAATTATGGGCCCAATTTTATTTCTACTTTACATCAACGACATTGTATCGATTAGTTCATCTGTCCATTTTACGTTGTATGCTGATGATACGTCTCTCCTTGTGAGTGACAGATCTGATATGCTTGAACATAGCTGCAATCATCTCTTATCTGGACTCTATGATTGGTTCTGTAGAAATTCACTTTATCTTAATGCAGAGACGACGCAGTCGCTCCATTTTCATAACAGACAGAGAGTTATACAGGCAATCGATGTGAGGATCAATGGTCAACATGTGAGCTCTGCTTCCTCTGTGAAGTTTTTGGGCTTGCATATTGATGAATGTCTCGACTGGGGGGGACACTGCGAGGCGGTTGTATCTAAGCTGAACTCGATTTATTTCTTGTTTAGGAATTTAAGAACGGTGCTCACGGAGAAACAGCTGATTATGCTATATTATGCTCAGGCAGAATCGCGTCTTAGATACGGATTGTGCTTCTGGGGGATGTCAACTAGTGTTAATAGTGTATTTATTTCACAAAAAAAGATAGTTAGATGTATGGCTCGGGTTGCCCGTGGCACTAGTTGCAGAGAATATTTCAAGAGATTTGAACTGTTGACATTGCCTAGTTTGTATATTTTTGAAACTTGTGTCTTTATATATAATAATTTGAACTCTTTCACTACAAGTGGTCAAGTCCACGGAATTAACACAAGACAGTGCAGTAGTCTTTATGTCCCGTTTTCAAAACATAACACCCTATATAATTCACCAGCTGTAATGGGGCAGAGGCTTTTTAATAAGTTGCCTTTAGAAATTAAAATGTCTAAATCGCTAAAGTCTTTTAAGTCACTACTTACAACTTATTTACTGAGAGACTGTTTTTATTCTGTGGAGGAATTCTTGACATCTTGATGTGGTTTAACTGTGATTTAGGTGTGGTATTTTAAGTTTGTGATTGTCAGTTTCTGGATTTGCTTTATTTGTTTTATTCATGTTCCAACATTGTAATTTTTTTTTGTTAGCTATTTGTTTGTTAGCTTTAAGAACGCTTATACCTACTTGACCAATTCTATACAAACATTGTTTGTCAGAAAGAAAATAAAGATATTATTATTATTATTATTATTATTAAGTTAGAAACAAAAACTTTTAAGCAAAATTAGCATTATTGGAAGAATAGTTATTGAAATTTGAGTTATTGCAATAAAATTTGCATTTTTTATTATTAAGCCAGTGGCATGGGTAGGAAAAGGGTAAAAAAGGCTAAATTTCTATAGCCGTTTATTCTATTTTTCTATTTTTGTACGAATCGAACTGAAATTTTTCCAATAGATAACTATACTAATAACCCTTAATTCTGAAAATTTTCAAGAAGCAAATAAGAAAAATGGCGGAGATATTCGAATATTTTTAAATTATGTTTATTCCTCTAAAATTTCAAATTTTCAGTTTTCAAAGCTCCCTTTTCACTTTTTCAGTTCTATTGAAGGTAGTGTAAAAAATAATATGTTTTAGGTAAAGTCAGCCAGTGGCGGGCAAAGGAAAAGGGGCAAAATTGTTCAATTTTACCATTTATTTTGGTTTTGTTAAATTTAAAAATCCATTCTAAGGCACGTTTTCAAACGAAGTGAAATGCAATTTTCACAGTTAACCACCACGCTAATATGACCTGACTAGGGAAATTTTCAGAAAGCCAATTTAAAAAGCGGTGAAAATATTTATAAATTGGATCGCTTAAAAATACACTATTTATGCGATTGATGCGCAAGAAGGTTTTTTGGAATGAGAAAGTCTAAATTCTACTCCACTTAAGGAAAAATCCCAGCCTTGAATCCTTGATTGCTCCATTTAAGGTCGAATATGTTGATCCAAGGGCCCCCGACAATTCCAGTGAATAGCTTTTTAAATGGAGATGCAAATGCAAATGACAGCTTGCATTTTATTCAGAAAAATAAAATTTTGCCAGTCATTCGTAAAATATAGGTATCCCTGAAAGGTACTACCAACTTTCTCCCACATATTCATGAGTTAAAAACATGACAATTTCACGGAATTTATATATATTCAAAATGACACCATTTTTAAGATACATTCCCAAACACATCTGGCCACCTAGCCTGTGTTAACAAATAATACATCACAACATTAATTTTAGTTTTAAGGGGGATTATTTTTTTACCTATTTGCAATATTGACACATCAATCCTAGAGCAACGGGATGAACTATCTCTAAAATTTTCAAAGGGACGACTCGGCAATTTTTACAATGAAATTATATAAAAATGCTTTTTTTAATAAACACTTTACTAATATAAATAATTTAACAATATATAAGTCACTTAGTATATACTTAAATACTATCTTAAGAGCAAGAGACAGTAAAAAGCATGCATCAGGAATTAAATTTACTAACATGCACAGTCCATTTATTTTATCCAATCAGAGAAGACTCGAGAGAAAGCTCGTGTGCACAAGAAAATCGGACTGCTATGATCAAAACTCACGCAAGGTGTGTTCGGCTTGCACACTCTGTTGACACTTTCATATTTTTGAGCGAAATATCACATCCTGAAGTCTTGCGCACATATTATGAATCACCCTGTACAATGGCAGTCATAACAGAAATGCATTTTTTTTCTACAGATGATAAAAAACAGTAACTTTTGAAATTTCAACTTTAAGTTAAATTTTGAATTTGAAATATTTTGAGAAATATATTACAATTCTTACACCTGACAACAATGCATTAAATGGACATGACTTTGAAATCGTCTTGCTGCTTATATCCTGCAATATTTAGATTATTCACAACAAACATTTTTTAAAAAATCCACTTTTTTAAAATGCTTATTTACAGAATAATTAAAGAAAAGTAAATAAAATTATAATTTTTCTTTTGTCTAGGAATTTCAGATATTTTATTCCAGAATCGCTCCATCAAATGTCTACCTTAGAAAAAGTACTAAAATGCAGAGCTGCCTCGAAACTTGAACCCCAATCTTCTTTTGTTCATTTGTTCACAGGCATCTTAATGAAAATTACCTGTCTAGATGGTTTCAGCAGTAATACAGTACCCCATTTTAAGACACGAATTTAACTAATGATCATAAATCGTTTTATAAACTCCCTCTTCAAAACCTCAAATACAAGGGCTAGCGCACCATGCATAAATGCTTTACACCATTCCCAGACAAAATTGAAGTAACATCCTTACAGATGGCGATAGAGAGGAGTAGTCTGGGTGGTATACAACGCTGAAGCCGATGGAGGGACCTGTTGATACTGAGTCTGACTCCTCACCGGATACCCACCGGTGATCCCGCCAGCCTTAGGCTGCTGCTGGGGGATGGAAGTGATGCTGCCGGTATGCATTACGTGTCCATGCGTTGTGGGAGGTCGCAACGTTCCATGATCCGGTATTTTCTGCTCCATATGGTAACCTTGAGGACGCACAGTCTCGTAGACTGTCCTGCCGGACTCTCGCGGGAGCGGTGGGAAGGGATAGTACACCAATTCTTGAGGAGCTACCGGGTAAAACGTACTGGGCTGGTTCGAGTATTGCGGGGTCTCTGAAAACATGTTTATGTTAGTTAGAAGATGTTTGACACTGAGAGTTGTTTATTAGAGAAGCGGTGACAGAAAAGCAGTGTGTTTAAATAGGATCGAACACCTGAATTAATAAGCTTCCACCAAATATTTGAAAACTAGCATTGTTTCAAAGGTGATATAGGAGATTATGCGGCGCATATCTGTTACAATATATTATATAACAATAATTTTGTTAGTATCCCTTAAACATTCTTCAATATTGTTTATTCTACAATCATAAAAAACACCCTTAAAATTAATAAATTAGTGATATAAGTTGTGCATCAACCTGTATTTTGAATATGGCACAACAAATTATGACAGATTTTGGTTTTAATTTATGCAGCTTCTAAGTGAGTTTAATTTAATGCTAGCCCATAAACCAACCATCCCCAACTCGCTTAAATGGTGACTAAGGGCCTTCACTGGGATTAAAGATAACTGATGGTTTATTTGTAGACTCTCCAAAAAACCATAGAATTGTAGGATGTCATGGCTTAACTTTCCAAACCAAGAGTAGGCGATCTCATGAAAACATAAATTGTAAAGTGGAGGGGCGGGTAGGACAGTGTTGGGCTGTAGAACAGTCGATGCGCTTCCTGTTGCTACTCGAGGGAGTTGTTTTTCCATATCACAATTGGTGTTGTTGATGATAACAATAATGAGAATACCAAAAATGTTATGGAGCCTACAGTAGAATTTAATCTGGATAATTTGATTGATGATGAAGTTAAAGCTAACTTTCGTTTTCCACAAGTCCGATTGGGAAATGCTTTGGGGATACCACAGCGGATTATTATTAACATAAGGAATAATGTAGATGGTAGGCAAAGTATTAAATTTCTATGCTTGAAAAAATGCAATCCATAATTATGTGAATCTGGCCAAAAACTAGTCTATAAATAATAGAACTTACAACTTAACAAAAAATGTAGATGGTAGGTTTACCTTTTTTGATTTTTTATTTCTTTGGTCTACTGGAATTTAAATCAATAAAATAATGTAAAGATATAATATTATAACCGAATCGTTCTGTAAGCGTGGTTAAATGAAATATTTCAAAATCAGTTGCATGTGTAAACCAGTTTTGACATTAATATGACACAAAATTTCTATCCCTACTCGAGGGAACAACAGAATATATATTAACATAGCAGATATAGGTAACACAGGAAACAAACATAGATAAGGAAGCCTGTAACACCTACAATTTTTTGAGATAAGGTTGTTTAGAGGATCGTGGAGATCTTCAAAAAGACCTGGCTCCATATACATATACATAGTTCAGAAAATAATAATAGCAACCCCTTTTTTTGAATAAGTTGAAAGGATTGTTATTTTTTGTGATTTATACTAATTATTATATCTGATTGATGGGTTTTAGCTTCTTATTGCACTGAAATATTTATTTGCTGCATGCCACAAGCCCTGCTATCGGCCCTTGCAAGTCGACTTCTCACATGAGTCACAGTTGTTATTCGAAAATATGAAAATTAATTGGGGAATGTTCCATGGAAAACTTCATGGGAACATTCGCCAGTGATAATTCCTTTCTCACAAACTCGAAAATAGCCCTCCAGGTCCATAGAAAGGATACCAAAAGAAACTATTTAGGCAAATTAACTGACTAGCGATAAAAAAAATGTTTTGTAAATGCTGAAACTTTCAGATCGGACTGTAATTTGGCCATAGAAAGCCACTGTATAGATAACACGACAAGTGTTTTTGAGAAAAATATTTGGAAAATCCCTGCAAGTTTTATGACTAAAAGTGTCAATGAAATAACTGACAATAACACTGAATAATTTCATATTCAAACAATATAAGGAAAATGAACAAGCAGATCTTGCTTCCCAATCTCGAAAGACAAGCCTTTCCTGGAAAGTTGGCAGGAATTGTTGTTATGTCTGTTAATGTCCATTATGGTATGTTGCTTGAGTATGAAATCATGTACTATTATTGTCAATTATTTCATTCACAGTTTTTTTTATACTGTGAAAGGTAACATAAAAAAACACTACAGTGAATATTATTAAGGACCCGCTTATCAACGAAGACCTTGCTTTTTAGATACCCCCACAAAAAGTAGTCGCATGCTGTAAGATCTGGCGATCTTGGTGTCCACTCAATGTCTCCGTGTTTCGAGATCACGCGACCTGGAAATAATCTTCGCACGGAATCCATTGATAGTCTTGCGCTATGTGAAGTAGCGCCATCTTGCTGGAACCAACTATTGTTTTGTGGAAACATGTTCAGTTGCTGTGTAAGGAACTGGTTAATCATATCAGTATAGCGTGCAGCATTGACTGTTAAAGCATTTTCATTATGATCCTCAAAAAAATAAGGACCTATGATTCCCATTGAAGATACTGCGCACCAAACTGTTACCTTCTGGCTGTGTAACGGGTGTTGATGAAGTTCTTGTGGATTTTCGAAGGCCCAATAACGGCTGTTTTGTTTGTTGGTATAGCCAGATAAATGGAAATGTGCTTCATCAGACATCCATAAATTGTGAACGTCAATTTCATGCTGTAGGATTGTTTCAGCAAAATGTAGACGAGCAGGAAGATCTGTTGGTTTCAATGCTTGGACAATCTGGATTTTGTAAGGATGGAAATTGAGATCCTTGTGCAAAATTCGAAGAAACGTAGTCCTAGATAAGCCCAGGGCCTGGCTTTGCTTTCGACTTGAACGTTTTGGACTGCGCTCTACACTTGCTCTAACTTGATTAATGTTCTCCAGATTTCTGACACTTCTGTTTGGTCCCTTATGTTTGACATTAATAACTGATCCCGTTTCTTCAAATTTCCGAACCCACTCCTTTATGGCATGCGCAGATGGAATTCTCCCGTGACGAGCAATATTGAACTTAATTCGAAATTGCCGCTGTGCTGCGACAACACAATCATTATTTTTGTAGTATGATTTAATCGCAAAAGAACGTTGTTCGCCGGACCAGTTTTCCATGATTACTAAATGGCATAAGGTGACAACTAGTATGTCAAACAAATCCACAGACCCCATGCATAGTAACAAAATAATAGCATTTTCAAAACTTCCCGCTCCCGTGGTCCACCTTGTATAATAGTGTATTTTTAATAAAAACATATTTTATGTTTGGACGCAAAGCGGTCTCATCAAACTTAAAAAAATGCTAGATTTCAAAGGGATGGTCATAAAATCCTATCAAGGCTCTCACTCACCAAGTGCAATAATTTATTAATGAAATGATAGCGTGATACAATAACTGATGGGTTAGTGATTTAATTGTGTGAAAAATAATTCTGAATGTTTCAAAACACATGAAGTGAAGTATATCATCACTATCACTTACAAAGACAACAATAAAAAACATACAAAGTACAGTTGATTAGAAAACATAAATTTCTTGAAAAATATTTCTCTATTCCCATATTCCTAGAAAAATTGCGATAAGGTGGAGTGGGGTAAGTGTAACTGAAAAAAAGCATAGTTGCTCTTCTAAGGCCCAGTACAGAGAAACAAATGGCAATAGGTAGACAATTTTTTTACAGGGGGTTCCTTGTAGACTTACCAACACATTACAAATATTAACTTTTTAAAAATCTGATATTTCTTTATTCAGTAAAAAAAAAATGGTGTCGATGTCAAGGTGTTACACTTACCCCGCAATTTGGGGCAAGTGTAACATTCAACGATAATTTACATACAAATTGTGTATGTAAGGAACTTTGGCAAGTGTAACATACTCATGAAAAATACCTTTTAAATAAAAAAAACCGCAAGATAATATCACTTTTGATAACAAAGTTATAAGCTTTTTTTGTAAATAAGAACCAGATTGAAACGTGACTGAACGTGAACAATTTTATTTAACATTATAAGCATCAAATGAAAGTGGGAAGGTTAATTCTTCTCACCGACCTATTTGAGGTTCCAACTAACCTGTTACACTTACCCCGAGCAAATTGTTACACTTACCCCCTCTAACAATATAGAAGGGGTAAGTGTAACAGCCATTTTATAGGGTTAGGAGTTTTCCGTAACCGTTTTTTAACACAAAATATGGATTCCTGGTGAAAAAACATCCCTGATGGCAACATTGGGTTTAAAATTTATTATGTCACAATAATTACAAAAAATCAATAAGAACAAGTCACACACTCCATATTTAAGTAAACCTGCATGACGTTAGTAAAACTCTTGTAAAAAAAATATCCAGTTAATTGAAGAAGAAAAAACCGTTTATATATAAGATATATACTCTAAACCTTTTAAATAAAATACAAAACCTCCATTTTTAACCTTACTTTAAAAAAAATGGCCGACTGTTACACTTCCCCCGGTATTACACTTACCCCACTTCACCTTATAACATTTGGATAATTATTGTTAAATTTCGTTTTCTGACATAATACAGGCTGATCCCGAATTGGCAGACAGGAATAGTACCACACCATTCAGTGTGGTTTGGGTATTCTAAGTTCATTTCCTTTTTTCTCCAGCAAGGCTTCCCTAAGGAGATATGACCAATTTTGTGAAAAAAAGTGACAACCCTGAACTCGACAATATGTAAATATATACTATCAAATAAAAATAGTATGTAGGTTTCTACCCAGATGAAGATGTTACCATGGAAACGGTCTATTATTATAACTCCCGCAACTTGAACAACAACAACGTTTGACTCGAGGAATAGGTAGAATTATTTGAATGCCTTCAATTCCATTACGCAATAATTAAAAAAAAAACTCTACTTTAATAGTTATGTGAAATCATGTGTTTTGCCAGTGGAAGTTGTTTAAATTTGACTACCATGTTGATTTTAATTTTAGGGAAAGGAAAAAAGAAAAAAGGGAGGTCTCCAATCTGTGGTCAACCAGTATAACAACCATCCCGGTGATGTAAGGGGGTTGTTACTAGACAACACATTCTTCTGCCCGACAAAACATTGTATTTGGGGCTATAATAAGATAAGGGGCTTATGTAAAAAAATATACTTAATGTAAAATCAAAAAAACACAAGCAAAATTACGTAGTACCTATGTCATTTTCTTATGCACTTTCAAAATTACAAAAGTGTAATTTTTCATATAAATGATGCATCATAGGCCTGATTATCGATAATTTTCCAACCACCCAAGTAATTAAAAATGATAATAAAGTCGACATGCCACTGACGGTGCTGATTAAAAAATCGCAGGGAAAATAATCAGCTATTGAATATGAGGAATTTGAAATTGATTTTGAAACTGTTGACAATATCTTCATTACATCTGAAATGTATACAGAAGAAGCAAGTCAAATGTCTAAGTAAGATGAAGAGGATGAAGGAGTTACTTCATTTATAAGTTTAGTTAAATTTCAAATTATTTCTCATTAAAAACAAAAAAATTAAAACATGTGACTTCAAACTATCATAGCGAACTTTGAGTATGTTTCTAACTGTATCATTTTTTTAATCAACAGAAAATTTAAATGAAAACTATTGATAATTATTGTTGTTTAATCTGTAAGATTCCCAAGTTGCATTTCTAAAGATAAGCCTGTGATGACAAATTCGAAGCACCTTGCATAATGCGATGATGTGTACTTAAAATTAAATGTGACACATAACAAGACAAAATGGAAACAAACACATGAAGAAATCATTATTATATACATTTTTTTTTGTTTGTTAATTTTTACAGAGCCCAACCCAAACTGGAATGATTTAAAAACGATAAGCTTAAGCAAGTGTTGAAACACTCACTGTTCCACAATACAGCTCTCACTAATTCATGACGTCTACTTTCATCTTCTGCAAATAAACAATAATTTACCATTAACATAAAGTTTTGAAAGAAAAATTCATATAAATCATTATTAAATAATACAAGTCCCCAAAACTTTTTTACAATACCTCAAACTATGATCTCTAATTATTATTGTTATAAACATTATGTCAAGTCAACTTATTTCAAACTAGGCTGTGTCAAGAAATAAGTCTATCACTGTAGAAAGTTGATGGTAGATTTAATCTTATTATTATTTGATGACTGTTCAACCGTTCAAATTAGATCATTAAGGTTTTATTGTGATGTAGAGCTATTATTGATCGGGGAATGGTATGATTTATTAGTCATACCTTGACAAATGTTTTGTTTGTCATTTGTCTGTGGATTCTTAACTTGGCTTCCTATCCTTCCCGCAATAAAACTCAGAGGTATCAGATCGCGCATTGATGTCATTGGTTACAAAATAGCATATTAACTAAACCATCACAATTAAGTAAAGTGGTTTTATTGCTTATGATTTTCTCAAGATGAAAATCTATATGACCTCTTTACCAAAAATATCGTGTGTAAATTCACAGACCTTTTTTTACGTGAAGGGACAATTTTTGGAGTGCAGGCAATTCCAGTGTGGAAGATTACATGGAGGTTGGAGGTGTCGTGTCAGGTCACGCGCTGTAGACACGAACTTGTTCACAAATAAGTCCAGAGCAGATGACGTAATCCTTTACGAATTAACGGAAATGCCAGAAGGGGAGAGGAACATAAATAGACAAGTAACGTGCGGGAAGCGTCGCGAGTGGGGAATTAAAAAACCGAGAAAGGCTCACCTGTATATTTTACTTTTTACCTAAATCTGGAAATATTTACCTTGCCTATGTCTATTGCTTTTTAAAGAAGCTGAGAAGCACCTTGCCATTTTCTTCACAAATTATTAAACTTCACAATCACAATTTGTGGTTCTCACCTGAACCATGGTTCGAAATAAATTATCTACGCCATAGTTGTTCTGCGACACAATTACCTAATTGTCTGCAATATCTGCAACAAATAATTGACTAACTCGGTCAATCAAACAATAGTGTTGTCCCGTTAATAATCCCAGATTAATATCACCTTCCAGAGTTCTTCGGTCTTCAAGATCAGAATCTGCTTGTAAGAGACCATTTAAACCAATGCTAAAATCTTGTGAATGTCGCTGTCGTTAGCAGATTAAATTTTGAGCCCTTAATCTGACTTCTTGGTAATTGAGAAACAACTAATTACAGTACAGCTACAAGTTCATCTAAGGTAGCGAACTGTAAGTAAAGTTCTAATTTTTCTGCCTTCCAAAGAACTTTTGAAAAAAAAGGCGAAATAAAAACATTTTTGAAATCAACTGACTAAAAGAGCCTACCTCCAGTATCATACCTCCAAGATTCATGAGTTATTTTAATTAAAATGAAGGAATTGAAAAGTGTTTAATTATTATTTCATGTTTCATTTAATTCTTTTAAACACCTTTGTACAAACTTGTAAAAAGGGGAGGTAAGATCGACCTGACTAAAGCCCATTAATATTCTTGTAAATTGAAATATTTTACTTCAGTAGGTACTATCAAATATTAGCTACCTTAAGGAATTTAAATTTTACATCCTAACTTTTCAACAATAGGGACTACTATTTACTAGAATTTTTAAAGTTCAAATAAAATAAGGAGGAATAGGTAAATCTAAGGGTTTTTGATACTTTTTGTATCTTAGACTGTCACTTTTATAAATCAAATATCAAATTTATTCAAAATTAAAAAAGTGTGCCTGGCATCCCATAATTTTTCTTTTACTCTTAAGTGGCGAGAGAATATCACATTAGTGAAGGAAAATCCTATTCCTAATTTTATTTCTTTATTTGGAACTTTCAGAGATTTAAAATTTGTAAAAATATAGAAATTATTTACTGCAAAAAAAAATTACCTACTCCCCGAAAATCTCTGCTTGAAGAACCCTCAACCTACCCACAGTCATGTGAAGGGAAAGTTTCTTAATGAGATGTTGACAGATACAAACGAAGTTCAGTTCTTTTTTATTGGTTCATTTGCGAACCCATATTACTTGGAACTTTTTTCTTAGAATGTCCCAAATGCCAAGGATTCACACCTTTTTTTTTACAAATTTTTGGAAACACCCTGCATGTAAGAGATACATTATTTACTTTCAGTTTTACAAAACCAAATGTTTGTGTGTGACATTTCTGCTGTCTCGTCTGCTGTATAGTGTAGAATGAACTTAAAAGACACATCCTGGTATGAAATAAGTTGACATAAACCATAATAATATAATACAGAGTGATCAAAAAATAAAAATCCCAGCACACAAGCTATGACTGTAGTGAGGTTGGTGTCAACTAGATTAGAAATAAACACCAATATCGCTCTTTTCACTGCTAGTCACTGAATGTGTGTTCACGATCACCGCATTACTTCTGCTGAAAGGATCCCCATCAAGTTGATGATTCAAAAACTCAATTGTAGATTTCTCACAGATTAGAGATGGTAGGAAACTTGAATAAAAAATTAATTTTGATAACCAACCCCACAGTCTTAGGTATCACTTCAAGTTGTCAGATCACTACTACTTATAAATTACCGAATCTAACCATCCTGTTTTAACGGATTTCGAGTGGGTCAATGCCTACAAATAAATAATAAATAAAGAACTTACTTTGTGGAGAACTTTGATGAGTGTTTCCAACAGTCGTCGGTTTATAACTGTATCCTTGGTGATACAGGGAGACTGGTGGAGTTGGTTGCGGACTGGGGCTGCGGGGTCTTTTTACTGCTGCTTTGAAACTGGCCTGTGGTTGTGCCATCCCTGTGTTACGAGGCACTGTTGGCGCGATGTATAATTGCGAGTGAACCATATTGCTTTGTATAGCTTGCATTGCCATAAGTTCGCTGAAACAACAAAACTTATGATATAAGATGAGCTTCTAAAACACGTCCATATAGTCAGCAGGGCACCTGAGTAAAGCAAAAACATTCTTTTACTGCTGAGTGCTAGAACACTTTATCAAAAATGATTCTTCAATGAAGATCCGTTATCAGGTAAATCACATAATATGATATAATTGGCGTTAATGGACAATAGAAAGCGTTTCAGACTGCTTTCAAAATTAATTAAGGTCCTACAGACTGTTGATTCTGTGCAATGACTTTGTGAAAACCATTCAATTCATTTTCCTTACTTGCATAATACCTGTTTCTTACCTGTTCTCTTTAACTAATTGTCTTCTTCTATTGTCATCTTCATTTAAAACTTTCTTCAACTGCAGGAACAACTGATGTTTCTCCTCTTTAAGTTGCTGCAGTTTGGTCTCCAACTGGGATATCTGTTCCCTAGTCTCGCCAAGAGTCATGACATCCTGCTGTTCTCTGGCTTCACGTTCCTTTCGTAGACGTTCCTCTTCTACTTCGGCCTCACGTTCCTGTTTCTTACGGGCACGTTCTCTGAGAATGTGGGCTTTAAGGACTTTCCACATTTGTTCTGACCGATCTGGTTTTTCATCGTTAGTGTTGGCGTTGTTGTTACTGTTGTTGCTATTGTTGTTGCTGCTGCTGTTGTTGGCGGTGGTAGCGGTGGTGGTAGTGGTCGTTGTAGCTGTGGTGAAGGTGTTAGTGTTGCTGGCAGTGGTGGAGGTGGGGGTGGTAGTGGTGGTTGTGGTTATAACGTTTGTATTATCCTCGACGGGGGCAGGCATTTTTCACGGAATGTTGCTTATGGGGACTTGATGAAAAAACATTTAACTATCAAGTAGTCAATTTGATGTCACTGAGCACTGCTGATTTGGAGTTGAAATCATGTACCTAATACCTAATAATACCACTATTCTGTGATAATACTAAGGTTGTGCAACTCTGTTAGAATTTTAACATCATCAGATTTTCGTTCTCTGATAATAATAATTATTTGATGAGATGGGCATAGATAAAAGGTAGGCACAACTTCACCTATTCGAATATCCAAACAATCACAACTCACCACAAGTACCACAACACAACAATTTTAGAACTTGCTTTTAAGAAGAACTAATGAGCATCTACTTCTCTACTTGACCATTATTTTCCAAGCTCTCACGTAAACGTAAGTTTTACTGATTTTATTTAATACCGACCTAGCAAAACAATAATTAATATTGCTTCGATTTAGTATTTAGTATAATTCTATAATTTATTAATAAAATTTTTTAATAAAATAACTTTCACACTTTCTCCACAGAATTCCTTTGACATTATGACATTGACTTTTTTTATTTACCTATACACCGTTCACATATTAAAAAAGAACTAGGTGGCCATGAACTTTTGTTTTTAGGTTTGCAAAAATGAAAACTCCCTAGATCTCAATTGACAATATCAGCTGATCGAGATATTAAAGGTTAAGTAAACACTGACATTTGTCAAATCACTCAAATTGTCTCAGCTGATTAACAGCCTTGTTGTCTAATTGAAGTTTTAGAAGAAGGGATATCTAGGATAGGTAATTTTTTACTCTGATCAATTTTTTTCAAACTGACAAATAAAATTATTAAATTTTTGACATTTTAAATTTCGAAAGAGCAAAATGACGAAAATAATATCTTTAGATGGATAAATCCACATTAGGAAAGCATTTCAATGATTAAGATCCAGAAAGTCCAAACTTGAGCAAACATTTAAGTCATTCTCTGAAGGTAAAATATGATGATGTAAGTATTAAGTAAAATATGTGTATCTGCTAAATTGCTAGTAATGCGGTCTCTGATAGTAGTCAGACCGTGCATTAGCAAGTATTATTAGACAGGTCAAATGTGAAATTACACATTTGGGCAGCCCGCCTAAAACAGGCACTAATTATGAAAATATTGTGTTTCCGAAAGATTTGCAATAATCAATAATCTATTTCCAATACAACCCAATCGATGACATGGGGGTATTGTAAACTTCATTATACAAGCACGTAAATTTAGCAGCTTCCCTCTAAGGATAAAGAAAGAATGTATGTCTTGAAGAGCTTTCAAAATGTAAGTACACCTGATATATATGACAAAATTAATATAATCATTGTGAAAAACTTATTTCGGAGGACTGGACGAAATAAATGGACATGGTGAAAATCTTATTAAAATCAGAGCGCTGAAGATGATTCTGATTCTAAGCAGGATGCAGTAGGTAGCTGTTATTGATAATGGGGGATAATTTTGGGCCAGAAGCGAAAACTGAAAAGTATCTTGTGTAAAACATTCTCAAGTCTAGAATCTTTGGCTGGTTTCTGACATAGTACTACGATACCGAATAACCGACGAATTGACGAAAAATATTTTTCATTTACGTACCTATATTTTAATTAAAAATATTTTTAATTAAATTTTTAATTAAATATTTTTAATATTATATTTTTAATTAAAATATTAATATTTTAATAAACGCACCGATATATTTTAATTACCTGCTATGTATTTATTAAAAGTAAATTAATATAATTGATTCAAGTTTTTTATTTTATATTCAAAAAGTACATTTGTGTATTTTCCTAACTTGGCAAAATTACATGATTACCTTTTTCTCAAACTCTTATGAAAAGCTTAAGATTTTAAGATCTTAGATCCAGCGACATTGCGTTCTAGTTAAAGATTGCAATATGTGACTAAATTATTCAAAATAAAAAGCCCCCACAGATGTAAATATAAATATAATAAGAACTAAGAAGAATACCAAAAATATCAAAAATCCATCTGGCAACTATGTCCTGTTCCTTGCCATAAAACTTCAACCTCATAAAAAAGAGACATAACCAAACTCCAGCCAATGATTGACAGCGGTTATACCCAGTGGTTTCTATCACCCTACACCATAACCCAATTCTTTTATAATAAGTGAACGGTGTATAGCTATTTAGAAGTTTTAGCACAGAATATTTTCACAGAACCTCACAAGTTCAGACTTCAGAGTTCAGCTATTGTTTCGTATTCTGTGGTTCAGCAGTTGCAGTTGCAATTCCAGTCCAGCAAAGGGTACCTGTATTACCGACACTAAAGCTCACTAGGGTAGCGCCAAAGAGATTAACTAGAGAGGATTTAATTTTTAGTAATGTAGTAAAAAATTAGCAGCAAAATAACGTCCTCCTCCAACCTGGCTAATTTTAATCGGCACTTAAACTATACATACTGTTAGCCAGTACACAAACCGGTCCTATATTTAGCCTTGACATATATAAATGTCAGTTAAAAATGATTTGTTTCATAAAATCAATAGGCTAAATAAGCAACTATAGTGGCGCCACCACGTAGGCAAACTTTACAATTCGATGCGTCAAGTACCACGTTCTCGCTATTCATTTTAATGATGCATTTCTCATTGCAAACATATGAGACCGTTTAGGGATAAAAAAAATCGGGAAGGGTGATATGTGGTATCGTGAGATGTAAATCGCGTGTGAGTTACGATTACGAAATTCCGAATTAAGTTTTTACGGCTTTCCGACTAAATTGTGGGAAATAGAAGGACGCTAAAAGTGGATTGTTGCGGTACACCTACGTGTTGAATCCTTGAATCACGAGAGTACCTACCTACCTATACCTATATCCTATATGCTTGATGTACGCATTTATTACTCCTGAATCTTTCTTTAAATAAAAATTAAAGTTAAAAAATTTAATTTAAGACATTTAACCAATACTAATAAACAATAATAACTACTGCTATAATTTATTTCGAGCAGTTTTTCACAAAAAAATTCACAATAAATAACCTAAAATGTAGGATTATCAATAATATAATACTCATTCAATCAATAAAAAATGAGGCATACACATTATTTATTATTAATTAGTAATAATTAGATACATAAACTATTAACTGCATAATAAGCAATAAATAACCATAAATTTGCATTGTTTACGTTCTACGTTTTTTACGTTGTTTACATTCTTTACATTCTTTATCTTCAAAAAAGTCCATGTAAAGAATGATTTGCTTACAGGTCGACACATCTAAGGTGGCCGCTGAGAGGCGCAGATCGAGAAGCGAGAGGTTTTTAGAAAGAAAGCGACATATTCAAACCATGCCTGTGGTCGGTACACTGAGTATCAAAGTTCTTGACTAAAAATGAATTTTCTGTAATTAATGTTAAAATACGGAATTTTATTACTTTAGTAACGACTTTTGTATCACGACTTTGGCCAAAAAGTATTTTATTTTTAATATATGAAGATGCGGTCACCATAATTCACAACTCACGAGCACGAGGTTTTAGCTCAATATTTTTGAACCACGCTGCACTATTTGAAATTTGAATAGAGAAATGCTGGGTTGTCAAGTTGACAGTACGGTCCGATTTTACATTTAAATAAAACCAAAAAGATAACAAAATTATTATGGAACGCTCCCTTCGCTCTCTTCGCTAGTCCACATTGACTTGACGAGTACTGACATACCTATTTAATTAATAAATAAGCGGATTGGAAAAGACGGCGATTTAAATTATTTGATTGACTTACTTACCGAAGTAATGACTCAAAAACACCTCTATTAATGAATTTACAAACAATACGTTTTTTATATGCTGATAAGATAAGACAGTACCGAAATTACTATTATTATCTAGTGCTTTTTAGTTTTTTTTGTCATTTCAATTGACTTTGCATAAAGTCTTAACCTGTCTGCATGGATAGTAAAATTCGTTAAATCTGACAAACTTAAAAATTAAGCCACTCCCCAAAGGCTACTGCGCCACTGGCCACCTTACGTGTGTCAAGCTGTACCCGTAAACAATCGCGTAAATAATAGAGGTAAAAAATACGGCACATCACTGGTGGTGAGTCGTATTGTTTGCATATAATAATACATAAAAATCACTATCTATATTATTATATTCACTGATCAAAAATTTAGAAGAATTTTTGCAAGACTTTTTTCAATTTTAAATTTCAATAAATTTCAATATTAAAAACATTTAGAAATAGGTATTGTAATGTTTTATTCATATTTTAGTCACATTACTTTAATATGTTGTGCTACTAGGGATAAGACGGCGTAGGCTAAGATCATTCTCACCACGTTTCTCCATACTTATGCTTCGTTCAGTAAGGTCACCTGAAAATTTACCAATTAAGAGTTATTTGTATTTCTAAAAGGAGGATAAGAAAAATAATAAAAGAAATCGGAATGGGAGAGTTTTTCATAAAATTATATGTTTTGCAACCCTTACTTCTTAGAATCTCTGTATACTGATGGATGATAAATAAAAATAAAACACTACTTTTTTCTCTTTAAAAAAATTCTACTGTATATTAATGATAAATATTACGAATATTACGATATTACGAGAATATCCATCATTATACTGTAAAATTTTTTAGAATAGTAGTTGAAGAGAACCGACTGCGCATGTTAAAATGGAAACCCTTAAGGCCCCTTTTACATTCGACGTAAACGTAAACGCAAGCGCAACGTAAGTCGTAATATTAACCTCCCTGTCCACATTGAACATGAACGTTACTTGGACATTATCAAGCAGAAAGTTATATTTTTGAAAAAAAAAGAAACAAAAAGAAAACAATAAAACATAAATAATTGTAATAATTAACATAATATTGACGAATAACGATGTTAGACGCATATTTCATTGTCTACCTACATCTTTCTCACTTCCACCAATAATCACCAATGCAAATAAGAATTTAGGTTAGGTAATATGCGCAGTTGGGAGATATCAATTTATTTTCCGTAAACACGACCATAGTATTGAAATATTTCAACTTTACGTAAAAGGATTGCGTCGGCCCCAGTACGTGACGTGTAACCGTAAACATAAGTTTTTTCTTATGTAGCACCATCAGTCATAAGGTAACATATTATATAGCACTGAATCTTTGTGGTTATACGTTATCGCTTACGTTTACGTCGAATGTGAAGGGGCCTTTAAGGAGCGGTTGGCGTCGGGATACTATGTAATCCAGCGTTCAGCGTCTCGTGTAGTTGCGTTTTGCGATCGCCCAGAGCCGCTCCGCTGACTAGAACTTGTACTGTACTTGGTTCGTTGTGCAGTAATAACGTGTCAGATTTTATTTAAGCGTTATTAAATAATGAACCGCTACGACACTTTATTTCACCCGAATATACTTTATTTCACTCTTCATGATAATCATACATTTTATGAACTATAGAAACGTCTAAAAAAGTGCATTTTATGAATCACTCGTAGATAAATAATAATAATTATGTAATTATGAACATCAGTAGTTAATTAAGACTTATACTAAATAACATGGCTTTATTTCACATTTTTTTCCTTTTTGCTTGTTATTTTGTTTACTTAATTCATTTTTGAATTATTGGATTATTAAAATTCTGAGTTTATTGTAATATCTTGCTATGTTTTCACATTGTAAATCCATTTGAACAGTGATTAGCTGACAAGCTATCGAAATGCATTTGAATCAGTTCGCGCAAGCCCAATATAGTAGAGAGGGTCTAACTTTCGAACCGCCTTGGACTAGAGAATTTTTTTTGATTTTTTTTCATAAAGTTGGACCACCTCTTCATTTTGGTGGCATTTTCAAAAATTTAATCGACGCCCTGGCGGAGATTGCATGCGAATGTGCATGCGAAGACATCGCCAATGGGTTTTTTGCACATAACTCGCTTAATTCAACTCTGAGCATAGTAAATATGAAAACGAAAAATGAAGAGCTCTCGAAGACGCGTAATTTGAACTTTGACTGGTCCAAATCGGTCAAACGGTTCTCGAGATATCGCATTTTCAATTTTAAGGCCCTTTCTTCAGGGTTCCTCCGCGGTGCGAATACACCGCCGTCCGTGTTCGCGTGTTTTGCATGGAAAAAATCACATAGCGTGTGTGTCTGTGAGAGAAGAGAGAAAGGAGAGGGAGCGCTAGGCTCCGCCCCCGGCTCTCGTTGCTCCGCGGCTAGATTAATTGGTTTACATATCACGTCCGCGTGCAGGCCCTAATTGAGATAGCGACATGGGGTAAGAAAATCTTGAAAGGGGACACTTAACCCTAAAAAATGCCGGGTAGCGGAACCCGCTAACCCTAATCCTTGCCATTCTACAGGACCAAACGCGTTTGGTGACCCTGTGACCTTAATAATGGTCCGATCGAGGTCTACTGGGGCTCAAATCAAAGAAAAAAAAATTCCCGTCTGATGACGAAAAAATTTTACCCCCACCCCCTTCTTTCATGGCAAAAAAAACAGTTTTAAGAAAAAAAAGGGGGGAGGGAAATCGGTTTTTCTGCGGGCATCTTGCCAATATTGGCGGAAACGAAAAAAAAATACCATTTTAAAGTAGGCATTCCAAAGTGTCATCTCCCATTGGTTGGGCCCGAGTCCCGAGTCCCCAATATTAGCGACAGTTATAGCAATTTGAATTTTAATTATGATTTCCCTTCCCCCTCCCCCTCTAATCGAGATAGCGACTTCAAAATTTCAGGCATCATTGAGGACACTGCTGTCTGTTGATGAAAAAAAAAATAAAAATTAAGTCCCTAAGTCGATTTTTTCCATGCAAAACACGCGAACACGGACGGCGGTGTATTCGCCCCGCGGCGGAACCCTGAAGAAAGGGCTTAAAATTGAAAATGCGATATCTCGAGAACCGTTTGACCGATTTGGACCAGTCAAAATTCAAATTACGCGTCTTCGAGAGCTCTTCATTTTTCGTTTTCATATTTACTATGCTCAGAGTTGAATTAAGCGAGTTATGTGCAAAAAATCCATTGCCGATGTCTTTGCATGCACATTTCTCCTCCAGGGCGTCGATTAAATTTTTGAAAATGCCACCAAAATGAAGAGGGGGTCCAACTTTATGAAAAAAAAAAAATTCTCTAGTCCAAGGCGGATGGAACCTTTTTTTTGACAGACCCTCTCCACTATAACCAAATGTGACAACTTGTCACGCATTAGAACAGCGATTATCCAATAACTTGTCATAGCTATGTTTGTGCAACCGGGCTTTAGACTATTAAACAAAAATAATATATAAATAAAAAAAAGTAAAAACGCTGCATTTTAATTTTAATCGAAAACGTGCGTCTTATCGAAATTTTATAAGTATGGCTTTTTCATAGCAATTTAATCTGGCATTCCGAAGTAAAACTATAAAAAAAAATAACACTGTTCAGATTTTTTTTGCGAAAAAAAAAGGGTGTCATAGGTATATGTGACCCAGGATTCTATATGCCACTGGATACTTCGGTTGGAATTTTCCAAGAACTATTATGGAATGCTGTAAAAGTATCAGCTCCGTTATAAATAATAATAATAACATGTATTTCCTTATTGTAAATACATATTATTGTTTCATAAAAATATTTAAATATATAAATTTATATAAATATATATATATTTAAATACACTGTTGTTAGTAATGGGTTATAGGTCAATGAGAAGTAAGACTCTTTTCTCTGGCCAAGCTTTCGGAATTACTTTATTCCTTCTTCAGGGCAACTACAAGATCAAAAACTACAGTTATAACAATATGTTTCATCAATTTTTTCAAATGTAAGTACTTACGAAATTTGAGGTTAACTCTTACAGTTCTTAGGTAAATTGAATTAAAATAAACAAGACTACACATTGTTAGACTACTACAAAACACTTTAAAAATTAAACACCCATTTTTTGGGTCAGTTAAAAAACTACATATTTCAAAAAATTAAAAAATAGAAACGAGTCCCCGAGATCGAGAGCCTTCCATCACGTGTCCGACATCTTGGTTAGTTATTGATAAAATTCAAGATAATATTCAATTTTTTAAATCCTTAAAAATTTTTAAAAAATCTTTTTTATGTTAAACTTCAGAAATCACATCCCAAACAGCACAAAGTAGTCCTATGGACGTCCAATGGACATCCCTCTATGTACCAACGGACGTCCATAGGACGTCCGTTTTTGTCCTATGGACGTCCATGGGACGTCCATTCAGTGTCCATTTGTCACAACTTTGGACATCCACAGGATGTCCGTTACCGGACGTCCATAGGACGTCCGTTATCGGACGTCCATTGGGAGTCCGTTATCGGATGTCCATAGAGAGTCCATTATCGGATGTTCACAAAGCATTTGCTGATAAATATCTTAGTGAGGAACAAAAGACAGAAAATATTCGATAAGTCTTTAAATTTAGAGTTTTGAAAAAATCCAATAAATGTAGTGAATATAGGTTTAGGTATATACGGTAATTTTCTGTTTTGAAAGTAACGTTGATAACGGCTAAAAATGCAGGAAAACGACTAGGTACTTACCTACTTACGTGTTTCTATCATTAAGTTTTACGTAAAATCTGGTCATTTTCATTGAAAAGTTCTTAAGTATAATATTTAGAACTTTAGAATATTTAGAAGAAGTTTATGATAACATTGATAAACTTAATGAACATATTCGTTTTTGGATTTTTCACAAACTCTAAAAATAAAAAATTCATCGAATTTCTTTCTTTTGCTCACTGTAAGTAGGTATAAGGTTATAACGCAGATGTCTTCATCTTCACGCTAGCAGTCTTGAGATTGATGGGAATGGCGGAAGTCTTTCGTTGGAACGAATAGTATAATAAAGGAAGAATGGGGTGGTTAGCGCGTGCGTGCACTTTTGTGCTGCTATTCTCTTCCTGGCTGCGACGGCACGTCATGCGCAATAGTCAAAAATAACTCGATGGACAAGAAATGGACATCCAATGGACGTACTTTTGTGGACGTACATAGGACGTCCGTGCGGAGAAGTCCGTAGGACGTCCATTTATTGTCCATGGACCAATGGACGTATAATGGATACTCAACGGACGTCCATAGGACACTCGGTGCTATCTGGGATGTCTCTCTTAGTCTGTCAGTTGTCGTTGTTGTATTAGTGTCTGTTCTTCTTTTTATTATTCCCGGACTTGTCATCTTGTATTTTAGTTCTTCTTTTTTTAATTTTACTATTTTTGGTCTTATGATTTTTGTAGTCTGTGATGAGTCTATTAGTCGTTGTTTTCTATGTTGGAGTCTGTATTGAGTGTTTTGTAGTAGTCTAACAATGTGTAGTCTTGTTTATTTTAATTCAATTTACCTAAGAACTGTAAGAGTTAACCTCAAATTTCGTAAGTACTTACATTTGAAAAAATTGATGAAACATCCCACTGAGCAAGAATACGTTGCAGCAACATTTACTAAACGTTTCAATGTCAGCTTGCAATGTTGCATATAAGTTACAAATGGCCTCCCACAATGTCCTTGCAATGTTGAAACGGCCGTGCAGTAACATTGCTCTCGCAACATTGCAAAGCGTAACATTGCGAGAATGATAGAAAAGTAACGTTGCCTCAATTTTACAATCGAAATATTGCAGCAAGGTTACCAATGAATCTTATCTGCTATGTATGAAGTATAATGTTACAGGAACATTGTCAGTGATGATTGCTGAAATATAGCAATTATTATTTTGCAGAGAGGTTGCTGTCACAATCTCACAGGTACGTTTACGTCGTGTTTTAACTGAAACATTGCAAGGAGTTTTTTTATAAACCTTGTAGGGATACTGTTAATGTATTATTCCTGAAATGTTTGAATAGTGCTATTGCTGGAAGGTTTTTTTATAAACCTTGCCGGAACATTGTTAATGTATTATTCCTGAAATGTTTGAATAGTGCTATTGCTGAAAGGTTTTTTTATAAACCTTGCCGGAATATTGTTTATGTATTCCCAAGTAACACAACAGTTTCATCTAAAAGATGTATTTTTTACGTCCAGCATATACGTCTATATTAGACGGTAGTTTGTAGACTATAATTTAGAAGCAAAATGTCTACGATGCCTACGATATGTATTTATGAGACGTCTTATTACATATCTATGAGACGTCTACAATATGTATCTTTGAGATGACGACACTTTGCGTCTATGGGACGTCTATAATATGCATTGATGAAACATCTACAGTGTGTTTCACTTTAGATGGAATCACATGAATAACTTTTTTATTTTTTGATGAATTAAAAAAAAGTTTTTTTTTTCTTTATGTAAAGCTCTCGAGGCTCTCTTAAATGGGTAGAAAACATTTTAGCCGTAGCAAATAACTAGCCTATACTATGACCAAAATTAGCGTTGAAAATTGAAAAAATATATTAGGCATTTTTTTCCCGGAAAATTTTATTCAAAACAGTTGTTTGAAATAACCTCGAACCCCCAAATCTCGAGTTTGGTTGAAAACAAAAAATTCCCAAAATATTTTCAAGACCACCTGAAGTAGGTACCTACCTTACTTGAAAATTTTTTGAGGATTTTTGTTTTCAAGCAAACTCGAGATTTGGGGGTTTGAGGTTATTTCAAACAACTTTTTTATATAAAATTTTTCGAAAAAAAGGCCTAATATGTTTTTCAATTTTCAGCGCTAATTTTTGATCACGCATCAGTAGTCTAGTTATTTATTGCTACGGCAAAAATGTTGTTTACCCATTTAAGAAAGTTTCGGGAGCTTTACATAAAGCAAAAAAGTTTTTTTTTTAAATTCATCAAAAAATAAAAAAAGTTATTGAGGTGATTCCATTTAAAGTGAAACACACTGTAGATATGGACAAGGGGTGTGAGCAGGTAAACTATGATGACTGAAAATATAATGACAACAGATATACTTTAACATGATTTTTTATTTGCTTGGCGTTTTCTTTTACACCAAATAATTGTTATTGCATAATTATACACGTAATATCCATACTCCATTTTTCACATTGAATATTTTTGCTGCTTTCATATCTTGTAGATGCATGTTGGAACCAAGCTGTGACGTCCCTCTCGAATTCACTGTCCTTTAATTGTGGAAAATGCTCGGCCTCTGAAAATCATACATACAGCTAATTAAAAATATGAAAATATAATTTCAATCATGAGTCATTTCAATCTTCAGACCCAGATATATCTCTGTTGGTAGTAGTCTAAAATGAGTAGGTTATGAGTTATGAACATCTGAAAATCGCAGTTTTTCAGTTTTCATGTGGTATCCTACTACGTGGTTTAAATTTTAATACATAGAGTGAAAAAAATTACCAGATTTTTAATCACCCTGTATAAAAATTTCATCCACACAATAAGGATACTATACATGAAAAATTAGGATAGGGACATGTAAGCCGTTTGCCCATAGTTGGAGCCGTTTCCGATGTAGGTACACTGCTTTCAAAATAAAAAATTTCGATTTTCAATTTTTTATAACTCATGACCTGCGTACTCATCTTAAACTGCAACTGTAAAAACCATTCTTACTGGATTTTCTCGGGAAATATGAAAAAACAAAAATATTGAAATTGGTTCACAAGGTCAAAGTCATTAGTACAGTCAGATGACCCCCGTTGTCCTGAACAACTTTTGTCTGCACAGTTTTTTTGTATCTGGCTTACCAACAGAGATATCCGGGTCTGAAGATTGAAATGACTCACCCTGTATATTATTACTTATAGCATTAATTATTATTAATAACACATAGTTACAATAAATAACTTTCTAATAATACAATTACTTTATTAAAAGTTTCACGCATTCCATACTTAGGTATCTCACTTAATTGTAAATTGAGCTATTTTTTATAGGTAAACTTAAAAAAATCACTTACTATTCATGATTCGTAACATTTAAATGGCTCAGCTTGAAATGATTTCCATTCTTTGCGGTCCAAGAACAGTAGGTACATTGTCCCAAATAAATAGAAAATGCATGTTTTCTAAAGGCATCATCCTTGGATTTTGCTCCGTCGGACAATTTGAGAAACTGCAGCTAGAAATAAACTTAATTTCAAAGAGAATTTTATAACAATAAAAGTGTTCCGAAAAATATTTCAAATATTATTTCGATTCATATTATCCATTAATTTTTTTTCCTTTGAATTTTCCACAAATGCAAACAGTAAGATTTAAAACTTATAAAACAAAACGTTTAATTAAAAGTTATTATTATTAATTCAAGACTTATTATACAGGTTGTTCTGTTAGCTCTAAGACAAACTTTGGCAGATTATAGGGTGCGGCGCTAGAACCTTTGGGCAATTAAGTAACAATTAAATGGTAAAATAATTAGACTACAAGTCTGAAAATTTGTTCAGTCATGTTTTCAGGATTTTTTTTTTTTCGGAAAATTTTATTTAAAAAAGTTTCTATGAAATAACCTCAAACCCCTAAATCTCAAAGTTGGTTGAAAAAAAAGAAACACAAGATAATTAGCATAAATATTATGACGGTGTTCTCATAATTTTTATTAAATATCTCCTATCCCCTACCTATTGTTCATAAATCATGGCAATCTTGTAAGAATAAAATTGAAATAATAGTCTTGAAATTTTTTTTGGGATATTTTGTGTTCAATGAAACTCGAGATTTCGGGGTTTGAGGTTATTTATTTTGAACAACTTTTTTAAATAAAATTTTCCAGAAAAAAATGCCTAATATGTTTTTTTTCAGCTCTAATTTTGATCATAGTAGGCTATTATAGTGATTTGCTACGGCTAAAATGTTGTTTGCTCAGTTAAGAAAGCTTCGGGAGCTTTACATATAAAGAAAAAATTTTTTTTTTTAATTCATAAAAAAAAGTTATTGAGGTGATTACATTTAAAGTGAAACACACTGTATATAGGTCACTTAATTTTAAACATATTCTTTTTCAATAAACATGGGTTCGATTCGCTTTTATTTAGAAGTTGCAAGCATTAAAAAAATATTTATATCTCCATGTTTTAACAAAAGTAGGCTAATGAATAAATAAAATGCCAGTTGTCATAAGACGATAATTAATTTTTGAGTCGTTTTAATTATTTGTTTGACACATATACAGGGTGTCCCACGACATGGACTGTCATAGCTTAAGGGTAGGTGTAGTTTTTCAAGGCGATTCAGGATCTGGTTTTGAAATTTTCCTGAGGCCCTTCGTTTCGATTATACAGGGTGATTTATCCAGTTCACCCAGTTGCTGTATACACAGTCTAGCTCTTCTTAGTATTGAAATGGTAGCTTTGCCAAGAGTCGCGGGATCAGCACGAATAGTTTCTGCGGCATTTTAAATGGTTTTTAGAATTATTCCAAGGTCAAGGAAATGTGTTGAGTGGTGTCCTTGACCATTAGCTGCACTGAATTGTAGTTTTTCTTCCCAACATTTGTGTTGATATTTTTCTTCCTGTTTCGTTTATGTGGATACTTATTTGTCTATGTGGTAATGTGTTAAATTCTGTTATTTATTTTGCTGTTAAAACTTATTCTTAGCTCGAAACAATCTGTAGAAGGATCCCCAATCTTGGCTAAATCTGTAGATTAAGTAAACTTACTTGAAGTAACCACAAAATACGCAAGTTTTAAAAAACCACATTTGATTTTTCTTAAATTATTAACAACACATGAATCGAAATCCCGAATAAAAAACTAAAAAACTGAATTTTCTTCTCGATTCAGTTTAATGATGCCAAGTATTTTTTTACCACAATTGTAGCATTTTTCACGTAGTTTTAGAAAATGGCACCAAACTTTGAATAAAATGCGCATACAGGGTGAACTTTTCGACAAAACCGAAAGATAACAAAAAAATAAGTACGGCCCTGCAGTTTTCGGATCGGTGAAAAATGCGGGTATTAAGTGTCATTAGTAGAGCATATTTACCAAATTTCGTTAAATTCGATCAATTCGTTCAAAAGATATCGCTCATCAAAGATTTCGGTAAATTGCACAAATCATCCTGTATAATCGAAACGAAGGGCCTCAGGAAAATTTCAAAACCAGATCCTGAATCGCCTTGAAAAACTACACCTACCCTTAAGCTATGGCAGTCATGTCGTGGGATATCCTGTATAGAGTGAAAGTTTTGCATTAAAAATGCATTTATGTATTCTGAACTGAGGAATATACCTACACGTAATCCAGTTTTAAAAATGCGTTAAATTCGGGGAATGATAGAGAATCAAAAAATAATAAATAATAAATGAGTTTCTTGCCTCGGAGTTTGCTTTATGAACTATATCCAGGAAATAATGAAATAATTATGCTTCGTTGAGAAAATACAGTGGAAAAAATTCTTATTTTTTAAATATTATTTTTACTCATACCTACCTACATATTATTTTTCGATTTACTATCGTTCCCTGAATTCAACGCGTTTAAAACGTGACCAAAAATTAATTATTGTCATAATTATGTCAACTGATGACAATTTTTATTCAACGTACTCTCTGTTGCTAAAATATAGAATTTTTTTTAATACTTACTTACAACATCTAATCTAAACAGAAGCGAATCAAACACATACTATGTTTATAAAGAAAAAAATGTTTAAAATTAAGTTACCTGCTATCAGCAAAATTTTGTCATAGAAGCTTATAGAACACACCTGTATATCAAGTAAGTTGAACTGTAATAAATTAAAACCACAGTGGTTTACACTCGGGTTTACATTATAGTCTCCATTACCTAAATATTTGATTCTTGACCTTAAATTCTTACACAAAAATGTAAAAATTCGCAAAGCAAAAAAATAACAGTGAAGCAGGACAAAAATATTGCATATTGACTAACGTAATTATTGTTGTTATTTTTCAATTAAACGTTAAATGTGTATTAACCATTTTAAGTTAAAAAAAATTTATAAGTATGAGTATGCAATATTTTTGTTTGTTGACTGTTGTATAAAAATACCTATACCGATACCGAGTGGCTGACAATACTAGTATACCTACCTATAATGTAGGTAGGTATAAAGGACATTGCCTAATTCATAATCCAAAATATTTTTAATGTTAACGAAATTAATTTTGTTACCCATTGTCAAAGTAGATATTTTGACGTAGGTTGTTATTAATATTAATTATATTATTATAGCTAGTGTTCTATGAACAGGAGTATGGTCAGTCACCCGGCACATTGTTTTATTCTGTGCACCCGGTATGTAGATACGATTAAAAAATATTATAAGTAATAAAAGTTAATAGGTACTTAACTTACCTGCTCATTTATTTCTAAAAAATGATTAGTTAATATCGATGTCGGATTTTTACTGATAACACAATAACGAACCACTTCTTAGTCTTACTTCACACTTCACAGAAGAATAAAGAATAACAATAATAAACAATTTCCAATTTCTTTTCAACTTATCTACATCCTCTACTTACTAGTTCTAGTTCTAGTTCTAGTCTAGTCTCTAGTCAGTCTAGTCTGAGTAGTCTGTCTGTCTAGTTTAGTTTTTAGTTCCTTTTCCCCATCCTACCCTAACTGCTCCTGCTAGCACTGCTCGCCAGTGTTCAGTGTTGCCAGGTTAAATTTATTCTACTCACTAATCATCAATGATTTTCTACAAAAAATTCTATTAGATTAAATTTTTACAGGCAAATCCCATCGCGAGGTGATGGGGGGGGGGGGGTATTGGAAGGAGTCCCCCCCAGAAACAGTGTTTTTTTAACAATTCAAGGTCACACATTTTCCCCAGGTATATTAAAATTTATGCACATGGAAAAAATAAAAAATGTTCCAACATTCAAGGTCATGAATTTTGCCAGCACATGAAAATTTACGCACACGAATAAAATGAAAACTTGAAAACAACTTAGGATCCCTCAACTCTATTAATAAAAATAAACACCCAACCCAGTCCAAATCCAAACTACAAAAAAGTATTCATTTATTCAGGAGCTCAGGACACGGCAAGGTAAAATATATTCGGCGGGAGATTTGAATTTTTGAATTTCAAACTGGCAAAACTAAAAGATTCCTTATTACCACTCTGTAACGTTATAGTACGGGCCTGGTAGATGCGATGATTACATACGTCGAGTTTGGGAAGTAACCACTTGAGGACAATGCCAAGCGCTTTGAAACGTATACAGTCACGTATTCGCATTATATCCGCTTTTTCATATCGTGAAAAGACGACAGGGAATGATGTTACGATTTTTGGAATATAAATGCAAAATAAATGTAAAATTCAAAATAAAAATCGTGCTACTGTTAATCTCGAAGATTTTCCTTGCCCTGAAAGTGAAAAAAATAGAAATTTGACCGTAGTGCCAAAGAGGCCTTAGTTGTGACCTTAATATTAGTTTGCAATGGCTGTTTTTAGCTTCTTACCCACCCAGCATCCCTATATCGCTCCTCGGTCCCGAAAAAATTAATGAAACTTAGGAGCCGCGGATGTATATAATTACCTTTTGTTTTAACTTCAGCCCAAGAATATTTAACACATGATTTATTTGACGTCATTATTATTTCAATATTGACATACAATTATTATTATTAAACACTCTGGGTACTTACTACTACTGATTATAATAGATTAATAATAAGTCGGTGTAATACATAATATGTATATGTACTCGTAGTTCATATTGGATGAGGTGTTATTCGCTTTTATTTTTTTCCTTCATTGTCATTTTCATTAGATTTTCTATCAGAAAAATTCAAATCTACTAGAAAATCCACTATAGCCACTAGATATAAATTTTGACTAAGTACTGCTAGGGCTGTTAAGAATTTTACTAGATCCGGTAGAAAATCTACCAAGTTGGCAACACTGACTATAGTGCTAGTCCAGGTCCAGAAATGCATTCCTTATAATTTCAATCGCTGAGCCATATTTTATGTAAACCAGATGTTGGATGTTGATGCTACGCTTTGTTTTATTCTTTTGTCTTCTGCTGTGGTCGCTCTCTGACTGCATGAGACATTCCTTAGACAGACATTCCATTCCATTATTCCATTCATTCATTTCAAATCATTTCTATTCTATTTCTCAGCTCTATAAAATAAACACGTTGCACGGAAGACAAACGTGACTTATTTATAATAATAATATATTTTTTATAGGTACATACCTAGGTACCTATATTTTTTATTTCTACCTAGGTATCTATGAATGTTATTTTTAGCATTTTCAGCTCCTCAGGTGTGATACGATTCTTACTTCTTATTATTAGTAATTGATCATTTTGATAAAAAAAAACAAATATTAACTATATAAATATTATACAGGTGTCCCAGATAGCAGGTGGTTCAGGATCTCGGAAACCGTTAGAGATACAAGGTCGGTGAAATTAGATAAAAGCTGCACAATTTTACGTTTAATAATAATCTGAAAAAAAAATTACGATATTTTCAGTCATTGCTGAAATATCCTGAAAGAAAACTGAAAAATCGCGATTTCTTATTTTAGCCATATCTTTTTTATTATTGAAAATAGATAGTTAAGTATGTATATTATTTTTTGCGGGCTTATATATAGGTAAGTCGTCAAGAGGTTATTTGATATTTCAAAGATTTTAATGCTGGAACAGATCTCGGAGTTTCCATAGCTAACAAATAAATAAATCGTCAGTTTTCAAGGAAACCTTTTAACACCCAACTTTAACACCACTATTTTTTATACAGGGTACAGGGTGTTATTTGACAAACTAATTACAGAGCAATGAAAGAATATATCGATCAGGTGACTAAAAGTAAAAATAGATAAGAAGAACAAAAAAAAAAAAAAACTCAATGATCAAAGAATAATAATTATTGTATATATACAGGGTGTTCAGCTAAGGGTACGGAGCGGCCATATCTCGGGAACTGTTGGTCCTAGCCTCAAAATAAAAATTTTCCGAACATAAGTGACCAAGAAAAATTCATTGAAAATATTTTCAAGATGGTCGCACTTCCGTAAATACCAGAAGTCGACAGCTACTTTGTTATTTTACGGCGGATACCCAGTATATTATATATTTTTTAAAATTCTCTGAAAAAATCGAAAGCAAGTGGTTCTAGAATGGCCGCTACGTACCCTTAGCTGATGAACACCCTGTATTGTGTGATTTAAACGCAAGTTTTCTATAATAAGTTGCACCCCTGAGAAGTTATAGGAGTTGAAAGTGGGGTTTCAAATTTCGAAAAAAATTAATGTCAGTTGTACCTGAACTTTAGAAAAACCAAATTTGGTACACGTTGTGAGTGTACAAAGAGCATTCATTGACAATAAGTAGAGTTAAATTTTAGCATTTAAAGGGTTGATAAGAGATGATGCACCCTTAAAATGTTACATAATTTAATTTTTTAACCCGTTGGCCGATTTGCGAAATTGTTACTTTATTTTAATGAGAATTAATTCTAAAACTTTCATTTCTCTTAATATTTTCCAATAAAGTTTGTAATTTTCCACAAAAACTCGAAAAACTAAAAAATATATATAGCAGCTATGTAACCTACCTAATAATCCAATCATCAAAAATTTAAAAAAATGTTTTATTCTCAAACGTTTTCTCTTCTTATTTAAATTTTTTTTTGTCATTTTCAACTTTTTTCCTGATCGTCAACTTTGACATTCAATTTAAAAAACCAACTATTGAATTTTTGATGATATTATATTGAGACCTATACATAACCTAATTTTTTTTGTTTTTAGGATTTTTTTCGAAAGATACAAAGTTTTTTGGAAAATAATAAGAAAAATCAAAGTTTTAGAATTAAATTCTTCATAAGACAAAGTAACAATTTCTTAAATCGTCCAACGGGTTAAGAAATTTTTTTTACATTTAGGCTGAATCATTATCCCTTATCAACCCTTTAAAATGCTACAATTTAACTCTGCTTATTTCAAATTAATGCTCTTGGTACACTCACAACGTGTACCCAATTTTTTTTTTTTTTTTTAAGTTCAGGTTCAGCTGAGATATTAATTTTATTTCGAAATTTGAAACCCCACTTTCAAACCCGATAACTTCTTAGGTGTGCAACTTATTAGTGCAGAGATAAGTTGAGTTAAATCATCATATTTTGGGTTTTCCTACACGCTTCTGCTCTGTGTCGGTTCTTATACTAAACAGCCTGTATAATAATGATTTATTTAATTATTATATTATTAATAATAATTTCAATGTAATGTTGATTTACAAAAGTTGCGCAAACGTTTTTTGTACAATATTTTACAAACCTGACAATTATTACAGCCCAGCAATTTTTGAATGGTACCTCACTTAAATGTTATAAAGTGTAATGATGCCTGAACCAGTTTTCCCGTAATGTTGCTTTGTAAGCTTGCTGTTATGTTGGAACAACATTTACGTGAAATATTCAGCAGAACCAACAAAAATCACATCCCCGCAATGTTATTATTTCAACGTTGTTTCAATATTTCAAATCGAAAGTTGCCTCAACCAACGTTATTCAAATATTGCTTAGTAAGCTTGCTGTTATGTTGCAACAACATATACGTGAAATATTCAACAGAACTGACAAAAATCACATCCCCGCAATGTTATTATTGCAACGTTGTTTTAATATTCAAAATCTAATGTTGCCTCAATCAACTTGATTCAAATATTGCTTTGTAAGCTTGCCGTTATGTTGCAACAACATTTACGTGAAATATTCAACAGAACCGACAAAAATCACATTCCGGCAACGTTATTATGGCAAAGTTGTTTCAATATTCAAACTCTAATGTTGCCTCAATCAACGTTATTCAAATATTGCGTTGTAAGGTTCTAAAAACATTGCAGTAACTTATTTACACAACTTTCGACATAACTCAAAATTGTAATGTTACTGTAACATTTTGTAATGTTCCTTGCTCAGTGGGATATTGTTATAACTGTAGTTTTTGATCTTGTAGTTGCCCTGAAGAAGGAATAAAGTAATTCCGAAAGCTTGGCCAGAGAAAAGAGTCTTACTTCTCATTGACCTATAACCCATTACTAACAACAGTGTGTGTTCTAACGAAGGTCATTACTTCCCAAAGGGTGTATATTTAAATATATATATTTAAATAAATATATATAATAAATATATTTATATATATATTTAAATAAATATATAAATTAAATATAAAAGAAGAAAATTTTCTTCTTTTCTTCTTTCTTTCTTTCTACATATTATTGTATTTACAGACCACGATGATCGGGTAGGGAAGTCTATTTATGTTTGTTTAATGCATAATAATGAGCAATAACTTAATAAAGCTCAAGCTCGCGTTATTCCCAACAAAGGGTGAGCTTTAATTCCAGTTCTGTTGTTTATTTCTAGGGTTCTCACAGCTAGTTTCCAATGGGCATTATTAGACTGGTTGAGAACAATAGGTAGGTACTTTTAAATCGGATTCCTAAAAACCTACTTTCACTTTCTATAAAATTTATTTTTTAGGATAGCAATCATTGATCCTTCAAAATTCGCTAAAAATTATATTTTTTCGCTAAGATTTGGAACGTATGCGGGGGTACCTATAATAATAATTAATTTATTATGTGTTTCAACTTTAATTTATTATGTGTTTCAACTTGATGCCTTTTAAACGATCTCATGGTCCAGAAAAACTCGACAGTTATAGAGAGTCAGATGTAGATGGATAAATTATGTTTTTTTAAGCCATAGTATATATGTATACTTAAAGTACCTTAAAAAGTATAAAAACACATGACCTAAAATATCGTAATTTACCTTTCATGTTTTCCTTGTAATCAAGCGACGTTGCGAAGATACCGTAAGTGGATACCAAAACGAAGAAAAATATTGTTAAAAACTTCATTATTCTAGCTGACCGAAGAGTGCGACGACTTTCGTGATAATTTTCATAGAGTTTAAAAGTCGGCGAAATAGTGCTCTTTAAATATACCTCTAGATTGTCAAAAATGACGATATTATAGTAATTATCCTCCATTATCATTAGCCGTAATTTATCATCATTTATTTTCTTTTAAATAATATCAGTAATTTCCTTTATCTGGAGACCTTTCTAAATACCTATGCTGGAATTGAAATACTTTTGAGTAGTATTTTTTTGTATTATAATAACAACTTGCTCAACAAAAAATACTCCGCAAGTAATGAGATAAGCACATTTGAAGGTGGTTAAGCATTGACCACTAAAGGGTCAATATATAGATAAAATTTTTAATAGTTATTTTTGTATCAATAAGGGAGTTTATGAGGATGTTAATTACAGAGGGCAACATATTGCAATCCCGAGGGAAGTATGTCCCGAGGGATTGTTAAGTTGCCCGAAGTTATTTACATCCAATAACTCACGTGATAGATAAATAATTTTATTTCATACAAAATGAAATACAAAACCAAATCTGTTGGTTTTTAAAATTAAACGAATGTTTTTAATAATTGAATAAGATGATTACTATGGATATATCGACTGAAAAGTTAATAGAAAATGACATATGAAATCCAAATATTGTTGGTTACCAGAATTAAACGATGTTTATTGACAATATTGTCGGTTTATTTTTGTTAATTCATTAGAGGGAGTTACTTATTATATAACAGCCCAGTATGCAGCGTGCCTTGCACGCTACGTTTTCTTTTTCAAAATTTTAATTCTCGATTTGGAATATTTTTATAAAGTTCAGAAGAGTTATGATTGACTGTACATTTTTGCTGGTGTAAGAGGCTGTATTAGGCAAAGATCGCGAACGAACATCTGGCGGTCGTTAAGAAATTCTTGCTTTTGTCATTTAAGTAAGACGTAGAAAACATGTCTGGTCGATTTTCTGTCCCGGTTCTGGGTTTTCAGAGTTTGAAAAGTATATCATCTTATGCGAATTAATTTTCCGCGTCTAACGAGACCACTCTCATCTTGCTACTCTAGATTTCCGATTAGTTATCCAGATAAAACCTAAAATATTATTTCTTTGGGTGTGGGTTAAAAAACATGAAAAGATAGTTGAGGAAACCCATAAAGAAACATATAAAAAACTTGCGTTTTGTTCTGAGACACGACAGGCCTCGAGTATATGCGTATTCACGATTGTGAAGTTTAAGTTTGAATAGAGGGAGAACGGGAGAGGTTGGTCGTACTGCCGAAAGTGTGTCAAAGTATATGAGAGTCGATCCGACACCGTCGCGTGCGAGTTTTAAGTGTTGCATACCGTCAATGATAAGGTTTGGGTTTGAAAGTGGGTCAACAAGTCCGGTCAGACGGCAGTTAGTGCGCTTGAGTAGCGTCATGTCAGAAAAATTATAAGTAGAGATGGAGGACGCATCAGGTTCATTTTTCGGTCTAAATTCGGCAGATCATGTAGTTGGTCTAAAATTCGTGAATTAATATTAGTCCCTTGTGTAAGCACACATAGATATTATTATGGTGAAGTTGTTTCTGTGAAAGATGCAGTCTTACGTGAGTAATCTTTTGAATTTAATTTTGGTCATTATAACTAATGTTCGTTTTCCTGTCTTTACAGACAAGGGACGAAGTTTTGGACTTTCTTACTACTAGACGTAATTTTGGATTTAATTTTTGGACGTAGTTTTGGACTTACGTACTACTAGACTTAAGTTTTGGACGAAGTTTTGGACGTAGTTTTGAACTTTAGTTTCGACTTACTTTTGAGTTTCAAGTTCTAGAGTGTTAGGTCCCGACTTCCAGTTTCAATTTTTAACTACTAATTTCCGATTTCCAGTTTTCGATCCCGAACTTTGAATTTCTAAGTTTTAACTTTTGATTCCTGAATTTTAATTTCGAACTTCTAGTTTCTGAGTTTTGAGTTCCAACTTTCAAACTTCTGATTCACATGAAAGTTTACATAAAGATTCGATCATGTGGAGGCTTATGTAGGTAGGTACCTACCTAGGTAGGTATACTAACCTGTGTGAAGGGTTATATTTGAAGAAGCTTGGAGAAATAAAGAAGAGTGGTGGAGTTTAGTTTGGAGGCATGGAAGGTTTCATCAGGCAGAGGTCCTAGTACTTTGATATTTGGTCGTCACAAGGTAGCAGGGGGAGCAGTCCAGCTCATCCGGCACCTGGAGCACCAACCAAAGGGTGCTAACACCAGTGCAAAGGCAGTTCCAGCAACCATGCCGGCCTATTCTTTGATCATCGCGCTTAGGTTAGAGGAACCTTAGTTCGTCAAGTTTTGAGATGGAGTTTTGAATAATAAGGTATGTCTTTATGAGTGAATAAACTTTTGCTATTTTCCGACAATCCAGAAAATTAAATAAATTCAAGTACAGTGTTTAATTGATTTCATCACCTATAACTTTCTAAGTGAATCTGATTTTTGATAATATGTTATGAACTTTTATTGTGGTCAACCAGTGACTAATGTAATGGTTATGTGTAAAAATAATTTATTAAATTTATCGTGTGTGTTTAGGATTTTGAGTTAGAGATGATCATCTTGTAAATTAAATTTTGAATTTCAGATTTTGTAGGTAGATACCTGTTTTTATATTGAAACTTTTGCTTAAGATAAATTTAAATTTTTGATAAATAACTTCTGATCTAACTCTGAGTTCTATTCAGAACCATACCTATGTGTTATAGTTTAGAAATTTTTATCTGAACTATTGAAATGATATAGGTACCTATCTTGAATTTTAATCATGTAAGTTTGATATCATTGGTAATAAGGTAATATTTATGTTTGAATATTTGAGTCAGGATTACTGATTTTAATTATTAAATTGATTGTTTATATGTAAGATCTATTGGTGATTGCCAGTCTATTGTACTGATGATGAAATTGATTTTAATAAATCTTTGTATTAAAATTCAACAATTTTAGAGTTTTGAGAATCAACCCTCCTCATGTTCTTTTAAAACATCTATTCAATAAGTAGAGTAACATCAAGAATAGGGTGATTATTCTGGTATATTTTGGTGGAGTTTATCAATTTTTTTTTGTTATTGTTTGTAAAATTGTTAGGAGTTACTACGGGTCCAGTCTGGTTCGGTGAATGCTGGATTTTCCAGAGGAAGGCCACATTTATCTGTCCCGGGCTGGATAATCACAACGAACATTTTGATTAAGTTTGGTTTTGATTTGATACTTTGGAAATTTAGACGATCACTTATCAAAATTTAAAGTTTATTTTTGTTTCGACATTTAGAATATTTGGGTGGGGCATTCCAAATTTGATATGTTCCACTCGACAGGCCAATGTGGCTAATGTTACAAATTTGCCTAGTCACATTGAGATCTGTCAATAGCCACCTCCTTCCTTTCGGGGTTAAGGTAAGTGAATTTTTTTTTTTTATTGTTCAACTTTTTGAGTGGGAGTAAGCGAGGGGGAGGAAGGCTCCAAGTATAACTCACAAGGGATCGAGTTAGGAATATGTTTATAGTTACGGTAACCAAGGGTTTATCTAGTTATAATGTATTAGTATGAAATAAAAATATTAAACTACTTATTACCTCAGACCTCCAATTTTTAACTCAATAATTTTTGATTATATTGCCAGGCTTAATTATAGAAGAATATAATGATATAGGTATATTTGATATTCCAACATAATAGTATACAGGGTGGCCCAACGAAAATGTAACAGGTCTAATAACTTGGAAACTAAAGATGTAAGCGAAAAACGCGGAAACATGTCAATTTTGTTATCGCGGGGGACACATAATTCGGTGACAAATTTAACTACCCATGTTAATCCTCTTGGAAGGGGCAGGTCGTACTCCTTTTCTTATTATCATATAATAAGGAACATATATCGAGTGATACATCATTTGAAAGCTACTTAAATTCTCTTTACAACGATATCTCACTTTTGGGGTTTCGATAAAAAAAATATGTTTGCTTATTTCCAAAAAAAGACAGTAATAATTATGGAGTAGACCTTTTTTTATCGATTCGCCCTGTGATATATTATTTAGGCAAAACCCAAAAAGTGAGATATCGTTATAAATAAAATTCAAGTAGCTTTCAAATGATGTGTCGCACGACACATTCTCTATGATGATAAGCGAAGGGGTAGCCACCCTCGCCAAGGAGATGAATTTGAATGGCTAAATTTGTTACCTAAAGTCATCCTAAGAACAAAATTGACGTGTTTCAGCGTTTCTCGCGTACATCTTCAATTTCCAAGCTATTAGGTCTGTTTCGTTTTCGTTGGGCCACCCGTATATTACAGAGTACTTGCAGAGATTGTGCACTTAAGTTTCAATAGAGCCCAAATTGGCGGACGCGAACAGTACCGCAAAATTCCTTGTGGATAAGCAATTCCAAGTTCTTTTCTCCAGCATGGATTCCTCAAGAAGACATGACCAATTTTGTGAAATGAAAGTGATAACGTGGCACTGGATACTTTTCTTTAGATAGAAAAATGGTGTAAAAAATATAACGGGTTTTTTTTAAATTGTAAATAAAAAATTTGTTGCACTCGGTGACTGTGCATGGTTTGTCCAGTAAGTGTTGTCCGGTTAGATGCCACAAAAAATATATTTTCAACACCCCGTATTTGTTTTCTAAGCTTTTCCGGACATGTGTTTATGGGAATTATTTCTTAACATGTCTTCTATAAACTGGTGTAGTCTTGCTATAAAAAAACTGACTCATCCTAATAAATTATTATTATTTTTTTTTTAATATTACTCGCCGCTGGTACTTTCTCGCAACTCTTGGTGATTTTGCATAATTTCTGTCTTTTCTTATTATAGTCAACATACTAATTAGTGATGATATGCATGCGATTGCTCGTTCGGTGCATGCATGCACATGCTTATTGCTCTGCCTCTTCTATCCTTCTCTATTAAATCACCTGTTTGGTTCTATGCTCCTCGTTTCGACGCATGAATAACAACGTGTCCCAATCAGTGCAAAGTACTCCCCTGCTTGTACATAAGTATAAATAAAAAATTTGAAAGTATTTTTTTCAAAACCTTTATTGACATATTATGGTACATTTCAGACAAAGTGGCCATGACGTCGTTGATAACAAAAATGCAAGTTTGCCATCAGCTTTCAAGATCAGATGACATTACGCAATTTAAAAGGTTAAATGAACTTTACCTACTTCTTCATTTTTAGTTTATGCAATTCTATATAATCTATTTAGTCAACCTTATACTTATAGACGGAGAGCTGGCGGCCGCGAGGTACTATGACTATGATCATGATCGTACCTCCGGCTGGAATTTTGTGAGGTGGTTGGTGGAACCATCAACAGGTGTCATCCGCGAGGATTCAGCACAAAACCTCTGCAAAAGACACGTCAGACGACTCAAAGTCGAAAAAAATTTTACTCAAAAAATGTTCGTACCTCCGGCTGAAAATTTACGTACATATTACTTGTTTCAAGGTCATAGATGAAGTATGTAATTCGCCAGACGGCTAGCTCACTGCTAAAGTGATGACAGAAACGTCCTCAAACATGTCTTTTTTTTTCAATTTTTTTTTTTTTGTTACCTCCGTTTGACATTCTTACATATTGTCTCAGACACCTTTTTGAACACAAATAATAATTACCAGACGAAAAGGTCCCTGCGATATCCCTCTGCAAAGCTACGAAATTACTGCCCGCATCAAACTTGTGATTTTTTTTCACAAATTGGTGTATGTGCTTTGACTGCTTTGTGTAAATAAGGTTGGTATCAGATGATGTCATTCGTGACGTCCTGATCAGTTTAGCTGACATGACCCATACTTAATAAATAATATAAGACATAAAATGATAATGCAATACGTTATGTAGATTTTACATACATTGACTTAGGTCAAGCATCGTTACCTAAACGAGAAGTATTTTTCTTTTGCAGTATATTGAATACATTGAAAATTTTAAGCCTGGCTTACATGACGGTCGTAGTTTCGCTGCTGGATTGCCTGCTTGATTTTGCAACTAGGTTCCAGGCGAGCTGTCACGCTGAGCGTTTTTTGTTTTTTCTGCGATGTTCGCTGCATATATGATATCATATTGCTGGCCTTTAGGGCAGTTGCAGGAGAAGAATTTCGTCGTAGACGATTCGTAATGAATGGGTTATTTTTTATTAATTGAAGAATTTAGACGAAGACACGGAGGTCAGAGTTTAAATCCTAAGTTGAAGTTGCTTTTTGTCCGAATAAATATCTTCAAGTCGTGGGCAGTACTGGCGTACAAGCCCACGTGTCAAAATGCAACGTTCCAATTATTGACGAACATTAAAAACTAGCAAAGAAAAAAGCACTAAAAATAGGACATTAATAATTATCACAGAATTCTAGCAAACAACCACACAGCGAAACCAGCAGTGTCATTTCCATCACAACAACCATCGTATAGTTGCCCTCGCAGTGCTCCGCCACAAGCGATCCAGAGGCGAAATCAACTTCGTGTGAGCTAAGCTTTATTTATTGACTACAATCATAATAATAATAATTATTGCATTACCAGTAAGCATTAATCCTATTTTCTTCGAGCAAATATAGGATTCTCCCATGGCTTTAGCTTTCGTAATTCATCTTCAAGTTTAAATTCTTCGTTCGTTTGACCGCTTTTCTTCGGGGTTATTACTGATACCGCAATGTAAGCTTTTGAAGCCTTATCTACAAATGAAGGTTTACCGGTAACTTTGTGATATGCAAACGTCTTCGGATATGATATTTTATTTCTTCTTCCTTGTTCGTTGTAAATTTCATTTGAGGTTGATTCGCCGTTGTAAGGTTTAAATCTTACTGCTTCATTATTCATCGAATTACCAAAAATATCGACGTCAGGTACTTCATTTTGTTTAACAATTTGTTTCATATAATCAATGTGATATGGTTGTTTGGGATAATGGACCTTATTCCTTTTAGAAGTGACCTGATTTTGTTGAAAGTTATTCGGAAGTCCTGGAGGATTCTTAATTTCATTTATCTCTTTTATTACATCTTCTGATCTTTTTATGCCATTGTCCAGGTTTCCTGCAACAAATAATGTGTAACTTTACAAATCTGCAATATTCTCATCACCTACAATCAATAACATACAGTTCTGGAATGAAAATAGTTGACCAATTTTGTAATGAGCCAGAGGACAGGTATATAGGTACCAATTTTTTCAAGGAAAATCCAGGAAAAGAATTAGTAGAAAATATCAAACAGATAGATTAGAACTTAAATGAACTATCATTAAAAAAAGCAAACCAGTTGGCAACAGGGTCAACAGTAGATTAACAGATGATTAGACAACGATAAACTAGAAGAAAATCAACAATAGAAAAGCCAGAACAGTTAAATTCAATATATAAGTGCGTCTACGGAGTCATATGGAATTTTTTTTATTATCCATTTAAAAAAAAGTTATCCTCCATAAAAAGTTTTGCATGGTGAAAATCCCAAAACGAAATAGTCAGACATCAAATTTTTACAGTCGTATACGAGGGTTACACGAACGGTTAAATGGGGAAAGTAGTGCAGTTTTATGAGTTAAATTCCAAGCAACTTTTGTTTTTTTTGAAAATTTTCATGGGTTCGTAGACGTTTGACTTTAACTAAATTTCGCGAATTTATACTGAGATAGCACTCTTATTATTGATATTAGAGAAAAATCGTAAGGGAAAAAGATTTCAGACAATTCATATCCAATAAAATAGCGTTTTATTTTCGATTTTTTTCGTGTCATTTTCATTGTATGTAAAACAAATAGCTCTGACGACGAGGCCAAAGCCTCGATCTCCAGACAACTAAAAGAAGCTGTCGAGATCGGTTCTAATCCGACTCCAAGAAGCAGCTCAATTCCGCTGGACCAGGGGGAGAAACAAATCTCCCATGAGAAAAAGGAAGACGAATAACCAGATTACAAACCTTCGGGAGAGACTTTCTCACACCGGAGGACCTGGATACATTAGCAACAGTCAAGATGGTTAGCTTTGTTAAAGAGGCCCACCTCACATTGTATTTGATCACTCTATTGCAGAAGCGTTCTACAATGGAGCAGTCGACTCTTTCTTATAGTTTCTAAAATACATTCCAAACGGCAAATGCCAATTATTAAACTATAAGTCCGATTTGATTAATGAAATTTTCTAAAAATCTTTAATATTTCACCACTCATCTGGTATTAATTTAAATATTGTAAACACATTGTTCATGTTGTAATAAATTATTACCATCTCCTACCCATGTATAAAAAAGTGAATAAACTTTTACTTGAAGCTATACACTTTTCAGCACCCTCCTCCACCACCCCAGAAAGTATCATATCCCTGCATATACATAATTTAAAACAATCTCAGTAATGGCACTATAAAACCTACTTAATAATTGATGAACTTTATCCCACTGTTCTGGGTGCAGAGCCAGCTTAACAATCAGTTCGAGTAGAAGTTCATTTGCTGTTCTTCGGTCGTTTTGCCTGAGCTGTAAAGGAAATATAATGTTAATTACGAAGTTTAGTACCGATTAGAAACAGTTCGTACCTCTTGCGAGTTTTCTTTGTTAACTTCGTCTGTAGTTATTTCATACTTCGAATTGTTGTGCACTAATCCCAGCAGGAATTCATAGCTACGCTTCCTCAAGTGCTTCGAAGAGGCAAGTTCTCTATTATTCATAGCTTCGTGCGAATCTGGCGGTCCGAATCCTTCAGACGATGTCTCGTTATTGTATTTTGTCGTTTCATCTTTGGGAACCTGCGGAAATTATAATATAAAAAAATAAGTAATTATTTCACGAGATTTATTTTCACATCGAGTAGAATAAAAAACGCAGCATGTCTTTGGCATTAAAACGATAAGTAGGAACAGAAAGTTAAAAGAGACTATAAAGAGCTCGGACTATATGCAAGAAAAAATACAAAATATGCGCATATACAGTACCACACATAAAAAAAATACGCATCATATGGGAAAAAATTTTCCTTGTCGGTTTAGGAAAATTTTGACTTCGCTAATAGTTTGTGTTTTAAAAATAATGACACATGACACGCCTGTTTAATTTTAGACTTTTCGCAAAAAATTACAAAATTTGGCATTATTTTTCAAAATTCCGGAAATGTCACAGGAAAAAGTTCTGTAATATTTCATTTCTTCACAAATTTGAATAGACTACAATAATTTATGCTCCTTATCCATTAAAAAATTAACAATGTTGAATGTTATGAACCGGCGGTGTTAAGTAAAAATCTAACTTCCAGATCAAAATGCCACTCGTAGAATCGGATGCGGAACTACAAAAAGTACATTGTTCAATTCAAAATTTTCGCTAATTTAAAATACCAAGGCGAATTTTTAAACTTCTGATATACGAACACCAACATTTATTAATTTTTTGCAAGTCCGGACCTGGATTTTTCTTCCAGCTATTATGTCAAACGTTTGTGCAATGTCATGGAAACTTTTTAACCAAATTTCAAAAAAATATATACAGGGTGTCCCGTATCGTTATGTTCAAATTTTTTGAGCATATAGTAGGCTTAATTTTGAGCCCAAAAAACCCAAAAGTTGCAGGTGTATCTTTATTCGTTACGAAGTTACAAGCCTAAGAAAATTATGACTAGTAAATAACAAAGATTCAACTTTGAAAACCACACAACCACATGTGTTGTGGTTTAGGCTAATAATTTATTGTTATGGTAACGACATGAGTAAATGTCACCGAAATAAACATTAGAAGAGGTTTTTCTGCTCATAAAAAATGGCATTTGGATTCAAATATATGGGGCACCAATATATTTCGGAATTGGCATTTGTAACTAAATTCCAAAAAGCAATTATTATTGGATCGTATTCAGCATGCTGGTCAAGAGATCGGTCGCGAAAAAAGACGAGAAATTAGAACTGTTACTTCTGCAATAGGCCTCCGAGCACAAGTTTGTATTCAGCAAGGAATAGGACATTTTTAACACATGAAAACTAAAGATTTGGTCAATAAAATAAGCTTTATGTGGTTTTCAAAGTTAAATCTGATATTTACTAGACATTATTTTCTTAGGCCTCTAACTTCGTAACGAATGCAGATAGACCTGCCACTTTTGGGTAGTTATGGCCTAGGGAAGAAATTGATAAGGTTTCAAGCAAGGCCATAGAGTAGCATCGAAAGTGGATCTCCCTGTGCAACACCTTCTTTACTAGGTATATAATCGTTTTTTGCTTCCTGAAATGACTACCTAGTTCTGCTTCATCTCTATATGTGTTAAGAATAAACCTTGCGGATCTAGGTCATAGTATCCTTGCTTGCCAAACAGCAAGGACGCGATTTATTCTGTTAAATTAATTATCAGCGTCTACGAGAAGCAGACCTCCATCCAGATCCAGAATGACAGTTCTCTTTAAAAAGTTTTTCAGTGAAGAGAAAATGTGTGGCACAATTCAATTCCAGCCTTTAATCCACCACAAATTTGGTCAACTCCACATGTTTCAGTTACGTCTTCATCTGTTGCGAGTATCAAGCATTTAGCAATGATACGACGTAAGCATTCTCCAATTCCAATTGGCCGGATTCCGGGACACTTATTGATAACAATTAGTATGTTCTCCATAAGGGCGCGAATATCAGTCCATAACACATTGCTTTCATTAAGTCTCATTGCCAAAGAAGCTACAGAGCATCTTAGTGTCGCGCTTGTCTTTCCATGTCTAAGTAGGAAATCATTCCACTGCAAAGAATTGCTACCTCCTGGTCCTCCACTACCGTGAAGTTTTCTCGCGATTATTTCAACGTGCTCACAAGTAATTTCCGTTCGTTGCAGTGGTGGAAGCTGATCAATATCATTTGGTAATTTCATTAGGTTTCTATCAGGAATTATAGAAGGGGGATTTTTTCTTGCACGGCATTAAAAACAGTGAGGCCAATTTCATCAATTATATCATTACAATTTAGTAATTTTCCAGATTCTTTTTTATTTAAAAATCTTGATGCATCTCTAATTTTTCCTTGCTGTACAAGTAGATTAAAAGTAATCTTATCATGTTTCAACATTTCTTCAATTTTTTTTGTTCTTTTCTTGTTTAATCTTTTGTCACATCGAACAGCTTCAGTAACTAAATCAAAATCATCGAATTTTTCATCTTTCCAATTAGAGAGTCGTCGTTCAATTAAAATTCGGATATCTTTACACCACATTTTACCATTTTTTCTCGTTGTAGAATTAGAGTAATAAAGCAGAGCAAACGTTCAGATATCTCTTTTCCATCAGTTAAGAATTGAATTTCATTAGCTAACATTTGAACAAACTCATCCCCAATTCTTCCACTTGGTAAGTTATATTGTTTTCGATGAAGCTCTACTATTTTTCCCATCGTGACTTCCAATATGACCATTTTTTTTTACTATATAGTGCAGAAACATAGTTATCCACTATATACTTTATATCAAGAAGTTGTTGTACATTTTTTGAATAAAATTGGTCCGTCACTCCGCCAATTCAAGATATGATCACACAGCTCACCTGAGGGCGTCTTTATCAAAGAGCTCTGGGTTATGACACCGAGTATAGAATCGAGTGTAGAACGAACGTGTTTTTAAAATCTAAGGCTGCAATTTGATTTCGCTATATTCTCTTCCTAGGCCCTTCTAGGTCCTCTTATAGCATTTAGAGTATTAGCTAGAAGAGAGTTAAGTCCCAAAATTTTATTTTTAGTGGAAAACAATTGAGTTAAAATTGACATTTTTTATGAGTTTAAAAATTATAAAAGTCAGGAAAAAATTCTTCACCCTTAGAAGAAAAGCGGGGTAGTTAAATTATGATATTATTGAGGATTTTTGCATAGTGGTAGTTTTTGATTATCAAAGTTTGTTTGATATTTCAACCCGTTTCAGAATAAAATAAAATAACATGTGAATTTTTTCTATTGTTTTCTATTTCTATTTTAAGGATCTGTATCTGTAACTCTTCAGGGGAGGCTTGGAAAATTATTTTTCATGAACCTTCTCCCTCATAAAATCGACCAAGAAATGTTCTGAAGAAACTTTTACAATAGAGAAGAGTAAAGACACTGAACAAGTAGGACGACGTTGTTTATTAAAGGCTGCTAAAATTAGCTATTAACTACTCGTAGATGAATACGTAATAATTATCGCAGCCTAGATTGTCTATCCTTTGAATTAATGATCTAAATGTGACTACAGGTAATATGAAAAGGTACTTACTAAAACTTATCTAAAGACGGAAATTTGTAGTATTGCAGTTAGCGGGGCACATATTCAGTTTACCTGTCCATTTACCTTTCCATTACCACCAGTCTCATCTAATACTGACATGGACATTGATTACTCTCATTTGAATGGGACTTCTGTTAATCGTAATTGGAGCGCATAGTGCAACTGATTGTATAATAGCGAACAGATTAGGGTTTGAATTTTCTTCCAATATAGACCTTTGAAATTTTACCTACGTTTCGGCAATGGAGGATTTACCCTGTTGGCTGAATTATACTAGGTAGGTATATAGGATTTATTGAGTGGACAGAAATAAAAAATTAGAACTCACGTAAACGCAAAAGAAAAGGCGATAGATATCCCAGACGAATTATCTGTCGGTGTCGTCGAGGTTGTATAAGACCTGTCAATTTTTGGTTAATTTGTCGTGACAAAAGTAGCAACACTAGTTACAAATTGTTGTCGTTTCGCTAATTTCCGTACCAACGTGACAACATGCAGATTCTCTATCCTCTCGAAATGCGCATCACCTCGATATAAAAAGCTTCTCCTGTGTATTTTCCGCAGGACGAGTTGTATTTTCTTGCATTGGTATTGCAATGAAAATTACATTATTGAGATACCAATCTCTAGAGTTCATTAATTTATATTTTTTGACGACTTAGAATTCGCAAAATTGTTGTTTTTTGGCAATTTAATAAAAAGTCTCTTGTGTGACACACCGTGCAAAAGGAGTATTTAAACATTTGACAATTCTCAATGCTTAATACACTCCCATTTTGCAGCGTGTGTCATAAATAGCTGTTTTATGAAACCCGCGTCTTTTTTATGAAACAAGAGAAAAAATCTTGTGTAACACTTCAATAGAAAAGGAAAGGGAAAATTTGGGATGCCAGTTGTCTTTTTAATTTTGAAAATAATTTGATGTCATTTATAAAAATAGTAACCTAAGTAATAAAAAATAACAATAAAAACTCATTAATTCTGATACTTCGGTCTCGGACGTGAATGTGGTTAAGATAATTTAGTGCAAACGATTTAGTTGCTAGTTTTGAAGATAAGAGTTAAGATAAAAAAAAGCAATAGGTAAGAATTGGGTAATGTGCAGGAGAGGCTTGCCGGTCTCGTTCCTCGACCCGCTTTCTTCCGCTCGCCTCTCCCTTCTGTTCAACGCTTCACCTTCTACCATTTCGCGCGTCCTCGCCGGCGGCGCTCTTGTCCAATCAGCAACCCTTATCTCTTTACCAACTTATTTCTTTTTTTTTTCATATTATAGGTGAGTTATCTCTATATCCCTATTTTTAAAAACCTCGAGTCTAATAAGTAATAAGACTTGTATTTCCTGATTTAATTTCAAGGCGTTGACATATAAAAATATTCACTTTTATATCATCTGTTATGATACTTTTACCCAAAAATTTAATAATTCATTGACAAATATTTCAATGAGCTTCAGATAAAGTCGACTACACCTCGACTGTACATCTTTTAGAATCTAATTGAAAATAGTTGAACCATTAATTGTTTACAAAAACATAATTATAAAATCACTCTTCACTCGCATTGATTGTCTTATCTCTGATAGTTCTAAACTTGCAAAAAGGAAACTGGAGGTGGGTAGATACTAATTTACTCGAACTGTTTTGCCAGATGGAAACTTAACCCCTTTTGTTAGAAGGGTTGTTTGAATATGAAAGATAGCTCACTTATTACAGGTGAAATAATTGTAACGGTTCAAATAAATTTACCAAATGGATAATGCTTGCAGGAGATTGGAACTCAGTCGTTTCTCTTCCACGATATATAGGACAAATACCGCACCGATCATAGATGATGCTGCCTGGTGGCGTTGACGTCACGGTAACATTTGCATCATTTAATTAAGTCTATTAGGATCAAAAATTTCACGACTTCCGTCATGAAACACTTTATTACGTTACCGGAAACATTAATAATTTTCGGTAACACTTTTGTTTATTCGCGTGTTACGATTCGATAATTGGAAAATTTAGTTACTGCGTATCGAGCGACAGCGTTATGGCAAAAATCCGCGGATATCTTATTAGAGACAAAAATTTTCGAAACGGAGGTAAACACTCGTTGGCCCTTCGGTCTCGGGTGCGAATGTGGTTAAGATAATTTAGTAGAAACGATTTAGTTGCTAGTTTTGAAGATAAGAGTTAAGATAAAACAAAAAGATAAAGTTCAACGCTTCACCTTCTACCATCTCGAACGTCCTCACCGGCGGCGCTCTTGACGAATCAGCAACCCTTATGTAATTTCTCATGTAATCTATTCGCAACCTCTCACTCGTCTCTTCTCTTCTCTTTCTAGTTTATCGCTTTAGGTGTGATGTGATGCACGCCAGATGATATCGCAATCGTAAGATCGCAACTGACCTAAGGTCCGTGAATTTAAACACGATGTCGTTTTAGAAAAGGTTGTTAATAATATTTGCTTGATAAAACAATTTTTATCTTTACGTTAAAATACGCGCAGATAGACTTTAACGCCACTTATGCGTTACAGTTTTCTCCAATTACCACCAAATACAGTTTTTAAGGTATTTGTTACCACGTATGTGATCACTATTATCAGTACCTAATCACTATCAAAAAAAGATCTGACAAACCTAATTTAGTAATAATTTGAATTACTTTGGATGATAAGATCGATATTAATAGTTAATTATTCTACTTCACGTTTTCAATTATTAGTATGCCTATTTTTGTGGATCAATTTGAGGGTAAATTCACGGGACTTCGACCACTTATCTTTATAATTTTATTATACGGCGCTTTGTTGCTTGCATACATTTACTTATTTGGCGAATCTTTGCTTATTCATGGTAAATATGGTACTTAGAAATTTTATTTAATTTTACAAAAGTTGAGTAAATGAGTTTTAGTTTTTTTTTTTATAAATTATAGGTTATTCTGTTCTAAAAATTAAAAAGTAAGGTTTTTCTTCATAGCCTGATAGGTAAGGCGTTGATTCCTGAATTCTGTGAGTCAGAAGGCCGGAATTCGATTTCCCAACAAGCCGATAAAACTTTTTCTTCCTACCGCCGTAATAAAATATTTCTAATTTTATAAATTGATTACTGTACTGGTCATGTAATGCGTATTACTGTACTATACAGGGTTCTCAAAATCTATCTCCCAATACAGGAAGCTATCTTATTTTGCTGGATACAGAGTCGGTTAAATGCTCAAAGTTGGGCACAAATAAAAGAATTATTTATGGTAAGTTTACGTAAGCCGTCATATAGCTACCCGTTTGACATTTCAAATTTTTTTAAAGCCGACTGTATAGATCCCAAAGTTTTCATAGCAAACTTTTGTTTTTCTTACGACCGCCACATTGTTTTTTCATGTCGCTTATTGGTCTAAAAAGATCATGGAAACCAAATAATAAAACCATTTTAAAAAAATAATTTTTATTTTTTCGAAATTTTCAATATGAAGTCATATTACTTGCCTTATGATTTTTTCATTTTTCTATTATATAAGAATAAAAATTTGATTTTTTTCAAATGTTTTTAATTCTTGCTTTCCATGATTTTTTTTTATATCCAACGACATGAAAAATGATATGGAGGCCATAAGAAGGACAAAATTAATTACGAAAATTCTAGGATCCAGTCGACTTTGAAAATTTTTGAAATGTCAAATAGATAGCTCATGACGGCTTACGCAAACTTACAATAAATAGTTCATTTCTTTTCAATAATAAAAAAGATACTGCTAAAATAAGAAAGAAAATTTAGTGAGCTAAAAGTAAATAAGTCGCCCTAGAACCAGCAAATTCTTCTTTTAAAATGAGAAATTTCAGTTTTAATTTTTTTTTGAGCATATTTGCAGAGTTGGTTGAATTTATTCAAAAATTTAGTTTCCAATTCTTAATAAGCATGAAATTGCGCCCAGCTTTGATCGTCTCTGTGTGTAGCAAAATAAGAAAGTTGCCCATATTGAGAGATTTTGGGAACCCTGTTTCTAACCATGTGAAAACGGTCTTGAAAACTTGACTTTCTTGACGATTTCAGATAAAATTTATAAAATAACTCAATGTATTCAAACTGAGCATACATTCCAAGATATTTTCTGTGGTAATGCCACAAGAGAGGTAAAATAACTTGAAAATAATTTGACAGATTTAAGTGTAATATTTAAGTAAAAATATCACCGTAAATAACATTATTTGTGTAGAACGTCATCATTTTTGTCAGTAATTTTCATCGAATAAATCCAACTACATTGTTCGGGATTATCACCTCAAGTATTATCATTACCTGCATGCTCAGAGCGATATGTGCTGTGTTGGTAGTGGTATATAGGAAAATTTGTAGAAAAATGTTGTCAATAATGACGTCATGGCCACTTTGGCTGAAACGTTCATAATAGGTTCATTATGTCCCTGATGACAATTCCACTCATAACGTTATTACACCCATTTGATTTCTTAAATATCGCCGTTTGCTATCGGATATTTTGTATCGAGGAAGGAGGAGAGAATGCAAGTGGATAAATTTATCGATAAAACTGCTTGTTCATACGCTGCTATGGCAATGGCTCGATTCCTTGGCACCTAATTACTAAAAGTCACAATTATTTTATTATTTGTAAATATTTTATATCTATTAAGAAAAAAAGTTTCCCTGCCCTACCGGGGTTTGAACCCCGGTGCCTTCGAACAACAGTCTAGAAGCTTATTATCCACTTGAACACAGACGCCTGTTATAAACGAATACCAGAAGTGCTGATATATAGCTACCTACCGTTTGATTTTCATTAGATACAAAAACATAAAATACAAAAATTGTTTTTTTAACCATAATACTAATTTGTTTTTTTAAAAGGCATTTTGAGTTTTGTTCACTGTTAAGAATAACGATCAATATAGTGGGTAAGCCAACAAACAATGCACACGTACGAAGCAGAAGTCTGTTGATAAAGAGCTTTTTTCTTACGGATTTAGGTAGACTTGAGTTATACCTACATGAATAAATTCCCACAAATACCTGATTAGTTAAATGCACAAGAATTGAATTCAATTGGATTATTGATCAATCAGTTAAAAGTAGCAAAGGACTATTCATGAGCTTTCTTTGTGAATACGTCTAATAAACTAAACGAATTCAAGGTCTAAAGTGCCAGTGAACAGTGGAATAGGGTCGATAGGATAGGGTTGAATCCAGTGAATCGTTGCAGTAATAATAGCCGTCGAAGAAAATTTGCTGAACTGAAATGGACTGATTACCGCGATTGAGAAAGCAGATATAGCTCTGAATCTGATTGGTCTGGGGGACCCCGATATATTACTAGTCATAAAAAACCCGATAAGCAGTCAGACAGCGGCGAATAAATCTTAGCGTTCTTTTCCATGCGACCAGGAGTTTCAAGTTTCGCAAATGGGAAAATCCTTTATTTTCTTCGTATGTAATTGATTTTGAGGCCTCAAGGTATAACCACGAGGATATGGATAGTAATGCGAACGCGAAGTCTCGGCACTCAATTTTAAAAGCAGTTGTGTTATCGAGTTACGAAATAGAGTTGCGAGCTTTTATCTCATCAGAGCAGCTTTGTTTGCTTTCTCTGATGCTGAAAAAGACCCTAAAATAAACAAAAGTTGAGAAATACTTATAAATGACAGGACTGCTTGCCTTCATATCTTAAGGTGCCTACTTCTCCAAGCATTTTTTTATTTTAGGAGGAAAAAACATTAATCTAAGAAATCCTAAAATAAATCATCCATGGTTAAATTCCATATTATGATTACCTATGTGTCCCAGAGCGCAAAAAGGTACTTTATAAGTGAAACAAAGTCATAGGAAAACTAGATCAACCCTTCAATAAATTAATAATAATCAATTAGTGATGCAGCTTTCCAGGAGAAGGAGTTAAAACATTAAAACCGTAAAACAATTAATTTTTCGTTGATTTTTCTGAAGTGTAGCTAAAAAAATCCAGCAAGTATAATTTCCTATTAGAGATAAAACAGGAGAATTTGTGAATAAATCAAAACACACAATACTCGTACGTGCGTTTCAGGTTACTCGCTAGTCAGTCTCCGAAAAACGATTAATTTTTTCAATTTTTTTTACAAATTTTTATACATAAATTATTTTTTATTCCATGATACAGAAATATTATTTTGTACTATTTTATTTTTTTAACCATTTCATCTACATCATAAAGAATATAACATAAAAAGTTAAAATATAGGGACTTGCAAGCCGTTTTCATCCATCTTGAGCCGTTTTCCTTGCGCAGTGCCTTGAACTTCAAAAATTGCGATTTTCACTTGTTTATAACTCACAAACTTCTCAATTTAAACACCAACTGTAAAAGGCAATCTTAGTTTTCTTCTCACACCATCTAAAAATGCAATAACATAAAAGCTTTCCACTTAAAGAAGCATAAACTTTGATATATCACTCTCATACAGGGTGCCCGTTTTACGAGAAAATGTATGGGATCTCGGTTACCTTAAGAGATACGAAGTCGGTTAAATGGAAGCAAAGCTGCGGAATTTTGTTCTGTTTAGTAATCTGAAAAAATGTGAGCTATCATTATTTTAGGGATAATTTTAGGGTTGTCAAAATATTGATTGGTTTTTATGTTTTTATTTAATAGCTAGTTTTTTTTATCCGAAACATTTTTAGAAACTTCAACAAGGAATCCGAGAATCATTTTCAAATCGCTCTAGCACTTTAACAGCGAATATTATAAAGGATCATTAGGCTAACGGGCAGATTTCTGTGTTCATTTTTGAAGCCCATAATAGATAAATTTTAAAAAATTCCGCTTAGACTCGATACCTTCTTCAGAAATGGCCACAGAAATCTGCCCGTTAACTTAATGATCCTCTATAATACCCTCTTGATGGCAAAAATCAATAGTTAACTTTTTTATAGACGCCGTTTTGGATTAAATTGGATCATCCATATTGGATCAGCACAAAAATACGCAGCTTTGCCGCCATTTTACCGATTTCGTCTCTCTTAAGATAACGGAGATCTCGATGCATTTTATCTGAAAACGGGCACCCTGTATACGATACTCTGTAAAGTCAAAAATAATTTCAAATTACTGGCATTGTGGCCCTATATTTGAATTTGAACGTGAAACTTTGGCCCACAGAAACCGACTCGAATTAGCTGGGACAGCCTGTATACCAAAGGTGTAAAAATAGTAGGTAACAATATTTTTACTAATTAATAGTGAAAAAGAAGTCGAGGCATTGGAAAATTAGACAGTGAATTCAGTTCTTTCCCATCTTGACCGCCCTTGATATCGATGTGGAAAAAATGACGAAAACTTTTTTTTAATTAGAAAATTAATTTTACCTACCTACCTACCTACCTTTTTTTTTGTGCTCCTGCAGTTTGTCAGAACTATTAGTCCATTCGGTAAACTAGAAAATGTACCAAATGTTCTTAAAAAAATCTGATCTAAAATTTTCCTTAAATAATTGTTATTGAAGAGGTTTATAGAACATAAATCCACGAAAATCAGTTCTGGAGGTGAAGCGCGTTCTGGCTAAGTTCTGTTTGGGAGGGACGCGCTGCAATCCGAACTGCTTTTTGTAAATTTATATTCTACAGGGTGTCCCGTATCGTTATGTTCAAATCTTGTGAGCATATAGTAGGCTTATTTCTAAGCCTAAAAAACCCAAAAGTGGCAGGTCTATCTGCATTCGTTACGAAGTTAGAGGCCTAAGAAAATAATGTCTACTAAATACCAGATTTAACTTTGAAAACCACATAAAGCTTATTTTATTGACCAAATCTCTAGTTAATCATGTGTTAAAAATGTCCTATATTCCTTGGTAAATACAAACTTGTCCTCGGACGCCTATTATTGCAGAAGTAACAGTTCTAATTTCTCATCTTTTTTTGCGACCGATCTCTTGACCAGCATGCTGAATACGATCCAATAATAATTGCTTTTTTGAATTTGGTTACAAACGCCAATTCCGAAATATGCTGGTGCCCCATATATTTGAATCCAAATGCCATTTTGTATGAGCAGGCGGAGAACCTCTTCTAATGTTTATTTCGGTGACATTTAATCATGTCGTTACCATAAAAATAAATTATTAGCCTAAACCACAACACATGTGGTTGTGTGGTTTTCAAAGTTGAATCTTTGTTATTTACTAGTCATAATTTTCTTAGACCTGTAACTTCGTAACGAATAAAGATAGACCTGCCACTTTTGGATTTTTTTTACTCAAAATTACGCCTACTATATGCTCAAAAAATTTGAACATAACGATACGGGACATCCTGTATACATTTATAATCTCTTCATTAATAATAATTATCGAAGGAAAATCTTAGATAAGATTTTTTATGAACTTTTGGTACATTTTTTTACTTTACCTTCTGGACTATTTTTCACATTCTCCTTTCTCTTTCTAAGATTTTCTGTCTGTATCTTTCTTTCTTTTTCTTACTCCATTTTTTTAACATTTCACTACTACTTTATTAAGACCTATCCTCTCCATCGTTAACGCTAAAATGCTAAATAAATGCCCTATTGTGAGTCTGCTTCTACAGGGTGTCCCATAATATGTGGGCAATCTCCCGGATTTGGGTAAATTTCGTAAAAATAAATGAAAAAATAGCTATAAAATTAATTCCTCAGAGACACCCCTACAAAGATATTAGCTGTTGAAGTTGAGGGTTGAAAATCAATTTTTTGCAATAACTTTTTTATTTCTTGACCGATTTTGATAATTTTTTGTTTTATTTTGTATTATTTTGGACTGTTTAGAATAGTGTTTCATAATCTTTGGTAGCACTTACATAGACCTCGGGATGGCATAACCCACTCATTCACTTGAAAGAAAACAATAAAAATTATAATTTTACAGTTTTTTAAGGTTAATTTTCTTTTTATTTGACATTTTTTACATAAAAAATGTATCTTTATTTATTTAGATAGAGCAAACCGTAATCGAGATAAACGTCCTTCTAATAAGTGATGCGTCGCAGGAACTTTCTAAATTTAGAGTAAATTTTAACAAGATGGCTGACCTATGACAGTAAATTGAGCAGGAAACAAAACAATAACTTAATTAAATACACGTCAAATAGTGTCAAAGATTTCATTTCATGCAGATTCAATTCTAACTGATTTTAAAATGAGTTACACAAACGCTGAATACGCAGAAAATCAGTTAGAATTGAATCTGCATGAAATGAAATCTTTGACACTGACGTGTATTTAATTAAGTTATTGTTTTGTTTCCTGCTCAATTTACTGTCATAGGTCAGCCATCTTGTTAAAATTTACTTGAAATTTAGAAAGTTCCTGCGACGCATCACCTATTAGAAGGACGTTTATCTCGATAACGGTTCGCTCTATCGAAATAAATAAGGATACATTTTTTATGTAAAAAATGTCAAATAAAAAGAAAATTAACCTTAAAAAACTGTAAAATTATTATTTTTATTGTTTTCTTTCAAGTGAATGAGTGGGTTATGCCATCCCGAGGTCTATGTATGTGCTATCAAAGATTATGAAACACTATTCTAAACAGTCCAAAATAATACAAAACAAAACCAAAAATTATCAAAGTCGGTCAAGAAATAAAAAAGTTATTGCAAAAAAATTGATTTTCAACCCTCAACTTCAACAGCTAATATCTTTGTAGGGGTGTCTCTGAGGAATTAATTTTATAGATATTTTTTCATTTATTTTTACGAAATTTACCCAAATCCGAGAGATTGCCCACATATTATGGGACACCCCTGTATAAGCATTTTTTTTTAATTTTTTTTACACCCTACCCTATGGTAATATTAATTACTTGAGTATGAAATTACTTCAAAGATGAACCTTTCAACAGTAAATCTGTTACTATGTATTCTGAGATAGCTTTTGTGAGAGAAATATGAGAGATCATGCTAAAATTGACACACTTATTGAATATCGAAATACTCTGCTTTACATAATATGAACATCAAAGGTAACGAAACGGCAGATGATTTGGCAAAGGAGGCAGTAGGATGTAAAGAAAATAATTATCTCCAAGAAACACATACCGACTAGAAATTTGTAACTGGGTCATAGGACCTTAAACATGCAAATTCAGTTTTGTGCGCATAATATTTCCAGGCTGGATTTAGAGAAAAATGATGAAGGAAATAATTTTTGACAATAAAGATTTCTATTTCTATGAAAAATCTAAATTATATTCAAATTTACACTCATTTGCCGGTTTTATTGACATTGTGGATTGTTGTCATTGTTGAATTATGTAATAATGACAATTACATTTAAGTCAAATTTAAATTTCAAAGACAAATTTAATTCAAATTACTTTCAAAATTTTGTTGATCTTAATATCGAAATGTGGGTACAAGTAGAATTACACAGCGCAGAAGAATAGAACCACGACATCATAATAACATGCTGATCAAACAGCTGACACTGAAAGAAAGATGTTTGGATATGGCAGGGACAACACATCCGTTATTCAAACCAATATTATGACGCACTGAACTAATAAAGAGTACAACTGTGGATGTCTGTTTTATCGAAAAAAATGAGCTTATTTTACGGTATGATGAAGTTTAGGACTCAATTATCTTAAAAAAAATATGGGGAATTTTGAATATTCATAGGTCCTGGTATTTAAGAACATCCTGTTAAACTAAACTTTTGACTTTCTGAAACCTTCCTGAACATCCTACATTTTTTGTAATACATGTTTGCTTTTCCTGTTTCGTTTTGACATTTGATAAAAAATTCCTGTCCTGCAAAAACATCAATAGTAATATACCGAGTGACAAGTTTCAAAGCAGAACATAGGCGAATAGCATGGGAAATCACATATTAGCAGTTTATTTCTCACCACTTTTATCTACAAGAATGGTAATGGTGTCTATCGAAAGAGAATTATTTTCTGAACATGTTGATACCAAAATACCTACTAATTAACAGTTTTATATCATGACAGAATATTTTAAACATTTTCAAAATTAAAAGATGAGCAGCCATGACATGCTAAATTCGGATAACTTTTTCACTGTCAAAGCAAATATTTTCAATTCAATTCAATTTAATTTATTTCAATTCTGATTGAACATCGTTAAAAAATTACGAAAATCCTCATTTACCATCATTTTGTTTTACCAAAAATTTACTATAAAAGATAAACACGTAAAATAATTGAACTAAAACCATAACTACAACAAATATTCAAATAGTCCTTCATTTTGAAATTAATATTCCCACCATTTTATAAATTGCGCTTAGAACTTGTCCGAGTTGTTGGTTATTAACGAGTGCACATTCGGCAAAGACTAGCTCTGTACATTTTGTTTTTAGGGTAACCCCAAGATCCCAAGAAAAGTCACAAGGATAAGGTGCTAAATCGGAAGATCTGGCCGCCCAGTTGATAGTACCACGGCGATAAACACGCGTCCCGCATTAGAATACGAGTAGCCATTATTATTATTCATTGACGACCTTTTCAGGGAAACATGTTGTAACACTTGTAAAATTATAATAAGGAAAAAAAAAGGAAGCATTATTTATGTGTTTGATTCTGTAATTTATTTTATTTATGTTTTGTTAATTGATATTAGAGTCAAGCTTAGGGTTTAGGACCATCCTGTATATCACCTCCTGGATAGTATAGCAATTGTTGTAGTTTCTTTCTGTCTTGCTTTTCATTCATTTTCTCTCTTGTTGGACAGTCCATGCTCACCTCCGTATTCAGATTTCTCTTTATCAGTGTTATCTGCAAGAGATAATGGAATTAATAATTTTTATACTAATTGGATATATTCATTTTTGGAGATTTTTCAATTCTCAGTAATTATTAACTAATTACTGCGGGCATAAGAGACCAGAGCAGCTAGTGTTGGCCTTGTGTAACAATTTGTTTCAATTGTACCTTCGGGGATTTAGTAGGCCCACACGAGAATTGGTTCATCGGGTATCCTTGGTTGTTTTAAGGATAGTTTAAGGGAACCATTCCTGTACAGGGATAGAAAAGCTGTTGTTTGTGTCTTCTTATACCACCTAAAGTGCCTAAACAAAACTCCCTAGGAACTAGGGGTAAGTTCGATTGAGCAAAATCTCCATTACAGACCACTGTCTAATATTCTAATTTGTTCTTGTAGAGTTTTGTTTTCCCTTTTCGTTGAATTTTGGGGAGCTGTCTTACCTCATCTCGAGCTTCGGTGATACTACTCGGGACCGAACACCTGGTACCTGTCCAACCTCCTGGTATCGACCTCGTCTTCACAGAAGGGGCTACTCCTTGTCGGCAGATAGTTGGTCCGGGCCACATCAACTGTGCCCCAGGCCACCGCTTCCCTAGAAGTCTTGTTCGTAAGCGGTCCAGTCGTTCAAGGTAGGAACGTTCCAATTATTTAACCACCGTCAATTCTGCCACTAAAAGTACGACGTTAAAAAACTATCCAGTCATACACGGACTACAGTCATTGGGGCCATACTAGCCTCGGGAAGAATTCCGACGTCAGTGATGAACTTGATTTTCCCTAATGTTTGTTATTATTTATTAATTTATAAGTACTTACCGGTTATTCTATCATTTCAATTAGGCTGATATACCTAGGTAGGTAGATACCTACTCAATGTTGTAAACCATCGAGGTAGCGCTGCTCCGGAGGTATTAATAAACAACCGAATTTTATAGTATATAGTAGTTGTAATCATAGCGTTCATAGAGAATAAATTATCAAAATAGTGATAGGTAAATAAGGGAGAAATTTTATATCCTTTAACCTAATATAATAAAAGCTCTTGTTTTCTCTTCCTTGTTTTGTTTTTTGTTTTTTTGTTTGGCAGGACAGACGATATCGTGGCCTGCCGTAATCGGGGCTTTACCCTATATCACGTAAGAGTCTCTGAGCTCAAATTATTTTCTTTATTTGCATACTTAATTGTATGGTTTTAAGTGACGTAGGTGGAAAACCAAACGTTACAATGTATTAGTAATTAAAATAAAAAAATGTTTGTTTTGACAGTAACAAAATTATTCGAATTAGGCACGTCATGGCCGCTCACACTTTTAATTTTGAAAATGTTTAAGTTACTCTGTCATCATAAACAAACTGTAAATTATCAAGTATTTGGTATCAGCATGCTCAGAAAAGAATTCTCTTTCGATAGACACCATTACCATTCTTGTAGATAAAAGTGGTGAGAAATAAACTGCAATTATGTGATTTCCCATGCTATTCGCCTATGTTCTGCTTTGAAACTTGTCACACGGTATAATGCATTTAATTTTTTCAACAAAGTATTGTTAATATTTTCTATGGGAATATTATTCATAGAAATTGGCGTTCCAAAAGCCATTAGCTCTGTACCGGGTGTCCCAACACTAGTGTCCACCCCCTAAATAGAGCTTAATTTTAAAGATATAATAATAATAATAATAACATTTATTTCCTTATTATTAAATACATATTATTGTATTTTTTGTGGAAAATAATAAATTGTAAAATTAGTTATAAAGTTATAAAATTATGAAATTATGAATTAAAGTTATGAAATTATAAATCCAAAGAATTGTTCAAATATTCATTTAAGCTATAGTAACATTTTTGTAATAAAATATTTTTAATTTCTTTTGAAAAAATTTTTAAATTATATTTTTTGTAATTATTTGGCAAATGATTATAAATTTTGGCACATATGTATTCAGAAGATAATTCATAATGAGTGGTATTATGTTTATTTAAAATAATTGTATTAGAATTTCTGGTATTAGAATTGAAAAAAGTAAACAAATTTTTATTTTTATGTACAAAACAGAGACATTCGTATATAAATAGACTTGGAAATGATAAAATTTTGAAATTTTTAAATAATTTTTTACAAGATGTCATGCGATTAACATTGCCTAGTATTCTTATGCAATTTTTTTGAAATTTGAAAATAATTAACCAATCAAAAGAATTCCCTCAATGTATTATTCCGTATTTCAAAATAGAATAAAAATTTGAATAATACACTGTTTTTAAAATAAAAGATAGACAATTGAAATTTTGAGGATTTGTATACTTGATATAGGACCACGGAATGGCATAATTAGTTTCATTAAAAAACATTTTTAATATCTTTTTAATAATCGCCTTTTTCATGACTCTGTCTCTACGACACTGTTCATTGCAGGTTCGGTCTGCCGGCTAGCCCAGCAAGAGCCGTCCTTATTTATTTGGGCCTTATTTACTTTGTCATAAAACTTTATTGCACCTACCGTTTTTAGATTATATTGATCACCGTACTGCACATCATAAATCATTTTTCTATACCTGTCATTGCTATATAATTATATTTTATTTAATTAAAGTATTATAATTAGTTTTTTCACATTTCTTTCAAGCGATTTTGATTTTATTAATCGATTTCTACGTATATATTAAAAAAAATCGATTTTTTTTTCGACAATTTACCACCATATTACAGTTTTTTATCGCTGGCGCCCGAACTAATTTTTTTTTAATGAAACTGATTATGCCATTCCGTGGTCCTATATCAAGTACACAAATCCTCAAAGGTTCAATTTTTTATCTTTAAAATTAAGCTCTATTTATGGGGTGGACACTAGTGTTGGGACACCCGGTACAGTAAGATTATTTAAGTATTTAACAGTTTTGGAGACCACTTGCGGGGGGCTCAATTTTAAGGGTATAAGCTTCGTTCGTAAGGTATCCATAGGAATTTTTTTTTAACTTTCAAAAACAACTCTCGAAATCTTTCGTATAGTCATTCTATTACAATCTGTATAATGCTGATCATTAACTTCTAAAAATTGAATTTTATAGAACAATGAGATGTGAACTTTCTTCAAAATGTAAAATGGCACTTCTTTAACTGACGTTTAATTGAGAGTTCATTATTATGGTTTGTTTTCGCGTTTATTCTTCTGAATCATCAGATTAAAAAATGTTTCCTTTATTTCATCGATTCATGCATTCATAATAAAGCCTGTTGTGGACACAGTTCGAATTGATGAATTTCCTATATAAATTTTAACGCTTCCAGTATCTAACTGAAAGGAAATAAGGACGAGAGTCTAATCAGTAGATTATAGACTAATTCATCTTTATACTCCAGACTAATTAATATTGAAGAGCCAGATAAGCTCTTAAATTAATTTTTAAATTGCCTTCCGTTTCAGTTTGATCGATTGTTTCGAAGTCTTATTTAACATTCAACATAAGAGATTTTCTTCATTTCGTGACATTCTATAAAACAATATCCTTCAAATCTATTATTACTCAAAATGATTGGCGGCTTCTAAAAAGCCTCGTCTTTTTTACTTCCTCTGCTATAGTGATAAAACGATATTAAAATGCTGTCTCTAGAAGTAAGTTAAACCTGCGGCCGTTTCCACGGTTCATTCTCAAGTTAGGTATAAAAAACATATTTTATGCATGGAATCTAAAAAATAAAATGTTTCAAATGATCAAATTTGATTTTAACCATGCACCTTAAGTTTTAATAGCAGCTGAACCTTTTTTGGTTAATCAAGTAAGTTTAAATTTAATATTGCTCAAACAGGTTTTGTTTGACATTTTTCTCACATGAAAGAGAAACAGCCCCAACAAGGAACTAACAAAATTCAAGAAGAAGTTGTACTTAGTCTTACTAAAGTATAATAAATATATCTAACGTTTTTTAGTGCCTGTTTTAACAAAATGAACAAAAATATATGTTTTCAACCCCTACTTTGTAGAATCTCTGCATACTGATTGATGATTAATAAAACACTAATATTTAAAAAAATTCTACTGTAGGTATATTGATGGATAATAACGTTACACGTGTTTCAAGCTACATGCGGTGTTAACCAGGACCGGACTCCCTAGACCGATTTTTAGTGCCATTTTCTTGCTAACCATGCATTTGTAAAGCAAATTAATACCTTCCTGGTATTACTATAATACGTCCTCCACCCCTATATAGGAGACACAGTGAAACTATAGGATACCAAGATGTAAATATAACGACCAATTATTTTTCAGTTTTCGCAGCATAACTTAGGCAGAATTATTTTAATTTCAAATAATCAAGAAGTTTTTAATGAATCCTACGAAGTTTTATTACCAACTTTGAGTACATCAGTTTTATTTTTTTTTTTTATTTCGAGCTTAACATATAAATTCCAATGAAATATTAGGAAAAACGAACAAAATCACCTTTCCTCGATTTGTCACTGAATATGAATTCGCCAAAAAATAAGGGTTGGTATTTAAAATTACTCACTCTCTCGCAATAAGGGATGAGTGGTGCATGCAGGGCGGTTTTTGTGTTCAAACGATGTCCCCACCGAACAGAACCACTTTTGAAAAAAAAATTCCGCATAGTGGGAGATTTTTGAGATATTGGGAGAAACGAATAAAATCAAATTTCCTCGATTACAGCGTCATCTATGATAATCGCGGGAAATGTCTCAGGTAAATCTTACGCATTTTATCGCTGAATACGAATTCGGAATAAAAATTGTGGTTGTCATTTTTGCTTCAACGCCTTCGTGCAATCCGAAGGATTCTTCTTGATTTTTACGTGAAGTAAATTTTAGTAACGACATTACGACATTGTATCTACCGGGAATATTTTGTATAAACCGACACTACCTGTAATATAAAATAAAACTTACCTCATCATTTTGGTTTTCTTCGTCTGCGAAAGATGCTGAAACATGAAATGCAGAACAAGTTTAAAATTGCACGTCTCTTTTGAGTAAAAAAATTGTGGTAGCAATTTAGGCTCTATTATCACCACTCTTTATTTATAGATAGTCATTGTAACTAATATAAGTATGGATTATTTGATTTATCAAATATTGCGATTTGCGACCATTTATTAGGGTGCATGGTGCAGCTTGTATATGGTTGGCTATGAAAACTTTGGGATCTAGTTGGCTTTGTAAATGTTTGTAATGTCAAACGGATAGCTTTTGACGACTTATGTAAGCCTACAAAAAATAATTCATCAATTTCCAATAATAAAAAAGATATGGGTAAAATAAGAAATTTTGATTTTTCAGTTTTTTCAGGATATTTCAGCAACGACTGAAAATATAAAAAAAAAATTTTTTTATTAAGCATCACATTGTGCAACTTTTCTCTAATTCAACCGACCCTGTTATCTCTTGCCGTTTCCGAAATCCCCATGTAGTTACTATTATCTGGGGCACCCGGTATGTATATGTATAAAAATCACCCCCTTAAATATTGACATTACATTAGAAAACACACCCTCCTGTAACTGGCTACACTGTAAGTAGTAGGTTCTCACCATAAAGACTCATTCTTGGTTTGTATAACCCATTTTTAAATAAAACCAGACTTTATTATTACCTACTGACTTATAAAGTTTTATTATTGGATTGTCAAAACGTTGTTTAGGCAAGACATTAACAATTACTTGAATTTTTACTGAAGAATTTTAGAAAACAACGTGAAATTAAATCAATTTCTGGTGTCAAGCGTTATACGCAATAATTTTAGCTTCATTTTGATACCAAAACCATTTCTGACAGTTTAAACGGCGAGCAGGAATCCTCAAAAACCACTTTCGCAATGCTAATCCCCTATGGCCCGCTTTGAAAATCAACACCTTGTATATGGATCATTTCTAGAATAGTTCGTTTGTATGTGTTTTGTTCGATACCTATCTATAATAATTTCGGTTTTGTCATCATTGAATTTATGTCCTGTGGTTTGTTTATGTTTGTTTAGTGCGGTGTTTGCAGTTTTGGCATATTTGTGGGCATTGATGCGTTGTTTTAAGTGTTTGGTTTGACCTATGTATTGTTTTTCACAGTTGTTGCAAGGTATTTTGTAGATTAAATGGGTTCTGTTTTCGGTTGATATTTTTGATTTTAATTTTGCATGGAGGTTTTGAATTATTGGTTGTGACTTTTGTGGGCTGTTTTGGTATTGGATTTTTGAATATTTTTTCTATTTTTTCTGATAGTTGTGATACGTAAGGCATCGCTGTGTATGTCGTTTTTGATGATGAATGTGTGTTCTTTGTATTGTTGTTATGAGTAGTTTTATTTGTATTGTTATAATAGAGGTAGATTCTCTTAGCTGTTAGTTGGTTTATTAGGTGTAGGTGTAATATAATATGTAAATATTAATCATAGTTTAATGCCCAGCAGTACTTTTAGAAGTAATATACAGGGTGTACCAGCTCGATTTAGACAACGGTAAGGGCCGTGTAGGTCTCGTCAAGACGAAACGTTTTTTTATTTGAATTTTTTGGATTTGGACCTTCGTTGCGGAAATATGGCCGACTTCCGGTTTTTAGTTTTTTGGCTCCAGTTTCGGCATTTTTAGGTTCTCGCCCAAACTGAAACTAGTTTTGGAAACTCCTTAGCTTCAGTTACAACTTTCATATGGAAGTCAAGGTTCTATCTCTGTTGGATTCAAAATGGCGACATGCCCAAGACTTTAAATTTTAAGTCTTTGAATCAATTCAAATTGAATCAAATTAAAAAATTAAGATTTTGAATCCAACAGAGATAGAACCTTAACTTCAATATGAAAGTTGTAACTGAAGCTAAGGAGTTTCCAAAACTGGTTTCAGTTTGGGCGAGAACCTAAAAATGCCGAAACTGGAGCCAAAAAAATAAAAACCGGAAGTCGTCCATATTTTTGCAACGAAGGTCCAAATCCAAAAACTTCAAATAAAAAAAACTTTTCGTCTTGACGAGACCTACACGGCCCTTACCGTTGTCTAAATCGAGCTGGTACACCCTGTATATCTAATAGTTACGTACACCTGCTACTAAATTTTTGATGAGTTATAATGCCTATATATGTATTTTAAAATAATACTCATCGAAGAATTATTTAGATACCTAGATATTGATTTATTAATATGATCCATGTATAAGTTACCTATTGTGTCTCATTACATATAGATATAGGTAGGTACATACCTTTATTTACTGCTAATAAAGCTATCCAACACAATAGAATTTTAAAGTGAACGTTCATTTTTCTATTATATACTTAGGTACTGATATTATCTAAGAATAAGCCAAGGCTGCTGTCGGTAATGTTGCTGGTCATTACATTATTTAAAAATTTAATCTTAGTTCAATAAACTTCCATGCTTTCAAGTTAAGTTTGAGAAAAGTTTTTTAAAGCACATCGCGCGACTTCGCACACTTAAATAATACAAAGAGCGGCTAAAGGATTCAATTCACCCTCCGCGATCAGACATGCTCATTAGATCGCGCATGGGCAAATGAGTTTAAGACATGCTTTATAGCCAGACCACCGTAAAATTGAAATCGCTACTGGGAATGATTGATTTCAAATATTTACTATACTGAAGTTTCAGAATAGTAGGCACTAAGTTCTTAGAAATATTACGGACTTAAAGTAAACACATTGTTGCCAGCTTTTAATTCTTGGTGTTTTATCATTTTGTATTTTTATCATTCACATGCAGGTAAATGGTTGTAGGATAAAAAATACTGTGTTTTATTTGTTGAGTAATTTTTCTGCTATAATAATTTCACAACATCGATATTTAATAGCAAAAGATGTAGAATTTCAATGAGGTTCGGTCCCTTAAAATATAATATATGGCAACATTACAGCAGTGTCAACAAGTACAAAGGATAAGCAGGTCCAACTTGCAGTAAGGTAAAGTAAGATGGATATATATCGAGCATGCTGCCAGTCCGTCCAAGGCAGCTCCGTATTCAGTGGCGTATCGTTCATGCTATTTTCGTGAGGGGCTGCAATATAACATTTATCGCTCCTTTAAATCCTTAATATTTTATTTTTATGTTTATATTTGCTGAATTATTGAAGCATCACAAAAATTAAAAAACGCATGAAAATGAATGAAAAAGAATTCGCGGCAGTGGAATAACCTGAACAAAAAGAAAAGTTGTTTGTTTTGGGCTGTTATTGGATGTCGATCGGGACTTGTATATTTTTCTCTTTCTGTTTTCTGGTTGTCAGAAAAGAAAAATTAATATTACCGGGGGAAGAAGATTCTCGACTCTCGGGAACAACAAAATTTTGAATATTTCATATTGTTCATAGACAATCTGTGAAGTAATTAAGAAATACAAGCTAGAAAAAATCAATATCTTACTAATTTGTTAATAATTAGTTATTAGTTAATTATTTGGTAAAATAATAATACAATAATGATTCCTGTTTTGGGAATGAACTGAGTTCCAGGATACAGAAAAAGTTTAACTATAAGAAATTTACGGAATTACCATCCCGGAAAAACCCATACCCGGTCGACAATAAAGTGCATAATTAGTGGGGATAGCTTGGTTGCTTTAAGGGTCGCTCATCAGATTTCCTGTCTGAATCTTATTTCTCAGTTCTCACTGTGGTGTAAACGGGAAAGAAGCAAGCTTCTTTGAGTGCCGAAGTGAAATACTGTTTAAATTTAAAGTTGTGAGCAATATGGAAGGCGAGAGCAGCCAAAGTAAACGTCGTCGTACGAATTTATCTACAGGAGAAAAAACTATTATATACAACGTGTATTGTGGACTCCGTGAAAGGAATCAAAGTATGTTGGTAAACGATGTAGTTGCTTTGTGTAGTGATTTAACCAAAGTGTCAACTAGGAGTGTACACCGAATCTTGAAAACTTTCAAAGAGTCCAAAGGCGGAACAGAAAAGGTAGCTGAAAATATTGAAACAAGGGGGAGAAAACGCATTGACATTGATGATGACATAAAATACGCCGTTCGGAGAAAATTTCATTCGTTCTTTTTCCGAAATGAAATTCCAACATTAAAAGCAATCGCTGCCGAAATCAATTCGGATGACGCAATGCCGAAAATATCGCGACGTGTCTTATTGCGGACATTAAGACAAATGAACATAAGGCATAATATGAAAAGGCAGAGAAAAAGTCTTCTTATAGAAAGAGAAGAAATAATTTTGTGGCGGAGAAATTATTTACAAAAAATTCGAGAGTATCGTCGTGAAGGGAAGAAAATATATTTCTTAGACGAAACTTGGCTGAATCAAGGTCATACTGTTTCGAAAATTTGGCAAGATTTGGAAATAACAAGCCGTCGACAAGCTTTTTTTGAAGGTTTTTCCACAGGACTAAAAGCGCCAGCGGGCAAGGGGCGGAGGCTCATAATAACTCACATAGGTAGTGATTCGGGTTTTTTGGAAAACGGATTGCTACTTTTCGAATCGAAGAAAACTAGTGACTACCATGAGGAAATGGATGCGGAAAAATTCGAAAGCTGGTTTTTAAAAATTTTACCAAGCCTTGAGCCAAATTCGGTCGTGGTAATGGACAATGCTTCCTACCATAGTCGACGATTGGAGCCATCGCCAACAACTGCATGGCGAAAAGGTGACATCATTAACTGGCTGGCTCAAAGAAATATACCATTTGATGACAACATGTTAAAAGTGCAACTATTAAACATCGCAAGGGCACAAATACCTCATTTTAAGAGATATGCTGTCGACGAATTGGCTCGCGAGTGCAACATCATTGTACACCGCCTCCCTCCTTACCACTGTGAACTGAATCCTATAGAACTTATTTGGGCTCAAATAAAAAACCAAGTGGCGAAACAAAACGTGACCTTCAAGATGGATGAAGTGAAACGCCTGCTAGCTACTGCAATAGGAGATGTGACGGCTGAAACATGGAGAAACTGCATCCGACATACTACAAAAGAAGAAGACAGAATGTGGGATCTAGACACAATAGTTGATGTTTCGGTTGAGCCATTAATTATCAACTTGAACGATAACGGTGATCGGGATAGTTGTCCATCATCCGACGATTTTTCTTCTGACGATGACTAAGGTACTATTTTTTTCCTATTTTCTTTGCTATTTTTATTTTTGCTATATGCTATATTATTTACTATATGCTATATTATTTGGAAGTTTACAATTATATTTCTCAATAAATTCATTATTGTCTGAACCTATTTTGATATTTTGCGTCCGCCACTGAATGCTCCAACTGAGCGCTTATACGTCACGACCACTTCCGAGAACTTAGTGCCTACTATTCTGAAACTTCAGTATAGTCGATTCGGGAATGGGAATCTATGCGCTAGTTCAGACCTTCTTGCTTTTTATCGATTCCCATGATGAGCATGTGCTAGGCTGGTCGTCCCATAAAATAGTAATTCCTTATACGAGGGTTGAGGGTTGATTTTAGTATTTTACGAGTGTCGCCAACCAAAATCCAAGTGCTGTAAATCACGCGCGATCTCCACATGGTGAAATCTTTGATTTATATACTTACTGAAATAAGGAAAAGCTGCTTACTCTTCTTCATAATAATTCCACTTGAAAGAAAATCTGCTTTATCTCAAATTTAAGAAAATCAGTTGTAAGTTGTAGGATGGATTTTGAGTAATTGAGAAAATCTGCATATCTATATATTACTTATACTTCTTTCGATTAAGAGAAAATTAAGAACGTTTTAAACATTTTGAGGAAAATCTGCTGATGGCTTAAAATCACGTTCGGTTAAAAACTGTTTCATAATTTCAAAAGTACATAAGGTAAACCTACTAGGGGCTTCAGTGATATAGGTATAGCGGGTCATATTTAAAGGGGTATAGTTTGTTCCTCTCATAAATATAAGTTGAAAAAATACATTTCTGCTCAAAATGACGTTTCATTTAAAAGATGGTAACTTTCATTAAAAAAAAATCATAAAATCAATATAAAGTGCCATCAGAAAAGTACTCACCATATGCACGGGAGTTTCTTTATACCTTATAGTATAAGATTAAAAAACAATAATTGCGCAGAAAGTTTTTGAAAGCTCTAAAATTTATTTGACACATACTTATCTTAAGTTACGATGCGTGGCATACAAAGATAGTACGAAAATGTAAAAATTGACGAAAAAATGTTTGTGAAGATTTGAAAAAAAAAAATTATGGGAAAAAGTGGTTTAGAATTAACATTTAAAGTCAGATTGAATTTATAGCTTTTTAATTTACTACCCTGGTACCATTTTTGGACAAATAACTTACAGGTTTTGAAAGGTTATTTAATTCCCTTGAAAATGAGCCTGGCTGGGAGTCTCTAACCCTCTCCCGCCTAATCAACGGACAGAAGGCCGGGCTCATTTGAGAGGGACTTAAAAAACCATTCGGTTTGTTAGAAAGAAACTTTCCACCCCTTAATTCATGATAAATAATCTCACAATTCTTTTTCATTTTTTGTTTTGGTTGCAATTTGTTTCTTTTTCAAAAAAAAAAAAGTTAAGTATAGGTGGCCAATAAAAAATTATGTTTATTGCTGCGCGAAATGGCACAGAAACTGTGGGAGTTATGTCCGATTCTGTGTGTTTTATGGGCCGCAACAAAAATGGGCCGAAACACTTGAGAAACATGAATTTACAGGAGTGAATTTTTTCGGTCCTGAAAATTTCTTTCGAACGGATGGAAATGAACGGATCCAACTTGATCCGTTCATTACTCCCGGTTGCTCCCGTTTTGGCAAAAAAAAAAAACTAAAAACCAAAACGGCGATATTATCTCGATGAGTAATCGACGGATTCACGATTGCGCCACACCAATAAGTAGTGCGCTCTCGCGAGATCGCGGTTTTTTACCCGAAAATGTTTTTTTGCCCGACGACTCACGAACCTATAAGGACAAAAAACCATTTCCCCGTTTTTATACCTGGATTTTTCCCCCTCCTCACCTACAAGTTCACCACAAGTAAGACAATTTAGTCTTAGCATTTACAGAATTTCCAATTTCCTCGAATCCAGTGGGAAAAAGATTTTATGATTTTGCGGCCAAAATGGATTTCAGTCTTTTCGTAGGGACAAAATTCGACCATAGAATACACAAGCGAAACTCTTACTAATGGGTCTGCGTAAGCTCTCCAAACTGAAGCCAGTTCATGTTAAAATGTTGTTTCTTGTTTTAAGTTTCTTGCGCAATTTGTCAATATACGGCTTGTAGGTTAACGACGCAACAAAAGTTACTGCAAGATACACTGGATTAAACCTGTATGATTAAAAATTTCATTGTTCATCGAGACTTGTAGTTTTCGAAGCTTATCGCGGTTGTTCAGATGAAAACAAGATACTTCGATTTTGTTGATATTTGGGCCAAGACGCCATTTCTTAAAGTAGTACCATTGTTTGGATGTTTCAGTCTTCATTCAATACATTTTCTATTTCCTGAAAACTTTTATGTTGATAAAAAAGAAGGCAAATCATGAATAAATTTAATTCGAATAGTGACTATTACGAAAATGTTTCCATTTCTTTTGATCGAACAGCTATGGGCAGCTTCAATTATATATACAGCGGGATGAGGCAAGAACTTAGAGCAAGAGCTGAGAATGGTGAGGCCAACCTCAAGATTAAATATGTCAACGGCACCGCCACAACTGTGTGCGAAGCAATTTAAACTAGATACAACGCCTGATTGCAGATTCCCATTTTCTAATGCATTCTACCAAAACGTTCGGGGCCTGAGAAAAAACGACTAACTTTTTATATAAAGTGTCCCATCGTATATAGAACTTTCGTGAAAAAAAGTATTTCTAATTGAGATTTTTATATGAAAATTTATATACGTGGATTATTATACAACAACATGGTGTAATCATTTTTGATAAATTAATTAAATGTGACTTCCGATTTTATATCGAAATAGACCCAAAATATCCAAAATTTTGTTTCAAATTCTTATTAAGCATAACATTGTGCAACTTTTCTCTAATTTAACTTACCTCGTTATTTCTTACCATTTCCAAGATCTCCACGTACTGCCACTTAAACTGAATACCCTGTATATCCGGTAGATTTTAACCAGTTTTGCAGCTTGTTGATTGCGTTTTGGATAAGATCGTTAATTTGGTCTCATCCGAGTCCATTCGGTCTCTCTCCTCTTCGTTCATTTGGTTCCTCCTGACTGCCCCCCCCCCTGAATTTCCCTTTTAATATAGTACCTAATTATCCCCTACATACAGTTAGGTATTGTAGTTAGATCTCTGTGTGTGACCAACTCACTGTGAACTACGACAAACAAAAATTTAGGTCACCCTTTTTACCCCATCACCTACGTGGAGGAAGAAACCATGCTTACAAAACATATAAGAGTATGTCTACGGAGACTCAGACATCCGATGATGATAAGATAGTGAGAGAAAGAAAGACATATAACATGTAAATTTCAGCGCATCTTGCTACAAAGGATCATTGGCTTGCTACCGCCTATATACTAATAACAGCCATCCGAGAATTTAATAATTTGGGGCTAAATTTCTAGCTCATAATTTTCACCGCCAGATACAGCAGATTGTAAAAAAACTCCAAAATTCAAAATTCGAAAATACCCGTACATGAGACACGGTTTCAGGTCGCAATTTTCAATCTAGGGAGCTAAAATTTTTTTGGGAGTAAGATATTCGCAAGGAGTGGTCTGGGATTACATTTGAAGATAATCGGCGAGACGTTTCAAAATTGCGGCCATTTGAATTTTAGGAAAAATGGCTATGAACCCCTGGAAGATGGAAAATTTTGAAACTAAATTAACAGGATTAGAAGAACATTTTTGTCTATCTTTACGTTATTGTAAAATAAAATCATTTTTTTCTGTTAAAAAGCCAGTGACGTGGGTAGGAAAAGGGTAAAAATTGCTAAATTTCCTAACTATTTATGAGCACATTTTTCAAGGAATCGATCTGAAATTTTTAGAGCAGACAGTCGTACTAATGACATTTAACCTTGAAAAATTTCAAGCATGTGATAAAAATAGTGGAGTTATAAAAAAAAATTAAATCGTGTTTATTTGTTCCATTTGAAAATTTCAAATTTTCGATTTTAAAAACTCCCCTACTATTTACCTTTCAAACATTAGACACAAAATTGAAAAATCTAAAAAAACCTATGGAGGAATGTGAATTATTGTTTAGAAAAGCTTCCTAAAAATGTTGTTTGTACAGGTGTCCATTCAAATTTCTAAAAAATCCGTTCTTGTCAGTCGATTAAAGGTCGTAGTTTTTAATCTAGGTAACTGAAATTTTAGATGTCTAGAGGGAGTTATCTGGTATTGCATTTGAGGAAAATCTGTCAATCATTTAAACTGTTACCTAATGTGACAGTTAGCTACAGGTAACAATTACTTACCTGTAGGTAATTATGTGTGTATGTGTGTGTATGTGTGTATGCCAAACGTAAAATAAAATTTCAATCAAATAACAGAATAAGAACAACGTATCCTATGTTATACACTTGTGTATAAAAATTGCGTTTTAATTATTACCAGTGGTCTATTTATAATTGAATCAACGCATAAAAATACACTATTTGTGGAATTGATGGGCAAGAAGGTTTTTTTTTTGGTATGGTGGAGATGCACAATAATCATTGCCTATGACGGCATGGGGATGTGCTTCACTAATTGTGCCACCAAGTGCATACGTTTGGGTAATAAGGCGAAATGAAAGTCATGTCATTTACCAGGAGCAAAGAAACAAAAACAAAAATCTAAAAAATGTCCACAAAAGAGAGCTGTTGAAAAAATTATTGTTTATGAACAAAAATGTTTCACAGAAAGGTGAAAGGTGAAATCAAGAAAACAATCAAGAAATCAATGCAAAAACAGGAATTAAATTAAGTTTATTAATATTAATTTAATAAAACAACAATTATTGGTATAGTAATAAGTATATTTCAAAACCTAAACAAGTAGGTAGATACAATTAAAAACACAGTAACAATAAAGAATAAATAACAAGTTTTTTTTCGATTTTGTAAAAAGATGTGATAGGGGAAGTATTCAAAAGAGGAACAGATAATTATTATAAGTTAAAGACTCAAATATCTGACAGCAGTAGCGGACATGAAAGTATAATGAGACGACATACCGAATTAGTCTGCTGTTCTCATTTCAAGAACCAGAAATTCGAAAAAGCGTTACTGATGAGCCAATTAGAATAAAATGCAATGTCCACTAGGTACTGTTGATAACTTTTGGTCGCTCAACAAAAAGTGGGATTCATACTGTCTCAAAAATCTTGAACACATATTACAGATAACTTGTGTCGATGTTTGAAGACTATAGTTAATTGTAGGATTTTGGGATTTTAGGGTGGGTTCTACCATCAGCAAACGGGAAAAAAAATTAATTTATGTTAATTTCAGCAGAACAGTTCGCTGAAGAATGAATCTACCTTCATAATGTAGGCAAGGACTGGTGAAATAATCTACGAAACTTATAGTATTGCAGGAATCTCAAAGAAGCTCTAGTCTAGGTTACAGTTGGAATTTTCTGCCAATGGTGGCCTAGTCTGAGACTCGTAAAAGGGTACGCTGATTTTTAATTTCGACGTTGCTGGAAAGGTTTAGTTTACACGTAGCTTTATATAACACAAGAGAAATTTTTTGAGTATATTATTCAGCAAGAACAAAAATGATTGGACTATCGCCAATTGCATATTTCGTATTTCGACTTGCAGACACAAGAAATTGGGGACTTACATTCTATCGGCGTTACCGTTTTAGGCACCCATTTCTATATCGGATGTAGGAAAAAAGTTAAATTGCTTGAAATATTTTAACTTGGCAAGGGGTACAGTTTAAATTAAATTAAATTATTTATAAAGATTTTTGGAAATTTCTGAGAGTCAATAATTTTTAGACACACTTTTTGTTGAGCTTTAAGGTATTTTGTTTAGGCAATATCATAATCCAATATTAGGTGCAATCTATTTTTTACTCACAATAATTTATCCACGACTTAGAAAAAAATTAATTATTCTTATTTTTTTGAATAAACAAGAATTATTAAAAGATCAACCGATGAAGAAATAGAACGTATTAGATAACATAATTTTCAATAGGTACTAAATATTTTTTTAGTGTCTGAGTTAGTTTAGTTAGCTCAGTGGTCATTGGATTATTATATGCTCAGTTTATTGTGTTCATAAAAACCTGAAATAGAAAGAAATTTTATTCTTCCACTTCTTCTGGATCAGAGAAAGGAGCATTAGCTTCTGCGTTATCATCATCTTCGTTTCCTTGTGCTTCATCTCCTTCAGTCGTTTCAGGCTCCTCAACAACTGGATTTTCCTCTTCTTCTCCAGCTACGTCTTCGTTTTCATTCATCTAGTAAATATAAAAAATTGTTACTAAGTAGGTAATCAATTAATATTGTTTGTTCTGCAATGACGATTCTTTGCTCAATAATTTAAAGATTTTATTTTTTATGCAAAATATCTTTAATTTTATCTTAGATGTGAGATTTATTGGGGTTTGGGTTCTAATTAAAGTTGCCACTTCTTTGAAAAACAAATTAGAAAACTTTCGTATAGCATATGCGGTGAAGACTGAAGAAATGGACGATTTCATCCTTATTATCGACTCATCAGCATATTATATATCTGTCGGACATACACAATGCCTCCTCGAAAGACAGATGTATCGATGATTCTTTGACAAATGATCATAAGCGGCAAAAATTCCATTTTTAAGATTTTTGATCTATATACGCTTCCTTGTGGTAAACTGCAGACTATAAGATCGGCTATATGCAGGGTGTCTCATCATCATTGCAGGTGATGTTGAATGAAAAAAAGTTTCGAACAACAGTTGTGCAGTTTGAAGGGGGAAATCCGACGACTGAAAAAACTTTGACCTTGGATGAACAATTCAAGGTCATTAATTGGAGGTCAACTTTGTTTTCTTAACGGGAAATCCCTATTTTTCCTATGGGTAATCATTTGCGTAGAAAAAAACATGAATCTTTTGTTCGAAATATTTTTTGGTTTATCATCAACTTGATTGACACATTCGTCCTACAAAAATGTAATTCTTATTAAATGTTATGAATTTTTTACTGGAAAATAGTTAGGTTTGGAGAGACATACCAAGAAACAAAAAATCTTTAAGTTTTTGCATGAAATCAGCACGATTCTTTTGATCTTGTAATGAAGTCGTATAATTTCGTCTTCATTTTACAATAAATAATAAATAGAAATAGGTTCAGTTTTATAAAAGTCAAATAATAATAATTATTTCCGATCAGTTTAGTAAAATAAAATACGCATAATTCAAAAAGTTATAGATTTTTTATACATTCGCGTATTTTAGTGGTACCTAATTCGGTGCATTTTAGAGTAATTTCACGAAAATAATCAACCCATGCAGAGGTAACGTAAAAACACCGATCGCCGTTTTTTCTTCGCGATAGCAACCGAAAAATAAGATAAGGAGAGTATAAATTCGGGCAGATTGGAACGATCACTGTCTTTCTTCACCGACGTTCCTGCGAGCAGCTCTTGCTTCTCCGACGTTTCGGGAAGCCGCGAGTCCGCTCTTTCTTCTCCGCGTGAACCAGAATAGAGTCCTGTCAGTTGATCCAGAGTTTCCGCTGTTAGTCCGCTCTTTCTCCGACGACGAATTGCTGATGCGTTCGAACCAGAATAGAGTCCCGCTGTAAATCAGATTTTTCCGAGTTAGAAGACCCCTTTTGCGTTTCATAGCCGCCAGTAAACCGATATCGAGGTAGGTACCCGATTTAATTTAAGCCGTACTCGAAGGTCATAAAAAGGTCCGCTAGTACTTCTAGACGCAGGATAAGCAGTAAAAGCGGTTTCCCCTATGTCTGGAAAGCTGAGGCCGGTGATTTACCCCGTACCTAGAATATTTCCTTCATAGTCAGCCCTTCCCAGATCTCACCCCACACTCCCGAACCGTAGTCCGCATAGTTAAGTAACCGTCTCCAACTTGTAGGCATTCTCCACCTCGAATTCAAATACCATTTTATTTTAAACAGTTCCGTTACTTCCGTTAGGCCGATCTTAATAAATTTTGTACGTTAATCTCGCTCACTCTCACGTATCCGTTCATTCCCGGTGAAAGTTTAATTCCTCACCGCCGCCCCTCAGAACTCAGAAGTCATCCCCGCACAGGTTCTTTGGTTTAATGAATTTTACATTTTAGTTTCCTTTTTTATAGAGTTTCATTGCCGTTTGATTTAAATTTTTATAGAATTGTTATTATTTTTTGTAAATAAAATATTAGTGTTAATTGCAAATGAATCATTGTTGTCATTTTCCGAGGTGAGTCCAGTATTATCCCCATTATTTTCAGCCGCTCATAATTATAATTTATTTAATAAATACCACATATATTCTGATATTTCCGAGCTAACGCATAAATATTATAAACCTCGTTTGTCTGTGCCTACCGTTAGCACTAGCACCAGCACCGATCCAGCATCAACTCGCTTACAGCTTTGCTCTTAAGGGGAGGCCGGCATTCTTCGAGGAGGCGCCTAAAGACCGCTCTCCCGAACACAATTTCACCGGCGATAACTTCAACCTGGCTTTCCTCTCTTCTCCATTGAGCTGCCCTAGGGACAAGGATACGATAAACGTATCAATCCATGTGACCTCAGATAATTGGGAATAAAATTAGCGAGAAGAATTCGCCGGGGGAGCACACCTCCAGAAAAAAGCTGGCGCCCGAGTAACCCGTGGGTACACCGACGTGACCGAGATCGTAAAGTTTCCCAAGAAGCCGGAGTTCGTCACAATCTTGTGAGGCGTTTGAAATTTTTATTGTCTCTAAAACTCTGCGGTTGTTTGCAGTGTTTCTTTTTACCGGCGGCGTTAGCGTAACCCGATTTCTTGCAACAACTTACGAGATTTTTTGTATCTCATGGCATTTCTCTCGAAACCTAACCGTTCTCCAGTAAAAAATTCATGAAGTTTTGTAGGCTAAATATGTCAATCAAGTTGATAATTTAACATGAAATGTTTGGAAGAAAAGATTCATGTTTTTGTGTGTAATCTATTGTCCACACGAAAAATACTTTGGAGTTCCCATTCGAAAAAACAAAGTTGACCTCCAATGACCTTGAAAGGTTCATCCAAGGTTAAAGTTTTTCGGGCGTCGTATTTCCCCCTTCAAACTGTAAAACATTTGTCCCAATTTTAGTTATTCAAATAAAAGTTATCCAGGGTGATCAATTAAAATGGGACACCTGTATATTCGATTTTTTCAATTAGAAAACTCGGACAGCACGAAAATCGTCAATGGATACAAAGAAGTATTAGATATCATCAAATACTTGAGCAAAAGGTAGGTATCTACCAGCTACATAATTTTCTTGTACATCACTGCTTATGCCCATGTTTTTTTGGTTCAAGGTTCCCTAAATGAAATGACAGTACGGTATAAGACTTTTAATAATTGCATCGACGACTTCCTGACAATCTACCTACCAGAAACTAGGCAATTCAAATGAGCTAAATCAGATGAAATCACTTTGAGATGCGGTATTTTCATAAAATGACATCGGCAAAACATAAATAGGTATGTTCTTACCTGTGCATCAGCCTCAAGGGCTTTGGCTTCCTCTTCGAGAGCGTCCAGTTCTGCTTGTTGTCTTCTTAGCTCAGCTAATTCTTCGTCTTTCTGATTCTCCAACTCTGCTTCATCGGCTTCTTTTCTAGCTCTCTCTGCGTCCTCTTGAGCCTGAGACATATAAAGTTTTAAATATATACAGGGTGATTTTCTATAGTGGGCTATAAAAAGTATTAGGAAAACCCAAAAACTTGTAGATGAAGATTTCATATTTTGGTAAAGGGCATTAGGGCCTAGGATCTATCGAATAAAACTATTTTCAAAATGTCGATACTTCCGCTTGTATACCAGGAATTTATACCTACCAAATTTGTTATTTTAAATGAGACTCCCCCCATATTATATTATTTCATTTTCAAATAAATTTCAAATTACAATAAAAAATCCTATAAGGATGGTTTTTACAATAACTATTATTATTGGATATTAAAATTAGAATTTTCAGAGTTACAAGCAAGTGGACATCGCAATTTTCTAATTCGTGACCAGTTCGTAAAGACCAGTTCGCAAGAAGCCTATTTCGTAAATCGTAAATTCCGTGAGGAGCTACAAAATCAAATAAAAAATTACCTGTCGAGCATGTTCGGCTTCCCTCTCAGCCTCTTCTTGTAATTCCCTCTCCTTCCTCTCCAGTTCTGCTAACTCCCTCTCCTGTCTTTCGAGCTCTTCAAGCTCGGCCTGCTGCCTCGCTAGGTCTTCTTCCTCTTGCTGCTTCTTAGCCTGCTCAACCAGTTCCGCTTCCTGTCTGGCCAGTTCTGCTAGCTCGTCCGCTTGTCTTGCCAAGTCAGCCTCGCGCTCTTCCTCCGCCTGTCTTGCTATCTCTTCCAATCGCAACAGCTGCTGGCGTTCTTCTTCCGCGCGAGCTTCTTCCTCTAGACGTTGTTGCTCTGCCAAACGGCTTTCTTCTTCAGCTTGTTGACGTGCGTGCTCAATCTCAGCCTGGAACAAAAGGGGTGATAAGTGAACATTTTTTCTGACTTAATCAAACTCAAATGTTGCTTTGTGTTCATTCTTTATTAAATAGAAAATATTCTTGAACTTCTTAGATGGTGTCTTCGTGTCAAAAACGCTTTGCACCAAAAACATGGAGAAATTTTTTAATTCGAAAATTTCACTCCTGCCATTAATTTTTTATTAGGTACTTTTGTTATTTTTCTAATTATTACGAACAATATTAACTTATATCGCCGTCAAAAATACCTACTTGAAATTCAAAAATACACTCAGAAAAATTATCAAACAGTTTAAATTTCAAAAGCTGCCAGTGTAGCCACCTGTATAAAAAAAAATAATTTCTTTCATAGCTGATATTACATATGCTATCAAAAATCTAACGAATTTTACCTGAATTTCCCCCAAAACACTTATTAGATTTTCAAATATCACGATTTTCTGATTTTGAAGTTCAGAAAAACGCCATTTTCTCTGGGACTAAAAGTCACACGTTGAATCTAGTGTGCTCGAGTTTAATTTTTTTGAAAGCACAAACTTATAACAAAAAAAAATCAAAAATCTGTTTTTTTTGGCCTAACAAATATGTGGTAGGTTTTTATGACCACTTTTAGAAGACATTTTATAGACAACCTGTATATTATTACCTACCACTTTTTTCTAAGAGCAATTTCTAAGAACGACCATATCTAAATTAATATTGTAAATAAACCTGTTTAGCTAATTCTTCTTGTCTGGCTAACTCCGCCTGCCTTTCCAATTCTGCTGCCCTTTGCGCTGCTGCTTGAGCTGCCAGTTCTTCCTGCCTAGCCAACTCCGCTTTACGGGCTGCATCCTCTCTCTTTGCCTCTGATTCTTTGCGTGCCTGTTGTTCCGCTGCCGCTCTAAAAATAAGAATCCAAAACTCGACTTGCTCAATTTTTATTTCTAACATGTATTTTCTCATAAGTAAGGAATGAAAAAGTCAGTCAATTTTGAATAAGATATTCAAATATGTCATGTTTCTGAACTCACTTCTCCCGAGCTATTCTTTCTTCCTCCTCCTTGCGCTTGCGTTCATCTTCCCTCTTCTTCGTTCTGGCCTCTTGCTCTTCCTTGGAAGGAGAAGGAGCAGCAGCCATGGAGTCTCCCGCGTAGATCTTAGCTAGACGGGCAGCTCTGGCTTCCCTCAGCTCCTTGATTTCATCCGACTGGGGGTCATCCAGAAGCTTCTGAGCGTTAAATCTCCTCGAAGGTCGCAACGGTGACAAAGCCACTGGAAGCACATCGACAAAACGAGTTTATAAAGGTCTGAGCGATGCTTTAAAATAAGTAGGTATGTGTGTAGATATTGTCATTACTTATATTATTAAGTTTGTTTAAAAAATAAAAAAATAAAATAAATTAAAAGCCAGAGTGTTGCCTCTGTTGTTATAATTATAAGAAATTGCTACATCAAACTGTAAAATGCACTTTTTTATGCGACTTTGAAAATTTTGAATTAACTTCAAAGAGCACCAATTTAAAAGTTTAAACTACAGAACCTCAGACTCAACACAAATAGAAGAATATTCAGTTTGATTAAAAAAATGGTTTTGCTAAAATAGGTTTGATAAAAAAAATTGTAATTCCATAGTCCAACTGCAGATTTACTGGGCATTGATACCATGCTGCGAACTCACTTTCACTGTCAAGGTGTCCAGTAGGTGTTTCATTCCATCAGTCCCCTCCCCACCATTTTAAGCTGCAGAAACCCGATTTTACTCTTACTTGTTAAGCTGCAGCAGCAGCTCTCAGAACTACAACTCGCAACCAGGAGTTGATTCTTAAAGCCTTCTTCTACTAGAGTTTCGTTGAAGAATCGTATCGTAAGATGAGCTCAAACCACAACGGACGTTCTTATTTACTTGTGAGTTCTCCTCCATCCGGTTGGCTTGTTAACTTCAATTTTGGAATGATATCGTTTTTACATGGTTGTGGCAAAATATTCTGTTGCCTTAATAAATCTTTGTTCAATTAAAGTACCTACTTATTGAGTAGGTTTTAAATTTTGAAAAGTCCTACCGCTCATTCAAACCATAATTTGGTTTATCGCTGTCCCCGTTCCAGTACTAGGTGTACTCGGGACTCGGAGCTCCGATGGGCTTGTCTCTAATAGTTAAAATTTTCTATTTTCTAAGCGCAGTTGACCTCACTTTCAGTGCCTTGTTTGACAAATTCGTTGGAACGACCAATCAATATTTTAAAGAATTTTTGGGTTGTTTCAGATTAGAAAATCGTATCAAAGTTCGTCTGTCAAAGGAGGTGTGCTCACACTGAAGGTAAGCCACAGCTGTTCTAATATTAGTAATTATTATAAAAACATAATACATGAAGATAAATCCAAATGGAGTTGCATAAATAAATCCCAAAATATTGGAGAACGCTTATTTAGGAAGGTGAAAAGTTCAAAGGTGAAAAACTAAGAAATAGTAAAGATTTCTAGACGAACGCTGAGTTCTATCAACTCAGCAGATTGAACAAACGATCGATTCTTGACCAACGTTTGCAGTGTTTTGTCACAGTTGCTTTTTGTGACAGTTGTTATATTAGTCTTGTTTGTATAAATTCTAAACCTATAAGATTCATGAAATATATTTCTCTTGTAGGAAATAAAATGGGAAACAGATTTATAAATGTAAATCGATAAGTCTAGCCGATCCGATCCCAGACAGAGGTAAAAGAAAAGATATTTTTATAGTAACAGGTGGAATTTTGTTTTTATCAAATTATGAAATCGGTTTTGGAAATTCTGGATAAATTTTTTAGATTATGCTCTTGGGTAAGAATCACCTACAAGTACTCGTAGTGCAAGAAATGTATGATATTGGAGGTGTTCATATTTAGCGCAATATTGAGGTATTTGATTCACACATAAATAAAGCTTCACTATTTATAATTTATTCCACAGTTGAAACTATACAGTGAAACCTAACGCCCCGGGGTGAATAATTTTTCTCTAAAACTCCACAACAAGGTAGTACCTATTACCTAAAATCACGTGAAGAAAGATTATCAGAAGAAAAGTGAGATGAAAATATCCACAGATTTAAACTAAATATCGCCTAAACAGATGACCGGAAATTGAATAAAATACAAAGGGAACTTAATTAATACAAGTGATAGAAACACGACGAAAATTGTCCCATGTAAAGGAAAAGCAGTTTAATCAAATGACACATCCACCATTCAGTTCAGATAAGAGGAAAGCAGGGAAATCTACCATAACGAGTCATTGGATAAAGGAACGAACGGGTGAAAGCGCTGACCTAAATAGACACAATAGACCACGAAGACAAGGGTTGACCATCTACTATAAATACAGGCAGAGATTTCAGCGCGAGCAGTCTTAATTCAGATTTCTGAGCGTAGACTACTCCTTTCCTTATACTTGTTACTTGTTGAAGAAATTACCGAGAAGAAGTCCTTCTCACCCACTTGCTTCTTGTTGAAGAAATTACCGAGAGCAAGTCCTTATTTTACCAACTTGCTACTTGTTGAAGAAATTACCGAGAGCAAGTCCTTATATTTCCAACTTGCTACTTGTTGAAGAAATTACCGAGAGCAAGCCCTTGCTAAATACTTGTTTCTTGTCGAAGAAATTACCGAGAACAAGTAATTCCTCGCTTCCGAAGATGCCACGAAAACCCCTCAAGCCGCAGCCCGTGCCCCGTAAATCAACTACGCAAACAGTACGCAAGTTGCAAATACCACCAGTCGCTCCTATTATTGTTCGCAAGTCAAGACGAGGCCGTCCGGCTCGCATCCGCCTTGTTGCCGCGCCAGACCCGAGCCCTACCGTCGCTCCTAGCCACCTTCACCCCGACGATGACCCGGAGGAACAGGAACCTGTCGCCCTGTTAACCCAAGGGGCCACCAATCCTACAGGTGAAGTAATTTTTCACAATCTCAATTTTGTAAATAAAAAGCTTAGATTGATCTTTATAAGTTTACTGCCTCTGAAAATTTTCTCGTTTTGTCTCAGGTATCCAGACTGCGTTCTTGAGGAGCCAGACGTACGACGATATCAGCAGTTCAAATACTTAACCCCGACTTTTAAATTATTCTTTGATTCAAAAGAAAAAGTCTCCGCAAATTTCACGACAATAACTTTTAAATAAAGGAAGGGTTTTTAAAATTTTAGAAAAGGTCAAAAGTCTCAAAATTCACAAAGAAAGAAATCAAATCAAAATTCAGAAAAATTCAAACGAATTGAAAAATGTTCAATTCATTTTCAAAACCACGAAATCCACAAAATTTGAGCATTCGAGAAATCAAGGAAATCAGGGTATACTTTTAGTGTATTTTTTAACAAAAAATACACTATTGAGGACGACATCACTTTTCGAAAATCACCCAAACTCATCAAATGTCCACCGATCATGACCCCCAGATCACGAAAAAGTGGTTTTCCAAAATTCACCTGCCCACGATATATATATATATATTTATATATTTATATATACTTGGCCAACTATCAAAGTGAGGACCAACTGTTCTACCCATCAAGTGAGGACCACCAGAAGAAAGCATTCTACAGGCATAGTAAATGTTCTGATTGTTAAATCTTGAGATGGGCGATAGATGGCTGGAGAGTATACGCAGGGAAAATAGAACAGAGCCAAGTTATAATTTTCATGTATATAGGAACATAGTGAGGACAGTTTGCGTGAATATCAAAGTGAGGTCGGTATATTTATTTATGCTCTCCGCATTTAATGAGGTCCGTATATTACATGATTCGTAGAAAGTGAGACCCAGCACTGTTGCCAGATGCCAAGCATAGCGCTTTAGTATGATACACTGAAACACAGTATGACCTGCCGCAGCAGGTTGGCTCCGCATCGGCAGAACCGTGATGTCACTTGTTCTAAAAAATCATCTACGAATCTAATGTAAATAACGTCTGCTTTATCACAAAATACCCAGAGGTGGGTTACTATTTTGAATAAATCTATTTTAAATACCTACTTAAGATAGAATAAACCTATTTGAAATAAATCTATTTAAAATGAAAATAACACAAACATAATCATCAGCGATAGCGCACAAGAGAGTCAAATCTTACAGTCTTTTTCTTTTGATATTCGTCTTTTGTTTTTCCTAATTTGTGAAATGCTTTTCCCATTTATCAAACGTCAGTGCGTGATGTTTCAATTGAAACTCCAAACCAGAAGTCTTAACTTTTGAGATACAAGGTGGTGAAGTTTATGGAAAATAAATAATTTTTTACATAATATCTGTAATACCGCTCTCTAGATATATTATTCAAATTTCGTACACCGGTATTACGCTTCAAGAGGCATTTTTTCGTGTACTACATTTCATTTTATTTCTACTGGTGACGATCGTTTTTTTTTATTTATTTTTTTCATCAAAGCATTTTTAACGATAATCTTGCGACCATGGAGAGAAATAGATTTTATTTTTTTAGGCGGAAAGCGTGCATCGATCTGAAAAAATCAAGTAATCAAATTTGCTTAGAAAGGAATGGGCATTTCAAAAATGAATCTATAAAAAAAAAATCAGTGGCGTATGGCGTATGTACCATCAATGTTTATCAATGTCTGCCAAATTATGCAGGTAAAATTCTGCACGAACGTCACTGCTGGAAATAAAATGAAATGGAGGACATGAAAAAATGCCTCTTGATGCATAATACCTTCCTGCATGTATACGAAATTTCATTGAAATATCTAGAGCGGTAGGTATTAAAGATATAAAAAAATTAATTATTTTTCATAAACTTTACCACTCTGTATCTCAAAAGTTAAGACTTTTAAGACACACGTTCTCCTGAAGTTTTTTTTTTAACTTACCAAAAAAAATACCCCCTATAAATATTAAGATTTAATTAGGGAACACCGTATATACAGGGTGTTCGGTAATGGGCCAGCCAAAATTAAACACATGTATAAAATCGTGTTTTAAACATAAGAAAAGAATAACGTTTTTTTCAGATATCGGGCTTCGTTGGGAAATATTTCAAAAAAATGTAAAACTAAGGCAGCTCTGAAATTTAAAATAAATCATCCCGATCTGAAAAACGTTTTTCTTTTTTATGTTTCAAATACGATTTTATACATGACGTTTGGTCTGGACTGGCCCGTTACCGAACATCCTGTGAATAATATTTATTTCTGGATAACATAATGGTCTTATATCTTTACTGAAATTTGACTTGTGTAACCATGCACGAGCGGGACTTGTCATTAATAAAATAAATAACAGAGTTAACTAGTTGTATTTCGTCTAATAGTAATAAGTAATTATTACAGTGATAAATGGAAAAGGTGCACTTATGTAAATAACAATAATAAGGGAAAGTCCGTACATGGGGATACAATGGATAATTGCCAATACTATGGACAATTTCCAATAACGGAGGAGACAAATGCAGGCCGCGGGGTAAAAACTAGAAAACCCCGATGCGTCAGACTGCTTAGAAATCTCATGGAACATGGAATACCTACTTCATAACTACGGATACGGACTACTACTTACACTACGGGACGGGTGGTTCGAATGGTCTTGGCTTGGGCCCTAGTCGGTGGGGCAGCGGCGTGAAATGTCTGGCACTACCGATCGATGAAATCAGGAGTGAATGAATACCAGCTGGTAGTGTCGCTAATATTTTATACTTGTCATATTCTCAATAGCCAATGTCCTACTCTCTAATGTTTCAACCTTATACTATTAAATAAAATATTATCATAATAAATAAATATTTATTATATTGTCTAAGGTTTCAACAAACTGTTACTAGAAATTAATTGGAAATAAATGTGGCGGAATTGGCGGGAGCAGCATTCTACTCTGTAGCATCTACAGTCTACACTGTACAATGAAAATTTATTAAATTAAATTTAAATTATTTCTACTACATTAACTTGGATATAATAGAAAAATAATCTATAAAAAAAAATTGAGAGATAACTTCCTTAACTCGGGTTGAGTTTGTAGAAAAAATCGTCTCCATCAAGATAAATAAAACATAATTTCTCGGGTTTTATTTTATTACTGAAATTAGGTACAATCATTTTCAGTTTTTATTTTTCTTACTATGTTGCTTAAAAATAATCAATAATTATTATTGTTTGGTAAAAGATTATTACATCCACTTTTAATTTGTTATGTTTTGTATTTATTTGTAAATTCTTTTAGTAAGATACCTATTAAACTTTATTTACTATGTATAAGTATTTCTAATTTATTAACTTTTTTTGTAAAAGATAACACTTTGATTTCTTATCTGATTATTTATCATTTTAATTTTTTAGTAAAATATTAAACTTAAATTTACTGTTTCTTATTTGTGTATTTATAATAAACTGTTTTGCTATACCTATGCTTGCTTTTATTCATCTGTTTATTGTACCTACGAATCCACTAACGAAGGACAGAACTATTTTCCAATTTTACGATACAAAAAAGAAAATTGATTGAAATATAAAATGGAAAATGGTCATGTCCTTCGTTAGTGGATTCGTAGGTACAATAAACAAATGAATAAAAGCAAGCATAGGTATAGCAAAACAGTTTATTATAAATACACAAATAAGAAACAGTAAATTTAAGTTTAATATTTTACTAAAAAATTAAAATGATAAATAATCAGATAAGAAAATCCACTAACGAAGGACAGGACCATTTTCCATTTTATATTTCAATTTCAAATACCAATTTTCTTTTTTGTATCGTAAAATTGGAAAATCTGAAAGTATTTTGTATTTTCCATTTTAAATAGTTTATCAGAAAGCATTTTGTTCTTTCTATTTTAAAAACATTTTGAAAACCATTTTACCCATCTCTGAAAATACCATCAACATAAAAGATGAAATTCTGAAAATTTTACAAGTTTGGGTTTAGGTTGCTACGATATTTAACTGCAATAATTATACATTTCCAGATAATATTGCCCAATTTTGGTCACAGAAAATAAGAAACAACCTGGTCTGATCATTTCTATAAAATGTGGTTTTAAAGCTCGCCTAAATTCAATAAAAGTAAAATGGACGACATTTGAGGCTAATCCAAACCCGTCGATTTTTGTTTTCAGATTATAATTTTTTACAGGGGTAGTTACCACTCTGGAATTTTGAAACATTAAGGGGGTAGTGTGGTATGTCATTTGATAGGTAATAATATTATATTTTTTAATTAAAAATTAAATCTTCCTTCAGTTCCTTGTCTGCCTCATCCTGGCTTCTACTAAAATCATATTTATTCGAATAAGGTTTTCTCATGTTGAATTTCGTTTTCGTTTCTAAGGAAACGAGTGATCTCGTGTCTGTTCTAGATTAACTTATAATAAATTGATCAAATTGTTGACTGATTAATTAAATATGTAGATTATTTGGAACAGCAGTCGATAATGAAATTACTATTTTTTCTCAAAACCCAAGCTTTCAAACTTTATTTTAGTTCTTCTTCAGGGGTAGGAAAGTGCATGAGGTCTAATAACTTGTTAATAATGATGGACATTTTTTGAATAAACAACAGCTGTTACAAATCTTCTCTGTTCCTGTATAAACCATATACAGGGTGTCCGGTAAGTACCTCCTAATCTCTCGGGAGCATACAGGAGAGGTCAAAAAAAACCTAGTCTGTCATAAAAAAAAATTTCCTAAAGTGTCCCCAAACGGAGATATGGAGCCCTAAAAGGGTGCCCCGCAATTTACTTTTTTGGCTCTAACTTTTGAACCGACCTGTATATTTTGATGAAATTTTTATTTTTCATAGAGGCCATAAAGACTCATTAAGCTATATCAGAGTAGATGTTTGACGTCCTCAAGGAAGTCAGGAACGGTTTTACCACCACACTCATTGTGTCAAAGTTTTGACAGGTGTCATTTTAGAGAGCTGAAAACTTATTTTTTAAATACGCTGGTCATTCATCTTCACAAAAGGTACTCTTAATTTATTTCGATAAAACTAGCGGTTCTCAAGATAAATCGACTTTTATGCGAATTTTGACCAAGTTCCGTCAATAGCAATCCATTATTATGTAGGTAGGTTTATCAACAAGAACCTGATTTTTACCTGTTTGTGTTTCGCATTAGTAACTTTTGAGTGTTTCGCATACCTAAAAACCGATTTATCTCGAAAACCGTCAGTTTTACCGAAATAAATTAAGAGCACCTTTTTTAAAGATGAAGTATTAGACTATTCGAAAAAATAGTTTTTAGCTCTGTAAAGTGACACCTGTCAAAATTTTGACTCAACGAGTATGATGGTAAGTCCGTTCCTGACTTCCCTGACGACGGCAAACATCGACTTTAATATGGCCTGATGGCTCTTTGTGGCCTCTATAAAGTATTTAAATTTCATCCAATTATACAGGTCGGTTCAAAAGTTAGAGCCAAAAAAGTAAATTGCGGGGCACCCTTTTAGGGCTCCATATCTCCGTTTGGGGACACTTTAAGAATTTTTTTTTATGACAGACTAGGTTTTTTTTGACCTCCCCTGTATGCTCCCGAGAGATTAGGAGGTACTTACCGGACACCCTGTATAATAAAACATTTCAAAGGTTTGTCTAAAAGTTTTTAAAAAAATTCCAAATCTATTTTACGTTTTAATATGTTTTCCTAATCTTTTTTTTTTGGGAAAATATATAAGAACGTAAAATAGATTTGGAATTGTTTTAAAAACTTAGGCTGCCATTTAATAAAAATCAAGATGGCGGCCTTAGACAAACGCCAGTCTCACAAAACAAATGAAACTCAAATCAACGTATGGGTATTTATGTGTAATTCAACATCAACCCTACCAAATGTCAAATCTAAATGTCAAACCCCCTCTGCGTAATCACGCTTGGTGCAATACTTTTTACGCATCCTGCATAGGTAAACAATGATTGGTTTGTTCATGCAGGCTGTTTTTTTTTAATATTGTTCAGTATTCTGTAGAATTATACACCGTGTTTTATATTAAGTCGGCACTATTGCTAACTTCGTTATTATTTAACCTAGAAAGTCGGTTAAATTAGCAAACTAGTAGTATTTTTTCTCCTGAATAAAATGGCGAAAACAGAAAAACAATTGAACATCGCGTTTTCGAGATATTTAAAAAAATGTAACTTTTTTAATGGAACAACCTATATATTTTTGGATGGATCGGTTGCAAATTTTTTTTAAAGGAAAAAGTCTCTATGCACTATGTTCCTAAAATAATAAATTCATTAATTATTCATTATTTTATACTCCCAAAGTAGGCTGCGATTTAGTGTACCTACCTACGTAATGTAAGGTAAAAAAATATATCGTCCTCAATAGTGTATTTTTCAATAAAAAAATACACAAAAAAAGGAGTTGTTATATTGAAAAGGATTTAATTTTAAATAAACAAATAACAGAACTTGTCTGTGTTTTAAATTAAGTCGGCACTATTGCTAACTTCGTTATTATTTGAGCTAGAAAGTCGGGTAAATTAGCAAACTAGTAGTATTTTTTCTCCTGAATAAAACGATGAAAACAGGAAAACAATTGAACATCGCGTTTTTGATATATTTAAAAAAATGGATATTTTTTATAGAACACCCTGTATATTTTTAGATGGATCGGTTGCAAAGTTTTTTTTAAAGGAAAAATTCTCTATGCACTATGATCCTAAAATAATAAAATTGTACACACAAACAAGTTCTGTTATTTGTTTATGTAAAATTAAATCCTTTTCAAGGTAACAACTCTTATTTTTAGTGTATTTTTTTATTGAAAAATACACTATTGAGGACGACATAGTTTTTTTACCTTACATTACGTAGGTACACTAAATTACAATAATTGTCGCAGCCTACTTTGGGAGTAATAAAATAATGAATAATTAATGAATTTATTATTTTAGGATCATAGTGTATAAAGACTTTTCCCTTTAAAAAAAAATTTGCAACCGATCCATCTAAAAATATACAGGCTGTTCCATTAAAAAAATTACATTTTTTTAAATATCTCAAAAACGCGATGTTCAATTGTTTTTCTGCTTTCGCCATTTTATTCACCGGCAAAAATACTACTAGTTTGCTAATTTAACCGACTTTCTAGGTTAAATAATAAAGAAGTTAGCAATAGTGCCGACTTAATATAAAACACGGTGTATTCTTATGGCAGTTTTACTTCATAAAAATCGAAACTCCCAATTATTATGAAAGTTTCAAAATGGGCCGTGTAAGTGTAATTTCAAAATTTCTTTAGCATCTAATTTTTTCACATCTTTGAAAAATCTCATAAAAAAACTATGAAAAGAAAATATATTTTTATCTCAATAAAGTCAATATTATTATTATTATTAACTATCGATTCATGGGTATAGGTATCGTATATGTGGTGGTGTGAGTCTTACAACGGGTATTATAAAGGCTCATTAAGTTAACGGGAAGATTTCTGGAGCCGTTTCTAGAAAAAGTAGCCATTGGCCATAGGTGGAAAATATAGCAATTCAGTGACTCTTGGCATGAAAGGGATTACAAAAATGTTAATAAAAGTAATTTGACGTCGATATTAGCGTTGTATCAGAAATATTCCCGTTAGTTTAATGGGCCTTTAGAATACTGATGGCTGCGCCAGAGTCTGGCATAAATTCAGTATTTGTAAAATAATTAACTTTCGAGACAAATCCAAAATTTTCGAAAGTACGGAAAACACTCGATTTTAGTTTTAAATTGTCGTCACCTTTTTTCATACAACCCCCTCAACGGGGATGATTACCCCTCTTAAACTTTCAAACAAGAAAGCAACTTGAACAGAAACCATGAAATTCTTGGATTTTGAAGGTCAATTTTCATAATTTCTTTGCAAAATGAAAATTTTAATTACAAGTTAATTACCTGCATGCATACTGATACGAACGAGAATCGTATATTATTAGCCTTATAAAATAATATATTTCCGTGATAAATTTCATTTTTATCCTACCCCATAAGAAAATTGAACTTTCTCGACTGCATGCCCCCGGAGAAAGTGCCACTTTTCCTGCCTAGGCGGTAAAATTATTTTTATATTTTCACGCTAGAGGGCCACCCAATTGCAATTGAAATGCTATTTCCAGAGGGAACCAATAGCAAGCAAGCTAGCTGCACAGAATAGATTAGTCTAATTCTGTGCTAGCTGTATGTCAATCTGTCAATGTCAATAGACCAGCAAGACCCAGCAAATTAAAAATTAATTATTGAAGATTTGATGATTTAAACTTACTGATGTCAAATTTATCCAAACAAGGAATTTCGTTCAATAATACTTGTAATATTCAAAATCTTCACTATTAATGTTATCTATAAATAAATAAATAAATAAAAAAATAAATTACTGATTGTAATTTAACTAATCTACGATTACTGATACTAATGTATTAAGCAAACATAAATGTAGGTATTCAATAAATTTTCTTTCAAAACAAATTTTTTTCAAAAAAAAAATAAAATTATTATTGTTATTATTTTGTGTAGGATAAAAAATTATGTGTAAACCACGGCGGTAAAGTGTCTTTTCAGGCCTCAAGAAGTGGCCAGCCTCGGCTGCGCCTCGCCTGGCCATATCTTCTTGAGGCCTGAAAAGTGCCACTTTACCGCCTAGGTATACAATATACTATTATCATACCTATCATGCAGGTTATAATGTAACCTTTTGTAGTAGATATTTAAATTTTACAACTAAAGCTCTCGCAAACAATAATACAAAAATATAAATATTGCTGAATAGAGCATTTAATTACGTATCAAATGACATATCCACATATAAACCGACCCCGTTTAGGTATACATTTGAAAATTTCAGAGGGGAACTACCCCTTCTTAGGGGTGCAAGATTAATAGGAGGGGGCTGCAAAAAAAATTGAAAACAATAATAGAGGAGTTTTTGGATTTAGAGTCACATTTTATAAAAATGATTAGCCCAAGTTGTATCTTATTTTTTGTCACTAATATGTAAAATATGTAAAATTTTCAGATTTTAATATTTTATGTTGCGGTATTCTGTGATAAAGCAGATGGTATTTACACGGGATTAAATGGGCAGGACTGTTTTTTTGTAACAAGTAACGTCACGGTTCTGTCGAAGTGGAGCCAACCTGCGTCCGGACATACCGTGTTTCAGTGTATCGTGACTCGTGACTATGAATATTACTTGAAAGATTACAAATAAATAGTAGGTACCTATGATGTAAGTCTACCTATTTTCTTCATTTCTCAATAGAATCTCTTTCAATTGGCAATATTATTTAAAGAAAATTTGGTTCCAAATGAAAAAAAGGCAGAAAAAGCCTCTTAAGGTTCCCTAAAAGGACCTTTGTTTTTATAAATTTCTTTTATCAGTCAAATATTTAATAATTGAGTTCCAGTTACCTACTTATCGCATCAACAAGCACGCGCAAATCTTCCTAGCCTTTACATCTTTCAATAGATAAGTTTCAGTATTATAAGTAAAAAATAGGTAGGTACATACTTACACTTAAAATGTCTACAAAAATCTTACAATCATGTACCTTTTGTTAGCTTTCAAATTGATTTTTTATTCAGATACTGAAATGAAAGCCCGGCAATAATTGTACAGATCTAATAATTATATTTTTGACAGTTCAATTATTCGGCTTAACTTAATTTTAGTGAGTAATTTCGATGGATGTTCCGTGTGTATTTTAAGTTCCAGTTCATTATGTTTCACTTATACGTACCTAAAAGTCCAATTTTTTTTAATACTCATTTCATTACGTTACCTTAAGCCGTAAGTAGGTACCCTAAACATACTAAATAATGAAAGGTTGACTTACATTTTGGAATAGTTTTCTTCAAAATTTTTTATTTCATTGTAATTTTGTTGGGAATTAATACGAAATTGACTACATTTAGATATGTTTATCTGTGCATATTTATTTAAAATTTTACTAGGGACGGTTTAAAGAATGTTTTATCTCGTGTCTAACTTATCGAAAGAGAGAACATATTAATTTATTACGCGAATAATTAAATGTAGATAGGTAGGTAGGTACACATAAATTAATAAACCACCAATAAAAAATTGTAGGTACCTACTTATTCTACTTGGGTATTATGATTTTACGTTGCAACGCTTGATAATAATTATTGTACCTACTAAAGAATTTAAAAAGTAAAGAAAACGCGTATTGGTAGATAGTAGAGGTAAGTATGCCTACCTATTAAAATAATGTACTTTTAATTGTTTCCAGTTATTCTATAAGTAGGTATTAATAATTGAAAAAAAGATTTCACATTTTGGCTTGATTTGAGCATAGTTCACGTTATGTTTTATAATTTTTTCTGTGATTTAACAATAGTAATTTAAAAACAACTAAAATTATTTAAAAATAGTATGGTTAAAAAGTAAAAATGGTTCAAGGAATACAATACATTATAGTCATGAAACTGCTCGTCAAAAAACATCGTACTACTTCGTCAAAAAGCGAGAGAATAAGCTACCTATTATAGTTGTCTAGACCGCCGGGGGAAGCTCCGGAGGAACGATTCCTACGAACTCGAGAACGCCAAGGTCAAATATGGATTTATTGAATCCCAGCGATATACGTTATGATGGTTGTACGCAGAGCGATAAGTGAGGACCAGCTGCGTTGCCGAGTCTCCGGTCCTCACTTCTACTGTAGTCCGTTTAACGACTATACACGTATTCAGAATATACATCTTACCGGCACGCCACCCACGGTCCTCCTCTGAACTAAAATATACAAATTTTACCGTATCATTCATCAAGTGAGGTCCAGTCAATTATGTCTAATTTGCATTTTACAGGCCAGTAACAGTCACTGTGGAAGATCTGAAGGCGTTTACAAAGTGGGGTCCGTATATTGGACCTCACTTTGTCGCGGACCTCACTTCAACCGTATTTTTTGTGTGGATGGAGCTCACAGTGATAGAAAGGAATATATATATATATATTTATATATATATATTTACGGTACAATTCAGGCTCCGGCCATGTAATTTTTGCGGTTTACTGGGACTCCGGCGTCACCCGGCGTCCGATATACGGATCCCCAGTGACATCTTCAATTTAAAACTGCCAAACGGTTCCTCAGGTGATGTGTAACTAGTTTTCATCGAAAAATCGGGGAGCCTGACTAAATCCATTATCTGATTGCCGTATAAGTTGTAGTTCATCGTGTATTTAGATAGAGGCGCTGCATACGATTGAGTGTATATACAAGTGGGAACCCAGAACGGTTTACTCGGCACTTGTATAAAATGTTTTAAGTAGAAAGGGTTACCTGGCACCGTTTATAAATGATACTTGGAGGATCACTGGGCGCTGTTTATAAAAATGATACTTTCAGGTTTACTCGAAGTAAATCAGTTCATTCATACAAACACGACTATTAGCTCCTAAAACAAATAAAAAAATTACCCACAGTCTACCCATATAATGCTCTTCAATTATAGGAAAACACCGATGAGGTAATATGGTTGATATGAAAATTAATCTCTTTTATATTCAGTTTTAGATTTAAATCAACATAATTATATAACATACAATTATGTACCTACCTAATTTTTAAAGGGCCATGTTAATAATTCAGATCAGTAGGTATGGCCAGTCGCACGTCACTACAATTTTTACATTATTATACATTATTTCATTTTTCTTATAGTTTCATAATTTGTGGTTCTTTTCTTTTGTGGAAAAGTACTTTAGGATCGAAGTAAAACTTGCACAGAAGAATGATTTCTTTGTTTCACGCGTTCTCATAAGGCGACTGTCACTCTATTGGGCTATTCGAGTAGGGTAAGGAATAATTTTAAAAAATCGTCCAATAATTAATGGGCCATCTAAATGGTAATTACAGTTATGGCGAAGCAAATATCTCCCTATTACTACTGATGATTTCCCTAGTACTATGATCTTCCACACTATCTCCTAGTAGTTACCTATCTACATAGAATGCCTGAGTGCGACTGGCCACTGATCTGAATAATGACCAAAAAATGTATTTTCGAATATACAAGGTGTTTCTAAAAGAAGTACCGCAAGTTGGAGGGCGTATAGATGAAGCTTAGATATTAAGAAAATTCAAATAATTTTTTTTCCGAAAATGTTTTTCAACCGAGACACAGGGTGTCGAAAAAATTTATTATTATAAGTTTTTGACGATATCTTAGGAACTGTTTGAGATACAGAACCCAGCTTTTGTACACATCTTGTCATTAATATTATCTACGTAAAGAGGGCAAATTAAAAAATATATACGTGGCAGTGAAACAATTGCATAAAAAATATCAAAAACACTGTGTTAAAAGGGCTATTAGCCCTGGTGTTATTAATAGTTATACAAGGTGTCGCTAAAAGGTACCACCCACACTCGACCACAGATTCCTGAGTAAAAAATATGACGATTTAACCGAAATTATCCATGTCCAAAAAGGCACCCTTTTCGAGATGCATACCATAAAAGGAGGTCAACTATAGCGGGTAATATTAGTTTTACAAACATTAACGTACCGGGTGTTCCTGTTTTTGATGTCACGCGTTACTTTTTACTACGGAACTTTTTTGTCGTCAAGTTATTACTTCCGAGACCCGGCGTATTTATTATGTGATTATCCCCGATTCTAGCCAGACCGCACTCGCAAATTCGATTTTTAGTGCCGTTTTTTTTTAGTCAATCATGCATTTGCAAAGCAAATCAATACCTTCCTGGTGTTACTATTGGTACGTCCTCCACCCCTATATAGGTGCCTTAGTGAAACTGTAGGATACCCGGATGGTTGATACCCTAATAGGATAATGACCAAAAAATTTATTGGGGAGCCCTGCATATTATTACATTTTCATATTTTCTGATAAAAAGTGAATTAAAAAGAATCACACTGTGTGTGTTTAAAATAATGATTGTGAGTTATAAACAAGTGAAAATCGTCATTTTTCGATTTTCAAAACAATTCACACCAAAAACGGCTCAAGATTTGGGAAAATGTCTTACATGTTCCTATCTTAACTTTTCGTATCGTTTATAGTGTGTAGTTGAAATTTTTATACAGGGTGATGACAAATCTGATAAATTTCAATTTCATTCACACAATGGGATACCACATGAAAACTTAAACCAGGGACATGTAAGCCATTTTCCTATATCTTGAGCCATTTCCACTGTAACTTGCTTTGAAAATGTAAGAATGATGGCTCTCCTAAGCTGCAAAACAACAAGTTAATATAGGGTGTAATTTTTAAATGCCATTCCTCATGGCCAGTCTTAATAAGAAATTCTTTATATACAGTGCGCGAGAAAAGTAAGGAATAAATTCGATAAAACGGAGAGGGCTGTTTTTTGAAAAAATAAAAAAGCAGGTCGATTTTGTTTTCGAGTTGTTCAACTTTTGACATAATATTGGGGTATACAGGGTGATGCGCGTAAAAGTGGTGACGTCATCGGCATTATTTTTAAATAGCAACCCTTATTTTTTATTGCATTTTTTGATACTTCATTTAATTGCCAGTATATGGTAATGTAATCATTTTGTTACCCTTAACGACGAAATTTCTGTGAAAATAACTTAATTTGGAGAGATTCAATTTAATAGACAGATTTAATAGATTTATTAATTTAATTTAATTTAACAGATTTAATTTAATAGACTTAATTAAATAGACAGATCTTATAAAATTACCATGGAAACAGTCATTTTTATTTAATTTCATTTTTATTTTTATTGTTAATGTACCGATTTTCACATCAGTAAAAAGTGCACAATTTCGACTCACAAGCTGTTTTCTCAAAAATTTCCTTATTTAAGGTTACAAATTGATTACATTACCATACTGGCAATTAAATGAAGTATCAAAAAATGGAATAAAAAATAAGGGTTGCTATTTAAAAATAATGCCGATGACGTCACCACCTTTTCGCGCATCACCCTGTATACCCCAATATTATGTCAAAAGTTGAACAACTCAAAAACAAAATCGACCTGTTATTTTATTTTTTCAATAAAACACCGCTTTTCGTTTTATCGAATTTATTCCTTACTTTTCTCGCGCACTGTATGTAGTTTAGAAGTTGTTAACGCTTACGTGTCATTTCAATAATTTAAGTTGAATCTGGCAATAATGTGCTTTTTATCTAAATACTGGAGAACATAAACAGTCCAAGCAAATTATTGGTTATTACCTATCTGAATAATTATTGAAAGTCTCATTTTAAGCTTTCATTTTTTATTTCATTTTTTTCAATCACATCACCTTTCTTATAATTAATTTTGTGTCTTAAAACTGCCACTCAAACTCAATACTTTTCCACTAAAAATTGAAATCGGGAGACTTCAATAAATACATAGATACTAACAAAAAATAAAAAAAAAAATAAATTTAGATTTTCATCTAAATATCATCAATACTTATAGGGAAGCATTAATGAAGTACTTTGTCAAATTTCAGGTTACCATTCCTTAGCCAATTTTATTTTTATATAAGAAGGTTCAATAAACAAAATGTCCGAAATAGCTTAATTTTGACAGTGCAGTGTGTTGACATTTATGAGAAAATTCCTCTTCATTCTCTCTCTCTCCTTTACGAAATTGTAACATTCTGTCTTGATAAGACAACCGAAAACGAAAGTAGAACATGCTAGGCGATAGGTTGCTAGGTGGTTGCTAGCTATGAAAAACTTTCGTGCCCTGGACGGAAAAGTAGAAATGTCAGTTTGATTAACGTTTATTTAGATGGAAAATTAAATGTAAAACTGCAATAAAGATTTACTGGAATTTGCAGCTTCTTGAATGAAATTCATTTTGAACTAAACTACGATCAAAGATTCTAAAATTATAGCGGTACACAGTTTTAAACTTGACAGTGTCATAAATTAATAACTTAAAACTATCGTTACTATGGTAATGTTAAAAACATGGCACCTTATAATAATTCCATTGTTATCACTGAATCGTATTATTTTACTCATTTCTTCTTATGGTGCTCTTTCAGGTGCTCGGAGTACTTTCGTAGCTTGTAATGTAATAGTTATTTACATTACAAGCTACGAAAGTTCACTTTTAGGTGTGAGGTGTTATTTAAATAGCCGAGGCGAAGCGTAGCGTAGCTGAGGATATTTAAAAACTCCGAGCACCTGAAAGAGCTTTCGTAGCGTGTAATGTATTAAACTTTTCATTCTCCCCTTGCCATATTGAACCACGGATTAAGAAGAAATGAGAAAAATAATACGATTCAGTGATAACAATGGAATTATTATAAGGTGCCATGTTTTTAACATTACCATAGTAACGATAGTTTTAAGTTATTAATTTATGACACTGTCAAGTTTAAAACTCTGTACCGCTATAATTTTAGAATCTTTGATCGTAATTTAGTTCAAAATGAATTTCATTCAAGAAGCTGCAAATTCCAGTAAATCTTTCTGGAACATACAATTATAATTATTTGTATGTTCCAGAAAGTTTTACTGGAATTTTTTATTGTAGTTTTACATTTTTTAATTTTCCATCTAAATAAACGTTAATCAAACTGACATTTCTACTTTTCCGTCCAGGGCACGAAAGTTTTTCATAGCTAGCAACCACCTAGCAACCTATCACCTAGCATTTTTTACTTTCGCTTTCGGTTGCCTTATCAAGACAGAAAGTTACAATTTCGTAAAGGGGAGAATGAAAATAACTATTTTTTGTAATAATAACTTTGGTACCAACCAAGATATATTTGAAGGGGTAAGAAGCAAAAGGGTTTAAGTAACATAATTTAGAAACTGAGAACAGAGCCATCAAAGTCTGCTGGTTTTTAAAAAATCTGTGATATTTATTTCATTCTCCCCTTTACGAAAGTGTAACTTTCTATCTTGATAAGACAACCGAAAGCGAGAGTAAAACATCCTAGGTGATAGGTTGCTAGGTGGTTGCTAGCTATGAAAAACTTTCGTGGCCCGGGACAAAAAAGTAGGAAATGTCAGTTTGATTAACGTTTATTTAGATGGAAAATTGAATGTAAAACTACAATAAAAAATTCCCAGTAAATCTTTCTGGAACAAACAAATAATTACTATTGTATGTTCCAGAAAGATTTACTGGAATTTGCAGCTTCTTGAATGAAATTCATTTTGAACTAAACTACGATCAAAGATTCTAAAATTATAGCGGTACAGAGTTTTAAACTTGACAGTGTCATAAATTAATAATTTAAAACTATCGTTACTATGGTAATGTTAAAAATATGGCACGTTATTGTCAAGTAGGCACAAATGCCGGAATAATTTAATATTGATATTTCATAATAATTACAGAACGTCACAGCAAGCAAGTAATTCAGGTCAGGTCAACATGATTGTTGTTGTAATAGTTGATATTTCAAAATTATTAATAAAAGCTAACTTGCAAGCTTGATACAAAATTGGGGAAAATAGGTGATTGACTTGCTGACTCAATCAGAAAAGTTTAAATAAAAGAATTGACTCTCCAATTGCAGGGGGCTCTCCGTCTCCGCTCGCGGAGGGAGTAAGTGGCCCGCACTCTGCGAGCCAAAGTGAATCTGGCATTCCGCTAGTTAAGCGGGTATACTGGGCAATAAGGGCAAGTACCATTTCAGTGCGTTTAGTGAAGTGAGTACAAAAGTGTCCCTCAAGAGTCTACCCCCAAAAAATCGGAAAAGCTGAGCTCACTCCGTAGACCGACTCTGGGTCTTCTGACATGTAAGTACCTCTTTTTGGGTGTACCAAATTATAGTAGGTGAGAGATATTTGATTGGCGAGTTTTTCATAAACTGTTGTGTACTAGGGCTCCACAGGTTTGAGTCATTGTAGGTGTATGTAAACATTGTTGATTCTAACATTTCATATTTTATGTAATAAATTAGGTGTTTTTTAAAGAATACCATTTCTTTTACCCCTAACCCCCCTTTAATTCGCGACATATGGCGGAGGCACCGCCTTCGCGGTGTGACATTATAATAATTCCATTGTTATCACTGAATCGTATTATTTTACTCATTTCTTCTTAATCCGTGGTTCAATATGGCAAGGGGAGAATGAAAAGTTTAATACATTACACGCTACGAAAGCTCTTTCAGGTGCTCGGAGTTTTTAAATATCCTCGGCTACGCTACGCTTCGCCTCGGCTATTCAAATACTCCTCGCACCTAAAAGTGAACTTTCGTAGCTTGTAATGTAAATAACTATTTTTTAGTCATATTTTGGGAAGTAATAGGATAGGGGCCAAATATTTTTTTAAATATTACACTCTCATAGCAGTGTTAGGCATTTTTTGAAAAAATGTAACTTATACTCCTTTGCTTATAAGCAATTTTATAACCAGAAAATCAGTTGTATCTCTTTACCACCAAATAAATTGTAGTATTAACTTTGTAAATTGAAACATAAGTCGTTTTAAAGGAAAATGTTATATTTATACCCTTTTGCTTCTTACCCCTTCATTTGTAAAACCTGTTGATTTTTGACATTTTTTCTAAAATACCACGTATACGACTGGAAAAATTGGATTTCTTACTATATCATTTTAGGTTTCAAACGAAGCTCAACTTTTTATGAAGAATAACTTTTTTCACTAAAATGGATAATAATAGCTATTTATGATAATATTAAAAGTGAAGTTTTATCTTGTGAGTGGAAAGGTTTGTGAAATGAGCGAAGCGTAGCGGATCGAATTGAACAATTTCACGAACAAAATAAAATCACTTTTAAGACGAATATCATACAATGGTTTTTGTAAAACTGCTCTATTTTGATAATAAAATAGATGAATTTAGAATGACACTGAACTTCAAATTGCATTTTAAAATATTCAGATAAGTACAAGTGTACTTATCATAGCAACCATAGCAACCGTTGCCGACGCTATGGTTACTAACAAATGCGTATATACAAATAAAAAAGACGCTATAATAATTATTATTAATTGCAATTTCTGAACAATTATTATTGTCTTGTGTTCTTGACTAGGTATTTATTTTTTATTAATATGTGTGCCAGTAATAAAAAGAATATGAAAAAAATCTTATTACCTATCATTTTGTCTGATTTCATCATGAGAAAATGTAGTTTAAAAAGAGAATGTACAGAAAAAGCAGGTAGAAATATTTTTAACACTAGTGTTGAAAGTATTTTTAACACGCTTCCATGTAAACAATCACTTTTAACACTGTCAGCTGTCGTTAAAAGTGTGACTTTTAATGGTAGTTGTACAAAAAAAGTTTCCCATCTTACTCCTACTTACGTAGACACACTGCATAATAGGGATTATGAATGTGGCAAAATTACATTGAACAAAAAAAAGCATTAATATGAAAAAAAAGCATGTCTATTTTTTGGGCAAAAAAAAGTGCAATTTAGGAAGACTTTGAAATAATTTCATGTTTAAGATTGAATCTATAAAGATGTAAAATGACAGATTCCAATTGTTTCTAATTTTTTTTACAGATTAGTTTATCCCACGTATTATTTTTTTTTTAATCCTGCCTAAATTACGTACTTCTCACTTCCTTATAGGTATAAAAAAATAGAACAGTATTAGGTAATTATGTAGCACATTTGATTTATTAATAAGTTAGATATCTATTTCAGAAGTATAGATGTACCTAGAACAGAATTGAATAACAAACTGATTGGTCACACAGTATCAAGCAAAATAATCAAACCCAACGAGAAAGTAAAGTATACAAAGGCAAATACCAGAATATCATTTAACTTGTCTGTAAAGACAGGTGTTACTTTATCGTTCATAATGTCGTAACAATAAGCAATAAAACCCCCTTCACGGAGAGGGAGCGGAAGGGATGTAGCATTGACCCACAGGAATATGGATGCTCGGTTGACTGTTACACAGAACAAGGAACAGTATATAACGTAGCTGTATAAAATGGAGCTTAGGTAGACCTAGTATGAATCGGAGTTTGAGTTGTCCTACGTAGATAAATATATATTTATATATTTATATATTTCTCCAAAATCGCGAAATTTCGATTTTAAAAACGCTCCTGTGGCTTTATCTTTTAAGATTAGTGAACGAAATTTTGGGTCCTTGTAAAGCTTGGGAATGACGTTGGATTTTCGTTGAAAAACTTTCCAAAAGTCCCATCACTTCTACAGGGTGTCCCTTCAAAATTCCAGGTATCCGGTTTTTGTCATCTAATTTCAGGTCGCAGTTTTGAATCTAGGAGGCTGAAATTTTTGTGGGAGTAAGATATCTATAAAAACTGGTCTGGTATTGTACTTGAGCAAAATCGGTCGAGCCGTTTCAAAATGGCGGTCATTTTAATTTTTGAAAAATTTGCTAATATTTGAACCCCTGTATGAGCAAGATGGGAAAAAAACTTTGAAATCAAATTAACAGGATTTGAAGAAAATTATTGGAAATTTGAGTTAATGCAATAAAATTAGCATATTTTCCATTAATAAGCCAGTGTCGTGGGTAGGAAAAAGGGTGAAAATGTGTCAATTCTATAACCGTTTATGAGTCCATTTTTGAATAAGTTGAACCGAAATTTTCCATTTTTTTTTGCTTTAACATATAATTTGATGTCTTAGCTTCAATTCTCCTCGATTAATGTAGCACTTTAAATGAAAAACAAAAAAGTTTTTCGCTTGTGCAAAATTAGCTTGCACTTATTAAATCGATGAAATGGTTCGCAATTTCTTTTTTATTTTTTTTTCACATTCAATTATGAATGGTTCTGAAAATTAGAAGAGCAATCGCAACGACAATTAAATCACCTACATGCGGGTGAAAAAAGTATTCAAATTGGTCTTTTAATAACTAAGATATGACTAGTTTAAAAAATAAAATGTGTAGGATGAAGTATTGGACGTACTACATATACCTACTCGATCATCGCTACATATTCGAAAGGCACCTTTAGCTCAGTTAGTTAGGCAAGCGAACCCTTGTCTAAATAGTAAACTGTTGATGCGGGTTCGAAACCACGAGAGGGCTATTCTTTTTTTTTTGGTAGGTAGGTGGTTTTCCGCTTTTCCCCCCCAAAAAATCGGATTATTTTTTCATTATATTCATTATAAAAAAAAAATAGGAAGAAAATATTTATTATTGAATCGCATAAAAATACACTATTTCTGCGATTGATGCGCAAGAAGGTTTTTATTATCACGAGCCAGTAATTTGATTGGGAATTTTTTAGATGTACTGTCGAGTGAGGCAATATAGAAACAAGACAATCAAACAATTTCACAATGAAATTGTCCCGAAAATCATAAGTTCGAAATTGACCTTGTACTGATAACAGGACTACCACGAAGTTGGTGCATCCTTTCTCTCTACACACACACACATTATAATAGGGGAAAATATACTGAGCGGAGTCCGTCTTGTCCCATGGCCAGCAGGGTATGCAAGAAAATACGGCACGTTCAAAGTACGTGTATGGCATTCTCTTAGGGCTGAGAAGGGTCTGTGTATTGGCTTTTCGGTCAAGAATCGTTATCTCAGTACAGAAACAGGTCCGGGAGATTCGCGGTCTTGCCTCTGTATTTGAATTACTAAACAGTCATCTAATTAGCCACCGCCACCCATCCTGTCGTAAGGATACCAATCGAAACACATCGGGAAGCGCGGATTAAACCGCCTTCCAGTCTTCAAACAGGCAAAGATCGAAGCACCTGGCTATAACGCCTTGCTGCATCTTATTAGCTCGGGAGGATAAAATAAGACTCTGATATCCTACAACCGTCACAAGCTGACAACCTCGCTTCTGCAACGAATAACGCTCCAACACCAGGGGGTAAGAAAGTGAGAGTGCATGGTGCAAGCAATTGTAAAGGACAACAATAGGCCCATAAACCAACTCCAGGCACCAGACCCAATTCACACAAACAAATCCACAAAATAAACAAATCATAAAGCGACTGGGTTGTATTTGAACTGCAAGTAACAGGTTGTACCAACATAAAATTAGAATTTTTAATCTTGAAGAAATGAATTAAATAAATTGAATAATTAAATAAAATTGTAAATAAATAACTTAGAATTTAATAATCATTTTGAATTGTAAATAATTAAATTAGGAAAAGGCAGTAAACCAGGTGTTTTTGAAATTACGTTGTTTTATTTCCCATTCTCAACAAAATCTCTGCGACCCCATCTTTACGAACCACTGGGTGCTACAAGACGTCACACAACAAAAAGGGTCCTACCAAGAAAAAGGGGGAGGAAAATTCTAGAGATCACCAGGCAAAGGGGGGTTGGAGGTTACAACAGCTCTCATTACAAAAAAAATCGAACCAGATAAAGTTCATAAAGAACTTCCCACAGCCATTTCTCGTTCCCAGAGAAGTTAATTCAAAAATTTTATTGAATTGCATTGCTTCAAAATGAATCATCTAAAGATATTCTTCAGTTGGCCATAGAAATATTATTGCTGCCTGCTTGATTAAAAAAAATCGCCAAGTCTTAGTAGTGCCTATACCTACCTAAAAATGTGTAATAGGTATTGTAAAAAAAATTACAGTTTGATGTGATTATAAATTAGCGTGTAAAAACTGTTAGTTATTCTATATAAACTATTTTAAATGTTTTTATTTAGTCTGGTGATTTAAACAGTACCTATATTTAACTTACGTCAAGTATTTGGAACGTAGCCATCAGAAGTCTTCCATATCCATTCATAGTTTATAAAAACATTTTAAACGTTTTGTTTTAAGATATTGTTTAAAAAAAGTTATGTTAGAAAAATTGCAGTTAGAGATAATACAAAAAACAAATATCATGCCAAAAATATACAAAACACTTAAGACCAAGTGTTAAGCTAAAAAATAAATAGAGTAGATGTAAAAATAACATAACATATATACAAAAAACCAGGTAATAATGGGGATTGTTATCCTTTAAAAATCATCCTGTGAAATCTTAGAATCTCCTATAAAATATTCTCAATATTCAATAAAGTAAAGACGAGTTGATTTGCCATTAAATTATCCATATTCCTCCTTCTCCATTGATGCGAATCTAAAGACAAGGGCATAAGAGGTTTTATACACATTATTTGACAATCTAATCAAACAAATAGCTGTGGTAATATTTAATTATGAATTATGGGTTAATAAAATTGTAGATGATGATGTAATATAAGTGGAAGAAAACTTAAGGGAAATTTTCTAAAATATACAAGTTTCTCTCTTCTAAGACCTCTTCTAAGTCCGTCAAGCAAATTGATCTAATGAAATATTGAATGTAGGTACTTCTTTGTATACTAAAGGAATAATAATTCATTAGCTTGATCGACAATAATAATCAAAGGAGTTTGAAGACAAGTTAAAGGAGCTAGTTACAATAACTTGTCGCACTTTGTCGCAATCGCGAGAGTGAATAATATATTTTTTTAAGTTTATGGAAGTACCTAGCTATCAATGTTTAGTGATTAAGAATTATCATAAATCTCTATCGGCGAATTGTTTTTAGGGTCGTTCATTGAAAGTAAAAGAAGTTGTTGTATTACCGGTGAGACGTGGGAAGTTAAAATACGTCGTATTTTTAAGACACTCTAGTCACTTTGACGCGTAGCCTATCCTCGGTTTATCTTTTGTAAGCAACGGTTGAATTGAATGCGGTCAAGAAAAAGAACTATTATCTGACGCACGCGGACTTTAATGTCTGCACAAAATTTTGCAATCGATTTCAAACTAACTTCCCGAAGAACTAGAGACTAGAACTAGATCACAATGCAATACTAACTCGCTGTCTTATTTGTCTGTTTGTCTGTTTGGCAAAAACTTTGAAATATCCCGAGTGAAAATGAGAGAGTGCGAGCCAGCTACAGGGTAAGTGACAGTTCTGCAGCTTGAGCGCACAGCACTATACAAAATGAACAGGTGAAGAGAATTCAAATCAACCTGAAATTTGCCACATGTTTCTGTCGTAAAGATATTTAAAATCGATTGAAAAAGTTCACACACAACCAAAACTAAAATGTAGAAAAATATATTTAAAAACTAATTAATTAGTATATAATAATTATTATTCAGAAATGTGTCTCTAGATCCAGCACTAATGCACTTCTGCAACAAAAACTGTAAGAAACAACATCTCAAAACCGAGACATGACATGACACGACATGACATATGACTACATAAAAAACAATCAATTAAATTTGCAGACTGCTGCTTTCCATTCTGGCTTAGAGTGGTAAAAATGGTAGGTGCCAAATGAAAAGGAAATAATTTTTGCATATTATGTGACTATTTTTTTCAGAAATCAGTTTGAATATTTACTGCAAACGATGTTAATATAATAACTTAAGATCAAATAACGTTTTCTGCCACTTACCTGGTTAAAACTAGAAAACGGTTGAAGATGCTGAAACCATTTACATGTCGTCCGTATAATAACTTTTCGTGTTCTATTTCATAGAAATGAAAAATTAGTAATACAGAGTGGCAAAAAATCAAACTTTTCTGCCATCCCTGTATAAAATATTTTTTTTTATTTCCACGCTATCAAGCTCGAACAGTTAGTTAGGGACATGTAATCGTTATTTTTGTATTTTACACCGTTTTCTGGTTATATCCAGAAAATGAGTCCCAGAAAATCTGGTGTTGTGATCTTAAGTTATTCACACCATTTACAGTAAATTTTCAAACTGAATTCTGATAAAAATAGTCACATAATTATGCAAAACTGATTTATCTTGCAGCCTATACAGGGTGTCCCAGCTTATTCAAAGTCTTCTCTGTAGGCCAAACGATGGACTTTTACAAAAAACTTTTTGAAAATCCAAGTACAGAATCACAATGGCCATAATGTAAAATTATTTTGGAGTATACAGAGTGTCCCATATGACAGTGGCATATCAAAGTTATGTTTTTTTAAATGGAATGCTCCTATGTTATTGCAATTTTAGAATGTCTGAGAAGAGAAAATAAGATTGGCTTTCACAGTTGGTGTTTAAATTCAGAAGTTTTTGAGTTATAAACAAGTGAAAATCGTCATTTTTCAAGTTCAAGGCCCTGTATAACGAAAACGGCTGAAGATAGGGAAAAACGGCTTACATGTCCCTATTTTAACTTTTTATGTACTATCCTATGGTATAGAAACATTTTTACTTTCTTTGATTTTTTTATTTGGTGACGCGTGGAGAAATCTCAGAATTTTTCAAATTTTTTATCACCCTGTATAAACATTTCATCTACATCATAGGATAGTACATGAAAAGTTAAAATAGGGACATGTAAGCCGTTTTTCTCTATCTTCAGCCGTTTTCGTTGTACAGGGCCTTGAACTTGAAAAATGACGATTTTCACTTGTTTATAACTCAAAAACTTCTGAATTTAAACACCAACTGTGAAAGCCAATCTTATTTTCTCTTCTCGCAGACATTCTAAAATTGCAATAACATAGGAGCATTCCATTTAAAAAAACATAACTTTGATATGCCACTATACTCACTTTGATATGGAACACCCTGTATACTCCAAAATAATTTTAAATTATGGCCATTGTGATTCTGTACTTGAATTTGCAAAAATTTTTTGGAAAAAATCCTTCGTTTTGCCTACAGAGACCGCTTCGAATAAGCTGGGACAGCCTGTATATGACATGAGTCATAAATATGGAACCAGGAACCAGGTATTTGTATGTCAAGTGTTCAGTGTTACAACTTGTTTTGGATAACATTTAACTTTCAAAGTCGACATTGGAAAACTTAACTTATAAAGTTTCTCTTGCATAAATAACTAAGGGACGTGATTTTCAAGATGTCTATAGATCTATACTCTTCAGCTCAAACATTGAATGTAGGACTCTGGTCATCTTAGTTTCTTCTAACAGTGTTTAAAGAAACGAGAATAGTTTCGGAAAATGTGGCAATTAGAATAAAAAATGAAAAACTGACAACGATTGTCAAATCCAAAAAATTAATCTGGTTGATACGTATGGTATAATAATTATACAAGATGTCACAAATTAGGTCAAACTCTTAGCTAGATTATTATTTGACAAAAAATAATTGAGCTGTTCTTGTGCCAGCTGTTTCATTTAGACGTCTTCTTTACAGGGTGTCAAAGTGAAATTTTACGGAAAGTGTTTTATTATTATCTCCATTGCTTTTTAAGACATTCAGTTAAAATTTTGCACACATCTGTTTCTCATGACGGCACGCTTTCTGCAAAATTTTGATCACGGAGAATAATCGAAGCGTGAACGTAAGAAACGGGGGTTGTAGTTCGAAGATACTTTTAGATTAAGAATTCATTCATTTCTATTATTTTTCCACTCTCTAAAATTTTGTTTAATACCGTTTTCCTAAGATCCGGTTTTCGACGGGGTTTGCCGGATGTGGCATTTCGCCCTGAGAGGCCAGAGAGGCAACCCGAGGAAATACGAAAGAATTTACCTTACTTCCCTCACACTTCAGCTTCAGTATTGCCTCGAGGTCAATTTCCAGACCCGGCAAAAACCGCGTCTAAAATCGGACAATGTGAAAATGGGCTTAGGGTTTGGCTTAAGAGAGGTTGCAACTTATTTGGTTATGTCTCGTTGATAAATTCAATGTTTTAAGCCAAGCCTAGAACAAAAAAACCGTTTTTTTTACGAGTTTTCGTTAAACATACATGTTATTACCTCATAGCTCAATCAGAGTTATAATTAAAAAAAAGTGATAATGTCAAGTTCTCGGCCTTAACTAAAACAGTGAGTTGATTTCATGACACGCATAGTCAAATAAGTTGCAACCTTTCCTAAACCAAGTCCTAAATGAAAATCTTACGGGAGTGAAAAAATAATAGAAATTAACGCTTGATTAAAAAAAAAGAACGTAGGCAGAAAAAATGGGGGGTTAACGTGTTCGTCAACCCCCGTTTTGTCCGTTCGATTTTCTTTGAACTGAATTCAGAAAAAAGTGTGTCGTCATGAGAAAGAAATTTGTAAAAATTTTCAACTGAATAGGTATATTGAAAAGCAATGGAAATATTAATAACAATTTTAATGGGACACCCTGTATCTTGAGAGAGGAGCGCCTAAATGAATAACTACATGAAGAAAGTCTAATTATTTTTGACCAAATAATCTGTAGCCAAGAGCTTGACATACTAATTTCTGACACCCTGTATAATATATCATGGATAGAGTTAAAAAATTAAAAATATTATTTAGCAGTAATACCCAAAACAATAACTTAAATTTAGAAATAAAAATTATAAGGTAAAATAGAAGTTGTGACTTGAGATTTGTTCACATTAGTACGCGTGGACCTCGCGCTAAAATAATGTGTTTTTTTGAAAAAAAAATCAGTGGTGTAACATTTTTTCCAAACAAAATATTTGGTTTCATTTGAACGTATGTCACAAGTCAGTTTTTTCCAGAAAGTAGGCCAGGAAATTCCTGAGTTATATCTGAATTTATATTATTTTTTTGTAGAACTTCAACACCCTGTAATTCAGTCAACAAGCATTGGATTATTTTGAAACATAAAAATAAAATATCGTTTAGAAATTTGAAATTTTGAAAATATTTTAAAACGTTTATTCCAACACTACTAGGCGATCTAAACCCTATAGTTACGTATTTTTGTAATTTTGGTCTACCAATTTTTCTGAATAGGTACATCCCATAATAGAGAGGGATCTATGACTTTATACATATAAGTATCTTTTGTAAGTACATACATTTTTTGCCATGATCAGGGTCAGTAGTTCAATAATAATTTTCAAGATAACAAATTTCGTAAGGTACGACTAGGTAATTTAATTACCACCACAATCTTTTCCTAAACCATTTCATCTTCATCACACTCATGTGCGTGTGCGTGTGTATCTTCAAACATTGTCAAAAAAGATTTTTTTTTTCTTTTAACGTCAATATTCCTCATTTTAAGGCACTATAATGTCTACTCGTATATTTTGTTAAGCTCTGCTAATCACTCTTAATCGGATCTGTCTTTACTCTGTTCGAAAATATCTGGTAGTCTTCGGGCGATTTTGACATATCAAGATTTTTCATGTAAAAGTTGTAATTTGATCACAGATTAGTGCCAGATCTAAATGAATGAATAGTTCAAATAAAGGAACACAATATCTATGGCAAGACTGGGACTCGAACCCAAACGGTGGCAATTGCAACGAATTATCAACTAACCAGTTAAAGCAATAATTAACCATCAACCGCTCCTAGGAATTATTTTTTGTATCTGCTTGAGCATCTTAAATAAATTAAGAATTTAATAAATATAAGAATTAGATTTCTTCCACTTATATCGATCATCTCGTATTTACCTACTACTATTAATTATTCTACATAATATTTCTAATATGCTTGAAGAGAGTTAAGCTGTAAAAGAGAGAATCACTATAAATCTACAAGATTTAAGCATGTAAGTAAACAAATAGAAGAAACTACTCGACATTAATTTTTAATTTGATTCGAAGTAACCACAAAGTTTGAGAGTTTCTGCATCAATAATTTAAAAATTAAAATATCTTTGAATTTTCACTAAATGATGGTGTTCGACTAAATAAAACAATGTTATAACAAAATAAACTTTATTTTAAAACTGTAATAATATAATTCATGAAATATAGGTAGATAATGAAAAATATATACCACGTTCTGAATCTTTATATTTTATTAATTATTTTCATTTTAGTTTATTTATTACTTTTATGATAGTTTGAAATACTTAAATTTGTGTTTAGTACTTAGGTATAATATGTTACATTAATAAAAAAAGTTACATTAAATAAATTTATTTCATATCCACTTTCTGGGATCCTTCCACATTACTTAAGTACGTAAGTTCTTTTTTTTAATCTTAAGGCACCAAATTTATAATTGAATAATTTCTAGTGGTCAATAAATAATTTTATTTACAATCCAAATATAATTAGTATTAGAAAACGTGGTAGATATTTATTGAATTCTTTTGAAAATACATCGCTTAACATACATGATTAAAAATAATAGTATATAAGTAGGTACCTAATTAAAATAAATAATTTGATCAAAGTTAAGTTATATTTGATTAATCCGGCGCGCGGTAGGTATATGGCTGTGCATTATTTAATAATTAATTTTAACTCTGTATATTTTGCAGTGGTTTGTGCATGTTTGTGAATGGATTTATTAATGGAAAGACAGCAAGATGGTTTGTTATTCAGCATCAGTAATTTCAGTAATTTCAGGTTTCTGAATCTCTTCTACTTTGTCAGCTGCAAGGAAAACCAACAAAATCAATACACCCTTGTTAGATACAAACGGGAGAGCATCAATTCAAGCGACATCATATCCTTTGCACTCACTAGACTGGATAATAATAATGATTATTATTAAAGGACCCGTTCAAATATAAATATCTCCAGGAGCTATGAATAATTTTAAATCAACCTCATCCAACTGCGATGTTTTCATACTTAATTAGTTGAAACAATTATTATTATTAAACGTTGATTTTTCGGTATTGCTTGCAAACAGCTAAATTAACACCAGTCGGAAATTTAGACTTACCAATACATTTAATAATTATCTAAAAGAGTGCTAAAACAGTTTGCGAAAGAAAAAGTTTCTCTGCAATTTTTACAGAAGCAGCGAAAAAAGTAAACATTCAAACGAAATCTAAATAAAATATTTAATAATTTTATTAAATTTTCTAACTTAGGTATAGAATAATTACTATACCTAAATAGGAACTATATTGAAATAACGAACTATAAATTTCAATAGCAGCGACATCCAGATTTCATTAGAACTGTTTACCAAGTATCAAACAACATCATCTACCTTTGACTGGTTCCTTTTGTGTTAAAGCTTTATCCTGCCTGAACTTGGATATATAGTAACTCAAGAGTTGTATGTCGTTCTTGACAGGATCCTCGTATTGGTGATACATGTGATGACGTCTTCCGTGTGCGTAGTCTCCTGCGTAGGAGACACATGACAAATGACCTGTTCCTATACAGGAGGTTTTGATTATTGCAAAATCCAAACAAAAACGCCCAAAGCTTGGAGGACTTAGAAGCGCCTAGCGTGAAAGCATAAATTAAGCCAAAGCTGGAGAATCTGAAGCTTTTTGTTTTGTATTATCTTTAATAAAAAAGAGATAATCAGACATTGTTCGTACTTGTGGGATAATTTCCGGCTTAAAGATTTCCTTTAGCGAAGAAAACATTGATTAACTCAGATTTTTTATTTATTATTAAGTAGTGTCCCAATAATAGTGTCCACCTTGAAAGGGATCGCACCTAGGTAGGCTAAAAAGAAATTTATATTTGTTTTGATTTTGATATCCAACTGAACCGAAAAAGCAGATAGTGATAGTGGATGTACGTAATTATCTAAAAGTATAAATGTTAGGAAAATAAAATGCGACAACGACCTAATATTGCATTGGGAAAATGGTTCTCTGCCTTGGCATTCAATATTCATGAAATAAAACGCCCGCTCTGGTGTTATTCTAGCATCTTTAAAAAAGCGATAGACATCTTGGGGGCCCGAAAAATCAGATCCTTCTAAACCTTGGCGAATGCATGAGATTGCTATTGCACTCTCTAGATCTGCCAATCCTTACTCCTACCAAAATTAGAACCGTGAATATTTCCTTACCTAAAAAAGTTGCCATTGGGACGGCCTTAATGCGCACCCTACGCAATTTTTCCTTTATAACCGCGGAATATTTTAGCGCGTAATCAGCTATCACAACTCTCTCTTTTGAAATAAAATTCAAATAAACTAATAATCATACCGTTCGCCGTATCCACAGGCGCAGAACCTTTTTAAATCAGGTAAAATGGCAGCTAGGAAACTGGTTGCATTACCCTTTAAATAATACTCCATTACGTCAACAAATGAAAGGACCGCGACAGGAAAGGAATCCTTTAAGAAACTATTTCAAATTTCGCTGCATAGAGAATCGAGATGTAACTATAGGAAGAAAATTAAACCCATCATTAGTTAGTAACCTGTAAATAAGTAAAATGGCTCATTGTTAGAAATAATTAAAATTAGGTGGAATTTAGAACGAATAATTAACAAAGTATGTCCATTTCTCAAAGAGTCAGGGTTTCTTTAGTGTAGGATTAAATAATGCTAGGGAAGAACCTGTCTCCTTAAATTATGCGACGTCTCGAAGTAAAAGTGACAAATTCCTTTCTATTGTAAAGCACTACGGCAGAAGATCGTATAGTACCTATACACAGTACCGTTAGGTCACCCACAAGATAGGAAGCGCCTGGACTGTCTAAGTCTAAGGCAGGGTTATGGCATCCACACCTTAAAAAACCTTCTTGCGCATCAATCGCAGAAATAGTGTATTTTTATGCGATTCAATTATCAATATTTTCACCGCTTTTTAAATGGGATTTCTGAAATTTTCCATAGTTAGGTCATATTAGCGTAGTGGTTTACTGAGAAAATTTCATTTCATTTAGTTTGGACACGTGCCTTAGAATGGATTTTTAAATTTAACAAAATAAAAAAAAAATTGGCAAATTTAATTTTTTTTTCCTTTTCCTGTGTCCGCCACTGGCTAACTTTACTTAAAAAATACTATTCTTTACACTACCTTTAATAAATTCGCAAAAAGTGAAAGGGGAATTTTGAAAACCGAAAATTTGAAATTTTAGAGGAATAAACATCATGTTAAAACTGTCTACTGGAAAAACTTCAGCTCAATTCCTTCAAAAAAGGCTAATAAACGGTTATAGAAAATTAGCCATTTTTACCCTTTTCCTACCCACGCCACTGGCTTATAAATGAAAAATATGCAAATTTTACTGCATTAACTCAAATTTAAAATAATTTTCTTCCAATCGTGTTAACTTGGTTTAAATTTGTTTTTCTAACTTGCTTATAGGTAGGTAGGTATAGGGGTTCAAATTTTGGCAATTTTTTCTAAAATTGAAAAGGCCGCCATTTTGAAACGGCTCGATTTTACTCAAATACAGAACCAGACGCTCCTTGCGGCTGTCTTACTCATAAAAAAATTTCAGCCCCCTAGATTGAAAACTGCGACCAGAAACCGTGCCTCATAGACGGTTTTTGTTTTTAATTTGGAAGGACACCCTGTAGAAGTAACGCAGCTTTAGGAAAATTTTTTTACGAAAATCAAATGTCATTTCGAAGTTTCACAAGGGTAAAAAATTTCGTTCACTAATCCTTAAATATGAAGCTACAGCAGCGGTCTTAAAATTTTAGAGAAATAAACATCATATGAAAAAAATATTAATATCTACGTCATTTTTCTTATTTACTTCTTGAAACTTTTAAGGGTTAAAGGATATTAGTGTACTTGCCTACTATAAAAATTTCAGTTCAATTTCTTTAAAAATGAACTCATAAACCGTTATAGAAATTTAGACATTTTTACCCTTTTCCTACCCACGCCACTGGCTTATTAATAAAAATAATGCCAATTTTATTGCTTTAATTCAAATTTCAAATAGTTTTCTTCCAATCTTGTTAATTTTATTTCAAAGTTTTATTGCCATCTTGCTCATACAGGGGCTCAAAAAATAGCAAATTTTCAAAAAATTCAAATGGCTGCCATTTTGAAACGGCTTGGCCGATTTTGCTCAAGTGCAATACCAGACCACTCCTTGTGGATATCTTACTCCCACAAAAATTTCAGCCTCCTAGATTGAAAACTGCGACCTGAAATGATACCACAAGAACCGGATTGCGGGAATTTTGAAGGGACACCCTGTAGAAGTGATTCGACTTTTGGACATTTTTTCAACGAAAATCTAAAGTCATTCCAAAGCTTTATAAGGATCCAAAATTTCGTTTACTAATCGTCAAAGATAAAGCTACAGGAGCGTTTTTAAAATCGTAATTTCGCGTTTTTGATGAAATATATAAATATATATATAAATATATATATATCGTGGGCAGGTGAATTTTGGAAAACCACTTTTTCGTAATCTGGGGGTCATGATCGGTGGACATTTGATGAGTTTGGGTGATTTTCGAAAAGTGATGTCGTCCTCAATAGTGTATTTTTTTATTAAAAAATACACTAAAAGAGATGAAAATTCAATCCTCGAAAAAACAAAATAATACAAATCAAATCACTTGTAAGGGAAGAATGGTTCTTGTAAAATCAATTAAAATAAAAACTCTTTAGCGTGTCATACGAATGTCAACTCCAATCAAAATTTAAATGTGATTTCGCAGATAATTGCTATAAAATGTAATCGACAGCCTGGACTGGGCTATCTGCTTTCTAAACATGTGTTAGGGGTAAAACTGGACCACGCTGGGGTCGATGGCTGGTCTCGATGCAAATAGCAATCCCGCAAACAAGCCGGCTCCAGTAGGTATTAATATAAAAATTCCAGCATTCGATTATTACCCAGGCAAGCCCACGGGGCAATAGGTATTCAAGCGGTGAAAGCATGGCCAAATTAAGAGAGCCCAGGGGGCAATACAAAGGTATATCAAAATAAACGAAATGAGTTAAAACAACGATCATGAGTATGGCGTTCATTTCGAAAATCACGATGGAACATCGAAACGCTTTCACAATTGGAAAGCAATTGGAAAGACATTCGTATAACGTTCAAAGAGGAGGTAGTAATCAAAATAAATATGGCAACGCTGCTCTCGACCGGGAGCAAATCCAAGTCAAACCAAAAGATCGTACCAGCGAGTAAATGGTCATAATTTTATGTTGGCGTTTAAGCGTGCCTCTATATCAGGTTGAATTTAACAATAAACGATTATAAAAATTCCCAAATGAAAGGAACAGACGAAGAGACGATCCAACGGTAGTAAAGCTCATTTAAAGGCAAAATGATAATAATTCAATTAGGTAAAACGAAGACAATTGATCAATGTTCTCCAAAGTTGGTTGTTTTCTTTAATTAATTCAAGCTGATGCTTTAAACTAAATCAAAGAAATTAGATAAATTAAATAAAAGGAATGAAATAATAAGATAGCACAGAGTGGTATAAATGGTGTTCGATTTGGTTAACCAGTATGAAACATGAATGAAACGTAACTACTCTCGCCCTTCACTTTTTTATTCTCTCTAAAAGGAAACCAACGCGGTTAGCAACAAATGTCAGTTATTTACTCCGCTTTTCCGGAAGAAATTTAAACCAGCCGAGACAAAAGAAATCCAGGTTACAATGAGACACAGCAGGTTCTTTTCCACTATCTGTTTCAGTCATTCTAATCCTGGCATACCTCAATCAAAGATCAGGGGCGACTACGGTAAACACAAGGGAAAACACAACGGTCCTATGAGGGGAAACTCAGGGAAACGACGTTAAATTCTCAAAAATTATGCATCTGATACAGGGCTACATATTCATAAAAAAAATAATAAAATTGCATCAGACGGAATTTTCAAAAAGCAACTCCAAATTTTAATTACGATAGTAAGTGCCGCAAATAAAGATATAACATTAGCTAGTTTCTAGACATAGAAAAATTTATGGCAGCTAAACGCGTGCGGTCAACAATAGAAAATGATATGATAAACTTGTAGGGTAATAAATGGAATAGAACTTTGTAAAACTCGACCCAAAAAATTCGAAAAAATGCATTTCGGTATTTCCAGCACCCACTGTCCCAAGCAAATACCAAAAGACAGGTTCATTATTGTCGTTTATGATCGCTTTAATTTACTATAAAACGGCTTCTAAGGTGCCACACAACATAAGTTAACATGGGGTGTAAGTTTCAACATGCTATTCCCTATGGCAGCATTTAAAAGAAATGCACTGTATAGTAGTTTCTGTAATTTATCTTCATAAGAAAATCTATGGAGAGGGAGTGATTTTAATCAGTATTTTTTTAATTATTGAGATTTTATTTTAACTATTATAAAGTACTTTATTTATTTTGCTAACAATTATTTGTGCCTACTTATGTGTAATATAGTACAATTAATTACTGGCAAATTTCCAGGTACACCTACATACATCTAACACATTCTCTGTGCTTCAAATGAATGTGTATCTTAATTGCAATCGAAAGTGGAATCTTACAACTCAACTAATTGGAAACGACAATTAAATCATTTTACGTTCATTTTAAAAACTAATTTACCAAACATTTCAGACAAAATATTTTCGTGGTGTAAAAATATCAAGAGATCTTGACAACTGATCATTGTTATCCAGGCCATCTTCATTAAATTTTCATCTTCTATTAATTTTATCTCCATGTCATAGAGTTTAGAATTATAATCAAATCTTTTTTCTACTTTACTTTGTCCTGCTTTTCCTGATGCTTTTCTAAAGAACTTTACGTTCTTAAATAAACTTGAAAATTTAAGCGAAAAAAATTTGACGGCAACTAACTTATAAAAGCCCACCTGGGTTCATTCCTTTATGGACAAAAAATAAAAAATCAATGATCATGTAAATTTTGGTTTTCAGGCAAGACATTGATTTTATTATTTATTTAGGTTGTTATTTTCAACTCCTTCAGTCAACGTTATTGACTGAGTCATTTTCTGTTTGAGGACACTGAAAGAAGATTTCTAGTTTTACAGCTTACAACGTTATTTTTCGAGAACTAGTGATTCCAGTTTTAGAATTTTGGTAACTTAATTTCATAAAATTACATTTCATCTTTCTTACCAATCTACATACCGTTTAAAATTTCAGGGAGACGGGCAGTCCCTATTAGGGGTTAATTAGGGTTGAAATAAAAGTTTTTTTTAAGCAGAAGCAATAGAAATCATAATTTGCTACTAAAACGTCAAAAAAAGTTTCGATGTAGATGATTAAGTAACTATACACTTTAAAGTTATGCTTCCTGCCTTTTATTCCAGCATCTGCTTAAGATGGCCTACATATTTGTAGTTGCTTAAATGCCAAACCTAAAAAATTTTCCCAAAAGATTATTCCGATTCACTATATCTATAAAGTCTCTATCCTCGTAAGAAATTTTTATCTACGAGTGGAGTGATTCATAAAATGGACTTTTTTACACGTTTCTTTGTTCATAAAATGTATGATTATTATGAAAAGTGCATAAAGTAAAAACGAGTGAAATAAAGTGTCGTAGCGGTTCTTTATTTGACGCTTATTGCCATAATCTGATACGCCATTGCAAGCCTGTCAACGAAGTACAGTACAAGTTCTAGTGAGCGGCCCGTGCGCAAGTTTTCTCCGAGTTCTCCACGAGATGCTGAACTACATAGCCCGACGCCGACCGCTCCCTAAAGCTTGTTGACTGACATTATGAACACCTACTACAGAAACGTCATAATTTATTCCCAGAACGGCAGATCTATGTACAATAATTATTATTTCGTGTTTTGTGTCGTTTAGTTACCTAAAATGGATACCATTGTAGATGATTCAATGAATGAAATATCTTCTTCACCAGAAGAAATTATTTTTCAATGAAATGTGGCTGCACAAAATCTGTTACCACAAAAATCTAAAGAAGTGTACTTATATTGAGCAATATGTCACCTTTATGAACTGACGTGTTGAAAAAGGCGTCAATAGCTTCACAGAAACACCAAAATACTTATATGAATACATTAAAAGTGATTTTTTTTTAATACCTAATAACTTTTCGTTCTAATCTAAGTCACTCGTAGATAAAATTGTGTATGCAACATATGCATAAACTGCCTTTTTTAACTTCTGGGATTGACGCACTCGTCTGCGGCTCCTTTTTTTATTGAATTCTATATTTTCGCCCGAAAAAAATAATTATTGTTCAAGGTTTTTTTTTGTAATTTTTCGATAAAATATAATGTCAGGTGGCAGTCTGTATATAGATAAAGACTCTAGATCAAAACAATCATCAATTGCCGAAATATCGCTAGGTAGGTATGACATTTAATCAACTGCGTCGCGAAATGTGTAGATCACCTTCTAAGCAGTCGAAGTAGCATACATTTTTTAAAACTGTATGAGACTAACATCGACAAAAAATTATGAGAATAGTTTCACAAGTGCAGTTGAGCTCCACAGATTGAAAGCTCTCTTGATTTTAATTGACGACCAAACGTGTTTCTACACCTAATGATAGTGAATTTAATTGGTCGATTTGGCTCAGCTAAGTCTAATTTTCGAATAGAGCCTTAATTAAACTCGTAATTGCTGCTACAGTAGCCCTAGCCGTAAGCACAACTATTTACTTGTGGTCATTAAAAACTTACGAATCTGTTGACCGTGTTGCTCTGAAACGCTAAAACTATTTTCTCAGCCTTTTAATGACCACGCGGTATGCATTGTATTGTAGCCATGCTGAAGCTAATAAATGATCAACTTATCTTACCTATCCATTTTTTGATAGGTTCAGTGTAATATGTCATGTACTCGACCTTATTGCTGGGCGACACTGTCATCATTTTATGAATGTAATTGTCATTGCTCCATCGCACTGGATAACTTTTCAGGTCTTCGTAGCCATACCTAAATGAAAAAAAATTACGTTAATCAAAATACATTGATTCACTAATAAGAAAACGAGTTACACAGCAAATTTTACTTGTGAAATTCTCTAATAATTATGGTGACGTCAAACATTGTTTAAATTCGGTAAAGATATTCGATAAAGATAATATTTCCTTCTTTAATTTAGAAAATAAAAATTAGATTTTTTTAATTTTATAGATTTTTGGTTAATAATTGATTTTTTAATGCCGAATAACATGAAAAACTAATATAGCGGCCATAAGAAAAAAAAAGTTGTGCATGAAAACTTTAGGATCTAGTCGTCGGCTTTGAAAATTTCATATGACGGATAGCTTTTGATGATTTATGTTAACCTACAAAATATAATTAATTTTTCGATATTAAATTAATTAATTAATTAATTCGATAATAATTGTACGATTAAGTTAAAAAAGTCATATGTATCGATTAAGAATACTCATCCTTCTGATAGTTCGATTTATTTTGTTTCATTTACGTGGTTCTCATAGAAACCGTCAAGTTTGTCTAAACACTCCATCCCGCATAAATAAGTATACGTCAACATTCGTTTTGAATGAGAATTAAATGCACAACACAAAGGATAGAATGTCATTACGTGAATAAATTTTCTGTAGTTGTCAGTGGCTCTCAAACTGACTTAAACCGTTCAATTCATTGTTTGAATGATTCCTTTAATAATTTACGCTCGTTCACACCTTGAAATTTTAACTGTTTGACATTTTCTGGTTAAATGAAAAAACTTAATTCGAACGGTTAGTATGACGTCACATATGACTTTTTAAACTTAATCGTACCATATCAGTTTTTCAGGATATTTCAGCAATTTTTTTTAAGATTCCTATTACGCATAAATGTGTGTTTCTGTTCTTTAATTTAAGCGACTCTTTATCTCCTATAGTTTAGAAGTTCCCAATAGTTTGTGTTTCCACAGTTGAAAAGTGACCATCTCGCTTTCTTTATACCCTCACAATAATATTCTAATGGAAGCACCCTTTCAAATATACAGAAGAAATAAAGAGATATGAAGTACTTCAGACAGGAGAAGGGTGTCAAAACATGCACTCTATTTCGAACTACACTGATTTCATCAAGTTAAGTAGGTAAAAAAAAAATTATTAACAAAAGTAAGTTTGAGATTTTTACATTTTGCATCATAATTTGAAAAAAAAGAAGATATTAGAATTTTTGCAATTATTATTCTAGTCGACCAATAATCTATCACATTAAAAAATTCAAAGCTTTATTCTTTGTTTGAATAAAACATTATTGATTTTATTTTTATTTTTTCATCAATGACGTCGTAACAAAAATCATTTACCGAGACCCATAAGGCAAGTAAAAGGACGTCATATTCAGGTCATTCAGTGGATTTTTTTTTTTTTGAAAAAGATGAAGATATCCCTTAAGGAACTTGTAAGAGAAGAAGGAACTTGAAAAATAATTTGAAAAAAAAATTGAATGAGATTGACTTTGAATTCCTTTCTTTCATACCGAATGACATGAAAAATAATAAAGCGGTCATAAGAGAAACAAAAGCTGATAATAAAACTCCTGGGATCTAGTCGGTTTTGAAAAAATCATTAATTTCTGTTAAAAAATGAAAATGTATACCTATAACTTCAATTTCATTCATCTAACTTCATTCAGGAAATGCAAACACTAATTAAATGACATTAGTTGTCAGTGTAACAGTGTATAAGCTTTAAATTGCTATGAATGTTTATTCTAAATATCGAATTAGCCGACATGCATTTTATGTATGGTCGTGCCAATGGCTTTGCTATAGAAACGCGACGTCTTTATGTTGAAGCTTATCCCGCAATCGCCAGAGATACCTTCTTTTGGAAACATTAAAAAAATATTGTGCAGACGCAAAATGTTAAAATAATTTGGAAAATCCTCCGTATCTTCGAAGCCGTCAATTTGCGGACCAATGTTTATTAAGACTTTTTGACTTCTTTTGGTCCATATTATTGTACCCTCTCCAAATATTCGATACTTATTTTTTAACACCCTGTATACATATATTTACTTTTTAGGATAAACTCAAAATTTCCGGGAAAATGTAAGTAAAGAATTTTTTGTTTTTCCCCTTTTTAATTTTCATTCCTGCAAAAGTAGTTTAACTTTGACTAAACTTGTTGAAATTATATCTTTCTGAGTCTAGAATGACACCAATTTTTATTACATAGTTAAAGAAATCAAAAAGTTTACAATATTTTTTTCCGGTCCGAGACACTTTTTTTCAACTTGAACAAAAATCGTACAGAGTTCTACGGTTGCTAATTTTTTTCAAACAAGACATTTTACAATTTTTTTTGTTTTGATATACATAAGTACACTTTTTGTTAAAATAATAACTTTAAAAAATCTTTGTTATTCAAAAATCATAAGTAATTGTTTTTCTTTTTTTTAAAGCATGTTTCTAAAGCACGACTACGGATTTTTTATTTTACCAAAAATGTCAAAACGAAAAAAATTATCACCGGCAAAACTCTGTACATACGATGGTTTATTTCAGAATGTTTATTTTCTTTAAATGTGTCTCGGATCGAAAAAAAAATTTCTCAGAAACTAACAGAAGAAAAAAATGCTATTTAAAGACTAGAGAGGTATCTATCCTTTCATTCTATCCTTTCAAATACGATCAAAGTTAAATAGTTTTTGCAGAAATGGAAAATAAAAACGATTCAAGCTTAAAAAATAATTTTCGCATTTTTCTAGAAAAATTTGACTGTATAGGTATGAAAGGGTGACCTCCGCAAAAATTGCAGATAGATATTTGCATAATCTATGTAGGTATACAACTTTTGTATTGGATACTTTTTTAAGACAACATTGGCAGGAAATCACAATAATAGCATTTTCACCCTTAACGACCTCCCAAACCTGCCACCATCCCCTGCTCATACATATTCTTTTACATTTACTATATGTATGACTCTTTCAATATTAAAAAAAAAGACAGGAACATCGGTCTTAACTATGTAGATAAGACAAAGCCGCTCCACTCTAGTAAATCTGAGCTTCTAGAACCTTCTACTCACCTTCAAGTTTACCAAATAAATAGTTGAATAGACGACACAAATATCCAGAGCGAGACTGGGATTCGAACCCAGTCGGTGGCAGTTCAACGGGTTAGTATAGTCAGGACTTATAACCCGCCGAACTACCGCCCTATCATCTGATATGACTCTTTACCATTTCCGCTTATCAAAGCAAGGTAACTTTTTTTTCTCTAACATGTTATTAAGCTAGACTAATTTATTATTAATTTCTTGTAATTACCTGACACTAGTGATGGGCCATGGCCTCGCAGCGCGAGGAACTGGATCATGAATTCTTTTAAGCAAAGAGGCGGATTGCGCTCGGATTAACCTCGTCTCATCATCAAATATCTGTAAATTGATTATATTAAATACAGCAGTTATTATCTATCGAAATTTAACACAAACATAATTTATAATAACAGCAGAAAGCCAAGTATAGTGCAAACACAATAAATATTAGCGAATTTTAATATGATGCGGGATGATATAACAGCATCTTAAATAGATGAGTTGAACCTATGAAAGAGATTAAAAGGATAGATTGTTTGGATATGTTGACAAAAAAATCTTGTTATAATAACTTTGATAGGAACCAAATATTTTTGTGAAATTTTGTAATTTTTTGCATCAAGAGACCTTTTCTAATGTAGGTACATCTAAGTAGTTACCACGTTTTAATTAACTCGCTTTCTTGTCTGTCTGTCTGTCTGCGCTAATATTGCAATACATAAAATAACTTCTTGAAGAGCTAGAAACTTGAAAGTTTCAACATACCTCAGCACTGAAAGATCATGCAATACTCTGTACTTGTGGATGTCTCATGCAAATCTCATTATGATGTTCAAAATCTATTGTAAAAATTTCACACCCCTACAAAACTAAAAATCAGAAAACAAAACCAGAAATATTTTTTTACTCTACTTACCACGTTTTAACAGGTACTAAAAAGTATAAAACAATTTTTATTAGCTATAGAAACACTTGTAAAATTTAAAACAATAAAAGCGGGGCGCATGTAATCGATAATACAGTATCTAGAAATTGAATTTGATTTCAATTAGGTCGCCTTTCCACTTAAAAACGTAAGTTTAACTTATTCATGTAACAATAATGAATTATTGTTTATTGCACCCCATTTCCCCACTTTTATCGCTTTAAACCTTAAAAGTATTCCCAGTATTTCCTTAAAAATTATTTTATACTGTCTAGTGCGTGTTAAAAATGTGGTAAAATAGCTGTATTGTTTATGAAATTTTTTTAATAATTATTATTACATATTTATTTTCGTCACGATTAGCAAAGAACATCAAAATAACTAGTTTTCCACGACGTTTTATTAAAATAAGAAATAGTTTTGAAATTCTCACTCACAACTGAACCATTTAGTTCTCCTAATTTTTTATCAATTTCCTCGCGTAGTCATATAATAAGTGTAACGAAATCCGAGGCTTCCGTTACCATATTATTATTAATTGCTTATTAGAGACAATTTAATTTAAATTAATCAATTCAGAGCAGGAAGGCAGAGTTTGCGACGGTGATAGTGGCCTTATCACCCTGCCGCAGGCTGTATAAGTAGAACACATCCGAAGATCTGGCAGTGTTTGCATGGGTACTGACCACCAAGCATTCAACTCCTGCAAGGTGTACTGAGCCTCGCAGAAGCCTACGCCCCGCGGTGGGTTTATTGAGTCCACCCAGAAATTGCAAGACACGGTGATTGGATAGTTATCTTATTGATTTTATTATTATTGTTTTATTGTATACAATAGATATTTTATGTAAATAAAAATTACTTTAAAAGAAAAACATCTTAGTAACGGGATAATTCAGTCTAGGTTCGGTCCCAAATTAACCCGTTATTAGGATAAGTTTTTCTTTTAAATTAATTTTTATTTACATAAAATATCTATATACAATAAAACAATAATAATAAAATCAATAAGATAACTACCCAATCACCGGGTCTTGCAATTTCTTCCGTCTGGACTCCGCCCTTTAGACGGGCGTGCTGCGAAAACACCGACTTCTGTATATGGTCCCATTCAGCGCTTCGATTCCGATTGGTTGCAGCGTTAGGCGATAAGAAGAGCATGCCATTCTGACGGGCACTGGTACTGGTACCTCCAGTGCCCCCTCGAGACTCCAGTTGCGCGTGCTGCTTCCTTTTCCCGTTCCGGAATACGCGATCTGCCCCGGCGCGGCCCGATTGATCGAGTCGCTGAAATAAAACGGTTCTCCGCACAGAGCTCAGTACACTCTGGGCGTCGAGTTACTGGACAAGGATAGGCTGACTCAATACATCAGCACACCCCCTCAGTGCACTCAGTACATGCACGTCGGTTGTCCTGGCCCTCTGGAGGCTCAATACGCCCATCAGAGAAATGAAATCGCTGGTCAGTACCCAGCTCGCGTCTCGCTGCCTGTTTGTCCGATGGGTGGGCTCAATACATCCACCGCGGGGTGTTGGCTTCTGCGAGGCTCAGTACACCTTGCAGGAGTTGAAGGTTTGGTGGTCAGTACCCACGCAAACACTGCCAGTTCTTCGGATGTGCTCTACTTCTATAGCCGGCAGCAGGGTGATAAGGCCGCTATCACCGTCGCAAAAGCTCTGCCTTACTGCTCTGAATTGATTAATTTAAATTAAATTGTCTCTAATAAGCAAATAACTCTAATAAGATAATAATAATAATATTGTAATGGAAGCTTCGGATTTCGTTACATAAGTAATATAATATCTGATACGTTAGTTAGGTTCTTTAATCTTGAAAATTTTACAGGGCTTATGAGGCTTTTGCACGTGGAAGGCTTTTCAGCCAATAGCAATAATAATAGCTTTGCAAGAATTATTTATATTCGAAGATGCCTCTTGTTACATAGAAGGTGTAGGTAGGAACCCTAACAAAAATTACAATGTTAGGATCGAAATTATTAAAATAAAACGAATTTTTTATTATTAACAAATATATTAAAAAATTTCTTTATGAGAAAAAATTACACAAAATAACGTAGCAAAGTTATGCTGTTAAGTTATGCTGTTTATTTCAATAATTTAATTGAGCATTGTATTTTTGAAATACTTATTAGGTTACAATACCTTATTCAAGTTAACTACAACATTTATTTATTTAACTTTATTTTTTATTCGCTTAAAAATATATATTTTTAGTAAGGGAGAATTTTACTTGCATATTCAAAAATCTTGCGCAATGTCTTTGTCAACAGTTGTAAAATTAGGTTTCATTTTTTTCACAATGTCGGTAAAAATGTGTTCCTGTAATTAACGAAGAAGCAATGTGATTAAAGCAGATTAAAGCTTAGCTTGGTTAGATAACAAAAGTAAGTTGAAAATCAAAGCAAGAAAATTATTATGAGAAAATGAGAAATATGTATATATCTGTGATTTTTGTTTGCCTTCTTCAAAAAATTGGTTGACGCAAAAATTATAAAATCTACCGTAAATCCTTCTTTTCAAAAAACCTTCCATTTAAAAAATGCTTCAAAAAAGGTCCGAATACGTGTTCCAAGTAATGAAATATTAAGATGAGCACATGAATCAACACTTGCTTATTGTCTATAAAACGCCCTTTATACTTACATTCTGGAGTTTCAGCGAGGTGTAAGAAGAGGGCAAATGTGAATAATACCGATAACTCGGCCAGTATGTAGGATATGCATAATAATAGCTCAACGGCAGTTTATAGCCACTCAAATAATCGGAGTTACTGCGGAGATTTCTCAACAAAGGCCAATAATCATGGTGATAACTAATCAAAGGTCTGTAGATTCTATAATAGTTGGTATATGAGGGAATATAGGATGGAGTCATACAACTGCAACTCTCAACCGATCCAATCGGATTGCGTAAGTAAACTATCCTCTGCAAATATTAACAGTTAGCTCATCATGAGAATACTATTATCATATCATAGATCTTGCTAGAAAGCAATAATTATGTCCAACTTCACATTATGTATCATTTTGGAGCAACGAAATTTTACGAAATTTTGTTCCGTCACTTTCAGAAAGAAATTCAGTTAAAGTTGTTTAATTGAATAAAGGTGTCTTTGAAATGACGGCGCTAGAAATTTCGTAAGCTATTGAGAGGGGATCGATCATTTGGGATAATTATTGCTCAATAGCAATCAGATATTGTTGATAAAAGTGACACATTTTTGTAAATCTTCTAAATTATGCAACGAAGTCATAATATGGATATTTTCAGACATAAATTAGCTAAAAGTAAATTCAAAAAGAAATCATAACAGCACTTAAAGAGTGTGGACAACCATGATTATTATGATCTCTTTTTGAATCTGGTTTGATAAATTATTATGTTATTAACATAATTATGTTGTCCATATTATTTACAAAGGCTAAAAGTTCTAGGGAGTGGCATTATAGTCAAGTTCGAGCCAATCAGATGTTGCAATACACAATTTGACAAGTTAAATACAGGCTGTCCCAGAATAAAGGGGACAAACTTCGATGGAAGAATAGATATTTACTTAAATTTAAGACAAAAAGCCTTACAGCGGGTATTATAAAGGTTCATTAAATTAACAGACAGATTTATGGGTCCATTTATAGAAAAAGGATCGACTATATGGGTGGAAATATAGCGATTTAATGATTCTTGGCATAAAAGGATAACAAAAATGTTAATAAACGTTATTTGACATCGCTTTTAGCTTCAAAAATGGTCATAGAAATCTGCCCATCAACTTATAATAAGTCTTTGTAATACCCACCATTCTACAAATGGGGTATTAACGAAGTAACATGGTGGTAAAAGTTAAAAAAATAACATTTTTTATATAGCTCCAAAACGGCTAAACATTTTTTATGAAATTTTTTGTGTCATTTTTCTATTATAATTTATTGTTTCTTACAGCACTAATCATTACATGTGTGCAGCTTGAACCAGCAGGGATGTATCGGTAGATAGAGCTCCAACTTGTCTATACCTCCCAGTTTTTACGCCACTGGAAAAATATCGGTTTTGATATATTTTCTAAAATCTAGACAGTTTTGGTATACACAAAGTGCAAAAGGATTGTTTTGTAAATTCTCAACAACTTTAGAGATATGTGAAATTAAATAGGTGAAAGTTCAGTAATTTTTAGATATAAAAATTACTAGCTGGTGTTGCCATCTCGTAAGAGACCCTCAAAAGTTGAGCGCCACGAAACGTGATAAAATTTTTCGTAGACGGGAGGTCTATGGAAGAAGAAGTCCCACGTCAAATGTCAAATCTGTAAATTTTTCCTAAAGTTGAAAGAGATCGATTATAAACGCCCTGTAACTTTTTGTCCCTCTCGAATATCTTAATAAATTGTATTCATATTTGAAAAACTATAGAAAATTTTCATAACAAACCTACTGAACTTTTTATATCAAAATTTATCCAGTGGTGTTAAAATTTTGGGGTACACAAGTTGTACACTTATCTACCGTACGTCCCTGCTGGTTCATTCAAGTTACATAATTATGTACATACCTACAAACATACAGGCGTCCCAAAACTCAACGTGATCCTTTGAAGAGCTGATAGGCCAACTCATGACTGACCAGAATATCATAAGATGATCTTAGTAAGAAATTGATTATTTTCGAGATAATGGGACTTTTATGAATTTTGTGAAAATCGATACCTTAGATCTGTTTTTGGAGTGTTATAAAATTTCATATTCTTACATTCCTAATTTTGTTACGTAAATGCTATTGATTAACTGCCGAAGAAATATTCTGGTACCTTACCTTTTAGGAAAATTATTGATTTTTTTGTCCCATTGAAATTTTTTTTTCATAAAAAAATCATAAAAGTCCCAATATCTCGAAAATAAACAATTTTTTACTGAGATCATCTTATGATATTCCGGTCAGTCATGAGTTGGCCTATCAGCCCTTCAAGGGATGACGTTGAGTTTTGGGAGATCCTTTGTACATCTACTCTACATACATGCAATAATTACTCCACATACAACTACATACATACGTGTAATTATTGCTGCAATTTTAGAGTATTTATTAGAAAAAGGACACAACAAAATTAAAAAAAAAAACATTAAGTAGTTCTGGAGTTACATCTATTTTTTTTTAACATTAAAATTCCGTGTAACCTCCTCAATACCCAACTTAGAGAATGGGTTCTTTAAAATTTTTCATCCTTAAAATAAATAAATATATTTCACCATCTAAGTTTGCCCCTTTATTCTGGGACACCTGAACTGGTCTTATCTTGATATTTTCTTGGTGATTACGGTTAATATAGCACATGACCAAATAAAGTGTTCAAAAATTGAGCCTGCAGTAACCGGCGCCTATACCTCAGTCGACCAGCAGATATAGTAATAAAACTGCGCAGCAAACTTTTAAGGTCCAAGTAGTCACATCTGTAGGCAGATAGTGCCTTATTTATTGGTTACCTGGTTCCGGTAAACCAATGAGAAGGGCATTCTATGGTTTGTGTGTATAAGGTCTGCCTACCTGGATTGTAAACTTACCGCGCACTTTTATTACTATATCTTTTGGCCGACTGAGGTATAGTCGAATAAGCTTGCATTTTGAAATAACGAAAGCTAATCCAATGTGACACATGCGCCGTTTAGAGCAGATAGTTTTTATGTAACTCCATCAGTATAAGTGCCTTTGTTTACGGCGAAATGCCTCTGTTCGGATTAATAATTTAACTCAGGCTTAAATCTAACTTAAATTGAGAAATGTCAAAAAGAAACGCATTTTTCAATTTATCAGAACCGCTTATTTTACAATAAGCTGGCAAATGCCAGGCGCCAGGGTGGGTCATTTCAATCGACGTACCCGGATATCTCTGTTGGTAGACCAGATACAAAAAAAAAGTGAACATAAAAGTTTTTTAGAACAATGGGGGTCATATCTGACTGCAATAATTACTTTTTCCTAATTGGGGACCAATTTCAAGGCCATTTGAAGGGCAAGGTTATTTTTTTAATAGGACACTTGTATTATTGTTTTTTTCATATTTCCTGATAAAATCCACTAAGAATATTTTTTACAGTTGCAGTTTAAATTGAGTAGGTTATGTTATGAGTTATAAACAAGTGAAAATGTCAATTTTTCATTATCAAAACAATGTACGTCGGAAACCGTCTCCATAAATATCGGAAAACGGCTTACATGACCCTATCTTAAATTTTAATGTGGCATCCTACTATGTGGTTTAAATTTTAATACAGGGAGATTACAATTACCAGATTTTCTATCACTCTGCATAAAAATTTCAAGTACACTGTAAGGTAACACATGAAAAGTTAAGCTAGGGACATGTAAGCCGTTTTCCGATATTTTGAGCTGTTTCCGATGTCCACTCTGCTTCCAAAATGACAAATTAAGATTTTCACTTGTTTATAACTCATAACATAACCTAGTCAATTTAAACTGCCACTGTAAAAAACATTCTGATTGGATTTTCTCAGGCAATATGAAAAACTATAGGAAATAAACTATTAAAAAAATAATCAAGACCAAATGGCCTTGAAATTGGTCACCAAGGTCAAAGTAATGAGTACAATCAGATGACTCCTATTGTCTTGAATAACTTTTGTCTGCACATTTTTTTTGTATCTGGCTTACCAAAAGAGATATCAGGGTGCGTCGATTAAAATGAACCACTAGCTATAATACCACCCTACCCTGTATTTAAATGTATTGCAGCGTAGCCATTTACGGAGAAAATTGGATATTAGATGATTAAATTCCCGGCTTCGAACCTCGTTTGATGACTTTTCTTTAGTGTAATTTGATTTGCCATAGCACTTTTTTGGAATAAACTATTTTTACCAGCGCAATTTTGTTGGTAAAAAAAATAAATATACAGGGTGATCCCGAAATGGCGGACACGGACAGCACCACAGCATCTATTGCGGATTAACGATTCTAAGTTTTATTTACTGCTTTCTCCAGTATGGCTCCCTTAAGAAGATATGACCACTTTTGTGGAAAATAAAGTCACAACACTGCACTGAATACCCTTTTTCAGGCAGAAAAACAATGAGTAGGTCTACAATACCCAGATAGACGTTACCATGGAAACATATGAAATGGAAACACAACAAAGTTTAAAACAATAATCGTTGCGCGGATACGACATATTCGATAATATTATCCAAAATCTCGAATTCGAACAACGATGCCACATTGAAAAATTTTGTCGAACACAGGGAATAGGTAAACTTCGAATGCCTGTAATTTCGTTCCCGATAATAAAAATAATAAAAAGCAAACACTATCGCTATAGTTATGTGAAATCATGTGTTTTGCCAGTGGAGGTTGTTTAAATTTGACCGCCATTTCGATTTAAAGTTTGGAAAAAGGACACCCTATATCTCGGTAACGAAGTGGAGGAACCCATTTTGGTTTTAAATTTACAGTCTTTCTGAACATCCTCTACAACACCCTGTATTCCGTGTCCGCCATTTCGGGATCACCCTGTATTTAGTTTGTCGATTTCGGACTAGACAAACGCTTACATCCATAAACATTCGCTCTATAGACGTCTGATCCTGTCATGGTCACCAGAATTTTTGACCAATTTTTCTCTGTTTATGGATACTCGTATGATGTCGGTCAATAAATATGTGTCTTCAAGAATAAACATCGTGAATAACACTTCCATTAGAACTCCGTTCCATTTTTATTGAGTTTATATCATTCGAGTTTTATAGTGGGTTTTGGTATCAAAGAATAAATCAAGTCCACTTCTACTGAACTACTGAACAACTGACCAAAATCAATGTATGGAGTACTAATGACAGGGCTAGTAGTAATAAAATAAGCCCAATTACAAACTGGAGCAGTAAATAATAAAAATCACGCAAGCAACGCATTTCAATTTTAAAACATCTAATTATGTAAGTACAATCATTGTGAGTTTTTTTTATGGCACTCTGCACTCGAGTGTCAAAAGATAATCGTGCAAGGATTATAAAGGTACCCTGACATAGTGTTTGGACCTTACAATAATCAAATGATCCTAGAAAAAGCTAGCTCTGATTATACAATAATTATTATCTTTGCTGTCAATTTTTTTAATTGAAAATCATAATGAAAATATTATTATAGTCAGCGTTTCATGGGTATAAAAGGATAGTTAATTTCATCCAACTGACAATAAATCAAGGCGAACTGTAAACTAACAAAGCATCGTTTCGTCTTTGCTGATGCTCATCAGTAGCTATATATTACAAGACCTAGTCCAAGTCGTGTATGCTCACCGAAGGATAAAATGCGAAGACAGACTTATGCGTCTTCAGTCAACGAAAAGATTGTTGCGTGCATGACTTGAAGGGTTGGAGATGGAGTGAAAGATTAGATTTTCCATTTCTAATTCTCTTGCGGGAAAACATTGAAGTGTTAAGCCATGTGGACCACAATATTTTAAGATGACCTCAGACAGATATATCTTCACTTTTATGTGCTTCGATCGGCACACCGGTCTTGAATTTGCATTTCCACTGTTTCTAAAAGACAAATTTCTAAATCACCAGCTATGTGAATCACCTTATACGATATCAGTGTCTCTGTTAAAAAACTTTTACCGGTTTGTCAAATCATTTCGTTTAAAATTAACCATCGCTGCCAACACTTATCATCTCCAACGTCAAAATTTTCAGTGCCAATCATATGTAGAAATACATTTTTTTTTTTTTTAACTAAATCCAAAATTGTTCAAAAGCAGAAAAGACAAAATAATTACCAATAATTTCAGGCCAAAAATAAGATTGAGCTGCACCTGCCAGCAATCAATTATTTCACAGAACAATTAGAATTGGCACATCTCATAGGTACGTGACATGTTTCATAACTTCAGAGAAAGATAGCCTTAAGTATCAGGCTTGCATGTATGCACCTGAGGACATGGATCAAAGCCAGCATCTCGATGAATCAAAACCGTTATAGAGATATGAACAGAAATACATTTAAATAGTTCTAGGTTGTCGACTTTATGATTCACCCAATAATAGAAAGCAACAGTTGAGTTGTTTCTTCATAGTTTGTGAAGGAACAGTAAGGAAAGGTTAGTTTTCTTTTGAATGATATTTTTAAGAGGATAGAACCTGATACTGGTTCTATAAAAACGTCTATTGCAATGTTTCAGTAATGTCAGTTATAAAGAAGGCCCGGAAAGTTATGGGTCAAATCTCAACTACAGCTCAATCTCAAATAGATATCATAAATAATCTTTTTTTTACTCGAGTTTACAATTTTCTTTTTTTTTATTATTATTCACCATTTAGGGCAAAAAGTTTCTTTTTTTTCTTATAAAAGAAAAACTGATATGGTAATCTCAATGGACGAATTGTAGAGAATTAAAATACTAAGAATATGAGAGCTGAAACAACCCGATCGGTTAAAGAGAGAGAAAAAAAAACAAAAAACGAAAAAATTGAGTTTTTCCAAAAAAATCGTAACGTCGTCATTTTTTGAGGTGTAGTCGATGTAGTTTTTGCGAGATAGTCGATATTGATACTTCTTGTGTGCTAAACCCAGACGCTGTCGGATAATTAGTTTTCGCATAATAATTCCAATCAGAAGTTCTTTTTACCATTTTTTTGCAGCGAGGCTGGATGTTCTGGAGGTCGTCCGATTCGCATTTATCAATCAGATCAGAAGTGTTCGGCTATGAAACGTATGTCTTCGTTTTCCAGTTAAATGCTGCAAAATAGGTAAACATTTCGCGCAAACATGAACGAAACAGGCCGAGCGAGCAAGAGAGGGGGAAGTACAGCAGTTGATGGGGAAGGCATAATACAAGCGCTGTTGTGCCCTTACTGCCCTTCATTTGCTGTTCTATGCCCACTCTCGCGAGCTCTGCCGTTTTCGCGCAAGTTTGCGCGAGTGCTTTTTTTGCACACAGTGATTTTGCGCCAATATCGACTATCTCGCAAAGAGTCTGTACTGCACTTAAAAAAATGACGACGTTACGAATTTTGGAAGAAAAAACGCTTTTTGGGGGGGGGGGGTTTCCTCCCTTAATAACAAACCGATCGGGTTGTACCAGCTCTCATTTTGTTCGTATTTTATTCTCCACAATTCGTCCATTGAGACCATTTACATATTGCTCCCTCAGTTTTTCTTTTAAATACAAGCAAAATAACCAAAAAATGCGATTTGTTGCACAAAAGTGTTAATAACAACGAAAGAAAATGCTAAACTCGAGTAGAAAACTGTGGGGGCTATAATACACGTGTTATGTGCACCGGCGGTATCCTGTTACATACTATTTTTGTCAGAATCTGGTGATTTTAGAGCTCTATTGCTCGGTCTGTATTGTCACAAGGAAGAGTGGTTACTTTTCTGTATCTTACAAATTATTACACGGTGAATCGACAAAACAGGCTTTCTTAATATTTTTTATTTTCTTTTGAAAATGTGCGAAGAAATAAAAGATTAATATGTTTACTAGGGTTACTAGGGTAACTAAGGTGAAAATTGGGTCAGCAAAATTTCTATTTTTGCATCGAAGTTTTTGTAATAATTTTGGAATGCATAAGTTTGACAATAAACTTAATTAATGTTGCTATTTTATAAGTTTTGAAAGTTAAACCAATCGCCATTTCAGGTGTGGATTGTACGAAATTATTCAGAGTGGTTTTATTAAAATCTCAGTTCTAAATTATTAACCAATCACTGCAATCGATTCAGTATGATAGCTAGTAACCATGACAACAAAAATATTCACAGTTAAGTGCGATCTTTGTATTTAACTTTTGTTTCTCCGCACATTTTCAAACTATATAAACTAGTTGTTAAGAAAGCTTTGTTGTAATATTTTGGTAAAATTCCATTTAGAAAAATGCAATTGCGTTATAAAGAGAATTTAAACATCTTGTAACGAAATCCGAGGCTTTCGTTGATAATTATTATTTATTTCATTCTTAGAGGGGTTTATCTGGAGTGATACAGTTTTTGCGACAGCGATTAGCAGGTTATCTCCACCAGCACCGGCTATATAAAGAGCACCAGCTGAAGACTGGACAGAGTGCATCGTGAGGAATTGACTTGCGAACAACTCTCTCTCCTAGGTGAATTGAGCCCGGAGATCAGCTGGGGCATGTAGTGAGTGCCCCATACAGTATACATAGCCGGATACAGTAGGTCGATGAACTGAGTTGACCGAACCGTAACCCGGCATCGGAAGCGCGACCAGAGTGAAGTGAGCTCTGGCCGGCGACCGATCAGAATAGGTAATCAACCGGAACTGCATTGAGGTTCCGGCAGATCCCTTCAATCCCTACCCGGCCTGTATTGAGGGTCGGATCCAGTAACAACCGTCCCGAGGTCGTAGTGAGGCATCGGGAGCGGCTTTTTGTTTCAGAGAGCGCCTGCCAACGAAGGTAATCGCCCGGAGGGCCCCGAGACGCGTATCTTGCATACGGTCGGGGACAGCGCAGATCGTGCGACGGCGGCGGAATTACTGACGATGAACGGCAAGCAGCGAGGACACCAGCAGCAGCAGTACCGGAAAGGCCAATGGTAAACGAGGCCGCCTTAAGCACGGTTATCTGTAGCCAATCCGGTCACCATCCAGAACGAGGGCCGCCCCCTTTCTCTCACTCAGAGGACGGAGCAACCCTAAGATCAGTTGTATGGATAATAGTACTAGATCGATTTATTGTAAATATACTTAACTTTTGTAAATAAACCCTATACCCTAACAATTTTAATCGACTTGTCACGGGTACAAAGGGGCAATCATCCACTCCTGGGAACTCACCTCTTCCCACAGAAAAATCCCGTTACAGCATCTTTTAAGTGGTATACAACCCGATCTCAATTCCATATGATGATAAGCGAAGGGGTAGATCCCTGCCAAAAGGAGGTGAACTTTGATAGTTGTTGAATTTGTCTCCCAACTATGTCCCGCTTGAAACAAAAAGACCTGATTTGATGTTTTTCGCGTACATTTCCAGTTTCCAAGTTATTAGGCCTGTTTTGTTTTCAATGGGTCAACCTGTATATTTAGAGAAAGGAGTAGGTGAATCCATATAATTTATAGCAGAAATTGATATAAACGTGTGCCATAAAGTTCTCCTCTGCTGCATTATACCTCCGGTACCTCCCAAATTAAGAGTGCTAGAATATTTTATTTATTTGTTAATTTATTAGGAAAGAAGAAATTAATGAAAGGCGGTACTTTCGTGATTTTTAATTAAAAAAAAATATTATTCCCTCATTGGTACAAATGTGGTTAGCAATTCGATACTCATCACTGGGATCTCCTAAACCATAGAAGATACACAGTCAATTAAATTATGAAAAGTTATACAATTTCATGCTTATTAAGATTCTGAAAGAAAATTTTTTGAAAAGAAAAATGATTTATTATTGAATTCTTTTGTAGGTGTACGTAAGTCGTCATGAGCATTTTGCATTTCAAAAAACTTAAAAGCTGACTAGATTTTTGGGTCTTAATGGTCAAGTTTTGTTTTTCTTGTGTCCGCTCGCGAATAATCTTGTGTCCAAGATAAGAATGAACAGTACGGGGATCTCAAAAACCGTGGGAGATACAGGGTCGGTTAATTGGGGAAAAAGTTGGGCAACTAGAAGAACAATTCAATGGCAGAAAGAGATTTTTTTATTGATTTTCGGAATATTTTGAAAAAAAAAACAATATTTTGAATTTATTCTGATTTTACTGACGTCCTTATTGAAAATGGAGAAAACCTGCAATCACATTTATTTTTCAATGCAGCCTTTAACCAGCTTTATTTTTGCAATGTCAGTTTTTTTAATCTGACAATTCATATTTGACAATTACTAACAATTACGTTTAATAAGATCACAGATCCGTATTGAGGTGAAATTAAACTGATGGTGTCAATAGCTATAATTGGAAACACGTTTGAAGCACTATTATGTGTGGCATAATATCATTAAATTCAGAATTAACATATCTTCCAATTTTTGTAATAAAAATCCAGGTCCGTTTTAGAAAAATCGAAATTAAGTCGGGCACTGCAAATATAAATTGTCAGATAAAAAAACTGACATCGCAAAAATAAAGCTGGTTAAAAGCTGGAATTAAAATGTAGTTGCAGTTTTTCTCCATCTTCAATAATACTTAAGTAACGTCGATAAATTAAAAAAAAATGAAAATTTTGGTTTTTCAAAATAATTCGAAAATCAAACATCATTTTCAGAATCTCTTTCTGTCACTGCATTGCCCTTTGGGTGGCCCAGATTTTCCCCAATTTAACCGACCCTAAATCTCCCACGGTTTCCGAGATCATGGCTATCTCGTTCATTCTTAAGTGCCGTTCATTCTTTATCTTGGACATAGTGAGTGTATTGTTTTTTTCATGGCATAGGTATTTGGTATCACATTAAAAAATGATTGAAAGTTTTACTGCGCTGTTAACGAAAAATAACGTTTTTTAATTAATGTTATTTAAAAAAATAATGAAAAAATAAAAATAAAGTGTTGTCATGGACTTTTTATACCAAATGGCATGGAAAACAAAATTGCGGCAAAAAGAAACACAAAAGCTAACTATCAAAACCGTTTGGATCAAGTCGGCTTTGAATTTTTTTAACTTCACATGGACAGCTCATGACGACTAACGTGAACCTAGTGAAAATATTTGATGTTTTGAATAATGAAAAAGAGATTGGTGAAATCAGAAATTCCGATATTCCAATTATTTGAGCATTTTTCATCAACGGCCTAAATTTTCTTTCGCATCTACTTGTCTCTAATTTAACCAACCTCGAATTTCATACCATTTCCGAATCCCCAGGGTGAGCATCTAATTGTTATCGAAATGCCTCAAAGGAAAGAATTGCAGACTTGAGCATCCGCTTTTAAAGGTCGAGGATAAAGTTACAAGTAAGTATCTAAAGTTAAATACTCTAACGGTGAACTAATTGGTAATATTATCATCCACTGCTAGATGGCATTGAGCCATTTAGGTCACTTTTCATCCATGAAACTAGATACCTAAGTCTTCCATAGTGCGTTCCCGCGAATCCCGCGATCGGCGTACCTATTAATATGTCTGATATTGCAGACTGACGTGCCTTAATAAAAAAAAATGTCGTGTTTTTCCTCAGGTTCATATAACAGGGTGATTCTTAACCTATACGCATAAGCTTAGGACAAACAATGATCATCAATGAAAAAAATTGCAATATAAGTTTTTTAGTTAGGAGATACAGGGTGTTTCATAACGAAACTCAGTTAGCCATATCTCAAGAAATACTTATGCGATTTTTGTTTGAGTTTTGAATAACATTACCTGAGTCTAATGAAAATATCTTGAAAACTGGGGCACTTCCGGTTATACCGGAAATCGCTATATGAACTTCGTTATTTTAAACAGGACACTCTGTACATTAATAAACGTTTTTAGATTGTCCACAAAATCAACAATTAAAAAATTTATTAATTTATAGGTGGCCTGTTTAAAATAACGAAGTTGATGGCGACTTTGAGTATAACCGGAAGTCTCCTAGTTTTCAAGATATTTTAATTAGACTCGGGGAATATTGAAACAACCAAATACAAATTTTCACAAGAATCGCAAAAGTATTTCATGAGATATGGCTAACTGACTCTCTTTTAAACACCCTGTATCTCCGTAACTAAGAAACTTATATTACATTTTTTTATCAATGATGAATATTCGTCTTTAGCTAAAATTTCCCATGTTTATGCGGTTAAGAATCACCTTGTATTGAATTGATTGGAGGAATTAATGATTTCTTCCTTGCTTAGCAAATGTTTGAAAGTTGGAGATAAAATCCATTTCCAGAGGCACTTTTTACAAATATTTTTTCAATTTATGTCTCCACACACATCATTTGCTAAATAAAAAATCTCAACCCGCATATTTGAAGAAAGTTAAAATTTGCATGGGTAAAGCACAACTTTTTATTGACCAACAGATTGACGAATAAATCACCTCCTGCATTTTATACACGTATTTGGGAAACTCCCTGTTGATATGACAATATTTATTGACCCATCAGTTATTCAAATTAAAAAAAAAATAATCAAATGCCTTATGATAATATAAAAATTATCAAACGCTAAATGTTAGTGCTAGCATGTTTTTGTTGTTAACAACACGATTTAAGTTTTATGCAATCCAGTAATAATTATTAATGTCTTCATTTATGCAAAAGACACTTTGTAAGCACATTATCTTCACCTGCTTAACATAAATTTATGAAAGCAGCATGGTATTTTAAGACCGTCCACCAGTAACTTGTAGAGATTGGCTGATAAAAATACGCGTACTATTTCACTCACGAGTAGGTACTTAAAATTAAACGTAAGTAGGTATATTGAATATTTTACTTATCTGCCTTGCGTCCTAAATAGTTCAATAAAATTATTAATGCGTACTTTATATGCATAAATAAATAAATAATACTTACACTTCTCTTTAGTTCACGATAGTAATCGTCAAGAAACAAGTAACTAGATGTAGGGATATACTTAGAAAAGTAGCTAGAATAATATCCCAGAGGCTTATATATTGGCCAGTAATCAAGATTAGACCTCAGAGACCTATAGGGCCAATAGTTGTACCAATTGTTATAAGTTGACGGCCAATAGTTATACCAAGATCTTAAGTAAGAAGGCCAGTAGCTAGAGCTGTAGTACGATGGCCAGCTATCGTAATATGATCGGTAACTCCAGTCGAGGCTGCTAGAACTTATAGGATTTGACCTATAGTAGATTCTCTGAAATAAAATTTAAATATTTTTTCATTTGTAATTTTTTGTTGTTTATCATGTGTTAGTAAATTAAAACACTCATTTCGAATTGTATTAAATTATTTATTAGATGTTAAAAGTTGCCTTTATAACATGTTTCTAAGTAGTAAAACTAGTCCCATTATCAGACAAGATAATAATTGTTTCATTTCACTTTTCAGTGCTATAAAAATTTAAATTCCTGGACCATGAAGGAATTTTTTCACCCAATTTATTGAGAGATATTAAAAATAATGCGTGGTAATAGCGTTTAAAATTTTCAAGACAAATTATCAGGTAGGTAGTTGATGTTTTGAGGACATTATGGTGATGAAGTGATATTTCATAAGCCTCCAGTGTATCTCGATAAATATTTTTTGTTTCCATCTACATGGTGTAAATCTGTTTTGAAGACATAGAGAAAACGAGTAATATGGAACTGTAGTGCATATTGTTATGCATACTCTCTTAATAATTGTTTTAGAGAGAAAGGTTTAATGGGTCAATTGTTAAGATCAAGATTGATGAGCTGCTTCCATTGCTTCAGCTAGATTTTAAGTCTACTTACCCATTTTAGAGAAAATCGATTTTTTTTTCACAAATCGATAAAGTTATCGATTTGTGGCGGCATTTTCATTATTGCCGCGACTTTAACAAATACAACAATAACTGATGTCACAACGAAATTAAAACAATAACAATGACGTCATACATTGAAAACTTTTTTCCTATTTTCACGAAAACTGCTAACCAGACTTACAATGTAACTAAAGAAACAGAATCAGGTTTTCAACTTTACCAAATTAAATGATCATTTAATATTCCTCTCTAAAACAATTATTAGGGGTGTCCATATTTACGAAAGTTCCATTTTGCCTGTGATTTCCTTAGGTCTCTACTTCAGAATCACACCATGTATGAAGTGGCTGAGGGAAACATTCATTAAAGAGGAAAAAAATTAATTGTCTAATTAGGAAGTCAAAACTTCAAAAATGTGCATTGAATAGCATAGGTATATGTTGCCTGGCTGTGGTGCATTATCACTCACTCTGATTTTTGGGAAAATTTCTATATAGGGGGCAAGATTACCTTAAAAATAGACGATATAAGCAAAAAAAATTGCGAACGGTCCATAAATTTACAAAAAAAAAACACTTTAAAGCTCAACTTTTGGTCCGAATTGATGATCGTTTATCACGATTTTCTAGGCAAAATATAACGCTGCACTGTCAACACTCCTTAAATAAGTAACTAGAATACATTCCCTGAACTTGTTTTAACAGTTTCATTTCTTAAATGTGTAGGATAACTTCTAAAAATGGTTTTTAATTTTCGATGATAATTAATTAAACTGACATAACCTTTAATGAGTTGAATAATTCACAACAAAGCCGTGAGGCAATAATCGAAATGTCAACAATGCCATTCATGGACACTTCAATAAAATATAATGTTTTGCGACGTTGTCACGTTGTTATGGTCAATAATATATTATTTTAAAATTAAAAACTCATGTTTTATGATGTGATTTTTTATAAGAGGAAATAAATCAAAATCAAAAATGTGTTTTATTTAGTTAATTATGAATTGGTACATTATCAGTCTGAAAATATTCAAACATAACTTTAATAACCAGTCTTATGGCCCATTATCTATTTGACGGCCTCTGTAATATTTTCCTTGCCCTCTCGCATGGACCATTTATAACTTTTGATGTATTTCTGAATAGAAATATTTGAAATTTTAAAATTAAAACAATAACTTTCGCAAATTATACCAAATATTTTTATTTCACAAGATGTTAGTAATAAATAATAGATATGACAACGCTGCACAACATGATCATTCTCAGTTCTACGAATCTGTCAGTTTAGTGAATTTAACTGGACATGAAGTGTCATTTTTGGGCAATTTTGCGATATTTCAAACTCAATTTTCTCGATATTTTATTAACGGTTCGCAATTTTTTTTCAAGATATCGTCTAAATTGAGCGTAAATTAACGACTCATGCAAAAAAAAATAAAAAAATCGGAGTGAGCTATAATGCACCGTCCCCTGTTGCCTTACATAAAGATAGACTTTGTGGCAAAATAGACTAGCAAATAGAAATAATTAGGGAAATCAATCGTCTCTTCAAACTAATTGCCAGTCAGGAGATATCTTCGCAATCTATAAGCTGCACTCAATGCATTCGGCATCATCTAAATGGATTTGAAATATTTACACTGCGATATCTTAAATTCCGAAATGGCACCTTCAAACAAACGTCATATACCGTCATATAACATATACCAATCATACCATCACCGACAAGGGGCCTGTGCTAAGAATCATCGATAATGTGCCAAGAATCCAGGTTCGATTTTCGTTCGGATATCACTTTTGTAAACAACAAATTTTAGCCTCGTGTTGACTGGATGTCCACTCCGTTTCGTACAAAAATGGCTCCCAAAAATTAAGTATACAAATGCAAATCGATTAGTACCTATATAAGAGTGATAATGGAGAAATGACGCTATACCTATGTCAAATTCCTCAATTATTGAAACGGCCAGTATTAATTAAACTATGTCTTAATTTTATGACGAATTGGACTATGGATACAACTGCTCGTGCGATTGAGGTACCCATCGGGCGCAACCCAGATGGCGGATAGGGGAAGGCCTTAAAATGAGCGACAGTGATTAAGGTTAGCAGCGGTGTTAGAGCTCGTCCGACTTAAAACTCCAGACTGGGAGCTCAAAAAGCCTTTTTTGACCACCTTCTCCAACCTAGTTGACGTGTCGTGGGGCAACGGCGCCGGAGAATGTCCAAAAGTGGGCTCTCCGTCAAACCGTATATCACTGTGTCGTGAGCATCTCTCGTACAAATAGAGATATGTGGGGGTCTTGACTTAACCGTCCGGACTGCGTGGATGAGGCACCACTATAAAAACCACCCCAATCTCAAGGTATTGCGCACGCCGAAGAGATGCATGGCTGTGGGTATTAGCGGCAAACATAAGCTCGAAGCACCGGGCGCACCCCGCTGTATTGAGCCTTACTCCTCGCATGCGGGCTCTGCGGGGAGTGGATCAACCGTTCCCAGACACTCCTGGGACATTCATGGAGTGTGTAAAACAAATATGCTCTGACAAGGAGAGCCAAAACCTCGATCTCCAGGCAACTGAAGAAGCTGTGTGGAGATCGGTTCTAATCCGACTTCAAGAAACAGTTCGATTTCGCTGGACCAGGAGGAGAAGCAAATCTCCCATGGGAAAAAGGAAGACGAATAACCACAGTTTGAGAGACTTTCTCACACCGGAGGACCTGGATACATTGGCAACAGTCAAGATGGTCAGCTTCCCTAAAGAGGCTGACCTGATGGGGTTAATGTAGCACGACTACATGTGAGCCACAATAGACCTCTGTGTGAAAGGGTATTACTTAACAGCAGGTTTTTAATTTTAAAAAATGCTCCAAAAAAGTTTACTCCATCCCCCAATCGGCAACCGTTGCAGTTACGACAAAAGTTATGAGGGACAAACTTGTAGTGCTCAGCGGGACCGAGTTGGCATAATTACTTTTGTTGTAGCTATAATACAAGCCGAGAAATTTAGAAAACAAATTACACACCTTTCAGACCCCCTCCCGCTCCCCCCGTAACAAAAAATTGTATACTTTTGTGAATTTGGGACACTAAGAGGGGCTTAAAAGGGTATGCAAAATGCAACGAGGTATATTATGCAACAATAATAATTATTTAACATGTGTGTAGGACAAGGTCAGGCAGGAGAAAAAATTAACAAAGCCACTTTTATCTCTAGAGGCTCTGTGACATTTATAGGGATATCAAATCCTAAAGAATTTTATGCTCCTGTTACAGAAAGTACAAGTACGATTATGTATACCTACCGGGTGTCCAAAAAGTTTTGAAATGGTCAAATATGCCAATAAGAAATACACATTGGATCCAAATGAGAAAAATTACGTTCCTGATCATTTGAAAAGTATCCAATGACACCAAACGTGACCCCCCACTTTGACCCCTTGGGTGGTGCGGCGGGAAACTTCAAAATTTTACGTAAGTACGCCTTTTTTCATTACATATCGGATTCTTCGGTAAAAACTACGTCAAGTTTGTCTGAAACATTTTTTTCTCGATTCGTGACAGATGGGGCTGTAATCGCTAAGAATTTAGAGGATTCTGGAATTTTCTAAGAAATTCTACGGAAGAATCAAAAATAATAAGTTACGAGTATATTTTCTCAAAATCAGCAATTAAATAGTGGTAAATTTACTCCCCCCTCCTATGAGTGTAAAAGTTTTCTTCGTTTTAGGGAAAAACAATATTTTTTAACAAAATGTCACGAATAAAATTATTGAGGGTTGCCTCCATTTAGCATTTAAAAATTTTCCACACTTTTCACCTCGTGGTGTTAGGGGATTATTAAATTTAGCACCATTGAATGGCCGTTTTCAGCTAAATGAACTCGTACCCACTTTATCTTTCATTTGTTTAGAAAAAATATTTCTGACCAAGTTGATATATTTTTACCGTGAAATTTGATCTAGAATAAAAAAAATTGGGGTATCTATTCAACATTTTTAAAGTTTCTTCCCGCCCCACCTCAAGGATAGACGTGGAAAACCGCGTTTCAGTTAAGTATCATTGAATGTCACACTTTTAAAATTATGAAGGTTATGTTTTTTTTTGTTTTTTTGCGATGTGTATTTCTCGAGATATTTGACCGTTTCCAAATTTTTTGGACACGCTGTATCTACTGTAAGACATGTTATAAAATCTTTGGCTCTGTTTTATGGATAGGTACCTACTAATGTGTGAATGCCCAGCACTAGAAGGGTACTAGACTTCTAATATTTGGGACCAAACGGGACTCATACTGCTGAAATACTTTCGGGAGAAGGGACTGATGAGCTAATTACCCAAAGGGGTACAATAAGCGCAAGCTTCAGTACAAGGGCTTTGAACCTACCCTAGAAGTAATAATAATAATAATATGGATACGTAATAATATTTGTAGTGCTAAATTAGGTGAAAAATTTCCAGTTCCATTTTAGATGTCGTATTATAATTTAATATTAATACATCAATTAGGCAGATAAAGCATTTCTCTCTAGTTTGATAAAGCTAGTTTTATAACACCCTAACATATGGCTTACCTTTTAACAATAATTAATAATAAATAGTTTAATAGCATTGGGTAATGTGTGTCTTAATTTACAGATGCTTGTTAGTGCTAGCAAGCTAGCATTAGACTTGAACTAAAAGAGCAGCTTCCGGGTTCTTTTATTGAAGTTTGTGGGCGTTTACAACATTTAATTTAAACAAAATAATTTCTCTACCTGAGAAAATGTTTAGCAAAGAAGTAGGCAGGTACCTTACCTACTCATACCTAACCAAAATACCATCCCAGCAAATCCTCTGCGTTTTAAATGAGTTTGACATATCCCTACAATCCATGTTAGTTGTTTCTTGCGTTGTAATAATTTATTTACTACCTAGTTATTTTAAACTTTTCTTCCAAGATTGAACCAATAATTTTATGTCGGGGTTATTTTTTCCTTCGAGGGCCGCCTGATCCAAGATCGTCGGAAGCACCTCAACCTCATGGGTTTATTGTGCTTGTGAGTCGGGGGTAAACCGTAATACGTGAGTGAATATGGGAAATTTGATTTTTAGTAAAAACAGTTCACAGAAACATACACTCGAAAATTATTTATAAGAAAGCTACACCGTTTAATAGACTTTGACGAAAATAATAGTCATTATAAAAAAGTTTCGGCAAGAAAAACTTTATTGGAAAAAAATAGAAAAAGGAAGAGAAGAAATTCTGCAAAGTTTTTTTTTTTAATTGCTCAAAATTGCATCTACGGACGACAGATTGTTCAACTGTAGGTAAGTCACTCTGCCGATGTGATTTTTTAGGTTTGCTTCAACAATCTTTTTCCTAGAGTAGCTTTTATAAAAGCTTTTATAAAAAAATTTAAATAGAAAGCTTTTTCGAGTACATGTATTGCTTATATGAACTTTCTTGCTCACTATCGAATTTCCTATGAATAGTTTACGTTTAGCGGTTTAAGCCCGACTCACCCTGTCGTCCTGTAGATTAGAGAACCTGGTAAGTCAATGAAGGATACTATCAATGTATTTAATAAAAAATCGTCGATTTTTAATTGATGTTTTTTAATAAACAGATTTGCCGATCTGGACCTGCTCGGTGGTCTCGGTGGCGGTAAGATTCAAGCAACTGTCACCTCGCTTTTGAAACTTTAGTGGAGATGCGATGGCAAAGACGTGGTCAAGTTGAAGTGAAAACCGGCGTTAACTCGTTTGGAGCTAACTGTGGCCGTAGAATAAAGTTAGTTAACTAAAAGGAGTAGTTTGATAAAAGTCTTGACTCGATCATTTTCCCACGAGAGATTCTGGTGTAAATAATTTTGGTTATTTTTTTAACCACTTTAATCCGTCTTAACTACTATGGAATCTGACCATAGCATATAATTGCTAACCAAGAGAAGTGTGTCACTTCTATCTGTCTGTATGCAAGTGCATCTGTCGCATACTTAACATGCTTATTTCACTTTGACGGCTTATACAACAGCTTCAAGGTCTGGATTTTCCTCGTTTGCTCAGTCGGTGATGTTTCCTGTGGTGCTACATGATTTCGTCCCTGTGGATCGCTCCTCCAGGGACAGTTTACCTGGTTAAGTCGGCTCGCCAGAGCGGATCGGTTTCTAATAGGGTTTCCAGAGTAGGATCGGTTTTCCAGTAAACTCTTGAATCTTCGAATCGTATCTCCTTCACCAAATTGATTCCCCAGTGTTAGTCGCTTTATCCAGGGACAAGTTCTCCGATTTGGAACTCCATCGCTGCTCTGTTTCTGAGGAAGTAGTTTAAGCCCATTCCCGAGACTGCGAGATTTAATGCCTGGAAGAGCCTCCCATTTATAGACAGATGATCCGATTACGACATACCCCCTCCATTTACCATCTCCGCTCTCGCTGAGGTGGGTTTGTCTGATGATGTCATTGATTGCTGGTTGAGTCAGATGATGAGTCATTCGATCCTGACGTAGCGTCGGATATCAACTCCTCTGCAGCTTCATTCCTTCCTCTTTCCTGTTGAAATTATTTGGATGTTTATTAATTTCAACTGTTGCTAAATGGGTAAGTACCTATTACATTGTGATTTGGCAGTATAGTTTCTCTTGTGTTCGGTGATGCGGGTGTTGACGCTGCGGTTGATGGTCCTGATAAACAAGAACCACAGGAGCAAGGTTTTCTATTAGGAGAATATTACGAACTTGTTGGGTACGCTTAAAAATATAGTTTTGATGACACATAACGGAGCAATAATTGAAATTTACAAACCCCAAATCATTTCAACAGGAAGGAGGAAAGAATCAAACTGTGCTAGTACTTGGCATCCGGTTTGCTTCAGGCTCGAATAACTCAGCATATCTGACTTGGCAATGATGATATTATCATTTGACAGACCGACCATTACGATCATTGGAGATGGCTAGTGGAGAGGTTATGACGTAATCGGAGCATCAGCCTATAGATAAAATCACTCTTCCAGCAGACCAGCCAGTGAACACAAAGAGTGGAGGGATCGCTTGCGCACACGTAGTTGATGATGATGTCTACCGGAGTTGTAGACGAAACTTTCGGAGCAAATCTCCAAGGACCAGAGCAAAACAGCATGGAAACAGAACAGAAGTGAACTGATGTTCAACGCTACCAAGCGGTGAATTTTGGTTTAAATAAGGTAATGAAATGAATAAGAACTGGAACGGCGACGACCCCTTTTCCAGTTCTGATGCATTTCACTGCCTTATTTAAACCAAAGTTCACCGTTGCAAGTTCACCGCTTTACAGCGGTGTATATACAGGGTTATTTACGGTATACGCCACGGAAGATTATGGCCGTGTCTCTGGATTTTAGGATCTTTTTATTTTTGGAGTGGATAGAAACCCGGCAGAGGTACGTTTTAAAATTATATTCATAATGTACAGGGTGTCCCAAAAGCATGAAACATATCAAAGTTATGTTTTTTTAAATGGAATGCTCCCATGTTATTGCATTTTTAGATTGTCTAAGAAGAAAAAATAAGATTGGTTTTTACAGTTGGTGTTTAAATTTAGAAGTTTGTGAGTTATAAACAAGTGAAAACCGTCAAGCCCTATACAACGAAATCGATTCAAGATAGAGAAAAACAGCTTACGTCATGTCCCTATTTTAACTTTTCATGTACTATCCTATGGTATAGAAACATTTGTACTTTCTTTGATTTTTTTTATTTGTCGACGCGTGGAGAAATCTCAGAATTTTTCAAATTTTTTATCACTCTGTATAAACATTTCATCTACATCATTGGATAGTACATGAAAAATTAAAATAGGGACGTGTAAGCCGTTTTCCTTGAACTTGAAAAATGACGATTTTCACTTGTTTATAACTCACAAACTTCTGAATTTAAACACCAACTGTAAAAGCCAATCTTATTTTCTCTTCCCAGGCAATCTAAAAATGCAATAACATAGGAGCATTCCATTTAAAAAAACATAACTTTAATATGTTTCATGCTTTTGGGACACCCTGTACATTATGATGTAACGAAATCCAAGGTTTTCGTTGGTAATTATTATTTATTTCATTATTTGAGGGGTTTATCAAGAGTGATACAGTTTTTGCGACAGTGATTAGCAGGTTATCTTCGCCAGCACCGGCTATATAAAGAGAGCCAAATGAAGAGCTGACCAGAGAGGATCCGAGGTACTGACTCGAGAACCACTCTCCCTCCCTGTGAATTGAGCTCGGAGGTCACCCAGGGGCATGTATTGAATGCACCCTGTCTCATTTACATCGGCAGACCGACCAGAGGGGAGTGAGCTCTGGCCGGCAACCGATTCAGTATAGGGAATCAGTCGGCGCTACGTTGAAGTACCGGCTAATCCCTTCAGTCCCTATCCGGCCTGTATTGAGGGCCGGATTCAGTAACAGCCGTCCCGATGTGATACTGAGGCATCGGGAACGGAGTTTGTTTCAGATAGCCTCGCCGCCGGAGAATATTTCTCCCAGACTCCGTTCCGGCGCGTGTTCCGGGGACTACAGCAGCCGACACGCACTGTGCGACGGTGAGCGGGTGACTGGCGTTGAGGATTGAGGAAGCCAGTCGCGAACTGTTCTGTCGGTCGACCAATCAGTATTAGTACGCGCCCCGACGCAGATATCTACCACCAATTAGACGGACTATGGAGGACGAGAGCCGGCCCATAGGATACAGTGGTTATCAGTATTAGCAAGACAAATATAGATACGTGTAAATAGAATACTTGTAAATAAAGATTTGTAATTTTTAATTGACTTGTCGCGGGTACAAAGGGGCGGACATCCATCCCTGGGAAATCACCTCTACCCAACAGAAAATCCCGTTACAATGAATATAATTTTAAAACGTACCTCTGTCGGGTCTCTATCCACTCCAAAAATAAAAAGATCCTAAAATCCAGAGACACGGCCATAATCTTTTGTGGCGTATACCGTGAATAACCCTGTATATGTAACTGATGTAACTGACCACGATAGTTATTTATTTTTGTTGTGGTTCTTGTAACTTTCTTGTAGGGGTAAGAAATTTCATGATAATTAAGATAAAGTTAGATTTTATGATTATGAAAATTATTAGTCCAGTAAATAAGCCGGAAAATCTTAAGTGGTGACACTGATTTTTAAAATTCTCTTATTTCTGTATTCCTTAGACCTTCAAGAACATTCATCATCACTAACCCCTGCATTACATCGGAAAATTTTAAAATTAGGGCAATTTCTCCCTTCCTAGGCACCCCAAAAGTAACGGTGAAATTGAAAATTCTAAATTTCATCTTGTAAATTTCACCGTGTTAGGTTTTTTTTAAATCCCTGGGGTTTTAGGGGTCGCTGATTACGAATCCGAAAAAAAGATGTTTTTTTTTTAAATTTAAAAACTTAAAAGGAAAATAGAAATAAAAAAATTATTTAGCCATTTGGTCTGTGTTCAAGAAATAAAAATAAAGGTTAAATCGATGAAAAAGGCATACTATGGGAAAGTATACCTATAGAAGTGTAGTAGCAAGTATGTAACAGGGTGATTCTGTTATCGGTCACCCTGTATAAACATTTCAACTATGGTAGGATACCGGATGATAAGTTTAGATAGGGACCTGTAAGCCGTTTTCTGATATCTTGAGAAGTTTCCGTTGTAACTGGCTGTAAAGCTGTAAAATTGCTCATTTCAACTACTCATTTCAAACTCCAACTATAAGAACCATTATAATTAGATTTTGTTAGACAAATTGAAAATCTTATAATAAAAAACCAAAGAAGGCGTCCTTTCGCCGTTTTTAAATGTGCCTTCATCTTGACAATATTTAATTTTGACTCGTTTTATTACTCGGTGGTTGTATGTTGCCTCAAATCCAAATTTCAGATCCCTAGATCAACTAGAAATATAACTTTTTCTAATGGTCGCCTCAACAGATAGCTCCGCCTTCATAAGCAAGAACTATGTTACCGACTGTAGAGAAAGGTAAACAGCTAAAGAGGGAATTTCAATACATAAATTTATTTTTTTCCACTGCAAGAATCCCAGTCTTGAAAACGAAATTCTTCAGCTTTCAAATCAATCAGCTAGGTATCGAAAAGGGAGAAAATTTTTATCGGAATTATATCGCACATCGCATTGTATGTTTAAATTTTTTAATTGGACCTCGAATTCGTAATCAGCGACATCGAAATCATCCGAGAGATGATATCCGAGGTGAAATTTTGAATTTTGAAAAAAAAAAATCGCTGTTATTAATTGGGTGCCTTGGGAGGGGGAAAATTACCCTAAGTTTCTAATTTTTAAGTAAGTTCCTGAAGGTCTCTAAAAAAAAACAGAAAAAAAGTATTTTTAAAATTTTTGCTGCTCCACCACTTTTTCATGTAGATTGTATGTACAGTATACTTTCCGGCTTATTTGCTGGACGATATAGCCTTTTCCTAAACACTATCCAACATTGAGTTATAGGTTCTCTTTACATTATCGAATTTCGAAAGAGAAGTGGGTATTTTTAGTTCGCAGAATTCTAAAGTCGAAATAAGTGCCTATACCTACCTATTCTAATTTTAGACATCTAAAATTAAAATCATTTTACTACCGTTTCAAGAATAGTACATATGTGGTCGTGAAATAATAATTGCTAAAATAATTATTACCAAACAGTATTTAGATAACGGGGCGAAGGACGCATGCAGATTATCTACGAGTAGTATCATCCTCGAAATATTTCTGAATAACGACTCTGAAACATTGAAACGATTTGAAACAATTTGGCACGACATTTTTAACGTAAACACTTTTATTCTATTACAGTATACTTATTTATTTTAACATGGTTTGTTTTTCTTAAATTTCACAAACCACCATATCCTGTGCTTTTTTTGTTGTGGGGCTTTTAATGATTTGCTTAAGAAAATACAGCAGTTCATATTTTAGTACTTCACTAACCTTGTTATATCTATGACGAAGAAAATATTGTTATCTACTATTATAAAAATTCGCAATTCTATTTACGATGCACAAGTCTTTCAAAAAATTTGTTTCTTTTTGGAATACTGTCGTTTATCAAAAAAAAAAGATTCCAGGATTCCTAGATATCCGTTATTTATTTTTTTTATCGAATATTTAGAGACCACAAAAATTAACAAATTAACTTATTATAAACATAAGTAGAGATTAGAGAAGTCACAGTAATAATTATAAAAGTCAATCAAAAGAACCGACGTATCACTGACGGCGAATAAATTCTAGCTGAAAGCTCTTTATATGAAGGCGTAGAAGCGCCAATTCCGACTTAAAACTAAGAATTCCGAGATATTGGGTGAAATTAATTAAATGAAATTTCTTAGATTACAGCGCTAAAAATTTTCAGATAAATCTTATGCATTTTTTTTTGGTAACTGAAGAATTCGAATTCGCGATAAAAATTGGGGATGTCATTTAAAATTTCAAAGTGCGTGCTTATACTTTTCCAGATATTGAAATATTTCAGGTTATAAGAATCACTCGGTATACAGTGTGACATTTGTTCTTGAAACACCCTGTAGAATCTTAATTTATGGTGCGATTTTAAAGAAATTTCTTTTAAACCATAGAGCTTGATAAACTATATTTTGGGAGCAAAAAGCGTCTCATTCCTACAAAATCCAAGGCCTACTAGATCAGTGTTTACTTGTAAAATCTCAAAAATTCATATTAGCGATTTTTTTAGAAAAAAAACTGTGCACGCTACTGGATTCCCCAGCCCTCAAAACGGTACTGTACTAAATTAATTTATTCGAAAAGGTCAAGAGAGACAAAATAGAAATTGCACGTCTAGTTGGTGATAATGTAGGTACTTTAATTTTTTAATTATAATTTTTTATTTATTTATTTTTTATTTTTTATTTATTTTTTTTTTTTATTTTTTTTTTACTTTTTTTTTTTACTTTTTTTAATTTTAATTTTTACTTATGATAGCTTTTGACCTTTTTCAAATTAATTTATGAAAATTCGGAGTATTATTATGGATTTCTAAAATAACTACAAGATCCTTTTTACTCTGACATTTTCAATAAAATTTAGTACAGTACCGTTTTGAGGGCTGATGAATCCCGTGGTGTGCCCAGTTTTTTTCTAAGAAAATCGCTAATATGAATTTTTGAGATTTTACAAGTAAACACTGATCTAGTAGGCCCTGGATTTTGTAGGAATGAGACGCTTTTTGCTCCGAAAATATAGTTTATCAAGCTCTATGATTTAAAAGAATTTTTTTTTAAATCGCACCATAAATTAAGATTCTACAGGGTGTTTCAAGAACAAATGGGTCACACTGTATGTATACAGGGTGATTCAAAATTGAGTGCAAATATTTTAAGGGCTTATTTACCAGCCAAAAATAAGAAGTTTTTTTCATATAATCGTATGTCCTAACTTGCTTCGTTTTCTAGATACAGAGTGTAAAATTTTGAAAAAAAAAATCGATTTTTATCAATTTCTCAAAAACCTCTCAGCCGATTTAAATAAAATTTATTTGTTATCATAAGGGCCTTCCTTTGATGGGAATAACATGAATTTATTAATTCCAGTGGCGTCTCAGGGGGCTACCTGAATTAAATTAAATGAATCTCAATAATCGATGTGAATTTATTACTTGTGTTAATAGGACCTGGCACAGATTTTTATTTTTTTCTTGGAAACAAAGCTAGATACGAGTAAAGCTCAAGAGGCAAGAAAGTTACAATATTGACCGCTTAATCTAAAAAAAAATATAAATTGTCAAAAGAGCAGTGGCGTATCATAATTTTACCTATAAGTATCAAGTAGGTAGCCCTCTGAGACGCCATTGGAATTAATAAATTTATGTTATTCCCATCAAAGGAAGTTCCTTATAACGACAAATAACCCTACCAAATTTTATTTAAATCGGCTGAAAGGTTTTTGAGTAATTAATAAAAAATCGATTTTTTTTTTCAAAATTTTACACCCTGTATCTAGAAAACGAAGCAAGTTAGGACATACGATTATATGAAAAAAACTTCTTATTTTTGGCTGGTAAATAAGCCCTTAAAATATTTGCACTCAATTTTGAATCACCCTGTATATTTCTTGGCCGAATCGGAAATGTAAAGGCGAGGCTGAGCCAATTTCAGGCGCGGCTAAAAAATATATTTCGTCAGAAGTGTACAAAATATTTCGTAGGCGACTGCCTCTCAAGTAGGTGAAGTTGGAGTCGGTTCTGGGTCGGTTTTACTTCATGGACGCTTTTGCTTCACGCTCGCTATTACCGTGACGTAAAAGTGAAATTTTCTAAAGTGACGTAGAAGCGACCGTGAAGTAAATGCGACCGTAAAGTAAAAGCGGCTAAACAAGTTATATTTTAAGAACGATATGAAATCCGTAAGACCAATTTTTGGGACAGTCGCCTAAAAACATTCATTATTTTTTTCAGGCGTCAGTCTAAAATTCTTTTTCGAAGCAATCTAGAAATGGGCCGGTTGTTCAAATGTAAATTAAAAATCAATCAGACCAAACACTATTGGTCTGATATTAATGGAAATAAATCCTATTCCCTTTTAGAAGAATTAATTACCAATAAAAATAAATGGTCGTTGAAAATATTCGCCATATTTTCAAAATTTTGCAATTTAAAATCAGTCAAATTATCGGAAATTTTTTAATTTACGTTTGAACAACCGGTCCATGGTGTTTTATACTTGCTCCTCGTCAGAAATTTAAAATTGAAATTTCGAGTTTTGAATCGGAATTCCTAGTTTAAAGATCGAATTCCGAGTTAAAAGTTGGAATTCTTAGTTTCCAATCTCGAAATGAAAAAAAATAACTACATTTGGTGTGGCGCTTCAACGCCTTCGTGCTTTACAGTTTTTGCAGAGATTTTGTTAATGTTACATTAATTCCTATGGAAATGCTAACCTGCCATTGTTATTTGCTTTCATAATTCAGAGTTTAATTCATAATTACAGTTCGAACTGTAATAGATTATTCTATACAGGGTGTATGCGAAAAACGCCGAAACAGGTCGATTTTGTTATCGGGGGGAACATATTTTTGTGACAAATTTACCTACCCAAGTGCACCCCCTTGGTAGGGGTAGCTACCCCTTAGATTATCATCATAGGGAACAGATATAAAGTGATACACTATTTGAAAGCTACTTGAACTCTCTGTACAACGATATCCAACATTTTGGGTTTCGCTTACCTGTGGCCCAACGAAAACGTAACTCACCCTAATAACTTGGAAACTGAAGATGTACGCGGAAAACACCGAAACAGGTCGATTTTGTTATCAAAGTAGGCATATTTTCGTGACAAATTTAACTACCCAAGTTATACCCCTTTGCTTTCATAGGGAACAGCTATCGAGTGAAACATCATTTGAAAGCTACTTGGATTCTCTTTACAACGATATCCAACATTTTGGGTTTCGCTTACATACAGGTTGGCCTACATACAAGTGATTAAGGCGAGTTACGTTTTCGTTGGGCCATCCTGTATGTAAGCGAAACCCAAAATGTTGGATATCGTTGTAAAGAGAATTCAAGTAGCTTTCAAATGATGTATCATTCGATAGCTGTTTCCTATGATGATAAGCAAAGGGGTAGCTGCCCCTGCCAAGGGGGTGAACTTGGGTAGTTAAATTTGTCACGAAAATATGTCCCCCTCGATAACAAAATCGACCTGTTTCGGCGTTTTTCGCATACATCTTCACTTTCCAAACTATTAGGCTTGTTACCTTTTCGATGGCCCAGCCTGTATGTATAAATTTACAATTCGATCTGTTAATAATTTTAGCACATTGTCCTGATCTGACCAGAATCTGACTGCCTGTCCAGTCAGGTCATTACCAAGTTAGGTATCTCTCGTCTTGAAAAATATTACACAGTAGGTATTTATGTTCCAGCTAAAATTTACAACCCCTAAAACCTTCTATTTTGTCCAGGTTTGCAAAAAATTCTGCAACTGAGGTTAATTTCAATCTTAATGATGACCGAATTTTATCGTGCGTTTCAACTTTTTTTTGCATCCCTCTAGCGCTTAGAGCCACCCCTTTACAAAATTTAGATAGCAAGTGGAATCGAGTGACACTTGAAGCTATTTTAATTCTTTATTTTCAAATTTGGACGAAATCGGAGATAGGGGGTGAAATTTTTTGTTGGGACATTCTGTGTTGCTACGTCAAATTAAATGTAAATTTATAGTTTGATTATAAATGAATAGTGCGAACTGTATTTTTTTATTATTGACGGAAAATAATGACAGCCGTACACTCCAGATCTTATTTTCTAACTCTTGTCAAGTAGGTAGGAATCCATGGTTTTTGACAGGTTGATGCTCCCCATTGAGATCTCAAAAACGGATAGAGATAATAAATTATGAGGTCGGTTAAACTAGAAAAGTACAATTTATGCTTATTTGGATTTTTTGAAAACACAATTTTAAATTTCAGTAGTTGCTCACATATGCTAAAAAAACTGAAAAATTTAAAAAATTTAGGTTTCTTATTAATAGCCATATTTTTTTTTATTAATGAAAATAAATAAATTATTCTTGTAGATTTACATAAGTCATCATGAGATATCCATTTGGCATTTAAAAAAATTTCAAAGCCGACTAGATCATAGAGTTTTCATAGTCAACTGTTGTTTTTCTTATTTCCTACATATTGCGGTACTTTTATACTTGTTTTTTGAAAATAATATTTACTAAATGTCTTTAAAAAACTGTAAAACAATGAGGCTAAAAATATGAATTCATATTATAACCATTCGTTAAAAAAAACTTTTCTTTCTTTCGTTTCTTTTTTTTTTTTGAAACAAGAAGATTAAACTCTTTAAAGTGTTTCAATGTTTCGATTTTTTGTTTTTTTGATTTTTTATATCCAATGATATAAAGAACGATATGGCGGTCATAAGAAAAACAAAAGTGTACTATGAAAACTCTGGAATCTAGTCGGCTTTGAAAATTTTTGAAATGTCAAATGGATATTTCTTGACGACCTATCAAAAATTACTTACGTTCAATTATTATCAAAATAATATAGCAAATAAGATATTTCATTATTTCAATTTTTTCAGGGTATTTCAGCAACAACTGAAAATATAAATTTTGTTTAGATTCTTGATAAGCAAATAATTGTGCTTTTTTCTCTATTTTGAAATTTTGATTAACTGACCCTGTATCTCTGCTACTTCCCAAGATCTTAATGGTGAGAGAGATAAAGAAAACGATCTGTATACAGCGTGTTTCAACACCTGCCTAGTTCTAAGAAAAAATGTCCCTATTAAGATAAGTGCTATAGCCCACATTTTTATAAATACAGGGTGTAAAAAAAATCCAATTATTTTACAATATCTCAGGAACCGTTTGAGATATAAAACTGAAGTTTTTTACACATAATATCATTAATATTATCTACTTTTTGAGGGCTAATTATATTTGTTATGACAGTGAATCAAGTTATAAAATAAAATATCAAAAGCAAGTAGGTAGTAATGTTTTTGCCCACAATAAAACATGTTGTTACTTTTATGTTTTCCATCATAAAATACTGTTTTCCCGAAAACAGTTCACGTGAAAGCTTTTGACCATGATACATTTTTTTATGTAAAAAATATTGAGAGTTTAAAATGTGATTTCACAATGCCATTTCTCCCAGTGTCGTAGAAATTAGGGGCAAAAATTTTCAAGCAACCCTAAAATCTCCGCTAATGATATATGGAAAGAAATTTAACTAGCGTTCAAAATGTAAATAAGATTAATGATAAGTTGTGTACAAAAGCTCAGTTTTGTACCTCAAACGGTTCCTGAGATATCGTCAAAAAAACTGAAAGAAATATTTTTATATGACATTTAAGGTAGGTGCCTGTTGTAAAATATAAACTGCTGCCTTTTCATAATGCAAATAAACTTGCTTTTTAACAAACAATGCAAAATTATAAATATTTGCATAGTTACAAACAGTAACTACCTATATTGAAATAGTCACAGCACAGCTGAACATTTAGAATGAGTTTAGGCATTCAAAAATCACTTCAAAAACGTTTAAGCTGCTGCAAAATATAAAACATCGCTGAAAAATGCTGGTATTGTTAGAGCGTAGCTATACTGCAATAATATTATAATGTACCAAATAGATTCTACAGAAGGTTTTGCTAAAGCGAAGGTTACAGTAAAATAAATTTTTCACTTTTATTTTAAACGTGGTGCATAAATGAAAATTTTTATTTTCATTTAACATTTACAATATCTAGATAGCGAGTTTATTTACTTTAGTTTAGATTTTAATTTTTGTATAAATATATATTTCGATTCCCGTAGGGGGATCTCTAATACAGTCCGAAACGAGCACGGCATTCCAAAATTTACAAAAGGATCTGTGCATTCGGCAGACATAAAAGTAAGCACAAACAAACATCGGCGAGCAACACAGCGTCCTGAAAGACTGCAAGCCGAAGCGAAGTGTGTAATCAATTTCATCTATAAAATGGCTTTTTACGTTGACATAATTCCTCTTTTAGTAAGGTCATAAGTATAACTCATGACCATATGTGCACTACTGGAAATATACTTTGCTCAAAAGTGTTTAGAGGGTTAATATATTATGTTCTTCTTGTGTTTGTCACGATTACCCCAATACTCTTTAAGAAACAAGTGGAACCCTCCAAAGGTTTTTTTTTTCCAAAGGACAACTTTGAACATGCACCAAGAGAGGGTAACCCATTGAGTGGCTCCATAACTTTGGTATGAAGAAACGGGGGCTATGTCCTCTATAAGCAAACAGCGTATCCATAAGACTTATTGGCACAAGGCAAAAATTCATTCATATTAGATACACGTCTTCATTCTTGTATGCACAAGTATTTCTTCAAAGAGTCATTGATGGATTCAAATGAACCTTCGCTATAACAAAACGTTCCGGGAGAAAACTTAGAAAGTCTGTTATAAAAGATGAGTTTTTTTTTCAATGTTCAATACAGAGATCTTGTAAACTACTGCAGCAGCCTGAAAAACGGTTATATGAGGAAAGTACATAGTGGAATTTTATGAGCAAAATTCGAAGCAACTTTTGTTCTTCTGAAAATCTTCATGATTTTAGACGATTTTATATTCAATAAAATAACGGTATATATTTTTTTCTGTGTCATTTTCGCGTTATGTCATGAAATTGTGTTTTTTTTAAAGTACCTAAGTCATATAGTTGGCTATGACATCATTAAATAGGTAATTTTTTTCTGAATATATTGATATAAAATTCGACACTATTTTTTTCTAAAAATAAATAATTTATGACGGGTTTTCACCTAAAAAAAAACACGTTCTGACAAAACAAGTTTATGTCAGAATTCGAAAATGACACGTCAATTAAAACAAACCTTAACCCCGTTTTATTGTAATAAAATTTTCTGAAACGTTTTCCTTTACGACTTTTCTCTAATCCCAATATTAATGCCCGTATTCACAAACGATAATTTCCTAAATAATTACGTAATTAATTAAATGAGTGAGATGGAGATATGCAGTTTTTTTGCAATAGAATGAGATGGGGATAATTGATTACGTAATTATTTAGGAAATTATCGTTTGTGAATACGGGCATAAGAGTGCTATCTCAGTATTATGAAATTCACGAATGCCAAATATCTAGGAACCAAAAAAGGGTTTCAAAAAAAAAAAAATTGCTTGGAATTTAGCTCATAGAACTGCACCACTTTCCTCTTTAACCATTCGTTAACTGCAGTAGTTTACGAGATCAACGTACTTTGAAAAAACTCACCCCTCATAATAACGTGGCATTTGTACATTTTTTATGATATGCTAGGTGCAACGAACAAAAACGCTCATTGAGTGAAAAAAAGTTCCTAATGAGCTGTGTTCTTATTAAAACATCCATAACACGTTACTCGTGCTACGATGATACACAAAAATTGCCAGAACGCGTTGTAGCTAACATAAAAGGCCACAATAAGAAATTTGGGCCGTGGCTGTCGTTAATTTGACCGCTACTCGTTGTGGTTATTAACAAAAGTTATAGGTAAATCGTTCCGAAAATTATGTTGACTAATAATGAGGTGATAGATCAAGAAGATGAGACAATTATTATCAAAAAAATTTCAAGGCTATTTATTTGTACTTATAAGAACTGTTACCCTGATATTCGAATTTCATGTTATGTTCTTCAGGCGGCGTTTGCATTTTTTTAGCAGTAGGTACAAGCTCTTTCACACTGAAATACAAATCCCTTGCTGATTTCCAAGAGATAACACAAATGCTGAGTGAAGTGTTAATAAAGAAGATGAGGTTGTGGTGACACAAGTTCACGATTGTAAGTATGAAGTATGAAGACTGGCCCACTTGTTCTTCATCAGTCATGCCTGACTTACTTACAACACAACACACATATTATTAGGGGATGTTCCAAGGCTACTCTCTGAAATTGTATATTTATTACTAGCATAAAGTCGATCAAGAAGACCTTGCTTGTTTCCTAGCTGATAAAGACCTAATTAACTAAAGCTCAAAGCAAGAATCATTTCTGGGAGCTGCACCTCCTCTATCAACTTATATCGACTATATAGAACCAATTTCAGCGGCAAAAAATTTTTAGTTGGGCATTGACGATGTTCTTTCTTCAACAGAGCTTACTTGTGATTTTTTCACCTATCCCTCATTTTCGTTGCTTTCTCCACAGATAACGTAAACATATTCATGACATCCTGAACAATAATTGGGAGCTCTTGAGGTGTAATTTTCATCAGAATTAGCCAACTTTTCGTCGATTCTTGAATGATTTCTTCTATGACTTTTCCAACATCTTCATTTTGTAATTTCTTAACTATATTGAATTGTGGATCATCTTCTTTATTGTTATTCTTTTGCTGATTATCATTTTTGAAAATCACTAAAAACCAACGCATAAAATTATTTCACCATCACCATCCAACTCAAAAATTTGGGGCATAAAAACGGTTCTAGCTTAGCTAAGGTAAAGTCGCTCGAGGCCGTGCAGCAGCAAAGGATGTTTTAGCTATTGTTATGAGCATTATCAGTTTATTCATCAGGTCTCTATTAGATGGAAAACAATAACGAAGGACTTCTTGATAGATGCAGGACGTATCCTCAACTAATTAACCCTTCTGTGTTACCCCTGGAAATCATCAAGGGTTTATAATTTTGTCACTGTAAAAAAGATTCTAGTAATAAAAATGCAAATGTCGCTCCAAAAAGATAAGTCAAAATGTCACTGTGATAGTTCTTATAAAAATATATAACTCTGCATCATTCTTGATAATTTTCTTACCAACAATGTTTCACTTTCCAGAAGATATGATTACGTACCTATCCGTTGTATCGCGGTTACATCAGCTAACGTTCAGAACGCGGTATAAGTCTTCTCAATAACCACCACAACACATATTGTGGTCTTTTTCAGTTAACCTCGTAGCGTTCTGGCTATTTTTCTAAGTGCCCCATCACAAAAATAACGAGTTATGGAAGTTTTAATGGGACAACAACGCCATGTGATGGGCGCTCATTTCGCTCAATAAGCGTTTACGTTCTTTGAGCCTAACATATAGGTACATATCTCATCGGAATATAAATTGAATGAAGATGTTTTTGGTAGCGTTTAAGTAAACTCAAAATATATTTTTTTCTCCCTGATGATTCTACGTACTTAAAAGTTTTACAGTTTTATATCAAAACTGTGTTGTAAGATTATTGATAACACTTACCACAGCCGAGGGAGAATTGAGGTAGTTGTTAGTGGCAGAATATGACACCCAAGGCCGTGTCTTCCGCTCGATCCAGTCGTACTCCTTCTGCAAGAGGGAAGGTCTGGTCGCCCAGACTTTGGGTGGAGTCGTCACCACCGTAAGCCTCTTATGTCCAACATACGGCACTATTCTGTCATACGTGTGAACGATGTGGACCTACATGTGAACCAAAAGAATTAGTGTAGGTATTAGATATTAAAGGAATAGGTATACTTATTTTTAAGAAACAAATTGATACAATAATAAATCATATCAATTACAGCAATCCGATTATTGAAAAACAATAACGTTTTCTGAACGACACATCCCTAAGGGTAAAAACATAGTAGAACGACGAGGCTAGAGGCACAGCGACGAGGTAAGCGACGCTGCTTTTATTTCATCGTGTATGGTAATGAAGCCAAACATAGTGAAGAGGTTGACGGAGTACTAAGCGACGAGACAAGCGAGGCGATGCGCGTCGAGATAAAAATTGGATTTATTATCGCGTTGATACTGGACGGTTCTAGCTGCATTCTTTTTAATTTTTGGCAATTTCTATTCTAAAATATTCAAAAAATCGGTCTGGGTGCTGCTTGAGCTCAGAAAATAATGTATGGTACTGTCCAAACCGTTTGCATACTTTATTAATAGGATGTACAGAATAAAGTTTTGTCCAAACTTCCCATTGCAATAATAATAAGCCCGCGAAGCGCGGCATTATCGAATAAAATTTCATCTTCACTGTCGGAGAACATTAATCATACTGAATTGAGTTTGGAAAGTCAAAGCAGTAAATCGCAACTTCTGTCTCCTCACTGTGTGCATGTCTCCTGTCTCGTCGCTTATATCGGCGCTTACCTCGTCGCTGTGCCTCTAGCCTCGTCGTTCTCCTATGTTTTTACCCTAATGGTATGGTGAAGACAGAGACATCGATGTTTCATTGATGGTTATTTCCAGCTCATCAGTCTGACATATTATCACCACCAGAGGAGTGTGCCGAACAGAAAAAAAACCAACATACTCAAGAATATTGATTTGTCGGACTATAGTGACCTGCAAGGCAAATTATCCACCTAACGATTGAAAGGTTGAAAGATCCTCTCAGAGAAATCTGCAATTTTTCATCGCCATTTCTGACTGTTCATCGAATGCTGCCTCATGCGTGTGCTAACCTGTTTTCATGCAACAGCTCTTTCTTTACCATTCTTGCAGGAGGAGGTAAAAAGAGCTATCAGCAGATCTAACAGGGGTGGTATAGATCTCAAAGAATAGAGTCCATGGTATCAACTGCATTTTGGATCATTGAATAAGCTGGGGACGTGTATATATTCTGATACTGATACTGATACTGTTTCATGTGTCCCCATAACAAAATCCAAAGAATTTAAATCGAACCAAATTGTTGATACCAAATATCCATCCGTTCATTCAGTGGAACATCATCCAGAAATTCATAACTTTTTCTGTTCAAAAAATTCAAATATCTTGGAGCATTCAGAGTATCGGTATTACCAGACGAAATTTACAAATCTAATAATAATAATTCCAAACCTCTAATATGCGTGCCCCAACATTTACGCTGAATCGTTCTTGGGATTTTCTCACTTTTATTGCATGTGAATTATCGATGGATATAATTTATTTGGTGTTTGTTTTTTTGAAGATTTTTTCAATTTGTTTCTGATAATTGAGGTATGCATGGCAGAGATATGTGTTTTTTTTGGGTTTGTTCTGTGTTGTTATTTGTGTTGTGTGTGGTTTTAGTTTGTTTATTATAGTAGCGGTGAATTATTTTCTTGGTTAGTTTGTTTATTAGATGTGATGGGTAGTTATTGTTTATAAGTATTGTTTTTGCTTTGTTGATGATGTCTGGTCTGTATATTGGACTTGTTAATTTTATTGCTCTGTCTATTAGTGCAATGATGACGGTTTTCTTTTGTATTATATGATGTTCTAATTGGAAATTTAAATAACTACCTGATGATTTTTCTTTGGTGTACCGTTTGGTCAGTATTTTATTTTGTTGTCTTATTAATGTCATGCATGTCTAAAAAAAAACATTTGATTGCACGGATGGGCGTTTACGTGTGAGGAAATATTCTTTTATGCCTTCCATGTAAAGAAAACATTAACAATGTAAAGAACACATAAACAATGTAAAGAATGTGAACAATGATTTCAGCTATCGCTGTCACTGCTGTCAGTGGTGTCATTGATATGGAAAGTTTCACATGGTATACATATAAGCTATAGGTTTTTCGAGGTTTGGCTTAATGCACAAGATTGAGAATAGTTTTATTATTAGTAGGCAAGGCATATAGGCAAAACAGAAAGAAGAAGAATAAGTAGAAAGAGGTTCAGTAGCCAAGCCAAATTAGCCCAATTAGGTACTATAAAAATGACCAGTAAATCGTTTTATTATTTATTTTATGAATTACGTACTTTATTCAAAAAATGGGGGGACGTGAATGACCAGTAGGTAATAAGTTTTCAAATCTAAGTCTTCATAACATTATTTGATAGTAAAATTAATGGTGAAATGGATCGTACCTAGGTAGGATGATAAGGAAATTATCTCCATCGCCCTCGTTAAATCAGCCCAAATCGAAAAAGCAAATAGTGAAAGCGGACCACCGCTTCTATAAAAGCAGACGTCTTACCGCAGCTCAAGGCAGATAGAGATCAGCTTCCGAGCAGGTCGAATCTGACTTCCTAACCTTTTATACGGTACCCAGAGATGGCATTATAGCGGACTCCGGGGTACCTAATCCTTATCTAAACCTGAAAATTCGACCAGAGATGGCATAGCGGACTCCGGTCGAATTTCCCTTATCTACCTTGGAAAAACTCCAGTTGAAAACCCGAAAAGGGCAAAACAATCGTTTCCCGTCAATTTCTAATCACAATTCTAATAAAACTCAACCAGAGATGGCATAGCGGACTCCGGTCGAGTTTCCTTTACCTATCCCGGGAAATCCAATAAATTTGCATCGCTTCTTGAAACAACTCAATACTCGTAGTTGGCAAATTCTCTTCGAACCAATTTACTAGTAGATGGCGGAAGCGCCTATTCTGAAGGAATTTCCTTCACAAATTAGGGAAAATTCATTGAGAAAATAGTTAGGGCAGATCTCATTCCAAACACATTTTCAACAACAGAAATAACCAAACCGATTCGCAACTTCCACGTGCGCAGATCCCGTTTCAAACCAAACAGCAAGGAAATAGGCAAATAATAGGTACCTACTCGATCACGTCAGCGAATATTAGGAAAGAGAAATACTTCAACAAATAGTGACAAATTCACGTATAAGAAATCGAGATAGAGCTAGGAGCGAAAATAGACCCAGGTCAGGAATTAATAATCTGTAAACAAAACGGCCCATGATTCAATCATTCTATTTCTCGAGGAGTGCAGATGTAGGATCACGCAAATGTTAGGCAGGAAGCAGTCCCTTTAAATTATACGATATTAGAGAGTGAAAGTGAGAAATACTTCCCATTGTATGGCGCTATATGACAGGAACTCGCAATAGTAGGTTGAACCCTCAGACATAGCAGAGCAAGCTTAGGCAGCGTTGTCAGATGTAGCACCAGCCACTCATTTACATTAGCAGGAAATACTAATTCCATCACAACAACCGATTAGGATTCATAATAGGTACTCGATTATCTCACGTTGGGGGAGGCATTCATTTCGATGTCCAGATGAAGACCTCCGGTGAACCAGTAAAAGGAGCATGACTCTTTAAAGTGGAAATCGTAGAACGCAACGGGGCGAAAAGCACCCGCAGTTGTACGTATTCAACAAATAGGAATTCAAAGCAACCAAAAACAAATTAGTCTTGAGTATGTGAAAAGCCAAGCAAAATCAATCAAAACCAAAACTCCTTTAGCACATCATACGAATGTCAACTCCAATCAAAATTTAAAGACAAACTCCGCAGAAAATTGCTATAAAATGTTATTGCCAGTCTGGACTGAGTTATCTGCTTTCTAAACAGGTGTTATGGGTAAAAACCTGGACCACGGTGAAATCGATGGTTGGTCTCGATTATAAAACCCACCGGCTCCAATATAGGTATTCATAAAAATTCCAGCATTCAATTATTACCCAGGCAAGCCCACGGGAACCCTGAGGAATAATTATAGAATAGCGGCCTAGTTTGGTCAGTTGGTCATCACATTTAAAATAGCAAAACGAAACTGCGAATTGCAGAGAACGTCGTATTCGAAATGATAAGGTATATTAACTCATCGCCCCGATAGGTCAGGTAGAACAAAAAGGTAGCCGCAGGGCAAATAGGTATTGACGGTCCAAAAGAGGCCAAATAGAGGTAGCCCAGTGAGGCAAAACGACAACACAACAAATAAACAAAATTAGTTGAAACAACTATCATGAGTATGACGTCAATTCAGGAAAACCGCTTTCACAATTGAGAAAAGCAATTGGAAAGAAATTCGTATAATGTTTAAAGAGGAGGTAGCAAATCAAAACAAACATGGCAACACTGCTCTCGTCATTCAGGCCAAGCTAGAAACTCGACTAACAAACAAGTGGTCATAAAAGTAGGGTGGAGTGTGCCTGTGTATCAGGTTAAAGCCCACAACAATAAACTCTCATAAAAATTCCCAAACGAAAGGAAGAGCGAGTCAACGAGTAAAGCTCATTAAAATACAAAATGAGAATTCAATAATCATCGAATAGGTAAACAGCGACAGACATCTCCGCCATATAGACATTTCCGCCATAATCCGGATCGTCTGTAACCAACATGGTTGTATTCTTTAATTAATTCAAGCAGTTGCTTGAAATGAAATCAAAGAAGCTAGAAAAAGGTAACTAGGCAAGGAAAATCATCGAATAGGAAAACAGACAGACATTCCCGCAATATACCGGGTCGTCTGTAACCAACATGGTTGTATTCTTTAATTAATTCAAGCAGTTGCTTGAAATGAAATCAAAGAAACTAGAAAAAGGAAATTAGGCAAAGAACATCGTTGAATAGGTAATGAGACAGACATTTCCGCCATATCCCGGATAGTCTGTAACCAAAGTGGTTGTACTCGTCAGTTAATTCAAGCTGATGCTTGAAATGAAATCAGACAGACATTCCCGCAATATACCGGGTAGTCTGTAAACGAAACAAAAGCAAAACTAAATAATAAGAAAGCGCAGGTGTGCAAAAGAGTGGAATCCGAAATGGATTAGAGTTTGAAAAATGCATGAAATGGATTCATCATTCGCTTTCCATTGTTTTGTACACTCTATGCAAAATCATAGCCCATCTCGCCCTTCACCATTTTACGCTCTTGCAAACGAATTCTCTCGCTCATCACTCGCTTTTAGACATCTGACAGGAAGCCAACAGTTAACAACAAGTCTCAGTTAATTTCCCCGCTTTTCCGAAATAAATCCCAATCAACCGAGATACAATGAGTCACAGTAGGTTCTTTTGCACATCCGTTTCGGCCATACTAATCCTGGCATACCTTAATCAAAGAGCAGGGGTAACTACGGTAATTACGGTAAACACAACGAGGAAAACACAACGGTCCTATTAGGAGAAATTCGGAAAACTAGACGACCACACCGTGGCTTTTCGCGAAAGACGAGGGGACCCGGGTTCGTTCTGTTACAATTGTTTACATTGTTCACTTTCTTTACGTTCTTTACATTAAAATGGGCTGTGTAAACAATTGAATTGTTCACATGTAAAGATTTTAATTGCTTAAATTCATCTGTTTACACCCCCATCCCTGTTTTGATTCTCTTTATCTAGTTCTATTGTGAATTAGAGGAGGGTGGAAGGAGTTAAAGGTGTCTAGTATTAATTATTTGTTTTCTGGTAATATTGTTAGTATGTAGTCGTCTACGTATCTTTTGTAGAAGCTTATTTTATTTTTGACTTCTTCCATTATTTTGCTTTTGAGCCATGACACTTGATAAGAGACTTCCTATTGTTACGCCTTCTATTATTTGTTTAAAAAGTTGGTCTTAGATGGAACTATAAGGTGGAACATTTTTAAATTTATCTATTCTGTACATGAAAGTGACCACAGAAATGTTAATCAAAATTTTTTGACGTCAATGTTGGCTTAAAAAACGTCAAAGAGAACTGCCCGTTAACTTAATGAGCTTTTATAATACCCACTGTTAAAGTTAGTGTGTCTGTGAATTGTTTCTTAGGTATGTTGGTGTGGGTTTCGATTAGTGTCCATTTTTCTTTAAAGATGTGAAGTCAAAAATTCCAAGAAACTGATCAAAATATTATACTTTATCGGCAATAATTGATTCAATAATATACACTGTTGCATAGGATAGCAGGTAACATAGGTAAAAAACTTACAGTGGAATAGTATTTGGGATCTAAGCCACTTTGATTAGAAGTTTATAGCTTCCTAGGAAACTGTACCTATAGTATCCTAGGAAAATTGGTAATCTCCAATAAGGGAACTCTACTTTTTGAAGGATGTCATTTATTTGCAAAGTATTGTTGAAATATTCTTTACACGTATTTCCTGTTACCTTTTCTATGCAACACTATGTATACAATTTTCTAATTAATTTAATTAATTCTATTATTTTACCTGCAAGAAATCCTAAAAATAATACCTATATATTTTTCAAGTGGCAATACAGAGTGATCAGTAACTCGCGCACTCGCATGTTGTGATTAACTTCTCTTTTTAGAGTAGTAAATTTTCTTACCGCAGTGCTGTAAGTTCTTTTCTTCCAAAGATTTGGCCATTTTTGTAAAAATAAAAGAGGCAACCCTTAGTATTGAACATACGTGAATAAGTTTGAGTTAGATATCATTTTCATTTCTATGGCCAATGAAGGCATTTCAATATTTTATACGGTGAGCTTGCACGGTTGCCAAACTTAATTTTTTTTCAGTTTTAGGTAGGTATGTTGTTAATTTTTATTTCTCTGTAATACTTATAGTTTTTTTGAAGAAAAACTTAAATCATGAAGTCTTTCATCCAGAAACTTAAGCAGACTGAATTATTTACTTTTTTTATCGTAGTTATTGAAATAATTAGCTTCAAACTTGGATCAGGGAAAATATGTAACTCGAAAACTAACCCTCGGCTTGAATTTTTTTTTGTGGAATATTATTAATATTAATGGAGTCTATAACGCTCTGTATTCGGAATGCGCGAGCTTCTCATCACCCTGTATAATCCAAAATTAAATTACCTAATTGCATTTCATGTTTTTAAAATTTTGTTCAAAAAAATTCCAATAAATAGTTGTTTTCACTTAAAAACTAGGTCAAAGATCTTCAAACTTCTATGCAGTGTGTCAGTATCGCAACCTACCAAAAATAAATTTAAACAAACGAAAAAGTTGGCACAAGCCAACTTGTTGAACACTTAAATTTGGCCTAGAAATGTTGTAGGTGACAAACCTATTATGACTCAGCTGATGACAGTATTTGAAATAACATTCCACGTTCAATTTAATGTTGCGAATTTAGATCAAGCTCGAGACATCGACGATATTAAACTTAGGTTTTCAATTATTATTTTTGTAGGATGTAGATTACACTTATAAACCAAAATGTTCTTCTATGTACAGGATGTATCTCTTATAGTCATCCCAAAAATTATGGCTGAAGTAAAAAAAAAACACCATATTATACGGACAGGGTGTCCAGAATATCATAAGAGAAGTAAAACTTTTTTTTCGATAATGGTAGGTACTTTTATGAATTTTATTTTTTTCGAGTGCCACAGTTGCCAAATTTCATATTTATTTTTACGTTATAAATTTTGTTATGCAACGCTGAATAGCCCTGTTATTGATCATTGTCGAAGAAATAGAGAAAAAAGATAATTATTGCTAGTTGACTGCACAAGAAGCAGGTCACAACCAATGTCACTCTTTAAGATTGTTACATGACGTTATTACCACTATCAACGATAACAATATGGGGGGTTATTCCTTAATTCGTATGGATTCAAGAACGAACGAAATTAAGTTCCGGACGGAAGTTCCGTTTCGTTTATCACGTTTATTCATTTGAAACGAATTTCAAGATACAAATTCGAACGAAACCTCCCGTTTCGTTCAAACCTGTTGGTTCTTTAGTACGAAACGTAGGCTCGCTATTCGATTCTTTTGAACGTCGCCTTCACTAAAAGATTTTCAAATTAGTCTGCTTTATTTTTTCGGACCCAAAATTCAATGTTTCCAATCATTAGCAGTGTTCCTACGTTTTGCAGAGTGTTGATTTTCTTAATTTTTTTTTTCATATCGAATTCCATAGGGTGTCTCTCTTTTTCGAATCTCACTATGGGTATCTCGTTAAGGCTAAGAGATACAGAGTTGTTTAAATTACAAAAAGGACGCGTTATTTTGTTGGCGTCTGTTTGGATTTAGGAATGCAGGGGTAACAAGAGAAGCTCTATTTGGCTTTAACGTGCTTATCCAAAGATGTATTTATATCAATCAACCCATGTATGTCTGCTTTTTGGATTATAAAAGGCTTTTGATAAAGTTCGCCATATAACAGCATCATGCGACTACTCATAGATAATCATATAGACAAATGCCCGTATTCAGAAACCATAATTACCGAATAATTTTGTAATCAGTTATCTCCATCTCATTCTAATGCAAAAAAAACTGTATATCTCCATCTCATTCGTTTAATTATTTTCGAGATATTACAGGGCCAGAACGCTTTGTGAATACGGGCAAAAGATATACGGATAATAGCTCACTTGCTGCAGCGTTACCAGGTCTAGGGATTTCTCCCGAATCTAGGGATTTTGGTTGTATTGAAGGGATAATAGGATTTTGTTCATTTTTCCTACTAATCTAGGGATTTTTGAAAAGTACATAAAAAATACGTAAATACAACGAATTTTCTAGTGCATTCTAATAAATTGTTCAATTAATTTGCATAAATCTACTATTTGCAAGCAAAATATATAAATATCTGCTATTTTTTCATAAAAACTTTAAGTGGCATACTACATACCAAAAGCTTTACTTAAGAATTAAAACTGTTCTGATTATAGTATTAGTCCAGATTTGTTGGTAAAATTAAATAAAAAAATATATGAGTAATACCTATAAATTATTTATAGGCCGTTTTTATTCCCGTTATATACAGGGTGTCCCAATATTCCATGGACATGGAGCAACCACAGATTACTGAGGTAAAAAAAAGTCGCTCGGACCAAACTTATCTCTATACCAAAGTGCTTCGTTTGTCCGTTAGAGGGCTTCAAAGTCTTTTGAAAATTTTAGTTTTTTTGAAATAGCTCAAAGTCGGCTCATTACAATTCGATGAAATTTGGTAGGTAAATTTCTTATTAAAAGTACTAACTTCTGATGTACATGATAATTTGACGAAAACCCGGGAAGGGGTGAAACTACCCCTACCCTCCACTAAAATCGATCGTAATTGTTGATAGGGTAGCAGGAACGCTGTTCATGTTTTTTTGTTTGAAAGATACATCGTTTTAGCCCATTTTTGGTCTCCTACAAAAATCTGTATCTTTCCGAAGTGCTATGTGATAAAATAAATTAGTCGATGATACCTAACCAAAATTTTATTTCATTCTTTTAATTTGAAATCAAATTTTCAATTTTCAGGTGATGATTTGATCTAATCTCATAGAAGATGTTTAGTATGGTTCGGTTTTTTTTTCAGGTGTTTGCAAACGGTTTTTTTCAAACGCAGTAAACAGTTTGCAAAATGACGTGGTTCCAAGAAAAGTTAAAATCATTTTTTTGCGCAGGATGGAACTTTCTAGGGTCCAAACCGGCGCCCACATCGAGCATCTTTTATGAGATTAGATCAAATAATCACCTGACAATTGAAAATTTAATTTCAAATTAAAAGAATTAAATAAAAATTTAGTTATCATCGACTAATTTATTTTATCACATAGCACCTCGGAAAGATACAGATTTTTGTAGGAGACCAAAAATGGGCTAAAACGATGTATCTTTCAAACAAAAACACATGAACAGTGTTGCTGCTACCCTATCAACAATTACGATCGATTTTAATGGAGGGTAGGGGTAGTTTCACCCCTTCCCGGGTTTTCGTCAAATTATCATGTACATCAGAAGTTAGTACTTTTAATAAGAAATTTACCTACCAAATTTCATCGAATTGTAATGAGCCGACTTTGAGCTATTTCAAAAAAACTTAAATTTTCAAAAGACTTTGAAGCCCTCTAACGGACAAACGAAGCACTTTCGTATAGAGATAAGTTTGGTCCGAGCGACTTTTTTTTACCTCAGTAATCTGTGGTTGCTCCATGTCCATGGAATATTGGGACACCCTGTATGTAGTATTTTTTAAAGAATTTATCAAATTTTATATTATGTTGGAATGAAATATTTTTATTAATTACTTGCTCATATATTTTATACCTATTTTCATACATATTACATGTTTTGTATTATTTTTTGTTATAATTAGGTATAGGTACAATGAAAATAAACCTACAACAATAATTTGAAATTTATTTCAATAAACTTGCTTGTAAACTAACTTATGCAACCAAAAATACACCAGAGAAAATGAAATTGCATTGTATTTCAGTAAACTTGCTACAACATTCACAAGAATATGCAACAAAAAATACACCCGATTTTCCTAGGGATTTCTAGGGATTTTTAGAAGTCACACTAGGGTATTTTGAATATTTCATCTGGCAACGCTGACTTGCTGTATTGCTAATCAAACATCTGGTATTAAATTAGGTTATGAGCTTTCAGAAGAAGTAAACATAAATACACCCCTGCACTTGCGTACCGTCTTTCTATTATTTTTAATTTGTGCTTCAGGAAGGGCGTCTTTTATATATAATCTGTGCGGACCGCATATTTTACCTCCTCGTTTAAATGGAAATTTATTTTATGATTTTCTGGAAAATTCGCTGCACCATGTTCTTGAAGACTTTCCATTAAATTTACGAAGAAATAGCTGGATACAGCTTGATGGTTCACCTCCTCATTATGGAACACAAGTACGGCAGTGGCTGGACGAAAATTATCACCACCGATGGATTGGACGGTTATCCAACAACTACCCAAATGTGAGAATTCCTGGTGAAGTTCCAGTGGCGTGGCCACCTCGTTCGCCAGATCTCAATCCTTTGGATTATTTTGCTTGGGGTAACCTAAAAGCAATGGTGTACGACACTCCAGTAGATACCCGCGAGGTATTGCTTCAAATAATATAAGGAATGCTTGCGACGAACTACGAAATCACCCTTTATAAATAGGAGCGGTAATTAATTCACTAATTCGTCGATGACAGAAGTGTATTGAAGCTGGAGGAATGCATTTTGAACATTTGTAATTCTGCCGCATTGTTCGTTTATTTAGTCCAAATCGGATAAATCGTTCAAAAGTTATGAGAAAAAAACTAAAAAATAAATTCAACAGAAAAACTGAAATCACGTCATTTTCATTACAGTTATTGGCCAGTTTCATTTTTGCGATGTCATCGGTTTTTTTATCTGGCGATTTTTGCAAACCCGGACCAAACCCAAGTTTTTAAATACGGCCCTGGATTTTTTTGCAAGAATTGAAAGATAATTCTGAATTTAAGGATATGTCATACATAATAGTGGTTCAAACGTGTTTGGGACTATTATAGCTATATTAGATAACAAATGAATGACATATTGCAGAACAATATGCCATTGATTGATGTGCCTGTAAGTTAGGGGTGGAAATTGAACAATAATCGTGTTTCGTCCTGATTAGGACTCTTCAGTACCTACAATGTATCTTACTTACTAACACACAGCACACTCTCGATCACTTAACTTTAGTGAAAGAAACTATGAAAATTAATAAAATAAAAGGTAAAAATTGCACTGCATGACGTCAATATGTGTGGCATATCATTAAATTCATAGATATATCTTCTAATTTACAAACTCCAGGTCCGTTTTTGAAAAATCGAAATTAAGTCCGGCTTTGCAAACATGAATCGTCAAACCTTGAAACTGAGAAAAACTAAAATTGAAAATTTTTTTTTTAATTTTTGAAAATAAAAAATAGTTTTTGAAATATCTTTCCGGTATTGCATTTTCCTTCTGGTTGCCCATCTTTTCCCTTGTTTAACCGACCCTGCGTAATCTTCCACGGTTTCGGAAATCCCCATGCTGTTTTCATCCTTATCTTGGACACAGAGTATAACAAAAAGTTTAAAAAGTTTAAACGCTTTAATAATATGAATTGATGCTATTATGAAATCAAAACATTTATCTACTAAAGCTAGGTAATAATAATTTTGCTTGTAATAAGTAGCACCTATTGTTGCTTAAATTGAAATTGCTTGTTCTCAACTTGTTCTGAATTTGACTTTACGAATTCTGAATCTGAATCTACTTTTCTGAAATTCAAATTACTTTTTCTGAATCTGAATTTACTATTCTGAAGTTGAACTTCTTTTTACTATGAATTTGATTTTACTTTTTCCGAAAGTGGTGGTACGTTTATTGAAACTGACATTTTTAAGGTAAGTATAGAAAAAATTAAATTACTCGAGAACCAAATAAATAATGCAGAAAAATCAAAATGGGTTTTGAAGCAGGGGACATGAAATACAACATTTTTTGTCATTCTCATTGATTATGAATAATTTTCAATATGATACATACATATAATATGTACTTAAATTTTACAATACAGGGAGAAACGCGAGAACCTTGGGGCATTTTTATATGGAGAAGTGTTGGGAATAGAAGTCAAAAAATTTGTACATGTATGATTTCAATTTTGACAAGCTGAACTGTACAGGAAGTTGCCATTAACTTTCTTATTTTAAATGGGACACCCTTTATATTATTACATTTTCAGATTGTCTGAAAAAATGCAATAAAAATGGGGTTTACAGTTCAAAATTGTACCGAGTGGTTTATGAGGTATAAAGAAATAAAAATCGCATTTTCCATTTTCAAAGCAGCTTAGGTCGAAAACGGGTCAAGATATCGGAAAACGGCTTACATGTCCCTATGTTAATTTTTCGCGTAGTATCCTATGTTGTGGATGAAGTGATGAAAAATCAGCGATTTAAAAAAAATATTGAGAATTTTTTTCTGTACCACACGTAGTATACTATGTGAAAAGTTAGGATAGGGACATGTAAGCCGTTTTCCAGCTGAGCTGCTTTGAATGAAAACGGTAAATTCCTATTTTCATTTGTTTATAACTCATAAATTACTCGTTACAAATTTGAACTGTGAACATAATGTTTTATTACATTTTTTCAGGTAATCTGAAAATGTAATAATATATAGGGAGTACCTACCATTTAAAAAAAAAAAGATTACAACTTCCGGTATAACCGGAAGTGGTGTGGGGTTGTAAATATTTTAGTTTAGCTTGTCAAAATTGAAATCATAAATGTACAAATTTTTATTCTTTTACTTTGAAGACTTCTCCATATGAAAATGCCCTAAGGTTCTCGCGCTTCAAGGTATAATAATTCTCTGTTGGTTTTTGCTATTTTGAGTATTTGCAGGTCTAATAAAAATAATTGCTATCATGGTAATGTTATAGATGAAACATCTTTTTAGGTCAAGGCATTACTTCAATGTTGAAATAGTTAAAAATAAAAACAATAATTGCCTTTTGTAGTTTTACCAGAATATTAAAGTTAGCCAAATTTCGGCTAATTTTGTATTATTTCTTAAAAATTAAAAAAGGCAGAAAATGTAGCAAAAATTATTTCAAAATATTGCGAATTATTACTAGCTAAAATTTGGCTAAATTTAATAGGCTGTTAAAATTGCAAAATGTAATTTTTCTATTTTTAACTTTTCCATCATTGTTATCACTTACTTTTATTAGGCCTGTAAATACCAAAAATAGCGAAAACCAACAGACCTTTATTATTATACTATACAGTGTGTGTCACAGGCATGGTACACCCCCTTTTTTTTCTTTATTTTTAGAGATAATTGTTTGAAAATTGGTACGTCGCATATTCTCGATAGAGCGCATTTTTAGCAGAAAATTGAATTTTTTTCCACATCCGGTTTTTCCGGAAATGTTACTAACTTTTTATTTTTAAATGGGACACCCTATATATTATTATATTTTTGGATTCTATACATTTGTACGAATCCAACAATACCACATAAGTACAATTTTAAATGTCAAATTTGTTTTTATTTAATTTTTTATTTCTCAATTATAGTGTGCCATGACTATTTCGTTTTACTCCAATTGGATCATCTAATGCTAGAAAAATCGAATTTTTGTTCAAAGTACTAAATTAAGTGATTTATGGATAAATTATGCGCACCGGACTGATTTTTTGAGCTGGATTCATTTTTTTCAAATGGTACTATATTGGTACCGAGGTACCATCTACTAGTACTCTTAATAGGGGACATTTTGGTGTAACCATTTTGCATCTGTGACGAACACAACTGAAGTCATATATCGAATATAGCTCGTCAAAATTGAAATCATAAATGTACAAATTTTTATTCTTCTACTTTGAACACTTCTTCTCCCTCACCCTGTATAGAAGGTATAATTATTATTATAGTCTGTTGGTTTTTGCTTATTTGAATATTTGCAGGTGTAATAAAAATAATTGCTATCAAGGGAATGTTATAGATGTAACATCTTTGAGGTCAAGGCATTACCTCAGTGTTCAAATAGTTAAAAATAAATACAATTGCATTTTGCAATTTTACCAGAATTTTAAAGTTAGCCAAATTTCAGCTAATTTTGTATTATTTCTTGAAATTAAAAAAGAAAATTAAAAAAGGCAAAAAAATGTAGCAAAAATTATTTCAAAATATTACGAATTAATATTATAAGATAAGTGTACTTGAAAAAAAATTATTAGCATTATTTTAAATTTGTTTTGGTCTTGTTTTTAATTTTCAGGGAATAATAAAAAAAATAGTTAAAATTTGGCTAAATTTAATATGCTGTTAAAATTGCAAAATGCAATTTTTTATTTTTAACTTTTGCATCATTGAGATAATGCCTGGACCTAAAGGATACTACATCTATAACATTAATATATTGATATTAATTATTTTTATTAAGCCTACAAATAGGTACTTAAAATAGCAAAAACTAACAAACACTTATTGTACTATATTGTAATATTTATATTCTAAAAACTATTCATAATCAATTAGAACAGCAAAATATATTGTATTTTATGTCCTCTTCAAAAAGCATCTCGATTTTTCTTCATAGGTTGTTTGGTTTTTGATTAATTTTATTTTTCGTAGAGGCTGTGCGCGCCAAAAATTTAAAATCAATTAAAATTCGCGCGCATCACAAATACAAACGTTGTAATTTCTTAAATATTGAATAACTCGAAAACTATGACATTATAAGAAAAAAATACTAGATACCTTTTTTAAGAAATCAATAAAGCTTTAATTTTTCTAATAAGTGTTTTTTGATATATCCTATGGATAACCAGTTATTAGGAAAAAAATGTTTTTTCATCTTCACCAAAGGCGTGGCTTTTTTGGGGACACGCACTGCACCCCCAAAACTGATTTTTGTAGATTTATGTTCTCTAATAGCCTCTTCACTAAAAATTATGAAGAAAAATCTTAGATAAGATTTTTTAAGAACTTTTGGTAGGTAATTTTTTTACTTTACCGACTGGACTATTATAACTATTATAATAGGTAAATAAAAAATTTGTACTTACTTTTCCAAGTCCTGGAAGAACTCTGATTTGTCGTGATGGTACCGACTGCGGAAAGAACGTTCACATAAGAAAATATTTTTACAGTAGATATTTATTAATGGAAGAATTTTTTTAGAGAACGATTTTTGTAAAAGATATTCTTTTCAATTCTATTTATTTGTGTTTACATAACATTTAATAATATGTAGTACAATACTCTCCAATCACAAGCCAGGAAAATTGAAAATAAGAAATTAACAACGTTAATACTTTAATAATTAATTAATCAATATTAGTATAATCAAGATAATTAGAGTTTTACAGGTTGACTTAGATTATCTATTCGTTTACTTGATGAATCCTGCAAATTTAGTCCTTCGAATTTTTACTGTAACTCAAGGCATTATTATGCAGCATGTTTTCCAAAATTCAAGTGGGTAGATATTTTGAAATCTTTTTCATAACTTCAATGTGATTTTAAGATAACAAGAGAAATTCAACGAGGGAAGTGGAATAAAAATAATTATTACATCAAAATAAATTTATTTAAATAATTCTGGATCAAATATTTAAATCTATTGTTAGAAGTTTTCAGAAATAATATATCACATTCCAAGTTGCAAGTACACGTACTTTTTATAAAACAATTTCACAAAAATAAATAATTTAGCAGTCTATATCAGAAGACTTACATTTTATACATAGCAATATTGAGAATAAATTATTAAAACTAAATAAATTGAACAATTAGGTATTATTCGTAGACATCTTCTAGAGTTTCCAATTTTCGCAAACAAAACGCGCTGAGTGCGCATGTAAATCTAATTATTATGAAATTGTTCATAACCTCAGTATCTTTTTTATATAAATCTAACTTCTAACTCAAAATCTAAATCTATTGTACAAAAAGATTCCAATTAATTCAATAATTTAATACAACTTTAGTACATTAATTTATATAGCATTGTAAAGGATCGAATAGATAATGCAATTTCTATAATTATTTAATATTTAAGAGTTTTATAAATTTAATAAAACTCTTTCAAGATGATGTAATCCAATTTATGGAACGTCCGAATTTAGATTTCATTACATAAGCAGACGGGAAATATAATATAAGCGGGCATTGAAGCAATAATTCTGGTAAGATCAGCACTAGGGAAACCAAATACGCCTGTAGTCCGACGGCGGCACAGGAAGGTAAAGTCATTAATAAAGACCCAACTCGAAATTAAAACTCAAGAGAACAGATTAGAATTATTTTCCCAGATTAAAAACTGCTCAAAAATCATGTAGAGCCTTTTTAGTAGGATGCTAATTATCAAAACCAGATGGTCAGCGGCGTGAGTACAGAGAGACATTGTTGAATTAATAGCCGCCAGACTAAACTATTGTATAAAAGATTAAGTTTCGGACGTGATCAAAACTGCGTTTTCGAAAAACCGCTGAGCGAGGTCAATTGCAGTTGTGGGAACGAAAACCATTCAACTGGAAAGGCGGAGTTAGTGAGAGGGCGGTTCCAAATTATTTAATGAGAGAAAAAGAGGAAAATATTCGGACATTGGCATCAGAACTCTGATTGGGAAGTTAAGTAGCCTTGGGGGTAAAACGTCTAAGCCAAGAATTAAGAAATAGGCGGTCAAACCGACTAACTCGAAAAAGTGGGAATTAAAAAATTTCAAAGAGGAAACGAGAGTCTCCTTTCAGCTGTCGTCGTAACAGTTTGGGGAACGCGAAAAGTCTCTGGTACTTGACCGGAATTAATCTAATTGGCGTCGCGACGGTTATCCGCGAAATTAGTCTTGTTATTTAAAACTAAGTGGTTGTTAGCTAAGTAAAAAAATTAGATACGCGAAGTAGAACCGCGAACTTTCTTGAAGTTGATTAAGAAAATTATTCTTCAATAATTTTTAGTTAAAATATTCGCAGTTATTTGTGAGTGAATAATCAGTTATCCCGAATAGGAATAATAATTATTACACGGTCGTAATACGGGTAATGTCTCAGTGAAGTGCCCAATAATTGGATTCTTTGGATACATTCGGATTTTCCTTAAAAGGAGAAAGGTCAGAGATTTCTGTATACTAATACTTATGTACTTTGGTATATTTTGGAACCTTAAGGGTTACCGTTCAATAAAGTCAGACAATTTAATAGACAGTTGTGGATGAATAACCCACAGGTTGCTAAATAAAATACACCTTGAGTGTGTCGTGTCAAAAAGGCACTAAGATTTTTTTTTATGTTGTTATATACCAAGGTAAATAATTTTGTAATTATTTACTACTTGTAAGGTATGGTTACTGTAATAAAGGATAAAGTACCAACTATTAATCAAAGATTGATTTTACCAATAAAGGGGTAAATAAACTTAATTACTAGGTATTATTATTATTAAAGGTAATAGTTTATATTATATCTCTCACGATTTCGATGCATCCGTGAGGAAAAATTGAGTGAAATCTATTGTAGGTATTAGGGGTATATTATAGCTATCAAATTATTTAGTGTTTTGTACGTTTATATTATTATTTTATAAATAAAATTTAGTAAATTAAATTCATGAATTTAATTTTGCTCACCCAGACATATTAAAATTAAACAAAACGAATGGTCTGTTAAGTGATGTAAATAACATAGAGAAAATTTCATTAAATTATTTTTTTTTATTTTATTTTAATTTCAATCAGACCAACTAAACAAAAGAAAAAAGTTAAGTTAGGAGTGTAATTAACTCTCCTAAGACATAATATAAAAAACAGGAACACTAATAGTTCCGAATCAGAAGAGAGGCCTGGGCAGAGTCATTGAAAATTATTTTGTTTTTTTTTTAAGGTACGTATAGATTTTTTTTTTCTTATTGTTTCTCTTTAGTGAATTTGACACTCGAGATCGCCACGGTGTATGCCAGTGGTCAGATCCGGCTCCACGACTTCCTTTCAAAAACTTTAGTTCCGCTCGGCTAAAAAATCAAAAGGTTGACTATCAACAGGGGACCTCGTAACCGGTTGTCTTGCATAAACAGGCAGGAGGCCCGCGTTGCTACAGCATAAATATATTTGTATTAGAGCTCAAATTTCTGACATAATTAGTTTCTCTAATTATTAATGTAACACCTTTTCTTGACATATTCTATGAACATTGAATATACCTATAGGAGTTTTTGCGATTTTGTTGAGACAGTTAAGTCTGGCTGTTCAATAATTATTACACTTCTTTTAGAACTTATTATTGACATTTCGCACATTTTGATTTAAACTTTTTATTCTGAAATAAAGTTTTGCGAATGTAAAAGACATAGTAATCTTATTACTCGTATATTTTCAAGGGGTTAAACTATGATTCTAAGCTTTTAAGTTTTTGCTCTGCAACTTTGCCCTTATAAATCTATGTCTCATTTCTGGAATTCAACGAGCTAAATCAGTAATAGGTACTGTAACGAAGTTACCCCGGGTCGCAGGATCTCTAGCGAAAAGCCACCGTGTGTGTGATCGTCTAGTTTCCCTAATTTCTCTTAATAGGACCGCTGTGTTTTCCTACGTTGTGTTTACCGTAATTACCGTAGTCAACCCTGCTCTTTGATTGAGGTATGCCAGGATTACTATGACCGAAACGGATGCGCAAAGAACCTACTGGGATTTTTCTTTTGTCGGAAAAGCGGGGAATTTAACTGGGACTCGTTGTTAACTGTTGGCTTTCTATCAGAGGTTTTAAAAGCGAGTGATGAGCGAGAGAATTCGTTTGCAAGGGTGTAAAATGGTGAATGGCGAGATGGGCTGTGTTTTTGCATAGAGAGTACAAAAGAAAATGGAAAGCGAAGAGGGATCCCTTTCATCCATCTTTCAAACTATAATCCATTTCGGATTCCACTCTTTTACACACCTGTGCTTTCTTTTTGGTTTTTGTTTCGTTTACAGACTACCCGGTATATGCGGGAATGTCTTATTATTTCGTTTTGCTTTCATTTCGGTTACAGACTATCCGGTATATGCGGAAATGTCCGTGTGTTTAACTAGTCAACGATTTTCTTTGCCTAATTTCCTTTTTCTAGATTCTTTGATCTCACTTCAAACTTCAAGCAACGGCTTGAATTAATTAAAGAATACAACCACTTTGGTTTTCAGACGATCCGGGATATTGCGGAAATGTCTGACTCATTACCTATTCGAGTACAGGGTTGCCACTTCTCCTGAATTTTGATTGCGTATCTTTTATAAAATCGTTCCTTCCGACTCTCTTTTATTTAATGATTTTATTTGCACAGTTGATTTACCTAGGAGTGTGAATTATTTCACCTCCGTTTATTTAATTCATAACCTGGGTGATACTGTATTTAGTTATCACTTTGTATACCTTGTTGTTATTTGTCTTGTTCTACCTTTTATTGCACCCGTCGATGCTGCCTCGTCAGGCGACCTTTATGTCACATTTATGTTACCTTGCCCTTAGGCATTTGTCACTGTTATACCTTGTGATTTACCTTCTTTGCTTTTCTGATTGAAACCTTAATCAACTGTATTATTGTGGATTTTTCTACACACCTTGATTTATTACCCAGAGCATGTTGGCTCCGTTCGAAAATCTTTGTTCCTCAACGTGATTATCAGCTGACCATACTACAGACCACGACTCTTTAACCATTAATCTAGTTAATGATTGGAAATGCTGGACTTTTGTTTATCATTCGTGTTTAGGCTTGTTTACAGACAAATTACTTAATCTTTTGTATCGGCACCAACACACCGGTCCGCCAGTAACACGAGTACGTCGGCCTATCACCCCAAAGAGCGTAGATAGTATGATGAGAACATAATAATAACATTTGTCACATAAGATTTAGGTGTGTATAAAATCTGGTTAGAAGAGATTCGGAAAAACGACCTTATAATGATCAATGTGGTTTTTGAATCTAAATTGGCTTTACCCATTCTCGAGGCCGTTCTAATTTTAGTGATTTTGATTCTCTATTTGCTGATTTGCCTATCCTAGCTTTATTTTGGTTATTGGATTGCCTGATAGGTGAGGGCGGTTATTACACCTGACAACCTTGCTTTGGTTTACTTCGTTTCTCTATCCTACTCTGAGGGTGCTTTTGCCCTGTTGCGCTCTATGATTTCCACTTTCCGGTACAACGGAGATCTTCACCTGGACATCGAGGTGAATCCCTCCCCCGGGTATTAATCGATTACCTACTCTAACTCCTAATTGTGTCTTGTAATGGAATTAGTATTTCCTGATAATATTTGCGAATTAGCAGAGGCTACATCTGACAACGCTGCCTTGTTCTATCTAGACCTGTACTAACCGGGGGTGCTCTGCTATGTGATCTTTATTTATGGTGTCATATAATGGCGAGAAACTCCTTTCACTTTCTAACATCGTGTTTAAAGGGACAGCAGATGCCGGTCTACTATTTGGTAAATAATAACTCGGACTCTTCGAAGAATAGGATGATTGAATCATGGGCCGTTTTGTTTACGGATTATTAATTCCTGACCTGCGTCTGTTTTCTCTCCTAGCTATATCTCGATTCCCTATACCGGGATGAAGTAGGTACCTAATACTATTGGTGCTGCCGTCTGTTTCCTTACTAATTGTTTTGCCTGATTTAAAATGGGACCTGCACACGTGAATGTTGCGAATCGGTTTGATTATTTATTTATTTGGATTTTGTTTTGAAGAGATCTTCCCTAACTGGTGGTAGGTGGAAATTCAACTGGCGTGGGTGGGGGTTTATGAATCAGTATGATTTATTTATTGATTTGAATTTCGTTTGAAGAATGATTGGTTCTAACTGATTGTATGTGGAAATTTCCCTAATCGTAAAGGAAAGAGCGTATGGAGTGCATAGAAACTACCATCTCGTTTACGCTCCTTTTGGATAGGAAAATTCACGGTTTTTCTGGGTTGATTGGTTAGGAAATTTGTAGCGAGTGCATAGAAACTACCATCTCATCTACAAATTTGGTTGAAAGAATGTCAGACCTGGAGTGCGCTAATAAAAGCCATCTCGTTGATCTTCCAAGCAAGGGTTAAGGAATATGACAGAGCTCGATCGAAGTCTGATCTCACTCTGTTTTGAGCTCCGGCAGGACGTCTGCTTTTATAGAAGCAGTCGCCCGATTTCTAAACACCGCGCAATAATGAACCTTATTGACTCTTCTCTCCTGCCGTGATTTAGTCCGTAATCATATCTCATTTGTCTTGAGATTTGGCGAGTTGACCTCGCGGCTACTTTACTGATTTGTCCGGAACCTGAACTATCTAAATTTTCCTTCAAATCGGTCGACGCGTTTAGGTACTTCTCATTGTGTCTAGTTATTTTAATTACACCGACACAACTTTCACTTCGCGTTTTCCTTTACTGGCCGTTTAGGTACCGCAGCTAATTTTCGGCTATTGGAGTTTATTTATTCGTTTTATCGATTGGTGAACTTTTCATTGTCGTAGGTGTAATAACTACTGAGTTACTTTTGTCTTTGCGAAGGCTTATTGTTTGCTCTGATTTCACATTCCTTTACCCGGTCTGTTTCTTTCCACTCGTTCTTGTATGTAGGTCACCTATTATTTCCTTCATCACGCGGGCCGACAGTGTCGCACCACAATGCCTGGCCCTACCATCTGGTCGTGCCTACCCTAGCCCGGCCGGTCCTTCCGATATCTTTTTAAAGCGCTGGAATGAGCGATTTCTCTTTTCTGAATATTTAATGTGCTGACGGGATCGTTTACTTGATGTAACGGCGGGTGGCTGTGTTTGAATTTTCTAACAATTTTACCTTCATGTATTCACGTACCTATATTCTCGCACTGTTTGCTTTTACGATTTGGGGCTGATTTAATGAGGCGAGGGAAATAATTTCCTGATAATCCTACCTAGGTGCGATCCATTTCACCGCCCCCTCGTCTTCAGGCTATCAGAGGGTACCCTGATAGACGGAAGACGCCCCCTAACTCTCCTACTTGGTTTTCGTGTTTTTGGTTTTGGGTTTTCCTTCTCGGCCAATTTATTCCCGCGTATTAGCCCTCAATCCTGGTCACGGCACCAATGTAACGAAGTTACCCCGGGTCGCAGGATCTCTAGCGAAAAGCCACCGTGTGTGTGATCGTCTAGTTTCCCTAATTTCTCTTAATAGGACCGCTGTGTTTTCCTACGTTGTGTTTACCGTAATTACCGTAGTCAACCCTGCTCTTTGATTGAGGTATGCCAGGATTACTATGACCGAAACGGATGCGCAAAGAACCTACTGGGATTTTTCTTTTGTCGGAAAAGCGGGGAATTTAACTGGGACTCGTTGTTAACTGTTGGCTTTCTATCAGAGGTTTTAAAAGCGAGTGATGAGCGAGAGAATTCGTTTGCAAGGGTGTAAAATGGTGAATGGCGAGATGGGCTGTGTTTTTGCATAGAGAGTACAAAAGAAAATGGAAAGCGAAGAGGGATCCCTTTCATCCATCTTTCAAACTATAATCCATTTCGGATTCCACTCTTTTACACACCTGTGCTTTCTTTTTGGTTTTTGTTTCGTTTACAGACTACCCGGTATATGCGGGAATGTCTTATTATTTCGTTTTGCTTTCATTTCGGTTACAGACTATCCGGTATATGCGGAAATGTCCGTGTGTTTAACTAGTCAACGATTTTCTTTGCCTAATTTCCTTTTTCTAGATTCTTTGATCTCACTTCAAACTTCAAGCAACGGCTTGAATTAATTAAAGAATACAACCACTTTGGTTTTCAGACGATCCGGGATATTGCGGAAATGTCTGACTCATTACCTATTCGAGTACAGGGTTGCCACTTCTCCTGAATTTTGATTGCGTATCTTTTATAAAATCGTTCCTTCCGACTCTCTTTTATTTAATGATTTTATTTGCACAGTTGATTTACCTAGGAGTGTGAATTATTTCACCTCCGTTTATTTAATTCATAACCTGGGTGATACTGTATTTAGTTATCACTTTGTATACCTTGTTGTTATTTGTCTTGTTCTACCTTTTATTGCACCCGTCGATGCTGCCTCGTCAGGCGACCTTTATGTCACATTTATGTTACCTTGCCCTTAGGCATTTGTCACTGTTATACCTTGTGATTTACCTTCTTTGCTTTTCTGATTGAAACCTTAATCAACTGTATTATTGTGGATTTTTCTACACACCTTGATTTATTACCCAGAGCATGTTGGCTCCGTTCGAAAATCTTTGTTCCTCAACGTGATTATCAGCTGACCATACTACAGACCACGACTCTTTAACCATTAATCTAGTTAATGATTGGAAATGCTGGACTTTTGTTTATCATTCGTGTTTAGGCTTGTTTACAGACAAATTACTTAATCTTTTGTATCGGCACCAACACACCGGTCCGCCAGTAACACGAGTACGTCGGCCTATCACCCCAAAGAGCGTAGATAGTATGATGAGAACATAATAATAACATTTGTCACATAAGATTTAGGTGTGTATAAAATCTGGTTAGAAGAGATTCGGAAAAACGACCTTATAATGATCAATGTGGTTTTTGAATCTAAATTGGCTTTACCCATTCTCGAGGCCGTTCTAATTTTAGTGATTTTGATTCTCTATTTGCTGATTTGCCTATCCTAGCTTTATTTTGGTTATTGGATTGCCTGATAGGTGAGGGCGGTTATTACACCTGACAACCTTGCTTTGGTTTACTTCGTTTCTCTATCCTACTCTGAGGGTGCTTTTGCCCTGTTGCGCTCTATGATTTCCACTTTCCGGTACAACGGAGATCTTCACCTGGACATCGAGGTGAATCCCTCCCCCGGGTATTAATCGATTACCTACTCTAACTCCTAATTGTGTCTTGTAATGGAATTAGTATTTCCTGATAATATTTGCGAATTAGCAGAGGCTACATCTGACAACGCTGCCTTGTTCTATCTAGACCTGTACTAACCGGGGGTGCTCTGCTATGTGATCTTTATTTATGGTGTCATATAATGGCGAGAAACTCCTTTCACTTTCTAACATCGTGTTTAAAGGGACAGCAGATGCCGGTCTACTATTTGGTAAATAATAACTCGGACTCTTCGAAGAATAGGATGATTGAATCATGGGCCGTTTTGTTTACGGATTATTAATTCCTGACCTGCGTCTGTTTTCTCTCCTAGCTATATCTCGATTCCCTATACCGGGATGAAGTAGGTACCTAATACTATTGGTGCTGCCGTCTGTTTCCTTACTAATTGTTTTGCCTGATTTAAAATGGGACCTGCACACGTGAATGTTGCGAATCGGTTTGATTATTTATTTATTTGGATTTTGTTTTGAAGAGATCTTCCCTAACTGGTGGTAGGTGGAAATTCAACTGGCGTGGGTGGGGGTTTATGAATCAGTATGATTTATTTATTGATTTGAATTTCGTTTGAAGAATGATTGGTTCTAACTGATTGTATGTGGAAATTTCCCTAATCGTAAAGGAAAGAGCGTATGGAGTGCATAGAAACTACCATCTCGTTTACGCTCCTTTTGGATAGGAAAATTCACGGTTTTTCTGGGTTGATTGGTTAGGAAATTTGTAGCGAGTGCATAGAAACTACCATCTCATCTACAAATTTGGTTGAAAGAATGTCAGACCTGGAGTGCGCTAATAAAAGCCATCTCGTTGATCTTCCAAGCAAGGGTTAAGGAATATGACAGAGCTCGATCGAAGTCTGATCTCACTCTGTTTTGAGCTCCGGCAGGACGTCTGCTTTTATAGAAGCAGTCGCCCGATTTCTAAACACCGCGCAATAATGAACCTTATTGACTCTTCTCTCCTGCCGTGATTTAGTCCGTAATCATATCTCATTTGTCTTGAGATTTGGCGAGTTGACCTCGCGGCTACTTTACTGATTTGTCCGGAACCTGAACTATCTAAATTTTCCTTCAAATCGGTCGACGCGTTTAGGTACTTCTCATTGTGTCTAGTTATTTTAATTACACCGACACAACTTTCACTTCGCGTTTTCCTTTACTGGCCGTTTAGGTACCGCAGCTAATTTTCGGCTATTGGAGTTTATTTATTCGTTTTATCGATTGGTGAACTTTTCATTGTCGTAGGTGTAATAACTACTGAGTTACTTTTGTCTTTGCGAAGGCTTATTGTTTGCTCTGATTTCACATTCCTTTACCCGGTCTGTTTCTTTCCACTCGTTCTTGTATGTAGGTCACCTATTATTTCCTTCATCACGCGGGCCGACAGTGTCGCACCACAATGCCTGGCCCTACCATCTGGTCGTGCCTACCCTAGCCCGGCCGGTCCTTCCGATATCTTTTTAAAGCGCTGGAATGAGCGATTTCTCTTTTCTGAATATTTAATGTGCTGACGGGATCGTTTACTTGATGTAACGGCGGGTGGCTGTGTTTGAATTTTCTAACAATTTTACCTTCATGTATTCACGTACCTATATTCTCGCACTGTTTGCTTTTACGATTTGGGGCTGATTTAATGAGGCGAGGGAAATAATTTCCTGATAATCCTACCTAGGTGCGATCCATTTCACCACACATGTGAATTCCCTTGGGTTAAAATCTATGATCAAGTTTTACCGAAGCAAAAGTGAACGTGATGGTAAAATTGAAGAATTTGAAGAATACAGCCATCTAAATGCCCGTTGTTGTATACGCCTTCTATGCAAACAGTTAAAGATATATACTAACAAATTTATGGTTTTCTAAACAAAGCTTTACTTATTAATTTGAATTAAATTTTTATGTGAACAAAAAAGTACAAACTTAAATAAAATCATACAACAAGAACCACAAAAGCATAACTAAAACTCCAATATATCCAAATATTCATTCATTCTAGCCCAACTCGCTTCCTAAACCCTGTAAGAGTAATGCCTGTAAGAGGTTCCTCCAGGCAATCTTCCTGAAGTGGTCGAGCTGTAGCTCGAATGATACCCTCCAGGTCCATCCCCTCTGCTACGGGAGGTACTCTCGCTGCTGTAATTGTAACCTCCTGGACCCGCGTTTCTCTCCCTGGTAACTCTCTCGCTGGAGGTGTAGGAACTTGTAGTTGGTCTGGAAGAATATGGGTCGGCGTAGCGGCTGCTGTCTGATTGAGCGTTGTACGCGTAGCTATACATTTGTTCTGCAGATCTTCTGGTCAGATCGGGAGCGTCCCGGACTACGTAGTGTCTGGGAGTCTGAAAAGTGGTACATAGAGCTTGTCATGGACGGACAACAATTTAACCCTGATGTTCTAAAGTAACTTATTTATGTTTAAATTTGTTATTTTTATGTAGATATGTACATTCTTGTGCAATTCGAGAGTGAGTGTTCTTGAGCGTAACATTATGAATTAGTACAGCCACATTAGTTAATATTTTCGCACAAACTAGAATATTGTTAGTTAGGTTAATATTTGTTGAATTAGGAAGGATGCTTGACAAAAAAATTTTAGTTAGGTAACTGTTGTTTATAATGAGCATTAAATATTCATTTGATTGTTACGGTATTCGTACAATAGATTGTAATTTTATTATATTTGCATTTAAGAATAATAATAATTAAGAAATATACACTCAATAAGCCAGCAGAAGTTTTGAAATTTCTTTATCAATACAAAACTAATCATAGGCTGGTCAGTTAATCGTCAAATCGCTGGTAAGTTAATCAAAGGCAACATGGAACATCGCTAAACAACTCAATCAAACTGGGATTATTTGACATGCACCATTTTGTAGAAACTAGTGATGGGCACAAGTTGATCAAGAGATAATATTGAACGAGTCCGAGCAGATATTTGCAAAGCTCCAAAACAACCACAAGAAGACATAATCAATTTTCTTTCGCATCAATGGAATAAACAACACAACTGGAAAGCTCACGCTTTATTGGGAACGCGAGCTTAGATCGACTCTCAGAAAATGGCATGCCGTTTCAGTAACACATTAGCCATTTGTCGAATCAGAGTTAATATATGGGTCTATATGGGTTCATTGTTCATATGCGTTAGACAAACATAGACCGCCCCACTCGAGCATCGTCCTCTTTCTAACGAGGCGGATCACTTTTACAGCTGCCAGCCCATCAAGAGAGAGCGCAATTCATTTCCATGGTCCGCAAGAGAAGTAGCTAAGCAACGCATAGAGTTTACAGAACTTTTATGACGCTAGGAAGTACAATATTTTATATTTATTACTGTAACTGATGCTTTTGGTTGGAATTTGAAATCAAGCAATCTAAGAAGAAGTCGAACCCCCACCTAGTTGCATCATTCAAACAAAATAAGGAATTTTTAGCCTATGATTGAGATCTAATTAATGCAAATGCTGATAATATTCTTTGAAATATAGTATTATAACTGCAGGAAGCCTGTGTACGGGACCAGGCATTTGCATCTCACGGGATTAATATTTAGAGATAAATTAAGTCATATTCTTTGTTCCCCTGCAAAGATGGTTATTTCTGTGGTGGCAGCTGCAAAAATAATCTCCCAGGATTATTTTGACTTTTTCAGCTCCTCATCCTATCCTTGTAGCTTTCTTCATTTAGACCCCAAAATATTACTCTCATTTTCCGTTGGCAAACATTCATCCCACGTTATTTTGTTAGAAAATTTATGGTTCCTGGACTTCTACCAGAGTAAAACAATGTTTTCAAAGCTCCAGTATTGAAACAACTCTGTGAAACTTTCCATTTATATCTTAGAGATCATCTAGGAAGGGTTCAAGCTTCCTTTCGCAACATAAAAAATCAATAGCCATCCTAATGGTGCTAGAACACTTCGAGTGCAGAATTGTTCTACCTTTTAGAGCTTAAAAAAAACTTGAAAACTAAGTTTGATTTATGTCATCGTCAGGAATTGTAAGATGCAACAAGTACAATTGTTGGGTTCTTTGCTCTGTATTTCTGCTGGAAGACTCGCCACTTTTGTTGACATATTACCCCCAACGCATTGACGTTTTTTTCTACTGATCTTTTATTGAGATTTGATGCTGGAAATAATATGCACCTAAGTCGATCAGATTTTCTGCTCCTATTTAATAACTGCTTCTAGAAGACTATGGAGCAGAGTTCACGGAAAAAAGATCATTTGGTTCTCCTGCCACTTAAAAGTACCGTTTTCTCATTTATCTGGACTAACAACGCCAGACTTTTTTCAATTCGAATACTTCTACTTGAAGCCAAGTAGAAGTGAATTTTACGAAGAAAGTTCATCTTTTCGTCAAGTACCTACTTTATACAGAAAAGTCCTCATTAGAACCGATTGGTATGATACCGACTGATCTCTTTACGATTCCAAATTTACAAAAATCTTTATCAGAGGTAGAATTTTGTTCCCAAACTGTAAGTACCTATATCTCATTACTATAAATGGTTAAACAAGAGGAAAGCTTCAACGGAATTCCAGTAAAAGTTTCTTAGCACTGCGAGTAAATCCTCGTCTGGTGACTATTCGATTATAGCAGCACATCCAGTTCTAATTTTCGGAGGAGGCTTATAATGGCTCTAAAGCCTCTCTTTGTTATACTGCGTAGCACTGGACCAGGATATGAACTGGGGTTTCGTCCCCCTTCATTTAGAATCTACAGATTTGATCATTTTGTAGACCAATCTTGGTAAGGTGGGAATGTAAGAAAATATGTTACCACTCTGAAACCGTTTTTGTTGAGTTTAATAAAGGCTTCAATATTTTTTTTTGTTGTATTTTCAAACCATTAATTTGCCCTGTCTAAATCCTGGAAGATCTTGCCAGAAATTATCTCTTTGGATTCCCTCAGCTTTCTGATTTTTTTTTTCTTTGGAAACATTTTTTTCTAGTCTGTAAAAAATTCTGGCCCTATAGGCGGCGTTGTTGCTCCTCGCCTTGCAACTTTGTCGGCTGCTTCGTTGCGTTTTACACCTGTGTGTCCTGACAACCAACATACTATTTTTGGACTGATGACATTATGCATGAGCTCAGTGCTTAAATGGAAGATAGGCCATTTTTATTTCCATCGACTCAAAATGTTTCGTGCTAGCAAGACTCCGGCACCTGTTCCTTCGATGGTTTTTGATCCGTCTGCCTGTTATTTCTGTCACGGTATGCTGTTTAAGATTGCACTTCTCGGACTGATTAATTTGTCCATTTCTTAGTGTTCCTGAACTTTATTATCAGAATGGTTTCTGCCCATGGTGGAAATTTGTTCGCTACTCATGTCGCAAGAATGTTACCGTGTTTGTTACCCTGCTCTATTATGTGAGCTTACCAGATATGCTATCATATTTGGTAAGGTGAGGGAAAATTTTAATTCCCATATATTATAGTTCGTAGGAACTCCTACGATCCTGGAACTCCTGGATCACCTCCTGTGATCCAGGTGTACGTCTTTTCAACCCCTCCCTACCTTGCAAGGATTCGTGGAGTGATTTTTTTCTTAATGCCTATGTGCTGTGTATTTTTTTTACAACCGGGGTTGCCACCTGAAGTCGTTACCGCCTCAGACATTTTCGCCCGAGTATAGTCTCCAGGTATCCAATACTGAGTTTATTAGTACATATTAAAATCTCTGAGCGTTGAACCAGGATTATATTCTTGACCTTTGCAGAGGTTTCTTACATAAAACAAAAACACGATTGCTACTGGTGAACTACGATGACAAATATTAGAAAAGATCTGATGCAGAACATCAAATCAGATGTGGGGAAAGAACTTCGCAAAAGTTTTGACAATGTCAGTTGGATTGACTTAACCATTGAATGTTCCATAGGAAGTTGATCGTAACGCAAGTCTTCCAAAAGTTTAGAATAGGTAACAATAAATAACTGATAGTGTTATCTCTCAAGAAACTTAGTTCCATCCAACAGCAACTACTGTTGTGGTAAACTATTAGAACTCTCCACTCTTAATGCATCTGATTTCCAAAAAAAAATGTTCAATACATATAACAGAAGTGTAGCCAGTATTGATATGTCCTAACAGTTGCGTACCAAAAAATTAAGACTATCACAAAAGTTGTAGAGTTGTTAGGTCAATTGGTAACAAGATTTCAAACCAGAAGGTGACTTAAGTTCATTTATGTTGATAATTTCTGAATCTACTCAATCTTCAACATCTTTCAAATGCAAAACCTCGCAAACCATTTTATCAAAAAAAATATTCATGAAAACTCGATTATATAGGTTTTAGGTCATATTACCTATCTATAAATACAATATCATTATTGGGAGGTAGTCTGTCTTGAAAAAATCATAGCTAGGATACGTCAGCCGGGATATTTATGACATGTTTGACTGAAATCGTAAGTGATTTCGGGTTGCTTAGCCGTGATGATCAAAGATTTGCCTCGAACGTTTAGTCTACAACTGCGGTAGACATCATGAAGGGTGACATCTACGCTATCGATGCTTTTTCCACTCCTCATCTTTACTAACAACTGACTCGACAAATTGAATCGATTTTTTTGAAACATCTTTACTATCATATCATTCGGTATAACTCAATGAAACTATTATTTTCTTGAGTGATTTATGAAGAGTTAGATTTGATAATTGACCTTTGAAAACTTGTGGTTAATGTGGTCTATATATACCTACATATCTTCTTATTTAAAACCTTTTTCCAGAGATAAAGTATGTAAAAATGTAAACTATCAGAAATATCTCAAACATAAAATTTTTCCCAAAGCCTAAATTATGTTTCCATTTACCCACATGACATAAGTTACATCAAATTTTATGTAAATGGTAAATGTTGAAAACAAAGCACAAGTTAATATTTTCAAACTAAGTAGGTATGCAGACACAGCGCATAGCAATAGTAAATTAATTAGTTTGCGAATGTGGAACTAATAAATGTCTGGAAATAAATAATCATGTCATTAGGTTTTTCTTCAAACACTACTCAAATATCATCTTTCATTGTTGTCTACTGTTCCTAAAGCATGGTTAATAATAAAATAATGAAGAATTACTCAAATCCTAATTTTACGCTATCTTGCAGCAACAAAATTTTGGACCAAGAACCAAAATGTGGAAACTAAGTGCAAAAATATGCATTACAGTGTTATTTTATTTCCTCTCATACCCTCTTTCTGTGTGAAAATTATTTTTTTCTCTTTTTGGACATTATAGGTAGTTAATATTTGAAAAAATAATGTAGCCGACCTAATAATTAATAAGACCAGAAAGATTTGCGGTCCTTCCAAAACACATATCGCCTTTAACATTAGCGTGACATGAGGCCCAACTGGATGAGAACCCTAAGACGTCTGCTCAGATATATTCTTGCATAAAGGATACTAGTTCCAGTTAGGAGTTCCCATTATCGATCCTGTATCATCGCCAGGAGTGTGCAATTTTAGAGGTCGTTTAATTACATCCTTAGTTTTGGTAGAGATGTATCTCAGTCTCTTTCACTCTCCTGTAATCGGGATAAAACGTGTTGCGTTATCCTTTGATATCGTAAGTGGATATTAAAGTTTGGTTAAAGTAGCCAAACTGGACAATAAACCACGTACCCGCAGCCGATAAAACCACTTGCTCCATCATATCCTCCCATAGACCGGATCTTAGTGAGCCCTAGGTTACTAATTTGATGAGCCTCTCGTTGTTTCTCCTTAATTGAGCTTAAGTAAGTCCGCACATAGATATTCATGGCTTGATTTTATGATGCTTTCACAGGAATATCAACTTACGAGTAGCATTATGTAAATCGAACGCCCCAAGGAATACGCGAGAGATGCGGAAGCTCAACAAGCACTCCCGTCTAATCGCAGCTGCCCAACCTGCACAGCATCGACAGTAAATTAAATTATCAGCTCACTCAGGGAATATTCATCTTTTATCTTCATTTACTGCGGCAAACAGCGGGAAAGCTCCAGGTTTTTCAAAGAAAGTGCAATCCCAAAGCATTACTTATTTCGTAAATTGCTCCTATTTCTGATTCCAAAACTGCTTCATGATCGACGAGTTAATGCACTATGCTGCCGCTATCCATTCATGCCTTTAACAAATCCTTTCAGTATCCTATATGAGAGGCTACAAATCTTTCAGTTAGTCATGAATTAAATATTGTAGGGCCTGGGGTGCTGGAGAAGCTTCCTAATATGCGTGGTAAATCTAAATAAGATCCACAATAAATTCAAGCTACTACATCATCCAGACTTCCTGCCCCTTGAAGAAGTTCATTGAAAGATTTCTCTGCGACGTATACAAGATTGTCTTGTGCAATAAATCGCTATCCTAGATTGTTCTTAAAAGATGAAAAATACTCTGGATTATCTTAGTTGTGACAGACAGGGATGTTTTGTCTCTGATAATTATTTTGGGGCATCATTTTAGGCCATCTATCATCTCTCTACCAGTTATCCGATCTCAACTGGTATCGACGAAAGCATTGGTGTTTAGATGCTAGATAACTCCTGACTTAGGTGCATGGCTTGAGGTTTCCAAACCAGTATGTTTCATACTTCAAAATCTAGGTTAATTTACGGGATGTTTCCCATCTGGAAAAGATTACCCACAGAGCTCTTCTTATGGAATTGTAAAAAATATCTGTGGAAGAACTTGTGGAAAGAATACACTAGATATACTATAATGGTCAATGACCGCATGGACTGTGTGTGTTGACGGTCCAAAAACTTGACCTTGAACTACCAAACCTTGGCTAAAATTAAGCTTTTAAATTACAAAGATGAGCATGACTAGCGATTAGTGTAGCAATGAGCACCATACCGCCGCCGGCTATGGAAATCTATCTGGAGCTACCTCCTCTTCTCATATACTTGGTATGCGAGGCCATATGGACAACGTAAAGACTGTTACAGGTGATAGAAAATACACCAATGGCTTGTGTCATGGAGCGAACCAGACCACTGGACGACATTCTAAGTCACAATCTTCTGAGTATGCCCTCAGACATGATGCCATACACAACCAACTACTATACTGCTTATAACTTCCTCTTTCCAACTAAAGACGAACGGGAGTGCGACACAAAGGACCTCGAAGCAGACCTCACAGGGTACACCGACGGCTACAAGACTCCACCAGGAGCTGCATCCGGAGAATATACCCCTGGTCGAGAAGAGAATACTTCTCGAGCCTGGGTCATCATTCAACAGTATTCCAGGCAGAAATGTATGCCATTAAACTCCAGCCCATTGGTGCTAGGTGAAATGCACTGCACGCAGAAAATAATTTTCTCTGGGGGGAATGAAACCACCGACTTTTTGGCAAGAAGGGGAACTGAATTCAAATTTATAGGACCAGAACCAGTTGTTGGCATGTTTTCAAATATCGTCAAAACAACAATAAACATCGGGGCAGAGAATAAACTACTGCAGTACTGGCAAATTCTACCAGGATAGGCTCATTCTAAGGCCATTCATTCATTGAAGGACCATCGAATACGAGAACTAAGAAATTACTAGAGCTCAGAAGGACAGATCCTAGAGCACTGATAGGCCTGTACGTAGGACACAGTAAAGTGAGCCACTATACTTACACAGGATGGGTATAGCCGTAAACGGAGAATTTCAACTGTGCTTAGAGAAATAAAAGACAGCAAATCATGTATATGTAACTTTCCCCCGTCTGGGAAGAACCAATGTTGAGTGTCACATTCGGAAGGGAATATCTCTCTCCAGAGATCTGGATACATTCTCACCCTCTAACGTCATCGGCTTCTTATAAAGCCGTTGTAACTCCAAACTGGTATGGAAATGTCAAACAGCACTTAATGTAGTAGCTAAACACAATAGCTTGTCTCTGGTCTGGATTCCAGGTCACTCCATTTCTAGAGGGAATGAAATCGCCAGAAGAGAAACTAAATCCAAATTTACAGGACCAGAACCGGTAGCCTGCTAGATTTGATGTTAAACGCTTAGGTGGTTAAGCCACAATAGACCAACGTGGTCGCAGTGGAGGAGTCTAAATAGACCCACTCACTAAATAACTAAACTAACTACAGCAGAGTGTTTCATGACGAATCCCAAAATTTTAAAAATGTGTTCAGGTAACCAAACGAAACAAAAAGAGACTTGAACCTATTATCAAACGTGAACCGTTTCCGAGGTATAATTGAAAAAAAGATCAGCTTAGGGAATGTTTTTTATTTTCCAACAAAAAATGAAAATTAACTGATTAAATTTAAAAAAATATTATTATAAACCTGAATGGATTGATTTAGTAACTGACTGAAGTAACTGACTGAAGAGCAATGAGATAATCGGTGATAAATGCTGCGAAATTGGTCATTCTATCGAGTAGTGCCTCTCTTGCGGTCACTTTTGTTTTGCAAACTAAAGATTACAGTCAACCCAAAGGCAAGGAATTAGAGGGGGGGTCTAGTGTCCCTCAGGGTTTCATTTACAAAATAAAGCTTTTTCTCTAATAATTCATTACAACAAATTCACTAGAGATACAAATATTTCTATGAATGCCTCTGTAACGGTTAAAATTTGGCCATATTTTCTAGACCTTTTTGTTTCTTTTGACACCCGCAAAACATTACCCAAATTTTAGGGATGGAACGGTTACTCGTACACAGTCATAAGAAGTGACACTAAACATCAACTCATCAGAAAAGGGGATGGATTTCGCTTTCACTTGCGAATTAGGCTTTTCACATGTTCTTGAGCGATGAGAAATTCTATGCCGTCTTGTTAAATAAATAGGAGTAGTTCACACCCCGATACTCCATGCCAGTTAAATTTTGAAAAACGATTCGAAACTCCTGAAGGAATGGTACAAAGTTTGTAAGCGAAAAGGAGCTGAAATGATATACAGCAGGTGTAGAATTTTATTTAGATCAAAGTCTGCGCTTAACTGCCGCAGTAGTCTGTAGTTAATTTGCATTTCTAGGTAGCATTTAAAATATTCATTAACAGCGAAGCAACTCTCTCCGCTACTTCTACTTAAAAAAAAAGAGATATAAAAATTTTGGCGTTCCTTTTAACGCCACCTCCTTGTCTGCTTTTTAATCTTCCTAAATCTTGCAGAATATACAAGTACCTAATTCTTCTCATGTTACCAAAAAATATATTGGCTGTTTAAAAATTAAGGCTCAAGAATAATGAACAACAATGATCTGTCTGACCCGTTAGTTAGAAGAAATCAGCAGTTTTCAAGATTTCATTCAGCAAATTATTAGCATTACTAGAGTAAAATGTATTATAGTCGTAATCATCATGAAATTAGAGACCTGAACCAGTATTTAACTGTGAGACGTCATTTTGTAAGTTCTATTATAGGTGCAATCATTTTTGTACAACCCAAAAACAAATTCTACAACCAAAACAAAAAATTCTGAGCTAATGTTGTTTGATTTGTGAAAGCATAAAGGCCTGCTACCCTTCACCCAAACAAAGCAACAGACAAGGATCGGATACTCTGGTATAAACAGATATATTTACTATAAGGGTATTATTACAAATAAGGTACCCCATTAAAACTCTCGGGTAGCACTGATCCGTATTATCCATGTAGATATGTCTAAAGGTACCTCTAGGTACCAAGCGACAACGATAGTAGACCGCAACAAGTGACTTGCGACAGTGGCAACGAATACTATTGACTCAGAAGCCCTCTGTATCTAAATATGGATTAAACTTCACAGCTCTAAATTTTCCTCAAGTACCCACAATAACACGTACATCAAGGGTACCATAGTAATTTATTGACCGTTTCATAGCTGAATTATTCCCGGACGTTTCTAAGTAAGCATCCTGAAGAGACAAGATGGGTTCTTCAGAGAGAACAATTCTAGTAATGATAGCATAAATAGAGCCTGACAGTATCTAGTACGAGATGTTCCAGAAGTCCATAAAAAAGTATAAAAGTACCGTGTTTCTGAGAACGGTGGAAAGTGATATGAAAACAAAAAGGGCTTGGAAACAGTTTTAATAAGAGAGTGAGCTTTCATATATTGTTACAAAGCTCTTTAGTTTTAGAGTCCTCTATGTAATGGTCAATTTGAATAAAACGCACCAAAAACTCCAAGTGCACTCATCCCACACCATACACCTAATTTACTTTTGTTATTTGCTGTAACAACAGAACAGAGAATAGTTATTGATCAGAGTGGTGGTGGAAAAATATACATAATCATAGTGGTTTCAGTACATAATTGGCCACTTCGAACCATCAAGGTCACTTTGGATCAAGAATCGGTCAGACGGTTTTTGAATCTGGAAACAGGGTGACGCTTGGTCCAAAAAAGTGGCCCATGACGGTCTAAAGAAATTACCAATTGCCTGAGATTGTTTGTAAATTGTATGTAGAAGAAAGAATTTGGAGACAAATAAAAGTCAGTCTTTAAATACACTGCCTGAGGTTATAAGCTGAAATTTTACCATCCGTCCAGAAGGTCGCATACTGAAAATTGAAAATTTCAATTCGGATAATATGTCGTACTCTAGTATCATTGTACATATACCCTTTATTTGAATCAAGTGAAAGCTCGAAGAAAACTCCACTTTTTGTGTGATACTTAAATAACATAGAGTGCAAGGTAGGTGTAAGAGGATGTAGTCTAGAAAAAGTGCATGTGTGGTGGAACTCGAACCTATGATCTCTTGTTTACGCGCCAGATATTTCTATAGTGACAATTCAAACCAATCTTGTGCTTACCTCGTATTGCTACATGCCGCTGCTAAAAGCTCAAAATGTCGCCCTAGGTAAAGCATTACCAAGTGGTAGTGTACTGTAAAGTGGTAGCAATCCTAGCATAGCCAGATTTTTTATCATAAGTAACAGTTTCAGTCCATTATTTGGGTCAGGTATGTTTCGTTGTATGAAAATGTTAGACATGCAGTTATTTATTCAGGAATTTTTCATTAAATTAAACACTTTACGGAAACAAAGTAATTTTTCTCACTTTAACTCAATGTTTTCCCTGCAATTTTTTTTATATTCCAAGCTGGTTTTTCCACCGCTATGACGTTAAAAAATTCAGGTTTCTTTTTTCACAATGGATACGATAGTTTAGTGAAAATGAACTTCGATAAAGCAGTAATTAGAAGAGTTCTTTTCATACAATTAGATTAGAGAAAATTGCAAAAGCTTTGACTGTGCAGGCTCCGGATATAAAAATTGTACCACGCAAGCGACACGAGTAAGGTGACATACATTGGGCAGCGATAGCGGTAATAGTGCGGTAATTGTACGTTGAGCGGTGAGCGATGCAACGCTCAAATTCAAACAGACATAGAACACGTACAATTGTGCGTAATGGTAAAAATAGTAAAAGACAATGCTCCATATGCACTTGTAGAAGATTTTAAATCAGTTTGAATTTTGGCATTGCGTCACACACCACTCAACACGTTTGACGCAAGCTTATCGCTATCGTTGTCCAATGTATACATCACCTAAGAGGTGCGTTGTAGATTGTATATTTCAATTCGAAATAGGTTCAAACAACAATGTTCATTCACAAACCAAAGCGGGATTGCGGGACAGGGAGCGGGGTGATCCGAGCGGAGGACGTAATTGTGCAGCGCGAAATTCAAAAATCGAAAGTTCATGTATTTCCCGCTGCACAATCACGTACCGCGTCCGTATCGCTCCGCTGCGGCCTTCGAATCCCTTTATTAAGCATGCGAATATCGAAAACTTTGAGTTTCACTTTCTATGAATCTGCAACAGCATGACAGGTTTCCTGACAGGAGCTGACAAAGATTCAATAGTGCCTTCGTGGTATAATTTTAAATCTTGGAACACTCTGTCGAACGCTGTACTCTGTTCAACGAGAACTAGTAAATGTATATTAAATTTTATAATTATTCTAAATATCCATGTCCAAGCTCTATGTTCTTTCGCTATGTGCTACATATACCTAACAGATAAATTGTGATTATGTGTTCATTTTCTTTCCATAGAAGCCGTTTATCTAATTATGTGTTTTACTTCAGGTTGTACATGCAAATCTTTGTTTTATAACAAAATTAACAAAATTATTTGTTCGTTTATCGAGTATCCGCCATATGATTTCCAATGGAATGGTACCGCCGAGAAGAGGAAGAACAGCGCTCGCTCTCCCTCTAATTTTCCTCCCACTCAATTAAAAAGACACTTTTTTATGTCTACTTTCACAACGATTTAGACTACCAACGATTATTTAAATTTAAAAAACCTATTTTCCTGCCTCCTTTGATTCGTGAAACGAATCAATGCGACTAAAACATAAAGAGACCAAAAAATTACAGAACACGATTTCGCCAATAGTTGTGAGAAGCGGCATACTCTCCAATTTTGGCTACAGACCATACGAAAGCGAAACTGATTCAGAAAGGTAAAGTTACAGAAAGGTTTATCTGATAGCCAAACAATTTGATTCTTGGATTTATAGAGGGTATATTTATCAAATCCTTTCTTCCATTAAACTGTTAAGTGAACCCTTTCTACATTAGATCTCGACAAGGCTATTGCATTAATGATTTTCTTGACAAATATGTTCTAAATGGACCAGTGGTAGATTAATCGTCAATCTATTCGTTCCATAGTCGCAAAATTTTCTAGTTAGCAGATGGCATAGTCAATGTTTCCTTTTCATATCACAACAGAATATTCTTGCTGAAGCAGGAAATACCATGTCTTCCCGAGTTTCTTTAAGAAACTAATAGAGCTTTCTTACTCATCCAAACACTTGGCTACTCCTGATACTCTCTATTGTAGTGATATATCCCACAGTTCAATTCATTTTAGAGTTGTTAAGCTGAAGAAGCCTGCTAGTACCCTCTATGAAGAAGGCTAAGAATATTGATATCCTAGGAAACAATGTGATCTAAAGCAACAATCTGAATGGAAGTTGTTGCCAACTCTTTGCTGAAAGTTCGAATATCTGGGAACCCCAGACAGATGGTTTGATCAAATATCCTATTCTCGATGTCTACGAGGCTTTTGACGGAATCTGTTATCAAACATACTTGAATAAATCATCTTCATGGTAATTCACTCTAAAACTGCAAGTAACAATTATCTGCGAGAAAGATTGTGAAAATCATTGTCAATGGGCTCAATTCTGATGTGGTAATTCTGATGTGCTCCCTAAATTGTTCTAGCTCCATACACTAAACCCTTGATGCTAACTAAAAGAACCCTTTATCAAGAACTCGATGATACATACGTAGAACCTAACCGCCTGAACTAAGAGGAGACAATCTCGCAAACCTAAATCCTAAAGTGAGAGTCCAGCAGACTGGTGAGATGCGTGGCTGGATAGAAGACCTGCCAACTGGACTTACCATCGGAGTACCAGGCGCATCCGGTTGTATGGACCTACAGTGTCATAGGGGACATGTGGGGCCAAAATGGAAACCAAAGTAATTACAACATACGAGGTACTGCTAGATAGATAAACCCAGGAGGATAGCACGGGCTAAGCAGCGAGGGCGACCACCAAGGTAGCACCACACCAGAACGCAAGTTACACAGTCAAGCAGAGAAGCAGTAGCGCTGTAAGATCCTCAAGTAGTAGAACTATGCTGGGGAGGAAAGACGCGTATGTGACAAAGGTACTTCAAATATAGAACAAATCAGCCCCAAAGTTTCCAAACCTTCCGACAGGAAAATCCTGAGTTAACAGACTATTGAAACTTGTTATTAAAGGTGCTGAACTGTTTGACTAGCCAAGAACAGGATCAATACAAGCCTATATGATTCAAGCATCAGGGATCACAAAACCGTCTTCCGTATTCAGTCACAATAAACAAACAAACAAACAAACCATCATTTCATCTCCTACTGATGGATCATACGAGAAGCTTAACATGGCTAGAGAACCGCTTCTTACCATTCTTGCATCTCTTATTGGAGAGAGGCCCTGCAAGCAGCTTCATATTGTCAAAGAATCTCTTTTTACAATTCTAGCTTCTCATAGGTCATCCATGATCTTCAAATTGCAAGAGAAGTTCTGTATCATTCTAGCACCTCTTACAGGAGAGCTATATGCGAAAAGTTTCATATTACCAGACAATCTCTTTTTACCATTATTGTATCTCCTACTGGTGCATTACATCCTTTACGGGAAAGTCATACGAGAAAAAATTGACAAATATTACTTTCTAAAGATTTTTATTTTTTGATATATTTAACTACATAAACAAAACAAACCAATTGGAATTGGGAGAATATGATGCCCGACATGATTACATGATTGTGAACCAGTGTGTATTTCATTTTGTTGACAATAAGGCGTGTAAAAAAGAACCCTTTAGAGTCCCGAAATGGGATAGCAACTGAAGCTGTTCAGATGTGAAGAAGACCTAATTGCTCCAAAAATATGGGTATGATTTTAGGAAGGAGGATACGATGATGAAAATTAGTGCTTAAAATGCCGCAAGATCTTTTTTATCACAACATCATCGTGTGCTGATGAAGTTTAAAGAAAATGAAGTTGTTAAAACCAAGATAAATTCAACTTAATTCATTACTCCTGCACGTTTTACCACGTGTCATTAGTGTCTGTAATTTCTAAATAGGTAGTTAAAGTTGTATCAGGTACTTTGGTACAATACTTCAGCAGCTTCTATAGAAGAAGTAAATGAACACATCATGACGTACATAATTGAGCGCTTATACATTATTGCTTCAAATAGATGAAGATGTCTGTAAAAATATTTACGTTGTACCTATAGTAATTTAGTAATAGATAGGTACTATTATTATCATTACTCATATCTTAAACATAATGAAGTGGCTTGATTGGAAAGATTACTTCTCCTAAATCATGTCATGCAACACAAATAAATATTTATTGCTTACATAATGTATGTAATTAATAAGACGCTTTATGTAATATTTATTTATTTACTCCACAACGTATTCAAAAACAATATTTTAGGAAGGTATAAAAAATAGCATATAGCAAAACAAAACATTTTTAGCTAAGCATAAACATAACAAATGTTGATGGGGAAAATGCATAATTTCACACTTTTGTCTAACTACAAAAGTACTTTGAAAATCACTGCTAATCTACGCGCAAGTCTATTTTTATTATATCGCTATCGCTTGATAACTTCTACTCGTTTTCGTTAAAAAAAAGTCCCAAAAAATTCAAGGTCAACATCAATTACTAATACACAGAAGGAAGGAATTCTGAAGATGCGACTATTCTCCTCTTGTAAGGCAAATCGGGACATTCGGCAACTTTGTGTAGTCTGGGCAGGATAACATCCATGCTTTCATTATTGAGAAAATCGCGAGGCGTCAGCTCTTTTCGTAAAATATCGCTCAACACCTTCTGTCTTGTACTTTCCCTTGCTGACACATACGGCTTGGGAGGATCGGTGAGGATTTTCGGTTTGATTTTCGCTTTCTCGTAGGGATCGAGGATAGACTTCTTTGGGCGCTCCGCTTGCCTTCGTCCAAAAGCGGTGACCGGATCAGGGATGAGGCTCGGTCGTGGGACGAACGGCACCTTTTCCCAAGGTATCTCACGTTTCTGGAACAACACACCTTGTTTTAGGTGTGCCGTTCGTCCCATGCCTTTAAGGATGTCAAAGAGAGGGAATGTCTACATTACAGTAATTACTCGTCATCTTAACTATTAAAACACTTTTTATTTCTACTGGTGTAGTTTAGCAGATATAAATTCAAAGCTTATAATCACATCAATGGACGTAACCGGACATGTAAAGAGTAATGAAAATAAAAAATGTAGTGACTCTATCATACAGTGAGGACGTTTAATAGTACCCCCTCCCTTTTCTTTAAATTCTGAACTGATTGAGAAAAAACATTTTGTACAAAAGCAAAATTCAAAATGTCAAAGATGACGTTGCAGCCCCTGTCGATTTCAATATTATCTACTTTTTTTTTTTTGACAGTCTCTGTGTGAGCGAGGAAGATTATAGTCTTCCCACCCCTCCCCTTCAAATGCTAGGTCGATAAGATAAAACCTTGAACAAAAACTGAATTTAATATTATGAATATTTTTTATGTAAAACTAATTTATAAAATGTAAAAGATGACATGGTAGTCACTGCCAATTTGAAAAATTTAAGAGGGGCTTATATGAAAGCTTATTTTAAAGGTATTTTAATTATTCACAGAAAAATTATCTCTAAGTTTTCAACTTTGATAGTCCGTGTGTGTCAATTAGGGCATTTATAGTTTATGGTTTATAGTTTATTAGTAACGTTTATAAGTAACGTCTACACGTCATCTTTGGCATTTGACACATCAGTTTAATTTCGAAAAGCAGTACCTCATTATCTTATTCGACTCAGAATTTGAAGTTGATGCAGTTGGTAAGATTTATCAACAAAGTATTACCTGTACATGTCCGATTATATTGCTTTTTATAAATCCCAAAATATACACTTAATAGAAGGATGTAGTAATAGTTATTAAGGATTCTAGTTTGCTATAAACGTGTAGTCTTCAACATTTTATCTACGACGGTTCATATTTTCATTTTTATGTTTTAATTCTACGATTTAATGTTATCTAACGTCGTTATGACAGGAAGATTCTTTGAAAATAGTTATAAAGTTATTTCAATTTTATATTCTGTTGTTAGCGTTCAATGTTGCAAGAAACCAATGTCATTGTTATGTTTACAATAAGTAAATTTTGTGCTGAATTATTGAACAATTAATTAATTTCGCCATAAATTTTCATTGCTAGTTTTTCCTGATAAATGAGTGCTTTACTAATATCAATCATTATTATAGCACCACACCTTTTACAGTTGTAGTTCCGAAAGTGTAACGTGTAATAATTGAAAACTGTTATACATGTTATAGGTACTTTCTGAATTAAAACTGGAAAAGGTGTAGTGCCATATTGAAGTCCATAATAGAAGTCCATAATAAATAAGACTAATGAGCAAATTGCAAATTATTATATCATCGTAGATAAAATGTTTTCCTTCACGTCAATTTTCGATATTTTTTTAAGGTTCATAAGATAAAATTTCATTAAGATATCAGAGAAAGATTCCTGAATGTGTGTTTCTAAAATTTATGAATGAGTTTTATTGTTGTGTAGACACTGCAGAAATAATGAGTAGAAACCAGACATTCACATAGAAACATGGGACAAACAGACACTTGACGACAGAAACATGCACCTTACAGAGAAAAAATAGTATGATTTACCTATCATGGTACATTTAAAAATATACTCAAAAAAAAAACAGGAGGCACCTCGTTACAAACCACTAACTTAGCCTTAGATCCCAGGTTTGATATTACACAATAGAAGAAAATACAAGAATAAAAAAAAATACAAATGATAAGTTAATAAACTTCCCTCTCAGTGACCGTATGGAATCGATATTTTTGTAACTTAAACAATAAATTTTTTATGTGAAATAAACGAAACACTCGCGTTTTTTCGTGCATCGTCAGCTTTATTGAGTATATTTTCATATGTATGTACGCTTGGTATGTTTTATTTTAAAAACAATATTCACAAAGAAGTTTAAATTATTTTGACAGCCATCACATATCAGATGATTTGTAAATAATTCAGTCAACTACAGTATTTTAATAATTAACATTTAAATAATCAAAAGTTCTTTGTGAATACAATCGCGATGGGCACAAAATCGTCAAATTAGTGAAAGGTACTAGAATGACAAAGAAAAAATAAAACTGACCAGTCATAATAATTAATTATCAGTATGTTGAATTGAAAACTGTTTGAAAATCTAGTAGCTACTTATTTAATTTTTTTTTAATACTTTTCCTTTTTCGGCATAGTTGAGGTTTGATGTATTCCTTAAGCTTGTAATATCAATGAAATGAAAATTGCCAAATTTGTTAACTTAAGTAACTACAAGTTTTATTTTTAGCTGAGAATTTAAACCATTAATCTCTGCATAATTCCACTGAGTTATCTTTAACTCAATTCAACATTTAAGTGGCTAAAAAATCGTTAAGAAATGGCTTTTAAAAATTATTGTTAATTGTTTTTCTATTTGACTAATAAGAGCGGTGTGCCATTTTCTAGATTTTTTTTAGGATAATCCACAAGAATATCTCTGGAAATTTTCTTCGATAAAAATTTCCATTTTTAAATAATTTGATAATATTGGATTGTTCAAATATGTACAAAAAAAAATTACGGGGTGATTCCTTAGCTCATTCTAAGAAAAAAAGCACCTATTAACGTGGGTCCGCAAACGCACCATTTTAGAGATACTCGATGAAAGATTTATGCCATATGTTTTTTTTTTTCTTAGGTTGATTGGGCTGCATCAACCTCAGGGGGTTATTAGCAGCCGGAACCATGGTTTAAATCAGGTCATAAAAACCTGCCTCTTTAAGAAAGCAACGTAGAGGGGTGAAGAAACACGGGCTAGTAAGAATGCCATTGGTGGTAACTATATTTTGTTTAGAACGGAGTGGTTGGAGAGCTTGGTATTCGAAAATAATGTGGGGGATAATCAGTCTAAGTGCCTCGTCCGTTAGGGGGAGGTAGTTTGGAAATCAGGAAAAAGTGGGTAAGTCTGGTGTGGCCAAGTCGGAGTCTGCTCAATTTGATTTTGTCTGGTCTGGAGGGAGGGAGAGGTAGGCAGTCAGCAACCGAGGGCTTGATATAAATTTGAGAAAGGAATCATTGAGGTTCCAGTTATCTTGCCAAAGTTTCATAATTTTAGATCTGTAGAGTGTCGTTGGACAGGTGGATTGGTGCGATGATGATGTTATCCGAATAGGCAGTTCTTTTAGCTAAGGAGTTAGCTGCTTCGTTTCCTGGGATGTCTATATGGGATGGGGTATACAAAAGGATGAATGTAGAAAAGCTATCGGCTAATTTGGTTTTAATTAGTTTGGAAAGTGGATTAGAGGGGTAAATTTGTTTCATTAAGAGAAGAGCGCTCAGAGAGTCGGAGCATATGATAAAGCGCTAAGAGAAGAGCTTACAAGTTCAATTGACCGAACAATAGGGTAGAGCTCTACGGTAAAAATACTGCACGAGCTAGGCAAAACTGTCCATCAACCTTGGAGCCGTCAGTGAATACTGTGAATACAGTGAATACAGTGAATAAAATTGGGAAAGCGTGAAAGCGAGAGATTATCTCTTCAAATTGTTGCTTGAGAGAGGAGTTACTGATCGTATTTTTGTTGACTGCACCAAGTGAGGTGATGACAAGGGGTTGCGATGACGACCAGGGGGATGGAAAAAGAGGTGGCGGTGTCAGTGCTCTGGGGATTGTGATGTTGAGTAGCATTTCAAGTTGATGGATTCTAATGTGGAGGGGGGGGGGAGTGATAGGTATGTCTTTTGACGATATCTCAGGAACAGTTTTAAAGTATATAATAAGCTTTTGTACATATTTTTATTGTTCTTGTCCATGTCTTTTCACATCTTGTCATTGTTATAAGCTACTTTTTCAATGGTAACGAATTTTTTTCATGTGCCAGTAGCGAAGATTTTAGAGCGTCGTGGGGATTTTTTCCCTTAATTTCTACGACATTGGAAAAATTGACATAATGGAAGCTCATTTTTAACCGCCAATGAAAACGTACCAGGCCATATGAAGATGTACGCGAAAAACTACGAAACAGGTCAATTTTGTTTTTGAGGGGAACATATTTGGATGACAAATTCAACAATCCAAGTTCATCCCCTTGGCAGGGGTAGCCCTAGCCACCCTTTTGTTTATCGTCAGATATCGAATGATACATCATTCGAAGGCTACTTTAATTCTATTTACAACGATGTCTCTTTTTTGTGTTTCGCCTAAATATTAGATACAGGGCGAAACGATTAAACAGATTTTATTAACAATTGCTGTTTTTTCTTTGGAAATGTGCGGAGAAAATTTTCAATAAAATAGCTCACTTCATTAGCATCATGATAGTGAAATACCACGTTGTATTAAAAAAATTCTATTCTCGTATTTCCAAAAGAAAGAAAGTGATTATGAAGTAGACCTTTTCCATCAATTCACTCTGCAACATTTTGGAAAAACCAAAAAAGTGACATATCGTTATAAAGAAAATTCAAGTCCCCGTCAATAACAAAATTGACCTGCTGTTTCGGGGTTTTTCACGTACATCTTCAGTTTCCAAGTTATTAGGAATATTTCGTTTTCGTTAGGCCACCCTGTATTTAAGCGAAACCCAAAAGTGACACCCCGTTGTAAAGAGAATTTATGTCGCTTTCAAATGATGTACCTATCGCTAGACTATACTTTATTTTTTATTTAGATGGATTCCACCAAGTCAAAATTCTAGGGGAACGATTGGCAACAAGACTGATTAGGTTGGTTATGGTGATAGTTGTTACTAAAATAGTCACTGGAATAGTTACTAAATTAATTTAGGTTAATGTCCATTAGTTGAAATGTCAATTTATTTCAAAATTTCAATCCAAAAAAAAAACTATAAACTCAATTTTTAGAGGTAAATTGGAAAATTTTAGAGACTTGTAGGTGTAAGTACCTTAGCTATTTACTCTTATAAATCTTATGTATGTAGGATTAGACCGATTCCTTCTTAGTTTTATGTAAAAATGTTGAAAATAGAAGAAAATCTATTATTAATAAATAGAAGAGGTACTTACATTATTTAATCATTTTTTAAGAATTTTTCAAGGAATCTGATTAAACAGTATTTTTGCTTAATCTGGAGAAACATCTTTCAATCGCTATTGTTTATAGCATTTGATGATTCCTTCTTTTCTTTCTTTTGAAATAAATTTACCTGCCTGAGCATATTAATAATTTCGAATTTGATAATTTGGTTTGTCAATTTGACAACTTCAACTTTTCAGTTCCTTCGCGTTTCGCTGTGACTAGAGTGCCGACTCAGGGAGTAGACCTAGTTTTCGCAAAACGTCATTGGATATAGTCAATCCAAGCAACAGTTAAATTTGTCCTCAAAAAACGAATAACTACTAAAAAAGGACTATTTTCAGAGAAAATAAAGTAATTTGAAGTTTTTAATTTGCGTTTTATAACAGTGGAACTTACAACAAGGAAACATGTTTTGCAGGTGACGTCATAGCCTATACCCGAATCGGGGAATGTTGCCGTTACTTTAGTCACAACGTAAATTTTTTGCCAAGGTCGAGAAAACAGGCTACCATCCGACAATATGAAAATTACTGTTTAAAGATTGCACAGGGTACCAACTTGACAGCTGTTTGACAAGTCCATCTAAATAAAAAATAGACTTTAGATAAGGTTTATCGTGAGTGGGTTATCAGGACACCTCTACTGCGACCGAAGGTCTATTGTGGCTATAAAGTGATAGCTACCCCCGATAAGAGGATGAACTTTGGTAATTAAATTTCCCTTGCTAACAAAATTGACCTGTTTCGATGTTTTTCGCGCACATCTTCAGTTTTCAAGTTACTAGGCCTGGTACGTTTTCGTTGGGAAACCCTGTATATAATTAAGGTACTCTTAGGTAATTAAAAGCCCTAACGTGAACCGTTTTCGAGAAAAATTAAATTTTATAGTGGTAAACAAGAAAAAATTAGGCACCTATATTGGTTTGTCTAGTTTCGGTAATTTTTTTCATGTTGCTATGTTTTTCATGTTTTTCATAAGAAAATGTCATTTCCACGAAAACATTTGCGATTTAAAATGAGCTTCAAGAAATCAATTTTCCGATTATTGTAGAAAATAGGGTCAAAAAACCTCACGCAATTCAAAAATCATCTTCACTGGTATATGAAAAAAAAAATTAGTTGGCATTAAAAAAGTAGCAAGTATCAATGATAAGACAGGTACAGTTCAGTTATTATAGGAAGGCAAATAAGTTCTTACTGCGCAGAAAGGGTGACTACCGTCTCTGACTACATAAATATTTTTCGTCCAATAACAACAATGTTAGTCGGTGTCCACGTTACAGAAACAACCAACCAGATAAGGCTGATAAGAGTATCTCCGCTGTTCATCGAACATGTAAATGCTTAGTGGCGGTGAAAAAAGCTCGCAAGATGCGCAATTCACGCCTAGCCTTCGCCTTCTTATAAAAATTGGACAGTTGTACAAAAGATTAGCTTTGTATTTCAAACGGTTCCTGATATATCGTTTTTTTTTATCTTTCTATGAGACTCAAAAACTTTTGACACTTTGTATCTCAAAAAAGGTACATTTGCTGATCCAGGTTAATAATTTATTTCTTTAGAATGAGCCAAGGAATCGCTCCCTAAAAATTTTTGCACATATTTCCTGTACAATCCTGCATATTGATAATTAAAGTTCCTCTGGTAACCGCCATTCAATATAGTGAGATGGCCTCTTAAAAATAATAATATCTTGAGGAAATCGTTAAAGTGATTACCTTAATCGCGTTGATGAGAAGATTTTCATCGTCTTTTTGCTTCAATAATCCTAATAAAGGTTGCCAAACAAAACAAACAGAAAATTGCAAGGAGCTGGTAGTTTGATGTCTTCAAAAAACGTAAATATCGACTCCATGCCAATTCTTATTGTCTATATTCATAGGTTTTTAATTTGTTAAGTTGACACTATACCAAGGTAGGTAATAATCACCAATGGTATAGATTTTATTCGCTGCAAAGTAGATCTTTGATAAAAACGCGTCTGTATTGTCAACAATCTCCTCTACGATTCAGTTTGATACAAGTATATTTTTTCTTGCAGCTCCCCCCTTCCCCCCCCCTCCAATTATTTCAAGGCTCAAGTAGGGCATGGTAAATAATCTGAGATGATTATCCCTTTTAGAACTACCTACCTCAGCTATCTGAATCAATAACTAATTTCCTAGCTTGTAGCTAAAAGCAATCTGAGATAATTGAGAAAATAGATAAACTGGAGTTCGAGCAATTACTAAACGCATCCACTTGAAAGAGTTTATGGGTAAGAAAATTTTCTAGGATGCTTATAATGATAACCAAACTCATTCAGTTGTATTATAATAATAATAATAACTTTATTTGCCCAACAGATTATAATATCCATTTACAGAACAAAAAAAAAAAAAAAAAAACTTATGATGAGGCTGTGAAAAATTGGAGTGCATCCTTTAAGAAAAAGCGAATCTTTTGGAAGTAAAACGAGATTTATAAGACCGATCACGAACGATGAAATAAAATCTGCGAATTATTGAATTGCAACAAATATCTGAGATGGTGTAGATTTTCGATGAACCATCTATCACGTATTTTGATTTAGATATAAAAGTAAAAATAGAAAGAAATGAAAATACACAAATGATTGCAAGATTTTGATTTATATTTGTAATATAATAATAATAGCTAATAGCTACTCAGTTATACTGTCCATGTCTCAAGAAAATTTGAATACTTTGTTCTCAAAAAATTCTGGCTACAGTTGCCTGGACCATACACGAATAATTATGATTGACCATCTGGATAACGATAAGGAAAAAAAAGAAAGGTCAAACTTGCTTTGTTTTAATAAAATGCTGCACACAAAAAATCTATATGGTTAGAATTTATACGAGCTCCATCATCAACAGCCCACTACTGCGGGCTATTTATTTATCTATCCTCAAATAAATGAAATTTGTAAGGGATGCCACCGTTTCAATAGAAAAAAGAGATGAAGATATGAAATAGCAGCTTCGGAGAATTGGTTTGCAAAGCGAGAAAAAAATTTTTTAAATGTTGCAAGTTTCCTGCAGTAAGTGCGTGTTAAAAAATTATAATAGAACAATAAAATGATTTTATTAGAAAATTTTCGAAATTGTTTCATCTTTGACAAGAAAGGCTTTCCTATTGGTATTTGTATAACAGACATCGGTATCAAACTGCTAATCTCAATTCTTACTAGAACTTGTAAACATTCAACCTACATATTCAAAAGTTCAGACCTTAATAATGTTTTGGAAAATGAGCATGTTGTTGAAGAGTGTGCAAAAGGAGTATAGATAACTTTAATACTTATTATGTCTTTATGTATAAACAATAGAAAGAAGTTTGACACGCACAATTTCGAGGTATAGATAATCGGAAAGGTATACATAGATTTATTTAACTTATTAGACCTTGATCGCGTCGAATTTTTTATTTCCTGTTAAAAGTAATTAAAACCAAAGAATTACCTGTTATAGTCAGTCAATATTAACGTAAAAGAATAAAATTCTGTCTAAAAATATATTTTTAGATGCGATGTAAACACGCATGCAATCATCCGTTTAAAATATTTTGAAATCTGAACCAACAATGCTAGTTAAAAATAGACATCTACTGCCCCGCAAAATGAGTTAATTTCTGGAAATAGGTAATTGCATACGTAAGTAATGCTGTAATGTTTATAAGATTTGCGTATATTTGTTTAAAAAATATGAAAGATGTTTATTTTAATCGAAATTTGTGTCATACTGAAAATATGGCAAGTCTGACTAAATTTGGACACTGAAATTTACATCATACGCTCAACTATGCGCGAAACTAAAATTTTGCATTCGTTTCGTTGCTATTTTTACCAACAAATTCCTAGGCAAAATGTATACACCCCAGGTAGAATTGCAAGCAAATTTTCATCTTATTGCACAGAAATATAACACAACTCCCTGTTTTCTAGGTGATATATCTATAATATATCCTTAGATAATATTAATTTCTTACGATAAAGAAAGTGTTTCGTATTCAAAGTACTTCTGCAACCAAACGTGTCAATAAAGTGCAATTATTAAGCTCAAAGAATAATTTAAAAAAAATTAATGCAGAAAAAGTTACTCAATATGAAAAGAACACTCCTTATTTACTTTCTTTTTATTATTAGTTCTTGGGAAATTTGTCTGATAGTAATGAGATTTAACAGTGCAAATTGTTTAGTTTTGGTTCTCTTTTAATGGTTTGATCGAGTAACGTGAATGTGAAATGGTTAACTAGAGAACATAGTTGGAGATTACACTATACAGGGTGTTTCACTTATAACTCAAAATCAATACTATTTAATGAATATTGTTTATACTGACAGGTTGACGAGTCAAGTTTCATAAGTGAAGCACCCCATTTTATAGAGTGTTTAATTCCGCTTACCGATACAGTGTAGGTCGAGAAGGATGGGGTCGTTCGGTAAGGTCTTCGGGTGGTATAGAAATCTGAATCGTGCACCATCTTGATAGGGGCTTCACGGGGCGACTAAATTAGAAGTTAAGGATCGGCGTCTCAAAGTTGGACTGGTGTTTGGTAAGCCAGATCTGGGATTTTATGTTATCGCGCTTTCTCTGCACGCTCATATGGTCTATTTATAAATATATGAATTCATCTCGGGATTTGTTACTTTTTATTTTTAAAATCCTTTACGTCGACTTTCGTTCCTTCTCGATTTGTTTTCGAATAGTGGGCGATAAACGAAACTTAGTAATTCTTATATTAAGGAATAAGGTTAAGGCCTGCCTGCTCATGTTGATGAAATTGCATTAATATATTTATTTAGGTCAACAGATTTTTTTCACAAAACATGAAAAGAATAGAATAATAAAAAAAGCTTTCAACAGTTACGTATATTTTTAGAATTTTTTATTTCAAAAAACAACAAATATTTCATGTGCTGCTGTATCTCCCAGTTTATTTCATATACACGTAAGAGAATAAAAAGTGCACTCGCTCGAAGTTGTGTTAATTCAAGCAATGAGTCGCTCTCGAAGCTGATGAGTCTGCACAGCGACAGAATGTCAAGTTGGAACGTTAAAATTTAGAATAATGCCAGTAACTTTTTAGAAAGTTGATAAAGTTAGATTTCTACTTCGGCAAATTTGGCGGAAAAGGTAACTTTTTACTGAATATTTGTGAGGACGTTGGGAACAAATAACATATGAAAAGTTACCAACCATAATGCGCCATATAGCTTAATTATTTATCCAACATATTATAATAAGAAAGAATGTTCGATTGATTTATGCAATATCTCAAAAAATCTATTAAAAAAACTAATTGACATTCGAAAGAATGGGCAATTTTACATAAAAAATGTATATAAAGTTTTTTTCTAATATGAAAACTGTAATCTCCAGAGTTTTTTTCTAACGGCCGAAAATCGGAAACAGACCAACGCTTCAGGGGCCCACGGCCACGAGCGCGCTGCTCGAAATTCGTTATAACTTTTGATCTAATTGATGAAATTGAGCTCACAAAAATTTTAATGGAAGAACAATCTTGCAGCTAATAACATGTTTTCAAATGTGAAAAAATATCTATACAAGAATAATAGAGGACGTATACAAAGAAAATTTTTAACAAAATCAATTAAATATCTGCCATTTTTTAATTCTTACAATAAACTTCTGAAACTTTCACAGTTCACTCTTATATGAAAAAAATATATTTAAAAACATTTTATGTATTTAGAAAAATACAAAGCCCAAAATATTCGAAACTTATAAAAAGTGAAAAATTTTATTTTGTTGATAATTTGTCAAAGGCCAATAATAACTTTAGTTTAAAATGCGATAGTGAAACTTTAGAGATGCAGTTTTTGAAACTTGAGATCTCAACTTTAAAGATGGTGTAGTTAATTTTATCAGAAATATTTAATCAATATTTTTTTTAACAAAAATAAAATTTCTTTTAGTGGGAATTACGTGAAATTCATTGGTAAATAAAGCTTTAATAACTTCAAGAAAAAATTTATTCGCTTTGCCTAACGAATATATTCTCATAATAGGATAGGACCTTGAAAAAATACATTCAGTAAAAAAAATTGTTGTTATTTTGAATGTAATTTGCATAAGGTATACGAAAAAATTAGAGTTTTTCATTAAATCTATGAAAGATTCACGAAAGATGAAAATATATTTTCAGTTATGAATTTCAGTTTACCTATTGGTGTAGTTTATATTCACGAATCAAAAAAATTTGTCTAATGTTACAGAGAGATAGAGCATATGGAATACCTGATCGGCAATAGCGCTCCCCTGGCTTCTGCCTGGGATACGCGACCAAAAGAAAGAAGGCAGGGAGAACTTTATGTCGAGATATTGTAAAATTTATTTTTTTTTGTTTTATGTAAAATTTATTATTACAGCCGTATTAAATTTGTGTTTTTTTTATTTGTAAAAATAGGCGACTTTATTGGATTCGCCATTTTAAAATTATAATTTTTCTAACATTGCATTCTTGTTCAGCGACCTCGAAAAGCTCTATCAATATGAGTAAGATTATGTTCAAATTTATTTATTTATTCAAAATATTCCGAAGAAACCTTTTTTATTGTTTAAACAATTGAAAAACAATTAGCGGCAAATTATTAGTTTATAACTTTTTTCAATAAGTTTTTTTTATCCACACTTCCGCTAATTATTCCGAAACAAAAATGTATTTTTAAGCTAATTTGACTCCACTATAATAATAAAGGGTGAATCGTGAATCATGAGGAATTTTACACACTTCTGCGATATGTACAGTCCCATAAGGGGAATATCATGTGACCCTTAAAAAGTATCAACTCACCTTCTCTGATAATATACAGGGTGATTTGTGAATTTTTGCAAATATTCATTTGGCTATAATTACACACGGATCATTAGAATTTTCTGATTTTTTTGTTTAACTGTACAGCTGTTATCTAGCATTCGATAGGCGTTCTCTAAACTTTGAAATTTCAGGACCGGCTTAATAAAAATTGATTGGGATAGTTCGTATACTAAAAAGTTCAACCTGTTTGTGATTTAAAAAAATGTAATTATTGATTTTCAAAGTGCACAAATAGACAATGAAAATCATGTACCTACTTATGTGAATTTTTTGTCACACTTCCGTGCCATTTTTTATGAAAACGATCGAATCTGACCTAAACTGAAAAGCCACCATATGGTGTCACATTATAATATTGTGATACATAATTTAAAATATACATGATGAATTATTGATCCATCCATCCAACCCTGTAGTACGAGAGCCCACGACCAAAACCATGTATCATCGTTTTACGGCCAAAACCGTATCAAGTCGTTAGATAAGATGATCCTGAACCCTACTAGGTGGGTGGTAACGGTCAAAAGTGTAGCAACTGTGTGGGAGGCCATTTCTGCTATGTCAAGAAAAATAGGCAGACGGTATTATCGTATTACGTCTGATATTGAAAATGTACATAGATTTTGTCATTTTATAACGAAAATGTTTGTTTTCAGACATTTTGCGCGTAGCATATGGCCTGAGCGCATTTTTGAAAATGTCAAAAAATTTAGCCGAACTGTATTATAGCAACCCGGTTCAATTTTTTTTAAAACTTTTTTTTGGCTTCCGGGATTGCTAAAATACTGTTTTCAGACATTTCCGATGTCGCCTATAATCCCAAAAACGAAAAGAACGTTCCGGAGTCGCCCGGCAAACGCCCTGGCGCTTGTTACAATCCTATGGCAAGAAAGGCTATTTACTTCTTACGCTCCTGTCCGTTGCATCATTACAGCGCATGCGGCAGCAGGCTATTCTGACAGTTGTAACGACGCTCACACCGCTCATTCAGATTGCTATTGTACGATTAAGTTTAAAAAGTCATATGTGACGTCATCCCAAACAGCACAAAGTAGTCCAATGGACATCAATGAGTATCGAAAAGTTGTCTGATTAGTAAGGTGCTACACTGAATTTGTCTGATATAAATTTTTTCTACATCTAGACAACTTATTTTATCACGTCTAACAATTTTCAGACGAATTGCTATGTTACCGATCGGTAAATTTTTTTAACGTTTTCAAAACGGTCTCAAAATTTAATGTGCTCACATTTTCTTTTGAAAAATGATTATTTCATATACACTGACCCAAATTCACTCGTGAAAATCATTTTCAGACGTTTTGCTATGATACTTTTTTTTTGTCTCATTTTTAATTTTTTTAAGTGGTCTCCCGGGTACACGCTACGCTAGTGGCGTCTGAAAAACTTATTTTCGATATCTTAGAGGTATCATTTAACTATATTCTGAAAATCAGACGGATTGCTATGATACAGTTTGGTAAAATTTTTTGACATTTTTGAAAATTTGGTTAGGTCGGACGATACACGGAAAATTTCTGATATTGCGATTTTCGGGTTCAGAATAATCGAATCTATTAATTTGATGCGGTTTTGGTCGTATTGCTATGAGACAAAAATTTTGGTCGTGGGCTCTCGTACTACTGGACAGGGCCGGGCCTAGCAGGTGAGCCGTGCGTGCCCGCACGCAGGCGGCAAGTTCATACGTGCGGCGGCGGAAGCAAAAAACAAACATAATTCATAACAATAACAAAAAATATCAAAATATCATGATAGAAATAACTACTGGATAGTATAGCCAAGGGGGCGGGGGGCGCGTGCAGCATCCGGAGCAACTTTCCACAATGTTACATATCAGGGCCTTCCTAATCACAGAATTGATAGGGTCTAACCACAGAATTGCAAGGGGCGCAAGCCTTTTGTGGGCGGAAGTTTTTATTGAAGTAATATTTTTTTATGGTCATTTAGTTATAGTTTTCATATCTCAGTACATGTTTAACTATAGTGGGGAATTGCGTGACTTTGAACATTAAAAATAATTTCGTTTGCTGCGCATTTCCTTTGGAGCCTGACAAACATAAGTAGGTAACTATAGTGTTAAATTTAGAATCCATCCTGCACTTTGTAATCCATCAGTCGTCACTGGCTTATTCCCAACGTTAGCCATCCTATACGCATTTCATATGAAAAAGGTCGCATTACTTGCAGTGGCCCATAGGCCCCACATATCTTAGGACGGCTCTGGCCAGTCAGACTACCCGCGGAACGCCGAACCTGATTCAGGTTGTTCTATAATAAAATTAGGTACCTGTTCTATTTACGATATATCGAACAACGAAGCCTTTGACCATATTAAGACCAGATGGTGGCTCTAATCTAATATCCTTTTAACTCTATATATTATCCGGCGGCGGCCCTTCATAATGAAGACCGACTTTTGATGCCGTTTTTTCGCTTATTGCAAAGCAAATAAATACCTTCCTGGTGTTACTATTATGTCCTCCACCCCTATACTGGGTGATCAGTAACTCGCGCACTCGGAGCATGCTGCGGTAAACTTCACTTTTTAAGAGTGGAAAATTTTCTTACTGCAGTATTGTAAGTTCTTTGCTTCCAAAGATATTACCATTTTTGTAAAAAAAAAAGGTGGCAACACTGCACTGAACATGTGAATGAGTTCGGGTTAGATGGTATTGTTATTATTTTTATTTCCATAGCAACGAAGGCATTTGAATATTTTATATTCTAAGTTGAGTTTAGGCGGTTGTCAAACTTCCAAATTTCGTTCAGATTTAGGTATGGTATCAATTTCCAACATTCTGAATTCCTCTGTAAAGAGGTTTTGTGGAAAGAAAATTGATTAATTATATGGTATCCGTTCCAGACATTACAGTAAACTGAATTTTTCATTAATTTTTATCACGGTTATTGAAAAAATTACCTTTAAACTCGGATGAGGGAAACTCTGTAACTTGAAAACCAACCGTTGGATTAAATTTTTTTTGCAGAATATCCTTAATTTTTATAGGCTCTATATCGCCCTACATTCGGAGTGCGCGAGTTACTCATCACCCTGTATAAAGTGCCATAGTGAAACTGTAGGACACGCGGATGTAAATAATGACCAAAATTTCTTGTAAAACGTTTAAAATAAGATTCATATAATATTATAAGGTACGCCATATCTTCTACACTCCTATATAGTTCTACACTTATACGCTTTATAACGCTTTATTATTGCATAATTATTGCATTATAACTATAATAATACTTTTAAGTTATTGAACCCTTATATTCAACTAGAAAGTTAAGAAATGTTATTCAGAGAAGTAATTTAAAGTCTAACGGTTACAACATTATTTATAAAAATCTGCATAATATTATTTCCGATTTTTTTGCTCGCGAGACTTCTTGATTTTACTCTCAAATTTTATTGAGCCGGTTTGGATGAAAATCGTGCTTTTTCAGTTTAGGAATTTTTGTTCTCTTATACTTTCTTAACTTTCGCTGTCGAAGATAAAGATTATGCCCTGGAAATTTAAGACAGGCTATTTCCACAAATTTTTTCAATCGACTTCAATTTTCCAATATCAAAGTTTTTTTAAGAGGGATTGGTCTTCTTAACCGTGTAGATAAGACCTAGTCATTCCAATCTAGTAATTTGGCTCTCAGAACTAGCTCATTTAGCCAGACACAAATTTTAAATTTATAAATAGTTAAATTAACGACTACAAATAACCATGCAAAGCTGGTATTTGAACCCAGACGGTGGCAGCGTCAACGGCTTATCATGTGTGTAGTCTTCCAACCGCGTGACGTCAGAAGACCGGAACGCAGCCGCTCAGCCATAGTCTATTGGCATTATTTCAAACGACATGACGCGTGACGCGGGTGACGAATGACAATTGATTAGATGTGATGTAGATGATTTTTTCCTTGAAGTTTCTTTTGGGTGTGCATTTTCATTATTAAATTTTAAATTATTTCATTCATAACATTTATTATCATTTTATTTATTAAAAGTTCAAATTAGAAAATTAGCGGTAAATGAAGTTTAAAGTTATAGGAGAAGGATGTTTGTGGCTTGCAAAGGAAGTGACTCTTGAATTGAATTAAAAGAAATGTGGGTATTATATTATGTACCTAGTTAAAAAAAATTTAAATCATATTCTGGTCTAGAAAAAGAGGAGCATCATGAGCCTCAACTTTGAGGAAGCAAATTGTTCTGTGAAACAGGAAGAAAAGGTTACCATATCACCAGAAAGTCTTAAATTTAACTACTTACACTCAAATTTGAAGCATGAAAATGAACAAATTGATCTAGACTGCTACAAGCATCCAGAATTTGTCAGTTATGGAAGTACTTTCCCTTTTTTATGCGTAAAAAAAGAGCCAGTAGAAGACTTCGGTTATGCTGTGCAGGCTGCAAATATACCATTGAAGAAAGAAGAAATGGAGGTAGAAGATCACAAGCCGGGATATTATGATCTGATGGGATCAAACCAAATTGGGACTTCTGGAAATCTAGGACTTGATCAGTGTAACTTTGCTGATACAAATGGGGCAAATAATTGCTCGCTGAAATGTACAAGCAAAGAGCCCCCAAGATATAAGTGTGAGTATTGTGCTTTTAGAACTAACAGAAAAGATCATTTAAAGAGACATTTCATTATTTGTAAACATAAACAACATTTTGAAGTGCAAAAGTGTAAAGAATGTAATTATGAAACATTCAGCAAAGTGTATTTAATCAAGCATAACAGATATAAACATCCAAAACATGATAAAGTGTATAAATGTGAAGACTGCTCGTATGAATCGAGAATTAGAAAATTATTTCTAATGCATTGTCGGCGTAAACATTCAAAACAGACTGAAGTGTACACATGCACAGAATGTGCTTATGAAACAAGAATTCGAGGTGATTTAGTCAAACATTTCAAATACAAACATGCAGAAGAAGTTGCAGTGTTTAAATGTACAGAATGCTCTTACGAAGCGAGAAATAAAATATGTTTGAACAGTCATAAGAGATACAAACATTCAAAACATGTCAAACTGCTGAGGTGTGAGGAATGTTCTTATGAAACGGGAATTAAAAGTGATTTGAGTAACCATTACAGATTTCAACATGCTAAACAAGATGAAGTGTTCAAATGTCCAGAATGTTCATATGAAGCACACCGTAAACAATATGTGACCAGGCATTATGAACGTAGACATTCGCTGCCAAGTAAAGTATATACATGTGCAGAATGTTCTTTTAAAACTCGAAATAAAAGTGATTTGATCAAGCATTACAAATGTAAGCACTCTAAACACACTGAAGTGTATAAATGCACAGAATGTTCTTACGAAACCAAGTTTAAACCTTATTTTGCAAAGCATTATAAGTATAAACATGCAAAACAGTCAGAAATATATAAATGCGAGGAATGTTGTTATGAAACGAGAATAAAACATCATTTCACCATGCATTGCAGATATAAACATGCGGAGCAAGCTGAAGTTTATCAGTGTAAGGAATGTACATATAAAACAAGAATTAAAAGTGATTGGACAAAACATAATATACGGAAACACTCAAAAGATGCTGTGGTGTACAAATGTGAGAAATGTTCATATGGAACGATCATTAAAAAGGATTTGGTTGGGCATTTTAGACGTAAGCATGCAGAACACACTAAGGTAGTGTAGACGTACCAGTTGTGGTCACTCGTCACCACCTGAGGGTTTTTTTTTTACTGGAGCGGTTGGTGGTCCTAATGTTAAGTGTCCTAACTAATCGATAATTCCTTAAAATATCAATTTATGGGTTCAAGTACCAATCTTGCTGCAGGTAATGGTGTTCGTCTATTTAAACTATTTATATATATTTATAATTGATGTGTGGCTATCTATATTATGTTTATGAAGCCAAAAGGACCCATAAGGATTTCAATGGTCAAAACTTGAGATTGAATTATTGGCTTTCCTATATTATGTTTTAGAGAGAAATGTTAAAGTAATTGATGGATGATAAAATAAAACACAAATGTTTTAAAAATTCTACTGCATATTACAGTAGAATTTTTCAAACATTTGTGTTTTATTTATCACCCATCAGTGTGCAGAGATTCTACAAAGTGACGGTTGAAAACATAAATTGTTAAAGTAATTGTTTAGAAAATTGAAAAGCTGCTCTTCTGTTGCTACAGTTACATTTTAAGTCTGTTGAGCCATTTCCAGAAAATAAGTGTGACATCATTTTTAATTGTTAAAGTCGCAGCAATAATGAACATGACGTCACAAATTGAAAAGTTTTTCCCAGATTTTCTCGCCAATGGCTCAACAGAATTATTATGTAAGTACAGCAACAGAAGGAGCTTTTCAATCTTAACAAATTAAAGTTATCAATAGTAGCTAACAAAGAAAAATAATTTATTAAAAGCATGTGGAGTTTCACTGTTTATATCTGTAAGTGCATGGTTGTAGCCACTTTTGACCAGTTGTGACTATTTGGCTTATGTATTTAAAGAGTAATGTAAAATAAAAATAGATAAAGGAAATTATTTTTGAGTATTTTATTTATTTATTAATGTTTTACCTGAAATTGTCATTAGAGCTCAGATTTAGCGGATATTTTTATGCAATTATTCTTTTCGAATACTTGCTGTGTAACCAATTTTTTGTTTATTTAATTAAATTACATAAGCGCGGTGCTCTTCATCAGAGAGTATCTGTCATGGGTAGGTACTTTCCCGAAGCATCAAAAAGTAAAAATTATGATTCGTCAGGCGCCACTTATTTATGTATTTAATTTATGTGTTTTGAATACACCCTTAATTGAAAAAATACGAAGAAACTACCCGTTTTCCATTCTGCCATGACTATTACGCCCCCTGGCGGTAGTTTTAGAAGCTCAAAAATATTTTCCAGCGTTTTTTTGGGTCACTTTCCTGCTAAAAAAATTTACCCTAAAGCTGTGTGACGAGCCGTTCCTGAGATATGGTTGGCGTCCATTTAGTTGCCCACCCGGTACAAAAAAATTACAAAAATTGATTTTGTGCAGTTTGTGCTATTTAAACTATTCTGCAAGACAAAAAAATTAAAAAGACTAGTGTAAAAAACTAGGTTTTGAAAAGATTTTTTTATAACAAGTTTTTAATTTTACAGAATAATAGGTAAATGACTATTGTAAATTTATGGAGTAGGCAGGCAAGTTATAACTGATTATATTAGAATTATTGCATTAATTTAAGATGAGCTTGCACATAGCTATGATTTGGCTTTAAAATGTTAGCTATCCAGTTTGTCTTATGATGTGATTTTAATTATTATGATAAAGATTTATTGACTATTTTAAAGGAGCAAATTATATAAAAAATGTCACTCATAAAATACAGAGTAGTTGAAAATGTTCCTTAAAAAAGGAAACTATTGAGGAACCTGAAACAATTAACTGAGCTATCAATTATTTTTATTTAGGCTAACTCTTAAATTAGAATGAGAATAATAAAAAAAAAATTATTAAAAATCTACAGTAAGGGTGGAGTTCACAATTCGAGACAGAGGACTTAACTGAGACAGGAGACTTAACAATAACAATTTATTAATATATAATTTCAACGAACAGTAATTTAATGAAGCACAAAAATTTTAGGTATAATATGAAAATACAAGGAAAGGCCAAAGTTAACCTATTAACAGATATTGATAGCAAATTAATTAATAAAGGAACAATATGTACTTAAAAGTAAAACAATTTCAAAATTTTCCCCAAGTACATTTACATAAATTTTAATTCAATTCTTCCTGGAAGGTAAGTTATGAAAAAGGTGAGAATAATTTACATAAATGACGACGGTTGACGAACTGGATAAATCGATCAACTTGCAAAACTTTAATAAAAAACTTATCTTCGAGTTGCGGAAGCAAGGTCGCGACCGCTCCTCTATTTGCACTTGGACTCGTCCTGTTAAGATAGGTATCACAGCGTGACTGCAGTTAAATTTTCAGGCGGCGGCAAATATAGGTAATCCGGAATTTAACTAAAGAGCTGTTGAAAAAATCTCAACTCAGCACAAGTGATTTTTTCTTGCAGATCGGGTTAAATGCCTGCATGAATTAAATTGGATTCAAGTAAAAATTCAAACAATTGCTCACCTGTTTTGTTGGTATACTTGCTGCCCCAGCTAACGCTCTGTGCGTTGGCATCACTGACGAGTAGAAGCGGTAGCCCATGCCCGTTGCAGTACTCGACTAGTTTCTGGACTTCCATAGGAGGTGCTGATGTCTTCTCATGGAAGTCCCTGATGCTTCGGTGTGTGCCTCCGGTGATATTAACCCGGATTGGCACAAGATCCCGTGTCATAAATTCTGAAAGACATACAAATTTAATGTTGTTTCTTATCGGGATGCAGGTGGTAGGACCCCTTACCTGCCCATTGTATATCCAAGGTTCTTGTATAAGCACAATGCATAGGCATGACCTGTGGAATGCCCGAGCTATGACGGCAGTTAGTGACATTTGTTGTGCCTATACTGGTCATTGATCTTCTTTCGTTGGGGTGCTTGCCCCCTCTGTGAGCATAGGCTCTTCATTGATTCCCGATGAATCATCGGTGATGTCTAAAACGATACCATTGAGGTTTAGTTCCCCTATAGAATCCTAGTTTTCTTTTTTAGGTGCCCCTATTTCGATTTTCTTACCTTGATCGGTGACGATGATTGGTTTTTAAAAGGAAGGGGAATATCCCCCTCACTCGCCACATCAATGGTTTCTCTTTCCTTCTTCTATAGGCCGTAGACGGGGATTTTCCCGAACCTATAGAAGATAGTGTTTCCTCTTTTCTTGATTGCTTCCCGGGAGTCATTGTCGATTCCAATGTTTATTACCTTCCCGGTGCCTTCTTCTTTGCTGCTGAGGATTTTCCACAAATGGATGCGCAGTTCCATGTTTTGTGCTTCGACTAGGCTCAGCAGCTTGTTAGGATTTTGTCCTTGGCTTCTTGGGAAGAAGATGGTGATGTTGTGTGCCCTTGGGATGTCTTCTCTCAGGCACGCCATCAACTGTTCTCCTTTCCACGTACTGAGTTTGGGAGCCTGCTCCTTAACCCACTCTGCCGTTTCTGGTGTGATACAGTCCACCAGCAGCATACTTGGTCGGAAGTGGATTCCTCCGAACTGGAGCTTGCATGCTGCTCCCAGCGACATCTGCTCCACAATTGCTTCCTCCAGAGTGGTGAGTTCCTCTGTTGTCAGCGTTTTTACTGGATAGCTTTTAGGGAGTATGGCTATCCTTATAGCTTTATCGGCATTCACGTAGCTGGTGCTTGGCCCTGCTGATGTTGATGCTGTAGCTGTGTAGGGTCCCACCACTGTCTTGGCTACTTTTACTTTGGGACTCAGAGGAGAGGTGAGTTCACTGGCATTCCTCTTATTTGGGTTCAAATTAGCTTCGGATTTCTCTTCAGCTTTTCTTTCGATGGCCTTTTCCCTGGCTTCATCAGGTGACATGCCCTGTTGAAGATAACGCAGGTACCATCGTACTTTTGCCCCACTTAGACCCCTTCTTCTGGGGTCGTCGATACCTCCTGGTTGGCCCCGGAGTGGGAGGGGTAACTTACCGGGTTTCCTAGGATTCCCGGTTGTTGCTGGTCCGGATGTTGTCTCCGGTTTCTTTTCTTCTTGCGTTCGAGGTGGTCTCGAGCACAAGGATTGTCCAGATTGCCGACTGTCATAAAGGGTGGCAGGCCCCACTCGGTCAGCAGTCTGTTTTGCGGTGATGTCCCACGGTTTTTTGTCTTTTTGGTTTTCATTTCTTATCATGGTCGATCCCACGAGTAGCTAGGGAAGGGTGTTCCACCTAAGCAGAGCCCCGCATGCCAAGGTGAGGGGATTAATACAATGGAGTGCCCCCTGGTGCCCCAAGGTTAGTCGCTAACTGCCGAGCTCCCCCTCGACCATGCATCCCTAGGCGCGCACAATACCTTGGAGTTGGGGAGGTTTTTATAGTGGTCCTCATCCACGCGGACAGGCGGTTAAGCCAAGCCCCCGTGCCCCTAGCGTCACTACCCTGAGGCAAGTCATGACAGTGATGTACCTCAGAGATCGTTGTGCCGCCTAGCGGTTTACGGTTTGCGCCATGTTTTGCCAGAGCCTTGTTAGCCGTGGTACTCACAAGTGGTACCACGTTGCCCGGTCCCCACGATCTTGGACGTAAGGTTGACTTATCCACCACATGACTGGAATCGCCTTGGCTTTGACCAATTGTGAGTGGACCTTGAGGACCTCTCCAGAGCTTACAACTTTAAGAAAAAATATCACAGCCAACTTGAATTTAAAAACATCTGGAATGGGATATAATTACTGATTTTAAAATAACCCGTGTTATTAAAATAGTATTGGTCTGATACTGCTGGAAATAAATTCTACTCCCTTTTAGAAGAGTTAATTGCGGATAAAAAATTAAATATCATTAAAATATTGGCCGTATTTTCAAATTTTGCAATTTAAAATAAGTAATTATTATCTGAGAGATCTTCAATTTACGTTGGTGCAACCGGCCCTACTCTGTTAATTACTAATTAGGCATTAAACACGTTGTCAAACTACATTTCTTGACCAATTTTTAGATAAAAAATAACAATAATACATAGCTCCATCCTAAATAGAGTAGTTTTTAAAATACAGGGTAAAAGTATTTTTTCTTAAATTTGAACACCCTGTATTTTCAAAACTAATCAATTTAGGACCTATCTTTATTGAACCTTTATACAGGGTGTTTCACCAGCAGACCGACATAGCTTACTTCGATCACTTGAATCTTCTCTTAAAAATATTTATGTTACGGTAAGTATCCACTTATGTAGGTAATTTTACAAATAAATAGTTAAAAGTCATTGGTGTCCCTCGAAATTATTAAATTTACCACTGACTCAGAGTTTCTGCCAAATTTTTTGCCTGGAACTTGTACGATAATTGAATGAACATATTGGAATTGTTCATATTAATTAATAATTATTATTATTAATTAATAATTATTATTATTAATTAATATTAATTAATAATAAACAATATAGTATAAATAATTTCATACAGACATTTTAATTTTTACATAGATAACATTTCAGATTATTTTGCATGATTCCTTCTATAATGTATGATAAAATTACTGCCATTATTTAAATCCGAGTATCCTACAGTTTCAACTATGGCACCTATATAGGGGTGGAGGACTTACCTATAGTAACACCAGGAAGGTATTCATTTGCAGCAAAAAAACGGCACTAGAAATTGGTCTAGGGAGTCCGGTCCTGGTTAGCACCGCATATAAACATAATAATAATAAGCAAGCACTAGCAGTGTTGAATTCGTCACCACCAACCGCGTCGTAGCGTGGTAGACTCGACGGCCACGGTACAGAGCAGTAGTATCGACACGGATATAGCTCTCTAATGTCGTATCCAGACTATAGGGATTGATGTCACGCTTTTTGGAATGCAAATTCAAAATAATAATCGTGCTATTGTTAATTTTGAAGATATTCTCCTTGCCCTGAAAGTGAAGAAAAAAGCAGCAATGTAATCATAGTGTCACAAAAGCCTTAGTTGTGACCTTAATATTAGTTTGCGATAACTGTTTTTAGCTTCTTACCAACCCAGTACCCCTATTTTGCTCTTCGGTCTCGAAAAAATTGATGGAACTTAGGATATGTGGATGTAAATATTTACCAAAATTACTTCTATTGGTCACTTGATTCATTTTGAACATTTATACATTTTAGCTTCTTGAGAATTTTTACAATGTTGGGTCAAATTGTTTAATTCTAGTTTCGTAAGAACATTCCTCACATTTATACACTTCACCTTTGAAAATTTGTGTTGAATGTTGAGTTAAAGCATGTTTATATCTTGTTTCATAAGAACATTTTTCACATTTATACATCTCAACTTCTTCAGAATGTTTACTTTTATGATGTTGAGGCAAATTACGTTTATGTAAGAACATTCCTCACATTTGTACCCTTCTTCTTTTGCATTTGTTTGCCTTTATTTATTACAATGCCTAAAGAAATGATCTCTTCTTCTTGTTTCATAATAACTTTCCTCACATTTATATACTTCAGCATCTTCTTTTGAATGTTTATTTCTATGATGTCGGGCCATGTTGGCTTTAATTCTAATTTCAAAAGAACATTCATCACATTTATAGATCTCAGCATCTTTGGAATGTTTATTTTTATAATGTTTGCTTACAGTTTGATGTATCGTTTCAAAGGAACATTCCTCACATTTATACACTTCAGCATCTTCGGAATGTTTAATTATTCTATGTCTGGCCAAATATCTCTTATATTTTGTTTTGTAAAAACATTAGTCCAATTTATACACGGCAGCATCTTCAGAATGTTCAATGTTCATTTCTATAATAATGCTGGACAAAGTCAATCTTCATTCTAGTCTTGTACGGGCACTGATTATAGCGATACACTTCTGTACATTATGTGTTTGCATTTATAATGCAGGATAAAATTAGCTCTCCTGTTCGTTTTATATGGACATTGGGCACAGTTATACTTCGCTTGTTCATAATTCTTTTCATCAAAGTCACATTGACAAAGTCGCGCTTTAAATATTCCAGCATGGCTTGTCCCTTTCAACAGTTCCTATCTTGGCTTATGCTCTTTGATGTCAATTTCTTCCTTTTTTAACAGCACACATTCTGCTCGCATTTGCAAGTCACATTCGGGCATTCGGGTCTTCCGGTTCTGGCTCCGGTTAACCGGCTAAATAGGTTTCCGAGTTTCCCCTTACCAGACCACTTTTTCCACTCGAGTCGCACTGAAATCCTCTTAGCGTTTCCGCACGCAATAAAAATACCTACCTACCCGTCTCATCAAAGAAGTAGTGCTTTTAGTAGGTCGAATAGGTAGGTACCTAATCAATTTATTATTAATAATTAAAGTCGAGTAGGTAGTAGGTACGTACCTATATATCATTTTTCGATCGTTCCTTATTTATTATCGCAACAATATGTAGAGGGTGTTCGAAAACGAATCCGTTTTGGAGTAGGCCCTGACACAAAGAGGTGTTTGTGTTAGCTTCATCCACTCTTCACAACTGACAGCTCTTGATTTTGTTAGGTTAGAACAGTTGCCAAAACATTCGAGAAGGTCAATAAAATAAGCACTCACTTTGGTAAGCCTGTTGTTTAGTCTTCCAAAACACCCCTCACATGCCCATTCCACTTTTTCAACTCGCGTCGCTCACAGCGTTGCCGTACGCAACCCGTTACAAATAATATTTTAAAACACTTATTTGCTGTATTAAATCAGGTCTTTGGTCAGGGTAGGGGTTTTTTTTCTTTAAATGTCCCTAAAATAAATAAAAAACCAACCCTGACCAAAGACCTGACTTACCGAGCGTTATCGTCTAAATAATAATCAATTGTAACGAGAATGTCGGCAGCGGCCGGGCCTAGTAGGTACATAGTAATATTTTTAAATTAGTAGTTTTTTTATTAATTAATATTTTTATTTACAATACGGAAGCACAACGGAAGTATACGTAAACAGACGAGTTGCATTTATTATTCTATTCTGTGGAGCAGCTGTGATAGAGAGATAGAGATAGAAAGATCTAAACGGGCGGGGAGCGAAGCGAACCAGTGTGGAAAGGACGCTTCGCCGAGATTGTCCGCAGAACTTAGTAAAACGAATAGCATGTGGCAACGCTGAGATTAGTCAGCTGGTCGCAAGCAGACAAAATGTAGTGGGGGTAGTAGAGGGGTGTTTTGGAAGACTAAACAACAGGATTGCCTTTTAATACACGTTTTCTCACTCCACAAAAGGTTCTGTGATTGTTCACTGTTCGGATATTGGATAACTGCTAGGGTATCAATATATTACGACAGATAGTCGATCTTCAAAGATCTCTTTCACTAAATCGGTTGCTTCAAAAGTTTTTAAACCAACAAATCCTTGTTCGGTAACTCTGGGAACTGATCTAGGTATATAACGAAATGATCTAATTGTTAAACTGTCATATTTTATGACTTCAACAATATTTCAATAATCCAAAAATTGATAAAATGACGGAAGTCGTTTCGTTATATCTCTTGTCCAACTATACATAATATTCTAAGCCATGCTAAACCTGCAAAAATGTCTTGGTTAAAACTGTAAGTTTTGGGACGTAATAAAACAAAATTTTACCTGCCAGGAATGTCTTGGAGTGGGTATCTTTCACTGCTATATCACCGGATAATAACAAAAGTGAGTACCTTTTCTAAAAAGCTTGTAAACAGGTTCCAACAGAAATCCAAGCCACTGAGTTTGATGAGGGCCACTGATTCTTGGGTCTGCAATCATGATAATTATTCCAGACAGATCTAAAGAGAACATTCAAATTCCATGAAGCTTATTACTCCCATTGCGATATATTAACATATATTTATATAGTTTTTCGCTCTTACGTGAGCGCTATTAATTAATTTAAACAATACAAATAAAACTGTGACATAACCTTGCTTTTCCAATTTCCATTTCCATTGTTTTGTTTTCATTCTTTACGTCAAACATAGAGGATGAATTCTTTACGCGTAAAGGCACATAACTGTTTCTAGGTTTCTATTTCTATGATTGTGATCCGCTGTCACTATAACGTCCAGTAACTGTGATTTATTTGTCCGTTAACTTTGGAGCAACCCTGCCAACCCTAATAAGCAAAGCACCTACAGTATTGTCTACCTCTATTCTTTACGCGATTCTTTACGAGTAAACAATTCATTCTTTACATGGACTTTTTTGAAGGTAAAAGAACGTAAACAATGCAAATAATTTATGATTATTATTATTAGTTATTATATTATTATTGCTATATGCAGTTAATAGTTTATGCGTCTAATTATTATTAAATAATAATAAATAATGTATTCCGTAGGCTTGAGTTCACTGTGTATGCCTCATTGTTTATTGATTGAATGAGTATTATTATTATTGGAAATCCTACATTTTAGGTTACATATTTATTTTGAATTTGATTGTAATTATCTGGATTGGAATTGAAGTTAAAACGAGGTTTAGTAAGGAAGTAAAAAGGCAGGTTTTCTTGGTTCATTTATTTAACTCATGCAGTCACTATTTGTATCAGTATTCCTCACTATAATTAGATAGAATCTTAAATTTTCAAAGATAATAAATACACAATACATGTAACCGTATCTAGGTTAAATGTTAACCGATTAATAAATCGATTTGATTAACATGCAGTGTGAGAATTGCAATTACCTACTGTGACATATTTCAAAAGTACGTCCCATTTTCATTGTAAGCATAACTGACGGCATAAACTGTGGCAATATAAAGTTTCTTTGCTAACTGAATCGATTCATTTACGATTTCAGTTAGTTTGTCTCCCCCGTTCCCCGTTAGATCCCAGCATGCATGTAAGAAGGCTTGTGAACCAGTAGATGTAGCATTGATAAGATCATTTTTGAGTTCCTAGACCAACTTTTCCACCCGTCAATAAGCAGTTCTGCATGTTGAGGGATCCAGATGTCTTTTCGATACCTTTCTTGTAAGCATTTTCTAGTAAAGTAGTTGTTAATAATTTGCGGCTGGGTATAGCTTGGATTCAATGCTGGACGAAGATCAGTTAAAAACAACCTTACAAGTCGCCTAAAGTGGTCAGAATCTATCAAGTTAAGAGGTATATTGCTCCTTGCACCCGAGAAAAGTTTGCTATTGAATCACCAAGGCGATCTATTTCTTAAGAGGTTATTTTGTGACCAAAATTAGTTTTTTTTTTGTTTCTCCCTTGGGTACCAAATTTTTTTGGTATAGGTAGTTTTTTCAGATCAAGTGTACGTGATGGTATTCGTGGCTTAACTGATATATTATTTGATGATGGACATGCCAGAGCTAGTCTCGCCATCAGAAAGTAGTCTGGCTTGTAGCAAACCTTATTGATTTTCAATTGTTTTCGTTCTTTACCTATTCTTTACATCCTTTACGTATTGTTTACATTGCTTACGACAAACGTATAGAATTAATTGTTTACGCGTAAGGGCACATCACTAGATAAATATAAGTAATGAATCGTCAGTATTTCGTCCCTGGACCCTGTGTCTAAAAAATATTTCATCACATAAGCGACAAATTACGAAGGCGTGGAAGGGCAATGTAAAGTTTTATTTTTATAATTGACACTTGCTCTGTCTACTAGACACAACAAGTGTCTATTAGACAGTTCATCTGTCTAGTAGAGCACATCATCTGTCTATTAGTGTTTTTTAAAATTCTTAATTTTGAAATTCAAATTAGTTCACTCATGGTGCTATTGCTGCTGGTATTTTTCAATTAACTAATTATATTATCCTTAACTTGGTGCGATAAATTAATCCCGTGTGTGTCCGACACAATTAAGTCGGACTTAGACGGGTGGGAGGTTACTGGTTAGTAAGTGGTAATACATCAATCCTTTTATCGAGAATTCCAGTGCCTAATCCTAATAAAGTCATAAAAAATAATAACTGAGAAGTTATTATTTATCCAATCCAAGTAACCAATCCATTTACATTGGTTTTTGCGTTATTTTATGAATTATATACAGGGTGTTAAGAAAATGACGGATAAACTCTTCAGTACATTGTAGGGGACACTCGGTAGAGTACGGGAAAAATAATTAAAAAAATTCTGGTCTTCAATTTTTGGTGAGATAAAAAATGCCAAAGTTAACATTTTACTATCTTTGTTTTTCAGTATTTGCAAAAAATAAATGATTTTACAGATATAAAAAGGGTGCTTAATCGTTATCAATTAAAAAAATTGCTTAAGATTTATTACTGGCTTGGAAAATTTAATAAGAATTTTTTTCTTTTCTAAGATGCTGAAAAAAAAAGCATTTGGCAACAACGGATTTGATACCTTGACTACCTGCATTGTTAGAAATTAGACGAAATTACCAAATACCAACTGTTATCGTGTTAAACGTTGCCATGTTTATTGTTCAATATTTTGCTTATATCTTTTAAAATGTAGCTCTGGATTTTTTAAAATTATTTTTCCCGTACTTTACTGAGTGTCCCCTACAATGTACTGAAGAGTTTATCCGTCATTTTCTTAACACCCTGTATAATGGAGTTTGAACCTTTAATTAAGTTTTATTACTCTTGGTTCTCTACTTGGTTTGCAACAATCCGAAATAAGTGCATGCTTGAAAGAGGAAAACCTTTCTTCTGGTTCTTTTCTCGATAAGTCGCTTATTCAGTTCTGCTTTCTTAAAATAATACAGGTAAAAAAATAGGTTACGCAGTGTGTATAAAATTACTTTAAAAAATTGCACGACCTGGCTTCAGCCACCCAAAAATTAAAACTAACATTGTATAAAAAAAATATACAAGTGTCCCAAAATTCCATGGACATGGAGCAACTACAGATTACTGAAGTAAAAAAAAGTCGCTCGGACCAAACTTATCTCTATACCAAAATGTTTCGTTTGTCCGTTAGAGGGCTTCAGTCTTTTGAAAATTTTAGTTTTTTTGAAATAGCTCAAAGTCGGCTGATTCCAATTCGATGAAATTTAGTAGGTAAATTTCTTATTAAAAGTACTAATTTCTGATGTACATGATAATTTAAAGGAAACCCGGGAAGGGGTGAAACTACCCCTACATGCACCCTCCATTAAAATCGATCATAATTATTGATTGGATAGCAGGAACGCTGTTCATGTTTTTTGTTTGAAAGATACATCCGTTTTAGCCCATTTTTGGTCTCCTACAAAAATCTGTATCTTTCCGAGGTGCTATGTGATAAAATAATTTAGTCGACGATAACTAATTTTTTATTTCATTCTTTTAATTTGAAATCAAATTTTCAATAATTATTGTCAGGTGATTATTTTATCTTTATCTAATCTCATAAAAGATGTTTAGTATGGTTCGGTTTTTTTCCAGGTGTTTGCAAACGGTTTTTTTCAAACGCAGTAAACAGTTTGCAAAACGACGAGGTTCTAAGAAGAGTTCAAATAATTTTTTAGCGCAGGATTTAACTTTGTAGGGTCCAAACCGGCGCCCACATCTATGCTAATACTATGTAATATGTAATACTATGCTTTTTTTACTCTTATATACAAAAAAACAAATTTTAATTTATTTCACTGCTTGGAACAACTTCTAGTACCGAGTGGCAGGCGTGGATTCTGAGCAATGTCTGAAGTTTATTATACTCAAACCAAATATTATTTTACTATTTTGGCAGTGTAGCGCACTTAGTTAAAATATTATACAATCGACGTCAAATTTGGTTATAAATATACATTTTCTTTAAAAATTTAGCTTGTCATAGGTAGTTACAAAACTCAGTATTCGAAGAGACCAACATAATTCAAAATTTCCAACTCTGAATTTGAAAATATCTGGAATCGGATATATTTTATTTATTTATTTATCTACAGTTTATTTACCATAAAAATCATGTTTTATCATTACAAAAAAGTATTGTAACTAATTAATGTTATAATTAAAAAGCATTATATTATAACAAAAAAGATACATGAAATTTAATCTACCTCATAATTATTATAACCTACTCAATTTCAAACCAATTAGTTTAAAGTTATAGAATTACTGTACTCTAGATTATTGATTATTATTAATAATTGATAATTGAGGATGTAAATTATAGTTATTTATTATATAAGGGAAAAAAGTGATAGATTTTCGCCGTGATTTCGTTCCTGAAGCGTTAGCGGAGGGGACAAACACATCGAGAGCTAAAATCGTACTATTTTCTTGTGTATAGGTACAGGGTGTTTTGTAATTGAATGTCAATATTTAAGGGGGTGATTTTTGGGTCCATTTTAAGAAGAAAACTTCATAAGGACGTATGTCCTAAAAGTCTTAACTTTTGAGATACAGGGTGGTAAAGTTTTTAAAAATAAATAATTTTTGCATAATATCTGTAATACCGCTCTGGATATTTTAATGAAATTTAATAGGCTATTCATTTATTAAATCACTTAACATTACTAGTGGTGCATTATTAGTCCTTTTGAAATGCAAAATTTCGAAAATATTTCCAAAACATTGCACAACATCTGCAACGTTGCAGCAAGATTGCAGCAACGACTAAATGTCCAAAACTTGCAATATTTCAATAAAATATTGCAGCAAGATTTCAATGAAATATTGCAGCAATATTGCATTGAAATCTTGCTGCAATATTTCATTGAAATCTTGGTGCAATATTTCATTGAAATATTGCCAAAACGTATTTATAATTAATACCCGCTGAAGCAATTGCAGAGTGTAGGGAACATTGGAAGTTTTTTGCATTTACAAAGGATACCTTTGAACTGTTGAATATAATAATGAATGAATAACGCAATATACCCGTACCATCAGAGCCTTATTTGGCGCTTGAAGTATTAAACTATAGTTAAGGTATAAGGTATATAAAGTTATAAAGTATATAAAAGTTACATGATTTATTATAATAAATATTAAATAGGTAATATAACATTTTTTATTCCACACATTTATCTATACCTAACTGAGCTAGGTGACGTACGTAATACTAAGAAATACTTTACTTTCATATCAAAAAACACAAAATTTTGAACCATAAATGGTAAAGCGAAAAAATTGGACGAGCAAAAAGGATTTTATATCGACTCTGTTATTTTGCGTATGTGAATATAAAAGATTTCATATAATTTTTTTTTTAATGATAATCAATAGAAATTAAATAAAGGAAGAAGTTTGTTGAATTGTTGTTTGTTATAATATCAAAGTTCTTCGGTGTAAAATCCTTTGTAGCACAGCTTTCTAGTCGACAAATGATATGTGTCTACTAGACAGATGATCTGTCTATTAGACACATGATGTTATTTCCGAATAATCATAGATGGTGCTATAGTTGAGTAAGTAATAATATCTAAAAATAAGCACTCTGCAGAAAAATGTTTTTTACAAAGGGCTAATGGAAATAGTTCCAAAAAAACAAGCATTTGACAGTTGCAGGTTTGCCAAACTCACTCTAAAGTTTCATGTTTAAACATCAAAGCTTCAAATCCTTATTAGAACATAAAGTTTATTTCTATGCTAGGAGTGTTAAAGCTAAAGTTTGTTATTCCTATTGCATAGAAAATATTTTTACCAGGGTTTTAAAATTAATTTACAGTGGAAACTGAAAGTAGGGAAAATTGTGCCGTAGATTATAATAAAAGCGATATTTTTAGTGCTTTTAGCTCGACAGAAACCTAGAATCTCGTTCAATTCAATCGATGGCAGTGCCCTCAATGAGTCAAAACTCAGGTCAGGACCACATTCACGATGTGAACTTCAAACTTCGACTAAATCACAACAACTGGCAACAATGGCAATGTCAACGGTTTGTAAATTTGGAACCATTTCCACTTAGCACCGCCCAGTGACAGCGTCTATTCCATCGCAACCTTTTGATGGAAATAAAAACAGGGATGGGTTCATCCCTGTGTATATGTCTGACTTCCATTGGACAGAGTATGGTCAAATTGTTTGATTTTATGAACAATATAAACTTAGGAAACGAGAAATAAGAAGGATTGAAAAGTATTAGCAGGTTATGTAACTGTCAGATAACGCACCTTTTTAAATTTTAAATTTAGTAGTCTTATTTACAATTTACTATTATAATGCACAAAATTTATTCGCATAATATTCAGAAATTAACACTGATCAAACAAACTTACAAGCTGCACAATTATTAGTAAATTCCGACACCACACAGAATACCTACAGTTAATAATTTTAATAATATATAATTAGTTTAAATTCACTACTTTTCCCTACATTGAAAACTTAACACACAAAATTATAAAAAGTTTTAAAGATAATAAAAATAAAGCTAAATAAATTAAAGTTTTAGATAAATTAAATTTCTGTATTATTTATTGGGAATCGGGTTCTTGGGAATAAAATTATTATTTATAAAAAGGTTTTTATAAAAAACGAAACGTTTCAGGGCCGATTGGTCCCTTGTTCACTCGTAAAAAACGTAAAAAACTTAAAATACTTTAAAAAACTATAAGTAATATAATAATAATGATCGTAAAATGGTGAATAAATAATAAATAATACAGAAATTCAACTTTACAAGAAGGTTCAAGAAAAATTATCAAAGCAAAGATAAATTAAATTTAGTGTATAAAATTAATTGCATCTTGCCATGTTCCGTCCAAACGTTTTTCAAGCCTTGAATCCTTACAGCCTCGCTCAACAAATTCACTCTTAAGCTGGTTAAGTCCTCTCTTAATCCAATTCCAGTGCCCTTTAGTAGATTTTTCTTTGTATAAATCAATTCTTTCTTCTCGGGATCTCGTAGTTTCAAGAAGATACCTCTGCTTTTATTTTTATTTTCTTCTTTTTTTCCGATCCGGTAGCACAGTAGAATATCATCCTGTTTGAGATTTACTGACATTTTTTTATTTAAAGCATCCAATAAAACATCTCTTGTATTTTCTTTGGAGGTCTCCTTGAAATTGAAAATTCTTAGGTTAGAATATCTAGTAGCTTGATCAATTTGGTCAATTTTTAATTTCATTTTGTTACTTTCCTCGTTTAGGGTAGTTATCTTCTGTTGAAAATATCTTGTTTCCTCCTCATATTTATCGATAAGTTTCGCATAATCCTTCTTTATTTTTGTCATCGATGTTTCAATGTTTACAAGTTTACCTTCAATCGTATTTATTATTGCCTCTGATACTTCTTTTGCAATTTCACTGATAAAACGCTTAACTTTATTAATTATTTAGAATAACCTTGCTTATAGCTAATTCAATTTCTTCCCTGATTTCTCTCGTAATAACCATGATCAAGTTGATCTCTGTGCACTAATGTATTACGAAACAACACCTCAAGCACTGTATAACGTTTTCACTCTTTTCTTAGACATAATATCTTATAAATTAAACTTTATTTCAGGAGCTCAAATCTCGATACCTATTCAATCAACATCGACCGTTGAATGAACCGTTGAGTATCTTCGGAATGTTTACGTGTATAATGTAGTCAAATCTTAATGTTTACGTTTATAATGTGCAGTCAAATCATATTTAATTTCGGTCTCATATGAACATTCTCCACATTTGTACATTTTAGTATGTTTGGAATGTTTACGTTTATAATGTGCAGTCAAATAAGATTTAATTTTGGTCTCATATGAACATTCTCCACATTTGTACATTTTAGTATGTTTGGGATGTTTACGTTTATAATGTGCAGTCAAATAAGATTTAATTCCGGTCTCATATGAACATTCTCCACATTTGTACATTTTAGTACGATTAGTATGTTTGGAATGTTTACGTTTATAATGTGCAGTCAAATAATGTTTAACTTTGGCCTCATATGAACATTCTCCACATTTGTACATTTTAGCATCTTCGGAATGTATACCATTATAATGTACAGTCAAATTATGTTTAACTCTGGTCTCAAATGAACATTCTCCACATTTGTACATTTTATAATCTTTGGAATGTTTATAATTATGATGTTGGTACAAATTACTTTTAATTCCGGTCTCGTATGAACATTCTCCACATTTGTACATTTTAGCATCTTCGGAATGTTTACCTTTATAATGTACAGTCAAACTATGTTTAATTCTGGTCTCATATGAACATTCTCCACATTTGTACATTTTAGCATCTTCGGAATGTTTACCTTTATAATGTACAGTCAAATCAGATTTAAATCCTGTCTCATATGAACATTCTCCACATTTGTATATTTTAGTATGTTTGGAATGTTTACGTTTATAATGTACAGTCAAACTATGTTTAATTCTGGTCTCATATGAACATTCTCCACATTTGTACATTTTAGCATCTTCGGAATGTTTACCTTTATAATGTACAGTCAAATCAGATTTAAATCCTGTCTCATATGAACATTCTCCACATTTGTATATTTTAGTATGTTTGGAATGTTTACGTTTATAATGTACAGTCAAACTATGTTTAAATCCGGTCTCATATGAACATTCTCCACATTTGTACATTTTACCATCTTCGGAATGTTTACCTTTATAATGTACAGTCAAACTATGTTTAAATCCGGTCTCATATGAACATTCTCCACATTTGTACATTTTAGCATCTTTTGAATGTTTAATTTTATAATGCTGAATGAAATGATATTTATTATTTGTTTTATGCGCGCAATGGGCACAGTTATACTTCAACTCTCCTCCGCTGTTACTTTCAGTAGATCGTGCCTGAAGTGCCTCACTTTCTTGAACAGACTCACAAGGACCGAGTCCACCCTTAACAATTCCACGGCTATCACGACTCCCGGTCAGCTGCTCCCAGCCCGGTTTGTGGTCCTCGATGTCGATCTCTTCTTTCAAGGCCGACATCGATGAGTCTTCCAGTTCTTGTTTTATTGAAAGAGGTGCCTCAAAAGTGTTCTCAAAATTATTTAATTTAGAAGACGGCTCGCAACCAGCATCGTTTTTTGGTTTATCTTCACATTTCAACTTCGCCGAGTTGAGTAGCAAGAAGTCCTCCTCCTCCTCCTCGGACTCCATAAACTGATCATCCTCATCTGAGGCTTCAGTTTTAATGATCATTTTCTCCACCTGCTGATGTTGAACGGGACGATAATCATTACTGCCCTCATTTAGGCTCATGACGGTTAACTTTTCTTTGAGATTGAGGATGAAGCTAATATACCTCTATTACTACTACCTCTATTATTATTTTACTACTTATTTATTGGTAATTGGTATGGTATTAATGATTTATAATTTATATATCAATCAGAGATGGCGGATGGGCAAGGGCATGGGCTGAGGCTGGGCAATGGGAACGACGTGAAACGTGCGCAATGTCAAGCGTCAAACTATTCAAAGTATGGACGTCAAGTCTCCACCTGGGTGCGTTCACATAACACACCGTGTGGGTGAATAACAAAATTACAAATTACAACATGCCTCCTGCAATGTTGTTTTGTTTCAAGATCCCTCTCAGGAATTTAAGTTCTTCATCAACAATAATCATTATCGTACATTAAAATGCAGCAGAGAGAGAAAAGTTTGTCTGTTATGGTATGGTACGATTAAGTGTAAAAAGAAAAGTCATATGTGACGACATTCATACTAACCTTCCGAATTAAGATTTTTCATTTCACCAGAAAATGTCAAACAGTTAAATGTCAAGGTGTGAACGAGCGTAAACTATCAAAGGAATCATTCAAACAATGAATTGAACGGTTTAAGTCAGTTTGACAGCCACTGCATGACAACTACATAAAATTTATTCACGTAATGACATCTATCCTCTGTGTTGTGCATTTAATTCTCATTCAAAGCCAATGTTGACGTATATTTATTTATGCGGGATGGAGTATTTGGACAAACTTGACGGTTTCTATGAGAACCACGTAAATGAAACAAAATAAATTGAACTATCAGAAGGATGTGAATTCTTAATCGATACATAATATGACTTTTTAAACTTGATCGTACTATGGTACCATTAAGTTTAAAAAGTCAGATGTGACGTCACACTAACCGTCCGAATTAATATTTTTAATTTCACCAAAAAATGTCAAACAGTTAAATGTCAAGTTGTGAACGAGCGTAAATTATTGAAGGAATCATTCAAACAATGAATTGAACCGCTTATTACGTCAGAGCCACTGACATGTGACAACTACAGAAAATTTATTCACGTAATGACACTCTATCCTTTGTGCTGTTAATTTCTGATTCAAAACCAATGTTGACGTATACTTATTTATGCGGGATGGAGTGTTTAGACAAACTTAACCGTTTTTATGAGAACCGCGTAAATGAAACAAAATAAATCGAACTATCAGAAGGATGTGCGTATTCTTAATCGAAACGTATGACTTTTTAAACTTTATCGGACTATATGTATACATATATACAGGATGATTGATTGAAACGCCACATTAGAAAAAGTTCGACTTCCAAATGATCTAGGAATCTGAAATTTGGAACTTGGGCAACATACCTAATAACCCCATACAGCACACCCAATAACGATTACGGTGTGTTTGCATTGTGACGATGTATCTAGAAGCAGACACAGGGTGACACAATTCTATTATGTAAACGTGCTACGTTTACACACCTTAGGTACATAGGTATGCACAAAGGTTAAACGTCCGCCTCACAATGTAGTCACAGTATTCCATTTATATATACACAAAGTAAGTGATCTACAATGTGTCATCGTATGCTACCAGTGATTGTGTATTATACTTGCTCTGCATACACATTGTATTTGTTCTATTAATTTTGAATGTAAATGTACTATACCGTGTATATGTAGCACTTTCATCCCGTGTATACACACTCTACATAAAACTATACTTTTCATGGACTAGGGTACTTCAGGAAGATAAAAGTTTTGCAGCCTGACTTTTCGTATTTTACCAATGAATTTATTGATTCTTACCTATTATCTTTGTTATTTTGGGAACGAAAGGTCGGGCTGCGAAACTTTTATTTTCCAGAAGTATCTAGCTATAGCTCAAGAAAGGTAGTTTTAAAATTGTTTCATTTTTCCTTCCACATAATATCTTATGTCGTTATGTCTTTATGGAAGTTATGTATTTCACTCTATAGGTACCTACCTATATAGTTACACTATTATAAAACATTATTATTTATGCAAATAAAAACAGAAGTAGGAATAAAACACTGGAATATTACAAAACTTTTATAAAAATATCAAAATCTGTCAAAAACAACATAGTTAAAATGCAAAAATATAGGTATTATACATCGGCAGTCTTTGCGGCAGCCCTCTTCTCAGCCATTCTCCTCTTTTTTTAAATTTTCCCCGATCGTCACCGCCTGTAAATACAAAATATTTCAGTGTTGAGGGACGAGAATTTTCATTAATTTTCTGCAATTTAAGCAATAATAAAAAGTCCGGATTTATGTTATTACATCAGAAACACTATCACTTGCAGATTGTATATACATATTATGCACAGTGCTATTACTTTTACGTGGTGAATACACAAAATTTAATAGCTATATAGGCTCTTCATATGCCTGAAATTTTGTTGGAATAATGTATGGAAGTCGTTAAATTTAAAATTTCTAACAATCCAAAATCCAATACAATAAGGTACATAAAAATTATAGGTAGGTAATAATCCAATGCGTATCTATATGGATGAACGGTAAATCACAATATTCTAATAACGAATGTTTATACAACGTAAAGATCGTTTCATAAAAATGTTATTAATTTTACGTACAAAAAGCATACAATAATATTAAACATTAAACGTTTCAACATCAATAATAATAATCCTATATAGGAGTAACAACGTATTTAAAAACCTTTATACTTACCTCATAAAATCCTTTTCAAGCTGCACACTCACACAGAGAACACTTCCGAGCTTCGAAATGAAATTAAAATGGCTGCTGGCACTGCTTTTGCTTTACCACTCTTTTATAGAAATGCATGAACACATGGTCGGTGTGCATACGATGACTCTTATGCGCGCGCATGTTTGAGCACCAATGTAGACACGACAATACACAACTATGGAGTGTATATATTGTTTTTTGTATTACGTGTAAATGTCGCACGTTTACAGGGTGTGTGCAGTAGACACAAGATACACAGTCAGTATGCATACACCAATCTGCTCGAATGTAGACACAACGAAACACAACTATGGAGTGTATATATTGTTTTTTGTATTATGTGTAAATGTCGCACGTTTACAGGGTGTGTTCAGTAGACACAAGATACACAGTCAGTATGCATACATCAATCTGCTGGAATGTAGACACAACGAAACACAACTAAAGAGTGTATATATGGTGCTTTGTATTATGTGTATACGACGCATTTTTACATGGTGCGTACAGTAGGCACAAATAATATTTAAAGCATCACACATACATATGACTTATACGTTGTGGGTATCATGTACGGACGTCAAATTTCATCATTTAAATAGTTATTTTTTACGTTATATAAAAATGTTTTGAATCTTAATTGCATACAGTATACAATGATTAGACACTGTATCACATAATTATATCGATATAAAAATAGGTGTATCTCATTTGTGTATGTCATTACTAGATCAATAATTCGATCCACATTAACGTCTTTTGTTCCTCAAGTGTTTATCTTGTAGAGACGTAATTTTATTTGGACGTGCTGTATGGGAACGAGTCAAAATGAAATATTACCAAGATGGCAGAACATTAAAAATGGCGAAAGCAATGGCCATCTTTGTTTTTTTAAATGGGACACCCCATATATTATTGCATTTTCAGATCGTCTGAGAAAATGTAATAACAATGGTGCTTATAGTTGTATTTTAAATTGAGTAGGCCATGAGTTATAAACAAGTGAAAATCGTGATTTTCCAACTTTAAAGACATTTATCACGAAAACGGCTCAAGATATCAGAAAACGGCTTACATGTCCCTATCTTAACTTTTTATAAGGCATCCAAATATGCAGTTGAAATCTTTATACAAGGTGGTGAAAATTGTCAGATTTTTCATCACCCTGTATAAACATTTCAACTCTACAGTAGGATACCAGATGAAAAGTTAAGATAGGGACATGTAAGCCGTTTTCTGATATCATGAGCCGTTTTCGTGGTAAATGTCTTTAAAGTTGGAAAATCACGATTTTCACTTGTTTATAACTCATGGCCTATGCAGCGTGCCTTGCACGCTACGTTTTCTTTTTCAAAATTTTAATTCTCGATTTGGAATATTTTTATAAAGTTCAGAAAAGTTATGATTGACTGTACATTTTCGCTGATGTAGGAGGCTGTATTAGGCAAAGATCACGAACGAACACCTGACAGCTATTAAGAAATCCTTGTCTTTGTTATTTAAGTAAGACGTAGAAAACATGTCTGGTCGATTTTCTGTCCCGGTTCTGGGTTTTCAGAGTTTGAAAAGTATATCATCTTATGCGAATTAATTTTCCGCGTCTAATGAGACCACTCTCATCTTGCTACTCAAGATTTCCGATTAGTTATCCAGATAAAACCTAAAAGATTATTTCTTTGGGTGTGGGTTAAAAAAACATGAAAGGATAGTTGAGGAAACATATAAAAAAAAACTTGCGTTTTGTTCTGGGACACGACAAGCCTCGAGTATAAGCGGATTCACGATTGTGAAGTTTAAGTTTGGATATAGGGAGAACGGGAGAGGTTGGTCGTACTGCCGAGGGTGTACTAGAGTATATGAGAATCGATCCGTCAATGTCGCGTGCGAGTTTTAAGTGTTGCATACTGTCGATGATGATATTTGGAGTGAAAGTGGGTCACCAAGTTCGGTTGGACAGTGGTTAAGGCGCATGCGATAGCGTCATCCCAAAAAAATTATAAAGGGAGGTAAAGGACGCTTCAGGTTCATTTTCCGGTCTAAATTCGACAGGTCATGTAGCTTGTCTACAAGTTCGTAAATTAGTATTAGTCCCTTGTGTGAGACGTTATTATGGTGAAGTTGTTTCCGTGAAAGATGCAGTCTTACGTGAGTAATCTTTTGAATTTAATTTTGGTCACCATAACTAATGTTCGCTTTCTTGTCTTTACAGACAAGGGACGTGGTTTTGGACTTACGTACTACTAGATTAAGTTTTTGAACGTAGTCTTGGACGTAGTCTTGGACATAGTCTTGGACGTGGGTTTAGACGTAGTTTTGAACGTAGTTTTGAACTTTAGTTTTGATTTACTTTTGAGTTTCAAGTTCTAGAATGTTAGGTCCCGACTTCCAGTTTTGATTTTTAACTACTAATTTCCGATTTCCAGTTTTTAATTTCGATCTTTGAATTTCTAAGTTTTAACTTTTGATTCCTGAGTTTTAATTTCGAACTTCTAGTTTCTGAGTTTTGAGTTCCAACTTTCAATTTTCTAATTTACACGAAAGTTTACATAAAGATTCGATCATGTGGAGGCTTAGGTAGGTACCTACCTAGGTAGGTATACTAACCTGTGTGAAGGGTGATATTTGAAGAAGCTTGGAGAAATAAAGAAGAGTGGTGGAGTTTAGTTTGTAGACATGGAAGGTTTCATCAGGCAGAGGTCCTAGTACGTTGATATTTGGTCATCACAAGGTAGCAGGGAGAGCAGTCCAGCTCATCCGGCACCTAGAGCATCCACCAAGGGGTGCTAACACCAGTGCAAAGGCAGTTCCAGCAACCATGCCGGTCTAGTCTTTGATCATCGCGCTTAGGTTAGAGGAACCTTAGTTCGTCAGTTTTGAGATGGAGTTTTGAATAATAAGGTATGTCTTTATGAGTGAATAAACTTTTGCTATTTTCCGATAATCAAGAAAATTAAATAAATTCAAGTACAGTGTTTAATTGATTTCATCACCTATGACTTTCTAAGTGAATTTGATTTTTGATAATATGTTATGAACTTTTATTGTGGTCAACAAGTGACTAATGTAATGGTTATGTGTAAAAATAATTTATTAAATTTATCGTATGTGTTTAGGATTTCGAGTTGGAGATGATCATTTTCTAAATTAAATTTTGAATTTCAGATTTTGTAGGTAGATACCGATTTTTATATTGAAACTTTTGCTTAAGATAAATTTGAATTTTTGATAAATAATCTCTGATCTAACTCCGAGTTCTATTCAGAATCATACCTATGTGTTATAGTTTAGAAATTGTTTAATAGAATTTGAGCTTTGGAAATTTTTATCTGAACTATTGAAATGATATAGGTACCTATCTTGAATTTTAGTCAAGTAAGTTTGATATTATTGGTAATAAGGTAATATTTATGTTTGAATATTTGAGTCAGGATTACTGATTTTAATTATTAAATTGATTGTTGATATGTAAGATCTATTGGTGATTGCCAGTCTATTGTACTGATGATGAAATTGATTTTAATAAATCTTTGTATTAAAATTCAACAATTTTAGAGTTTTGAGAATCAACCCTCCTCATGTTCTTTTAAATTATTTATTCAATCAGTAGAGTAACATCAAGAATAAGGCGATATATCCTGGTATATTTTGGTGAGGTTTATTAATTTTTGGTTATTATTTTTAAAATTGTTAGGAGTTACTACGGGTCCAGTCTGGTTCGGTGAATGCTGGATTTTCCAGAGGAAGGCCACATTTATCTGTCCCGGGCTGGATAATCACAACGAACCTTTTGGTGAAGTTTGGTTTTGGTTTGATACTTTGAAATTTTAGACGATCACTTTTCAAAATTTAAAATTTATTTTCTTTCGACATTTAGAATATTTGGGTGGGGCATTCGAAATTTGATATGTCCTACTCGACAGGCCAATGTGGCTAATGTTACAAATTTGCCTAGTCACATTGAGATCTGTCAATAGCCACCTCCTTTTCGGGGTTAAGGTAAGTGAATTATTTTTTTTATTGTTCAACTTTTTGAGTGGGAGTAAGCGAGGGGGAGGAAGGCTCCAAGCGGTGCGTGACCAGGATAAATCAATCTCCTTATTCTTTTTTCGAAAACTTTCTCAAACTTTGAGAAGAATTAATGAACATGAGGTGTTGGTGTTTTCATAATTTTTAAAAAAAACTTTTTCAAAATTTAGACAAGTAAAGACAAATACCTTTCTTAGTTGCGTAAAGTTTACAGATGGAATAAAACCAAAAGGTAAGGTTTGAAATTTTCAACGAAGGACTTCGAGGGAATTCAGACCTGTGGTATTTGAGTTCGTGTTGTTTTCCTTTTGACGTTTCAGCTTTTTAGGTTCCAGCCCAGACGGTGTGGTAAACCTGAAGATGTGGTTTTCGAGTTCGATAATTTTTTTAATTTTTCAGCTTAGGTGGAGTTACAGATAGAATCAGCAACAATCTGATTTTTGAAATTTTGGTTTTGGATAATTCTGTTAGGTCAGGTCAAGTCAACTAAGAAAAGAAACGGGATTTTCGTTTTCTTTGTTTCAGGTAAAGTTGGTTGAAAAGTCTTGTTTGAGAATTTTGAGGCAAAAATTTTTTTGAGATAAATAGTGAAAATGGATTTCATTGAGGAAAATACTACAGTCGGTTTTGAGGTCGTTGATCTCAAGGTAGATGAGATTAAGTATGAAATTCTATTAAGAGGAGAAGTTCCACATTGGAACGGAAATTATAGGCGGACCCAATTAAGTCAACTTTTGAGAATAAATGGAGGAGTCACTGTGACTATCTCTCCTTTCGATTTTAATGAGGATTTGAGTCAAGTTTTGGATTCTATTTTGGATATGACTGAAATATTGCACGATGAGGTAATTATTTCCCCTCAGTCTAATGTAGCTAGGAGATTTTCTTCGAGGTTAGCTCATTTGTTAGGAAGAATAGACAGGATGAAGGTCACTTCCGATGTTCAGACTGCTAGTCGAGATCAGGTTAGAGCAGATGCTCTACGATTGCGAGGCGATTTTAAGAAAAAAATTGTCGGTGAGGTAGTCAGTTCAAGAACAGAAATCCCACAAAGATCGCAGGCCTCTCTTTTAGATCAAGCATTTGATAGGATATCTTGTCATAATGCTTCCACTACTCATGAAGATAATCTTCATACGGTTTCGAGAGTCCCTTCGAATCTTCCAGAAGATCTATCGTTAAGAAGGTTAGGCTTAAGAAGCCATAACACCAATCCGTTTTTAGATTGTGATCAGGTACCCTTTGACTATGATAATCAGGCACATTCGAGCAGTTTTGTACCCCCAGTGAGAAATCCATCACCCACTTTCTCACAGTTTAGTCTCAATCCTCAAGTCCCATCCATCCAGTTAGTGGCGCCTATAGATAAGGTCATCCCGGTGTATAAATGGGGATTATGTTTTACTGGTAAAGAAAAGGGAATTGAAGTTATAAAATTTTTAGAAAGAGTTCGTGAACTTAGTCAAGCTAGGGGAGTCCCCCTTGATACAGTTTTTAATAGTGCAGTCGATTTATTTAAGGAACCAGCTCTCTCATGGTTCCGAAGTATTAAGTATCAGTTGAGGTCTTGGAGAGACTTGGAGGCAAGGATTGGTAATACTTTCATCCCTCCAAATTACGATGAAGAACTCCTAGAGGAGATTCGCTCCTTTAGGCAAAGGAATAATGAAAATGTCGTTACGTTTATTGCGAATTTAAGGATGAAGTTTTCACACCTTCTAAATCCAATTTCTATTCCGGAACAGTTGAAGATAGTTAGGAGAAACCTCCTACCCGATTTGAATTCGAAGTTATGTTTGATTGATCTGGTTTCCTATGAGCAGTTAGAATGTCTATGCAGGCAGATCGCGAAGAATTCGGTGATAATGAGTGGAGTAGAGGGTAAGGTCCGTGTAGGTAGACCCCAAGCAGCACCTGTGGGAACGACAGCTAGGGAAGCGAAGGAAATCCCAAAGGTTAAAGTAGAGACCCCTCGTCCACCTTTTCCTCCCCGAAGATTTGCGAATGCTCCAAATCAGTCGATGAATAAGTCAGACCGGCCCCCAGTCAGCTCTTTTTCCTGTTGGAATTGTGACCAGGCGGGTCATTCATTTAATTTTTGTCCACATCCACTTGAGAAATTTTGTTTTTCGTGCGGTTTGAAAGGAGCAATAGCGCCTTCTTGTCCCCGATGTCATCATTCAGGGAAAGATAACCAGGAAGCAGTTGAGTCCAAAGACGTTAAGAAGGTGGTGGATTGTCCAGAAACTCGGGAGTCGAATTTAGGTAAAGAAAGTTCTAAGGCAGATTCAAAAAAACGAGTCGGCGAGAGAAGATTTTGGCGCGACTTCCCTCGAGTTTCGAAGACGCCAACCAGGTCCAGAATCAGGTGCGATTCCGAAGAGACGTTAGAATCGAGACAGGTGAACTCGAACCTTTCTAAGCAGATCAGTCCAGTTTTTGAGAGTAAAGATGCAGATAATAGACCGTATATCTCTATTGAGTTAGAGGGTTTTGAGATTCTAGCTCTAGTTGACACTGGGGCAAATATTTCCATCTTAGGTGCAGGAACTGAGTCGATTTGGGAACTGTTGGAGTCCAATCGAGTTGTTAAAGATAAATTACCACGAGTGACCGTAGCAAATGGACAGCCACAAACAGTTCTAGGTACTGTAGTTTTGCCTATTTGTTTTGAGGATAGGTTGATTGAGTTAGAATTTACAATTATCCCTACTATATCCCACGCTGTTATTTTAGGTTCTGATTTTTGCAAGCAGGTTGAGTTGGCTATCGATTTTAAAAATCAAGTTTTCGACATTAATGAGATTACAGGAGAGACTCCAAATTTAGGTACTTATCTTGAGGAGTTGTCAGAGGAACAACAGTTGGTTTTAGATAAAGTGATAAAGCAGTACGAATTACTTGCTTCAAAAGCTCCCGGTCGTACGAGTGAAATTACACATTTCATAGATACAGGTTCAGCTAGACCCGTGAAGCAGAGGCAGTACCCTCTGTCTCCTGCTATCACAAAATTTTTACATCAAGAAGTAGATTCAATGTTAAGAGATGGAGTTATAGAGGAAAGTAATTCAGCTTGGTCAAGTCCTGTTTTGATGGTTCCAAAAAGTGACGGTACCTACCGTATGTGTTTTGATGGTCGTAAGATCAATGAGTTGACTGTTAAGGATTCCTACCCACTACCGTTGGTAGATAGTATTTTGAGTAAAGTAGCTGGATCTACTTATCTATCTTCGATTGATTTAACAAAGGCGTTTTGGAATATTCCCTTGGAGGAAACCTCCAAGCCCAAAACGGCGTTTCAAGTTCATGGTCGAGGTCTTTTTCAGTTTAAGGTTATGCCTTTTGGGTTGTGTAATGCGGCGCAGACGCAACAACGGTTAATGGACCACCTATTTAGGGGTACCAAGTTTGAAGATCGAGTTTTTACCTATTTGGATGACATTATTTGTGTGTCCAATTCATTCGAGGAACACATTGCCCTTCTTGCTGAAGTGTTGGAAATTCTCACTAAAGCCGGGTTGAAGATCAACCTGGATAAGTGTAAGTTCTGTAGAGATTCGTTATCGTTTTTGGGTTATGTGGTAGATAGGAAAGGTCTAAGGACCGATCCAGGAAAAGTTCAGGCTATTGTTGATATGCCATCACCTAAAACTACCACTGAAGTTAGGAGAGTAATTGGAATCCTCCAATGGTATCGAAAGTTCATCCCTAATTTTTCCACCGTGTCTGAGCCAATTACATCGCTTATTAAGGGTCGTAAGAAGCACACTCCAGTTATTTGGACGGAGGAAGCCGAAGAGGCTTTCCAAAGTCTTAAGGAATTGTTGGTTTCAGCTCCCATTTTAGTCAAACCGGATCCCAATCTACCTTTCTTCATTCAGACGGATGCAAGTGACGTAGGGGTGGGGGCAATTTTATATCAAGTTAAGGATGATTTTGAGCACCCTATAGCTTATGCTTCTAGAAAGCTTCTCAAGACTGAGAAGAAAAATTACACGGTTACAGAAAAGGAATGTCTTGGAGTTATTTTCGGTATCGAAAAATTTAGGTGTTATGTCGAGGGTACAGAATTTACGGTTGTTACTGACCATGCCAGCCTACAATGGCTGTATAAAATTAAAGATCCAGTCGGCAGAATTGCTAGGTGGACAGTCAGGTTGAGTGGATTTAAGTTCAAGGTTGTTCATCGTCCCGGTAAGAATTTGGTAATGGCTGATTTTCTGTCCAGACATATTTCTTTGATTAATGTTAAATCCTTTACGCCAGATACCTGGTATGTTGAGATGATTAATAAAGTCCGCTGTAACCCAGCGAAGTTTCCAGATTTTGACGTTAAGGATAATATTTTGTATAAACATATTAGGCCAAAACACGACATCCAGTCTAATTTTTCAGACTGGAAAATAGTAGTTCCAACCGAGAATAGGAAAGAGGTTTTTGTTGAGTGTCATGACCATCCAACTTCAGCTCATTTAGGTATTTCAAAGACGTTGGCGAGAATTTTGGAAAATTATTATTGGCCAGGAGTAAAGGAGTCAGTGAGACGTTATGTTAGATCATGCGAGACTTGTGGTGCCCACAAATCCACAAATCAATCTCCAGCTGGTTTAGGAGGAAATCAGCGTAAAGTTGACTTTCCGTTTCAGTCTATTTCTTTAGATTTTATGGGACCTTTCCCAAGATCTAAATCAGGAAATACCCAATTGTTAGTTATTACCGATTCTTTCACCCGATTTGTTATAGTAAAACCCCTTCCTAAGGCCACTTCGGCCAAGGTCGTGAAAATTTTGGAGAGAGAAATCTTTTTGGTTTATGGAACTCCAGAGGTCGTGTGTTGTGATAATGGTAGTCAGTTCAGGTCTAGAGAATTCAAAGAATTAATGAAGAAATATCAGGTTCCTAAGATCTGGTATAATCCCAGTTACCACCCCCAGGTTAATCCAACCGAAAGGGTGAATAAAGTTTTGGGGAGTGCTATAGCGTCATATATTAAAGATGACGATCATCGAACATGGGACGAACATATTTTCGAGATTGCTCAGGCAATTAATACCTCGGTACATGAGTCCACAGGGTACTCACCCTCTTTTTTGGTTTTTGGACGTTACACACCAGTGAATGGTAGTTTTTATAAGGATGTTGATTATAGTTCTTTTGACCCAGTCGATTTTTCCAATCGACTTAAATGGCAGTCCGAAGTGAGCAAAGTTCCTAAACTTTATCCCCAAATCCAGGAGAAAATTAGAAAGTCTTTTGAGAACAATGTTAAGAGGTATAACCTTCGTAGGCGAGAAGTTAATTATCAGGAAGGTGATAAAGTGTGGAAGAAAAACTTCGTTCTTTCCAAAGCGGTTGATAAGTTTTCTAAGAAATTAGCTCCGAAGTATGTCCCGGCTATGATAAAGAAAATTAAAGGTACTGGTAAGGTTGTTGTTCTTTCAGATCTGTCAGGAAAAATCCTGGGAGATTTTCACGTAAGTGATATTAAACCATTTGTTGAGATCCAGAATAGCCAGTGTTAGTGTAGAGCGCGCTTTAGGGGTGACCTAGTTGTGTTGTATTCAAGTTGGCGCCCCTAGTGTAAAGCTCCGTTCACACGCAAAGGCGAAATACATCCTATTTGTTTTTAGTTTGAGAAGTTAGAAAGAATTCGTTTAGTGTGTCAATAGTAAGTTTTTCAGTAAATTTAGTTACGGTTTTTGAGAAAAAGTAAAGGTTGTTTAGAGTCAGGAGTCTTTGTAGAGGTTGAGTCGAGTTTAGAGAAAATCCTTTTATAGGTACTTAGGTTAAAATAATTTGAGACTGGTAACGTTAGCGTACAAATTAAATAAATTTAGCTAACCTACCAGTAAATGTTGTTGAGGTAGAGGTTGAGTTACACTTTAGTCATGGCCAGACTAATTTGTAAAATATTTTTAAACGGTCGCGTTAGAGCCCCATGCAAATAAGTGAGCTACGTGACTAGGCGTTGGGTTGAGTTGATTTAGGTGAGTTCTTAATTGAAAATTTCGAGTTCTGTTAGAGTTGATAATTGGCATAATCTAAATATAAATCTGAGCTGTTATCATCCTAACAGTAACTTTCAGGAACGATCCGTTGAGTAGAGTTGAGAATTGAGGTAGTTATAAAACTTTTAGGTTGAGATCTTGAAAAAAAAAAAAGCTCCTGATGATAAAAATCTTTTCCATTCCTTTGATTAAGGTTAAGTCGAGTCAGTATTTTTAGCTAGAGTTTGAGATTCAATAAGTACAGTTAGTTGAGATTTAAGAATTCTTTCAGTTGACACATTATCTCGAATATCTTTAATGGTGTTTAATTTTGGCGGAACAACATTAACCGGGTGGTTAATGAGTTATGATTGGAAATTAACTATACAGATTTTGACAAGGAATTTTGAGTTTTAGAAGTGTCTTCATTTGTAAGAACTTTTCAAGTTTGCTCTTTTGAGGACATTTGAGTAGTGTGACAGTTAAAAGTAAAAATCTTTCTCTTTGAAAATTTTTATTTCCTTGAGATTGAGATAGAGTTCGTTGGTAGGTAAAACCACATATAGGTCCAACGTTTGAGATTTGATTTTCTTTTTGAAAATTTTATTCTGTAATAATTGAGATAGAGCTCGTTGGTAAGTAAAACCACATATAGGTCCAACGGTTGAGATTTGATTTTCTTTTTGAAAATTTTATTCTTTGAGATAGGGTTCATTGGTAAGTAAAACCACTTCATAGGTCCAATGATTGAGATTTGGTTTCTCGTTTGAAAAATTTTCTTTAGACAATGACAACATCTATGGGGTTATTTTTGGTACTTTCCACCCTGGTGCTACCTAAAGAGAAAGTATCCAGCCATTTTGAAAATAGGTCCAGTGGCTGATTTCTTGTATATATTTCTATACGCTTCTTTCCTTTCCTTTTCCGCTGTTTACGGCACACATATAAGTTCGTCTTTAATCTTTTTCCTATCTCTTTCAATCTAAATTTATAATAATTCATATCTTCATAGCGGGTGAACGAACCACTTTGCAACATATACCATTTCGACATTTAATCTCTTTAGCCCTTTTTAAAGCAGAATATGCATAATACGTTTAAGAAGAAACCTTACATATATAAGGCATGTTCCTATATGCCATCCCTTTTTGGGCCATAATTTATAACATCCATTCTAATTATGAATGGCGGTTATCCTGGCCATTAGACCCGTCTCGGTAAATGAGAATTCTCTTGGACTTCTCCATCCATTTAAGGTTGGATCCAATTTCTTTTGGTCCGTCAAATATTAATTCAGTTTGGAGAATTATTTCCAAGTTCTTTTAAGTAAAGTAGGGACTTTACTCCCTATATTTTGACGTCAAGTTCCACCTTAGTCAACATATCAGTATAATTCTGAAGGTCTAACACATTTGTGTAAGTTTTCGGGTAACAATTTGGATTTGAGATAGTTTTGAGTCTTTGAGTTTAGGTGTCTGGGTAAGTCTCGACGGGTTCTTGAGTAAGAATGGCCGCACAGTTCCAGTACCACTTTGAGTCGTTCAGTAGGGAAATTTAGTGACGTAGGTCTCAGTAGAGGGAAATCTTGGAAAATTAAATCTGTCTCACTACTGATACTTAGCGTTTGCGTTAAAGAATTTTGAGAAATAAAATCCGAGTTGGAGTTTCAGAATTTCATCTATTCTTGTGTTTTTGATAACCACTTGACTGAATCTTGTTGAATAATTTGGACGTTTTTGGAAAACAATTTTGACATTTTTGAGTATAGATAATTTAGATATCCCGATTTTGACATTTTTGAGTATAGATAATTTTAGATATCCCGATTTTGACATTTTTTGAGTATGAATATCTTCGATATTTCGGTTTTGATATTTTGAGGTATGAATAATTTTGATTTGGAAGTGTCCAGATCAAAATACTTTGAGTATGAACAATTTTGACATTTAACCCGATTTAGACGTCTTGGAGTTTGAGGTGTAAGTAGAACTCTTAGATTTAAAATTTCTTTAGGCTTTTCTATGTAGAAATTTAGTTTTGGCTTTTTTAGATTTGTCTATGATTTCCTCTGTTAGGAATCATATTTCGCTCCAAAGTCGTTAGGACGTTATTCTTAACTAACTAACGATCAAGGAAACCTTTTAGCTTTTGACGTTAAATCTCTAGTCGCAGGGAAACGCACTAGAGGGGTGTATTTTGGCATTTCCGGCCTCATAAGCGGAGAATTGCCCTGTCGTCTAGTCAGCTGCTTAGCCCCCAGCTGATGAAGTAGGTGGTATTGTCTGGCGACATACCGACCATAGGGGCCGAATCTTTAAGGCTTCGTCATCCTGGCAGTATTGCCAATTCACGAGTTTTGGTCGCTGAATTTCCTTGAGGTGTTCATGCAGACCCAACTCCTTGATTTTTGTGTGTAGGACGAAATCAGTAATCGATTGACGACAGCCGGGGTTTCTCCAATGGAGAACTCTGTTTCACATAGTTTTAGTTTTATTTTATGGATGAGTACGGTGTTGGAGGTTATTGGTTCTGGTATAGTCTGTTCAACCAGAGGTTAGGGAAAATATTTAGCTTTCTTTTGAAAAATCTTTAGTTACAAGGTAGTGTACTAGAGGGGTGCATTATGTCATTTCCAGCCTTATAAATGGAAAGGTCCTGCCGTTTAGTCAGTTGTGGAGCCCCCGACTGATGAAGTAGGAGGTATAGTCATGCGACATGCCAACCACAGGGGCCAATTGTTTGAGCTTCGCTACATAGGCAAATATTGCCACCATAAGAGTTTTGTCTTTTTGAGTTCCTTCGTGTTCTCATAAGACTCAACTTACTTTATTGAATTATGTGTAGAGCGGAGTTAGTTTCCGAATAACGGCAGTCAGGTTTTCCTTTTGGGAGCCTGTTTAACCTAGTTTTAGTAACCAGAGTCCTACTGGCGGTTTCCGAGGTCAGGGCTCGCCCATATTGCTTTATGTTTGAAACATGGAGTGTTTAAAACTTGTTCTTCCTGTCTTTTCTTTCGGTTTGTTGGGATTTGTTGATTGTTGATTCGAGAGGAGTTCTCTCGGAAAAGTTTCTTGTGGAGACTTTTCCTTCCTTTTTACAAGGGGGGGTGTGCAGCGTGCCTTGCACGCTACGTTTTCTTTTTCAAAATTTTAATTCTCGATTTGGAATATTTTTATAAAGTTCAGAAAAGTTATGATTGACTGTACATTTTCGCTGATGTAGGAGGCTGTATTAGGCAAAGATCACGAACGAACACCTGACAGCTATTAAGAAATCCTTGTCTTTGTTATTTAAGTAAGACGTAGAAAACATGTCTGGTCGATTTTCTGTCCCGGTTCTGGGTTTTCAGAGTTTGAAAAGTATATCATCTTATGCGAATTAATTTTCCGCGTCTAATGAGACCACTCTCATCTTGCTACTCAAGATTTCCGATTAGTTATCCAGATAAAACCTAAAAGATTATTTCTTTGGGTGTGGGTTAAAAAAACATGAAAGGATAGTTGAGGAAACATATAAAAAAAAACTTGCGTTTTGTTCTGGGACACGACAAGCCTCGAGTATAAGCGGATTCACGATTGTGAAGTTTAAGTTTGGATATAGGGAGAACGGGAGAGGTTGGTCGTACTGCCGAGGGTGTACTAGAGTATATGAGAATCGATCCGTCAATGTCGCGTGCGAGTTTTAAGTGTTGCATACTGTCGATGATGATATTTGGAGTGAAAGTGGGTCACCAAGTTCGGTTGGACAGTGGTTAAGGCGCATGCGATAGCGTCATCCCAAAAAAATTATAAAGGGAGGTAAAGGACGCTTCAGGTTCATTTTCCGGTCTAAATTCGACAGGTCATGTAGCTTGTCTACAAGTTCGTAAATTAGTATTAGTCCCTTGTGTGAGACGTTATTATGGTGAAGTTGTTTCCGTGAAAGATGCAGTCTTACGTGAGTAATCTTTTGAATTTAATTTTGGTCACCATAACTAATGTTCGCTTTCTTGTCTTTACAGACAAGGGACGTGGTTTTGGACTTACGTACTACTAGATTAAGTTTTTGAACGTAGTCTTGGACGTAGTCTTGGACATAGTCTTGGACGTGGGTTTAGACGTAGTTTTGAACGTAGTTTTGAACTTTAGTTTTGATTTACTTTTGAGTTTCAAGTTCTAGAATGTTAGGTCCCGACTTCCAGTTTTGATTTTTAACTACTAATTTCCGATTTCCAGTTTTTAATTTCGATCTTTGAATTTCTAAGTTTTAACTTTTGATTCCTGAGTTTTAATTTCGAACTTCTAGTTTCTGAGTTTTGAGTTCCAACTTTCAATTTTCTAATTTACACGAAAGTTTACATAAAGATTCGATCATGTGGAGGCTTAGGTAGGTACCTACCTAGGTAGGTATACTAACCTGTGTGAAGGGTGATATTTGAAGAAGCTTGGAGAAATAAAGAAGAGTGGTGGAGTTTAGTTTGTAGACATGGAAGGTTTCATCAGGCAGAGGTCCTAGTACGTTGATATTTGGTCATCACAAGGTAGCAGGGAGAGCAGTCCAGCTCATCCGGCACCTAGAGCATCCACCAAGGGGTGCTAACACCAGTGCAAAGGCAGTTCCAGCAACCATGCCGGTCTAGTCTTTGATCATCGCGCTTAGGTTAGAGGAACCTTAGTTCGTCAGTTTTGAGATGGAGTTTTGAATAATAAGGTATGTCTTTATGAGTGAATAAACTTTTGCTATTTTCCGATAATCAAGAAAATTAAATAAATTCAAGTACAGTGTTTAATTGATTTCATCACCTATGACTTTCTAAGTGAATTTGATTTTTGATAATATGTTATGAACTTTTATTGTGGTCAACAAGTGACTAATGTAATGGTTATGTGTAAAAATAATTTATTAAATTTATCGTATGTGTTTAGGATTTCGAGTTGGAGATGATCATTTTCTAAATTAAATTTTGAATTTCAGATTTTGTAGGTAGATACCGATTTTTATATTGAAACTTTTGCTTAAGATAAATTTGAATTTTTGATAAATAATCTCTGATCTAACTCCGAGTTCTATTCAGAATCATACCTATGTGTTATAGTTTAGAAATTGTTTAATAGAATTTGAGCTTTGGAAATTTTTATCTGAACTATTGAAATGATATAGGTACCTATCTTGAATTTTAGTCAAGTAAGTTTGATATTATTGGTAATAAGGTAATATTTATGTTTGAATATTTGAGTCAGGATTACTGATTTTAATTATTAAATTGATTGTTGATATGTAAGATCTATTGGTGATTGCCAGTCTATTGTACTGATGATGAAATTGATTTTAATAAATCTTTGTATTAAAATTCAACAATTTTAGAGTTTTGAGAATCAACCCTCCTCATGTTCTTTTAAATTATTTATTCAATCAGTAGAGTAACATCAAGAATAAGGCGATATATCCTGGTATATTTTGGTGAGGTTTATTAATTTTTGGTTATTATTTTTAAAATTGTTAGGAGTTACTACGGGTCCAGTCTGGTTCGGTGAATGCTGGATTTTCCAGAGGAAGGCCACATTTATCTGTCCCGGGCTGGATAATCACAACGAACCTTTTGGTGAAGTTTGGTTTTGGTTTGATACTTTGAAATTTTAGACGATCACTTTTCAAAATTTAAAATTTATTTTCTTTCGACATTTAGAATATTTGGGTGGGGCATTCGAAATTTGATATGTCCTACTCGACAGGCCAATGTGGCTAATGTTACAAATTTGCCTAGTCACATTGAGATCTGTCAATAGCCACCTCCTTTTCGGGGTTAAGGTAAGTGAATTATTTTTTTTATTGTTCAACTTTTTGAGTGGGAGTAAGCGAGGGGGAGGAAGGCTCCACCTACTCAATTTAAAATACAACTATAAGCACCATTGTTATTACATTTTCTCAGACGATCTGAAAATGCAATAATATATGGGGTGTCCCATTTAAAAAAACAAATATGGCCGTTGCTTTCGCCATTTTAAATGTTCTACCATCTTGGTAATATTTCATTTTGACTCGTTATTAGGTATGTTGCCTAAGTTCCAAATTTCAGATTCCTAGATCATTTGGAAGTCGAACTTTTTCTAATGTGGCGTTTCAAATCACCCTGTATAGTAGAATCGTTTTGTGTACAATTCAAAAGTATCAAAAGAATCCTTACATATACAACACGTTTATTCTAAATATTCTAAATTCAAGCTCATTTTGTGGTCGTGCGCGTGCGTGAGTTGTGTTCAGTTTGACTAGTTTGAGAATGAAAACTCGTCAGCGCTGCGCATGACGTCACTGTGGTGATTGTCCAAGCGCTAACGAAAGCATTGAAAATCTTTGAAGGAGGAAGTCAGCATTTGTGTAGTGGGAGTGTAATGAAAAGTGCTGGTGGTGATGCTTACTGTGATACGATACTAATCATTAATAATAAATTGCTTTTTCCAACGCTAACAAACTAAAAAAAGATCTCTTTGCTTTTCGCTTTTCTTTCGTGATTCTCACACCCGCACTTACGGCAAAATAAACCATTCTTGCTATTAGACAGTCAGGTACTGAAGTCCAACTTATTAAAATTACCGGAATATCTTCAAAAGTCGAAATAAGCTATTAAATCGCGACCTTACGTCCTGATTACTGCCGAGTCGCATGTAACTATCACCATACTGACGTCACAGGCCGCACGTTGACATTCCTTGTTTATTTTTATCATGGTATGGTGATTGGACTTTGCACCTGAGTAGACCTATCAATAGTTTGCATTTAATCTGACAGACTGGCAGATTGGTTCATTTTTTTAAGGCATCATAGTAACTGATTATCAACTGTTGATGAAAAATTTTGTAGATCACCCGATATATATCCTTATCGAGTTATTGACGGTGGTGCAGGAGTTGACTGTTACCTCGTGATTTGGCAGAATTGAGATGCAGGATCGAGGAGAAGTTCACCGAGATAAATGATACACCACAGATGTTACACCCAAACTGTTAGAAAGTGCCCTTCCTGGAGAGAGAAACCATATATTGAAATGTGTCCAGAAGGGTGTGTAGGGCACTTCACTCACTTAATTCCTAAACTGATTTTATTTATCTGCTATATGAAAAATGTCAATACCGTGAGTGCCTATTTTATTAACGTTCTTGAATGTTTTGATAACTGTCCTAACCTAACAAAGTCAAGAGCTGTCCCGTTGTAAAGAGTGGATTAAGCTAAGAACTTCTTTGTGTCGGGGCCAGGCCAGGGCCCAACTAACTATACGACTATACCCACACCAAGTTCCGACAACTCATCATCAAGTTACAAGAATTTTCCAAAGAATAAAATTACAGCCCAATCAGGGAATGGGACATCTCGACATCTCAGACACTCTTCACTTCATTCAATGAGTATACCCTCTGGTGGCAGTGGTGGCGGTGGCTTCAGCTTTCAGCAAAACAAAAAAGAATACTGTGCTGTCCAAATAGCTGCTAGAAGCTAAAGGCCATAAATCCTAAAGAAGATGACCGATAAATGCAGTCTGTCTGTCGCCGTAATTAAGTCGTTTTCCAAATCTCATTTTTCAACAAGAAGCTGGCTATATGCACAAGGGTGCCCAAGCCCAAGCCGTTGAAGAAGAAGAAGAATTTTGTCTTTTATTTTTATTTGTCTTCTTTCTTTCTATAGGCTAAACAAGTAACTATTGTGGCGCCACCAAGTAGGCAAATTTGACACTTTCATGCGGCAAGTCCTGCGTGCCCGCTATTCATTTTAATGTATTTGTTATTGCAAACATGAGGTCGTTCAGGTATAAAATAAATCGGGAAGGGTTTGTTGTACACGAGTACCTTAAATGCTTGCGATTACATACGTATTTATTATTCCTGAATCTTTTTTTAGATAGTAAATTAAAGTTAAAAATTTTAGTCAATAATTTAAGGCATATAAGTAATACTAACAAACAATATATAACTACTGCTATAATTTTCTCGAGCTGTATTTCAGACGAAGGGTAACATTTTCCTGCTTTACAGCTGCAAAATATGTTCAAAACTCTTCGACTTATTATACATAAGCTGAATAAAAAACCCTAAAACATGAGCTGAAATGTGAACTTATTATGTTGATAAGAAAGGTGATATTTTTTTAATGGAACAATTAATATATCACCTGAACAATGGGACAATAATAGGTTTTTCATTTTTATGAGTGCTATGTGCACCAGGAGTCTCTCTATAAAAGCGTTTCCTTGAAGAAAAGTTCCATGTAAACGTATTCTCTAACATCGCTCATGTGAAAACTCATCATGAGATTTCGCCCATTTCTCAACGATTTAAAACGAAAGCAGTCGAGACTGGGTGCTTAGAAATGACTTTTAATAATAATTGTAGTCATAATAAATTAAAAAATCTAGAAATACACTTCCATAAACAATGATTTTAAGAAAGGTTTCATTTTATTGAAACGAGCTGTCAACGATTAGTATGCCGCACAAAAGTGCGAAAGAAATCCACGAGGAGGCGCGCGCTCCGCAAACATCCGATACTTACTTATAATAGCGTATAGTTTCTATTGATTATTATAAATTGGTACTTGGTGGCCTGGACCTGGACCTGGAGATTTATTTATTTATAAATAACAATAAAATTTGGGGCAACTATCATGATGAGCCTTTATTTTGATGAAGTAAATGATTCCCTTCAACATCAAAAAGTAGAAAAATTTCGCATTACTTTACCCCCAAATGTTAATAATGTACCAGAACAAAATTATCCAAACTACCAGGAAAACCAAGAATTTAACAATGAATCGCGTTTAAATACTTTCGAATTTTTACCTGTAAAAGAAGAACCAGCAACAAATGCCCATAAATATTATGAACAGGATCATATGACATGGAAGGAAGAAATGGACATGGAAGAGCCCAAACTAGAGTATGATCAAAGGCAGAGGCCAACAAACCATTTGGTAACGTCTGGAAATCACGGACTGGATCAGCCTGATCAATTTGCTGATAAAAATGAATTAAATTTCTCTTTAAAACGTGAAATCAAAGAAGAGGCAAACATTGTGAAATGTCATTTGGAAACGGAAACCAAGAAGTCTGAATTATTATTGAGACATGATTATAAGTATAAACAGAGTTCTAAAATGGATGAGCAGAAAGATGCAAAACAAACTTACATGTACAGATGCAACGAATGTTCTTATGAAAATGGGGTCAGGAAAAACTTTGTTCAACATTTTAAACATAATCATTCAAGGTATACTAAACTGTATAAATGTGAAGAGTGTTCTTATGAAACAAGGGTTAAACGTTGTTTTACTGATCACTTTATGTATATACATGCATATGCAGAACAAACAATATTGTATACATGTGATGATTGTTCTTATGAAACGAGAAGGAAAACCAGTCTGACCAAACATTATTTACATAAACATGCAAAACAAGCGCAAGTACACAAATGCGATGAGTGTTCTTATGAAACTCGAGTAAAGAGTAATTTGACCAAGCATTATAAATGTAAACATACGAAACATACCGAAGTATTTAAATGTGACGAGTGTTCTTATGAAACAAACATTAAACGTTATTTGACTAGGCATCATAGTCGTAAACATAAAAAAGCAAAATAGCATAATATGTGAGATGTTCTGATGAAACAGTAAGGTTTTAGAGGGATTTTAACAAACTATTTGGACTTAATATTTTCATTGGGTACCTACATAAAATATGGACCCTATTTTATTAGAGATTTTACAGGTATAAAAATTTCGGTCATTATATACATCCGCGGCTCCTACAGTTTCACTATGGAACCTATATAGGGGTGGAGAACATACCTATAGTAACACCAGGAAGGTATTCATTTGCTTTGCAAATGAAAGGGAAAGCCACAAAACGGTGTAAAAAAACGGTTTTGAGAGTGCGGAGGGAGTGCGGTCCTGACAAGAGGCACCGATTAGATGCCGCGATCCCGGATAAATCCACTTCACAATAATTGCCAAGTATTCTATTCTGTGTTAGAGGTTTACAGAGGCGGACTGGGCGATATATCCGCTTTCACATAACGTGTCCAGTCCACAGAGATTGATGCAATGATTTTCGGATTATAAATGCAAAATAAATGCAAAATTCAAAATAAAAATCGTGGTACTGTTATTTTCGAAGATTTTCCTTGCCCTGAAAGTGAAAAAAAAAATAGAAATTGGACCGTAGTGCCAAAGAGGCCTTAGTTGTGACCTTAATATTAGTTTGCAATGGCTGTTTTTACTTTCTTACCCACCCAGCACCCCTATGTCGCTCCTCGGTCCCAAAAAAATTGATGAAACTTAGGAGCCGCGGATGTATACAATTACCAAAATTTCCAAAAAAGTGAACTATGTTAGAATTTGTGAAAATTTAGTGCACAAAAAACTGAATATTTACATTGTACTTGAACTTAAAATTATTCAAAAAGGAGGACATTGATTTTGTGGATTGATGCCAATCCACGACATCAATCTCTCACTTATTTGACTAGTAAGAAATGTGTTTTCCCTTTATCTAAATTTTAAACATCAAATAAAACACCACAAGAGTCTCAATACTTACGCTCTCCTGTTTGCCGATTGAAATCTGACAGATTATGATATGATAAAATTGAGATAAATGATCTGGTCAATGATCTGATTCTTCGGAATTCAGAGACAAACACCGCTTGCCGTAGGTAGCTTATCAGCTTTGCAACCAGCCTCGTTGGTTAAAACTTTGGCATCATCAGACGATCAGCACCAGACCTGTACCAGAGGACATCATCTTATCTTTCTGCCATTTGCAGTAAGTCTATCTATTTTTATTTCATCGTTGTACTTCTTTTCTAATTCAATTATCATTGTTGCAGTATTAACTCCATTCAAGCAGCAGCAAATGACCAACTCAACTGATTTATTAGTCATACAATCCACTTTGTTTTCTGTGACAGTGAACATGTTCATACTGGTTTAATAAACAATAATTATTATTATTACTTTGTTATTGTTTTGGTAATTTTACATACATTTATTTTCGTACACCATTTCTATAAAAGTTCTTTTATCAGAATCCAACAAAACTTAAATTCTATGAACTCTATGAACTCTATGAAAGACGTGGAAAATCTAAGTAGCATTTACACTCTTTTAGTAAAAATCGATAAAGATAACAACCAAGCATAATTTAAATTGATTTAGGTAAGAGATTTTTATTCTTCCGAGATTTTTTCTTACATCATATAATTACAATAACGTTAGACTAATCACAATTTGAAACCTACATAGTGATGAATTCGTCAAAAAAACAGAAAATTTAAATATCAAATCATCTTATTCAAATTTAAAAAAGTATTATTTTTATGTCAATCATTTTTAGAAAAATTTTATTAGAATTGGAATTTCATTACTATTGAATTTTTTTGTATCGTTTTTATTGTTGTTGAATGTATAACAAGTCCCATGATTAGCATGCATGGGTATATAACTCAGATCCAAAATAGTAGTCACTAACTGACGTTACTAAAAAAAACTATTTTGGATAAGCGGCAAGCAGAAAATTTTCCTCTAACATCAGTTTCTGCGTGCCGCTTCTCTGCAATTGCTTTTTCAGTAAGGTCAGTTAGTGACTACTATTTTGGATCTGAGCTTTAGTAATTTTAAACAACTTAGAATTTAATCTCAACTTCGTGAGTATATTTGACATGTAAGGAAATATGGCGATTTTTCTTAAAAAAATTAAATAGAATCTTATATTTATTTTTTCAAAGTGGAAAAGAGAATTATATTCTTAAGGTGTTATAAAAATCGTAGCTGAATATATTTCGCCTAACTGTAGATCTCTGCCAGCAAAATTGTTTTTATGGATTTTTAGAGTTTGACCTCCGCACGGATCAAATGGAAATCATCCCACGGTTAAAAAGGCTGAAATTCAAGTACCTATGTTTATGGCGATCAGAAGTCTCCATGAGCGTGAAGTGAATATGTATACAGGGTGATGAAAAATTGCCTATTCTCTATTTTTTTCTGTTCACCATTGGTAACTTCGTTATTCTTGGAGCTATGAAGTCGGTTCAATTAGCAAACATGAAGAATTTTTATCGCTTACAGTGTTGAAAACAGAAAAACAATTGAAAGTTTAAGTTATGAGATATTCCTATTTTTATATCCAAAGTTGCGTTTTTGGGAATATCTCATGACGTGAAATTTCAATTGTTCTTCTGTTTTCACCACTGTAACAGGCGACAAAAATTCTTCATTTTTGCTGATAATTGAACCGACTTCATAGCTCCGCAATAATAACGAAGTTACCAAATGGTGAACAGAAAAAATAGAGAAAAGGCGATTTTTCATCACCCTGATGTATACATGACATGCATATTTACTTCACGCTCATGGAGACTTTTGATCGCCATAAATATGCTTGAATTTCAGCCTTTTTACCGTGCAGAGGCCTCTAAAAATTCATAAAATCAACTTTTGCTGGCAGTGGGGCGGAATTAAGATATTCAGCTTCAATTTTTGTAACACCTTAAGAATATAATTCTCTTTTCCACTATGTAAAAATAAATATACCATTCCATTTAATTTTTTTTTAAGAAAAATCATCATATTTCTATACATGTCAAATAACGCCCTCTAGCGGTTGCGGTGGTAAAAAATTGAAAAAATTCGAAAAATTTTGTCGACAGAGGAAGGAATAAACCGCTTTGTATAGAGACCGACCTTGTTAAATTCCGTCGAGGTTAACCGGAATAATCGATCTTTGAATAAACAAAATTTTGACGTACTCCCACCACTTTTTTTTTTGAGGTTATGACAAAAAAAAAAAATCCAAATTATTTGGGGACTATATAGACTAACTACATATGTGTTTTGAATACACCCTTAATTGAGAAAATAAGGAAAAACTACCCATTTTCCATTTAGCCATGACTATTTCGCCCCCTTGCGGTAGTTTCAGAAGCTCAAAAATATTTTCCAGCGATTTTTTGGGGTCACTTTCCTTTCAAAAAATTTTACCCTAAAGCTGTGTGATGAGCCGTTAATTGAAACATTAAACACACACAGTTTTTAGGTTATGATAAATAAATTAACTAAAAAAAAAAGAACAAGTTCTACTTGAGCGAGGTAGGGCTTGTGAAGTTAACTGTATTCACTCCATGTACCAATAATAGCCGAACGGTGTTCCGTTCACTCCATTCACTCTAAAACGTATACCCGAACTAAAAGTCAATACCCGAACGCACCTATAGATTGTGAATAACTTTCCGTCAGTATCAGTACTTCAAAATTAAGCAGTTTTTTATTCTGAGGTTACCTGTCAATGGATGACTTGATGTTTGGCTTAACGTCATTGGCATTTGGCGTTGCGTCAACGTCTGACGTCTGCAAAAAAATCTTTCCCGCTGCGCCTCATAAAATCAATTATTTATTTATTTTATAATAATATTCTTAATTTCTTATTAAGTCTAGTAAATAGTAAATAATTAAGTTAATGCAAGATTGCGTGTGTTGTGTCTAAAAATTAGTTTCGTATTACTATTGCCTACATTGCATATAAAAAAAAATAAAATCAAAATTTAAACTTAACATCCCACCCAACCTACGGAGGAATTAACTGAAAACAGGAATGAGTAGCAGCATCTGCTGTGTTGAAAATGAAGTTCGTTTGCAAAGTGTTTGTTACTGATAGACAGTCAGTTGGAATTGGAGGGCAGAGAGTTCGCTTCTTTAATTCAACCATTGCCCTGTGCAAGATCCCAAAATCTGATTCTTCATGTCTGCTATGGTTTTCCGGCAGTAACAAGAACGGCGTCAAGTACAACCTGAAGGGAAACATCGTCAAGGCCTCAACTCGTTTTGCTAATGAAGGGAGAGCTACTATCCAATTCAAAGAGCCTCCACACGACATGATGATCCAAGCAGATGTAATACAGCTGAAAAGTTTTCTTCACACTGTAAGTCTAATTCTGCAAAACAATCCGGCCCCCTTCCTCCACAACATATCGGTAACTCCCTACAGCAGCAAGGACAAGAGCATGGCCAAACAACTTATTATAAGGGACCGAAAAGATTATCCGACTCGAGGCTTTCCTGTAACTTTGGAGAGACTGCAAATCAATGAATTGAAACTACATTCGCTGTCTTTCAATGTGTCGTCTTTGGTTAACTTGAAGATTCTAGATATAAGTAATAATTGCATCACATCATTACCGGTTGCCTTAAGTAATCTTCCCAATTTAGCGGAAATTAATGCTTCATCAAATAGTTTACATGAAAGTTCGCCTAGGCAGTGGGACTGGATGGGGAACAAACTATCAAAAACTCTAATAACTCTTAATTTGAGTCGTAATAGACTACAGTATCTGCCTCTTCAAATTATCAAGCTAAGGAATTTAAAATATTTAAACATCGAAGTGAATGACATCAAGTACTTGCCAAACGGAATTGGCAATCTTAAAAGAATAAAATCTTTTCTGTGTGCGAATAACAAACTCGTTGCTTTACCGATCGGTATTAAAAATTGGAACTTGGACAGTTTCGATTTATCTTCAAATAACTTTGAGAGTTCCCAGTTAAATCTTAATGAAACTTTAATAAAAGAAAAGTTTGTTGTTAACTCTTTGAAGGAATGTGCAGCCAGAACTATATTATGCCATAAATTGTCTTACGGATATGGTGATCTTCCTGGTATTTTAATTGATTATTTAGGTAATGCAAATTATTGCTTGTGCGGGAAAGCGTGCTTTGAATACTGTATTGTACGTCAGCTTAAATGGACACTAAACTCATTTACTTGCAGTGTGCTGATAAATAACACTACAAACCAGTCTATTCCAGTTGTTTGCTGTTTTTGTTCGTTTCATTGTTATAATCTTTACTATACGAATTTGAAAAGGCGAATTACTAGGTAGGACGCATTTGACTTAGGATAAATAATTTTCTGTTGCTAATATGTCTGTCCGGCCTGGAGATTACAGTATTTCCATGATGACCATTTTATATTCTTGAAATTTCAGGGAAGAGAAAAACTGGCAATAACAAACTACCTGATATAAGGTAGCTCCTGCTTTAGCGTTTGTAATAAAATCAGTGATGTATGATTCAAATTCGGTTGGGGTAGTAGAACCCTCACCTTCGTGCCATACCTATAATAGGTAAACTTCCCTATCGAATGAAGTTGTAAATCGTAAAAATGCATACCTGAAAGTTTTGGGACTAATAAATCTTGGACACCTGGAGCTTAGGATAGAAAAGGACGCTTTGAATATCCAACGTAATGACCAGTTTGTTTCCCATGGGTTCATTCTTCACCTTTTGCTTTGCTTTGCTTCTCTTACCACTTCTTCACTCTGTGGAAATATTCTCCTTGTCAAGTACTTTGCAAAATATTGTATGGGATCTAATATACTTTTCATTATTTTCCTTGCACCAGGCTAAGTGTACCGACCGAATGCATATATGAGTGTTGGACATGAATGTAGATTCAACATACGTTCTACAATTCTACAACATATGCAATTTCTACTGGAAGTACTCCTGCATAAATGACTTGGAACTTTTGGAAGAAAGGGCAACTATTTATCGATTGTTGAAATTTTCTACCTGTGTTTTTATTTTTTGTTGTTGAAGTATGAAAACGATGATCTTAATTTTGTCGTATTGTGACGAGACACAGTGAGAGTGAAGCCCTGTGTCAAGTTAAGACCATGAGAGTCCTTAGAAATTGGATTTTATCATACAGATTAGGGATGTTCCGAATATACAAAAATTCATCTTCACGATTATAAAAAAGTTGCTATGTACCGATAGCGCATTTTGGGGTAGCTAGAAAACCAAATCAGCGCTTGGTTATCAAAACCATAGCGACACAGCTTTGTCATCAAAGAGATCAAGGTCCAAGCAGGTATAACCTTCTATCTAATCATGTCTAACATGGTTAATACTAAATAACAGTGCTAATATTCATGTCAAATCTGCTTATCTATTTATGACTTTCAATTTATAACACACCTGCTATGTGGAAATGGAAAGTAATTTTGAAACCTGCCATGTGAGCATGATCCAACATCTGTTTGTTATTCCACATGTTCAAACTTTCCACATTTTCTAACAGCTTTTCACATAACTGATGTTTACAAGACAAATTCTTAACAGATTTTATTTATTTATTTATATTACACCCATCAACAGCACAAAAGCCAAATTAAGATGGGGGAAACATATAGGAATGATTTAATTAAATTAAGATTTTGACTTGACAGCGACTAGCTTAATCAAATCACTTTTCAAGTCACCAAAATTGCAGCGATTCGCCTGATTTTGAAGATCCATAGTAATGAACTGTTTCAAAGTGTTACTATCACTTTGTTTTGACATGAAGACTTTATACCTGGTGAATGTTAAATTCTCTCTAGGTGTTTAACGATTATTGAACTTATCAACAACATCGTCAAATTTGTCTCTCTCATCTTCAGCGAACTGGAATGATCATAAATTTTGAGCAGATTAGGTCCAGCAAAGTGTAGAACTTATGCGATTTGCATTGTTTCAGCCTTTTTATCAACTTCTGTTGGAATTCTATAAATTTCAAAACTATTAAGCCATCCATTCTGCTGGATAGCACCATGTATTATTTTAGTATTTGATTATTGCTATAAATTGAAGCTTACAGGACAGGCAAACACTCTTTATTAATTATTATAGGTAATAAGTCCTATTATATACGTCCTACAGGTAGGTACCGCTTCTCTGGCATGACTGCCCTTTCTTTATATGCTCTTAGGCTAGAATAATTATACAGCGTTGCCATCCTTAGCTATACCTATTCTACACTAATCAGTTTCTGGTCATCTTTATGTGAAAAAAAAAACAAATTTGATACTTAATCACTAGCATTGAACACCTGAATTTACTGAAGTCTATAAAAACGTATTTGGACATGAGTCCGCGGATTTATTAACTCCACGCCGGACCGACATATAGCATAACAATTGCCTAAATATAAATAATTAAGGTCATGATGAAATAAGAGTGTTAATCAAAGAATATAACTTTTTAGTAAAATAATACCTTGATAAAGTTTAATTTTCTTAAGCACAAGGTTTCATCTTTCCATTTTAAAAAGTTTTGACTCTGTTAAAGCACTTTAGGCTAGAACGTTTGTTATTACATAGTTTTAAGTTTCGATATATCAGTGTAAGTTGCATTTGCTAATTATGAATTATTATGAACGTGTTTGTTATTAGTATTAAGATAAATTGAAATTATTGTGATCTTGTTCGATAGATATTATGTAGCAGTCGGTGGATTATTTACTTGATAATCCATTTAAACTGACACTTTTGTGGTCGTCTATTTAGACTATTTCTGTGCTAAATATGTCTCACTAAATGGACGAATTCTTTGACCGAAAATTACCATAGTGAAACGACTGCATCTTGTTCCCTCCTCAAAAAATGTTCTTCATATCTATAAATAAATAGATAAAGATATTACGATTTATTTGGGAATGCAGTCAGTTTAATTAAAGAACACTCTTTTTTGTATGCCAAGCTTTCGAATTTTATTTAATTCCTCTTCAGGGCTATTTTATAATATAGAAATTTTGTTTACTCGGAAGAAAATTTACTATCTAATATAACTTTTGCAGGCAAATATTAGGACATCCTGTATATCTAATTAATTAAGACAAATGCCTGGTGGTAATTGGAATCTCAAAATTCAATAGCTTTTCTTTAACACGTGACAATAACAATACATTATGAATCTTCACAAATTCAATGAGCAAATCATGTTTTGTTCATTTTCATCTTTCGTTAACTCACACAGGGTCACCACTTTCAAGCCTGAGCATACATGCATGGAAATGCTTCAAATTTCCCATTCTTGACCTAAAGGGCAAAAGTGACAACAAATGAAACAGAAAAGAGTTTTCCATATCTTGCAACTAATGTTATGCGTAATTTACAGTAAATTTGTTGGAAGAGAAACCTTGACAAGTTACAGGTTGGTGAAGTAGGTAATAATTGAAACGAAATTTTTGAAGGAGCAACAAAAAAATGTACAAAGAATTTTGGAGCATACAGAAGTAGTGTTTTTTAAATCCTAAACAAAGTTTTATGACCATAATAAATGTTTATTACAGTGAAATATTGCATTGAATATTTTTGTATAAAAAATTAGATTAGTTACAACATATCAGAAATATGTCATGTTGATTACATGTTTTTTATTATGTGTGTTACAACATTTTAGTCATTATAATTACTGTTGGCTTAGGATATTTTTGCAGAATAAGGCTTTAAATAATAAAAAATTATATTAGTAATAATCCCTGCTTTTTTGTATTGTTTCTTTCGACAGAACAATTACATGTAAAATAAATAACACCTCGGCCTTAAAAATAAAATATAAGACTATTCTACACTCTACAGGTGTCCTGTATTTCAGAGCTCAATATGGGTATCTCGTAGAGTTGGTTAAATTAAAGAAAATATATATCTTGCGGTCATCTTGAACCGGTGAAAACCCGCATGATATCTGTGACTATTCCTGAAATATCCTGAAAAAACGGAAAGACTCCGATTTATTTATTTTCTCAATAGCTCTATTATTTGAAAGTTGGTGTTTTGGCATTCTTGATTTATTACTGTCACTTGATTGCTTTCACAACTAGTTTCGAAGATATGATATTTAACTTTTGTTTCCCTTATGGACGCCATATTGGATTTTTTTCTGAAAAAGGGCATTAAATTATTCTGTATATGTATACCTAAATATAACACCTAATTATTTTCAACAGTTTTAGCAGTCAACAGGTCAGATGCAAGAAACAGTTTTCATTTCAATTCATTTCAAAGCAACATGAGAAAGCCACTGAATTTTGGATTTATGTATGTATTTAATTATGGTGATGTCACATCCGTTACAAATTTTTTGTCACATATTAAATAGTTTATTTGTGTAACGTATTTAAAAAAAAAATTAGGTGTAGGTAGGTACTGTACACAGAATAATTATTTGTACTTTTTTAAAGAAAAATCCAATATGGAGTCCTTAAGGAAAACAAATCTTCGAAACTAGTAGGCACAAAAACGATTAAGTGACACCAATAAATGTATGATGTCAAGCAATGTCAATATGTCAACTTTCAAATTGAAACCTCAAATAATAGAGGAGCTATTGAGAAAATAAAAATTACGAGTTTTTCAGGACGTTTCAAAAATGATCACAGATATCTTGTTTGTCTTCACAAAATAGAGATGGCACTAGCACATCTAGACAAAATAGCGCATATTTTCTAAAAAATTAATAATAAAAACGAATTTTAAATGCATAATATAAAAAGGACAAAATAGAAACAAGTTAATTTTATCCACATAATATAAACAAAAATCTCAGGTGAATTATGAAGAGAGAAAAAACAAAATAATAGATAAGTAGATCCTGGTCGCCCTCTATCATTAGTAATAAGAAATGAGATGAACCAATGGCCTCCTTACTCAGATAAAGTCCAATCCGATCAGAATTTAGTTTAGACGAGACGAGACTAACACATAATTATAAATCTTTTTGGTCATTATTTACATCTGCGTGTCCTACAGTTTCACTATGGCACTTATACAGGGGTGGAGGACGTACCTATAGTAACACCAGGAAGGTATTCATTTGCTTTGCAAATGCATGGCTACCCAAAAAAAAACGGCACTAAAAATCGGTTTTGAGAGTGTGGTCCTGGCAACTCGCTGATTAAATACGCCGGGTCTCGGAAGTAACAACTTGACGACAAAGGGCAACTGCCTTTGATATAGCTTTCTCATATCGTATCCAGACTATAGGGACTGATGTCATGCTTTTTGGAATGCAAATGCAAATATTACAATAATAATCGTACTACTGTGAAGAAAAAAAATAGCAAATGTTACCGTAGCGTAGTCAAAGAGGCCTTGTGACCCTAATATTAGTTTGCAATGGCTGTTTTTAGCTTCAGCACCCCTATTTCGTTCCTCGGTCCCGAAAAAAATGATGAAACTTAGGACATGCAAATATAAATATTTACCATCTTTTTTAATTGAAAAGGCACATTTTTATTAAAAAAGGAGGGAGCATCGGTCTTAACTATGTAGATAAGACAAAGTCGCTGCACTTCGGTATTTATGGGCTCGAGAACTTGCTCATTACCCAGCCACAAGTAAACCAGTTAATAGTAGAATAGACGGCACAGACAAGACAACCAGCGAGGCTACCGTCGGTGTTATATAAGTGTATTGTTGGTGCATAACCACAGCTCATGTACGACAATGGTCTATGAAATAAAGGACAGTTGACAGTTCACCTCTAGATGTTGTTGAATTCACATAGTAAATTAACGCTCCTAAATTAAATAATAAATCATAACTAAATCATATTACATGGCGCAGTCTATAAAAGTGTTAATATATTAGTTGAATTAAAAGTGGAAGTTTTCTCATAAGATGGACACAAAAGCACTACAGCCAATGCAGTTCTCGGAAACTTAGCTGAGAATCAGAAAACATGGCTGCAGAAGTTCAGAAACTATCCGATTGCTACGGAAACAAAGGACAAGCCACAGGAAGTACAATGTGCACAATTGAAGTATTTTATGGGCGATGAAGCACTGAAAACATTCAATTCATTTGAATTTACAGAAGAGGAAAATAATAAATTAGAACCGGTAATAGAAAAATTTACGAATTATTTTGTACCGAAGAAAAATGTCGACTTTGAAAGATACAAATTTTTCACGATGAAGCAAGCGGAGAGTGAGTCGATTGAAACATTTGTGACCAAATTAAAAACGATTGCAAAGCAATGTGAATTTGAAGAGTAAGAAGGATTAATTAAAAGCATGCTAACAATTGGCATAAGAAGTACATGCAGACAGAACGAGGCTGGCAAGGTGAAACGGCACGAAGTTCCAATCAAATGCAGAGATTCAGTCAGAACACGGGTCCCGGCGGCATCCCCAATAACAAACTAGGAAATGTTGGCAGCAAATAAATAATATACAGAGCGATCTGTGCCCCCAATTAGTTCACCACCTCGATCCCTACCAAACGAAAAACAAAGATGTTAATAGATAAATTAACTAAATAAAACTAAACAGCGTTTATTTATCAAATAGCTATCCAATACAACCAAAAATTACATTATAGCAACCTCATAAAAACAAAGCAAATTACAGAGCGACAAAATGTAATATCCCCAGTGCACTTGAACAGAAGAACCTTAAATCCAACACATAATCAATACAGCTTCTCATCTCATTTGGCATAATCATTGAACATTATTAACCCATTCTTAAATATTGCATTCATACTACACTTTTTTATCTTAATAATTTTATATGGAACCATTTACATTATGTAATATTTGAGAATTGTAGGGATTTAGGCCCTCCTAATTCAATTTGCCACTATTATATTGAACTATGAATAACTCAAGACAAAGACGATGCGTCCTTGTTAGGAACTCATTAGCATATCTAATAAATCAGGCACATGTCACACATACTACGTATACTATTCGAAAGTTTAGAACTAATATTTAATTATCATATTTTATCAAATATATATTACATATTCATGGACATCCATTCCAATGTTATAATGTACAATTTCTTCCATACTATTATTGACAAAATGCAAACTAACACTTTCCGCTATCTCCTGGTCATCTTTCTTAATTACGTTATTAAACTTCACTCGCTGCATATGCAACTCGATTGTTTTTTATCTTATGGTGCTGATAATTCTTACTACAATCCATTGCCTAGCAGACCTACGTTTATTTCCATGCAGTAGCTCGTAGGAATGTTTCTCCTTTTCACTTCTCCATCAAAGACATCACTACATTTCTCGAAAGCAACTCGTTCCATTCACATTCATTCCCTGCATCTACAGACACCGACTGCTATCTTTATTTCTGATCTCGTTCTTAAATTTTTTTTCATAATTATTATTCTGTTCATCCCTGCACATCGTCATCCCTGCATAATATCATCTTCACCCTCAAAATTATGTTATGATCAAACTATCCTGGAAGTTGGATGATTTCAATGCCTAACCTCTCTCTTATCCCTTTCAGGACGGCACCAATTGTATGTTTTTTGGCGCTCAGACGGGAATTTTTGCAATGGCAGACGGACGGCTGCCGAAAATATTCGGCACTTTATTCTTTCTTATTGCAGACTATTATTTTTTTTATTAATGTAACCTTTTTGCCTTTTATGTTTCACTCGAGTTGTTATAATCATAAAGCATGAGACAAACTATCATGAATGATAGTTTCTAATCACTCGTTTTATATAAATCGTCATCGAATTCATTTAAAATATGATTCACTTTATCCTCAGTCAAACCACAGAAATTGCCTACATATATCTTGAGTCTTTTTGGATTTTCAAAGCAGGGCCCTCCAACTCAGATATATGACCTTGAACATGGAATTTAATTGCGCCACCCCAGGGGCAGGGGGCGCTGCCGTCAAGATAATTTGAATTTCGTTCTTACGCGTTAGGCATCGTGATCAATCGGACTTCGCTTTCTTTTCCTTGGAAACTATTTGACAACTAATAAAATAAATACAAACAAATTTAAATTTGTGTCGTGTTCACCATTTATTTTACAATTTGCATGTTATTTGGGTGATTGCAGTGCTCAAATAAGTCCAGAAAATATCATTGAAAGGCAGCAGTAATTTAATCTGGTAAGTAAAAGATACAAATAGTTAGAAATGTGCTTTGTGGTACCCATATCAATTCTTCATCATTTATACAGGGTGTTATGTAATTGAATGTCCATATTTAAGGGGGCGATTTTTGGGTCCATTTTAAGAATAAAACTTCATAAGAACGTATGTCCTAAGAGTCTTAACTTTTGAGATACAGGGTGGTAAAGTTTTTATTTTTTCGTAATATTATCTGTAATACTGCTCTGTATATTTTAATGAACGTTCGTATACAGGTATTACGCATCAAGGTAGTAGTAATAAGTAGGTATTTTGATATAAAAACTAATAAAATTTGAAAATTGGATGTAGGTTAACAGCAATATTTGTTACATGTCTTAAATCTTTCAAGATATTTTTTTTTCATACCTATGAGTTTTTAACTTATAATACTTTTTATCTCGCTTTTTCTCTTCTACAATCGGTTGCCTTTTCAACTATAAAAAAACTAATTAAATAAAAATTAATAATAAAAGTACCTGTTCTTTTCATTTAACCACAAATAATATTAATGCACTTTTCAATGATAATATTTGCTGATGTTATTATTGAAAATTGTATTAATTAATTATGTGGACTTCCAACCCCCACCACCCTATAAATGCTTTTTAGTTACACCACCCCGCGGGCAGGGGGCACTCAAGTTTGTATCCAAAATATTTACATTGAGTCGGGGATCTTTTGAGGTATGATAGTCTGTGTTTCGGAGCTTCTGGAAGTACCGGCAACCGTTTCGGACGAAATCTCGACACAAATTGCACCTGCAGCTAGTAAACAAACGCTATTGATCTACGTCACTGGCTTTACGTGACTTGCCAGCTGGCCGGCTGCTGACTATAATCGGCGATGTCGAGCATTTTAGGTTGCCGTCCATTGGGTTTGTAGAAATGAACGAAATGGATCAGTTTCCATTTGCATGACAAGTTATTATTTTATGTGTGCTTTAAATACATGGTCATAGGGCTTAAAATAAAATTAACACTTCAGCTTCTTTTGTATGTTTATTTCTGTGATGTTGAGTGAGATGGCTTTTAATTCTGGTTTGATATGAACACTCCACACATTTATACACTTCACCTTCTTTTGAATGTTTATATTTGAAATGTCTGATCAAAGCAGCTTTATATATTGTTTCACATGAACATTGATTAATTTATACACTTCTGCTTTTTTTTTAATGTTTACTCTTATGTCTCTTCAAAGCACTTTTATATTTTGTTTGATATGAACATTGATCACATTTATACACTTTAGCATCCTTTGAATGTTTAATTTTACAATGCTGTTTGAAATGATATTTATTTCTGGTTTGATATGAACACTCCACACATTTATACATTGTCCCTTCTTTTGAATGCTGGATTTTACGATGTAGGGTGAATATGCTTCTATCTCTTGTTTCATAAGAACATTGATCACATTTATACACTGTCATCCCTTTTGAATGTTTCCGTTTATAATGGTGAGTCAAATAATTTCTATATTTTGTTTGATATGAACACTCCTCACATTTATACACTGCTGCTTCTTTTGAATGTTTGATTCTATGATGTTGGGTGAAATTGCCTTTATGTCTTGTTTCATAAGAACACTCATCACATTTATATATTTCATCTTCTTTTGAATGTTTAATTCTATAATGCTGGGTTAAAATGCCTTTAACTCTTGTTTCATATGAACACTCCTCACATTTGTATATTTCACCTTCTTTTGAATGTTTAATTCTATAATGTTGGGTGAAATTGCCTTTAACTCTTGTTTCATATGAACACTCCTCACATTTGTATATTTCGCCTTCTTTTGAATGGTTCATTTTACGATGTCTGGTGAAATTAGCTTTAACTCTGGTTTCATATGAACATTCCTCACACTTGTACACTTTACCTTCTTTTGAATGTTTAATTCTATAATGTTGGGTGAAATTGCCTTTAATTCTTGTTTGATATGAACACTCCTCACATTTGTACACTTCAGCGTCTTCTGCATGTTGAATTCTATGGTGATTGGTGAAGTTGCGTCTAATATTGGTTTCATATGAACACTTATCACACTTATACAGTTCATGTTTCGAATGTTGGAGAAAATTCATTCTATTTCTAGTTTGATACAGGCATTCATCACATTGATACACTTCCGTACGTTGTTTGTGTGCATGCTTATAATGTTTGATGAAACAATGTCTCTTGTTCGTGTTATAAGAACAATGCGCACAATTATACTTTACGTCTTGTTCTTCATTTTTACTCTCAGAAGGGCAATTGAAGTTATCTTCTGAGACAAGGTCACCTTTAGCAAGTCTGACAGCATTGCGTGTGCCCCCCAGCAGCTCATACCAGCTTAGCTTGTGCTCTTCAATGTCAATTTCTTCTTTTAATGGCACATTTTCTACTGGAAAATGCCAATCATACTCCAAGCTCTCTGTCTCCTTTTTTATCGGATAAGAAGAGAAAGCATCCTCTTTACAATCCCCATCAATTTCATTTTCACACTTCAGGATTGAGGAGACTAGAACGGGATTGACTTTAACTCCATTTTTAATATCCTCCTCCTTTACTGTTTGATTTCGGTTCGTCTCTGCTTCACTTTCCGCACAATAGTTTGCTTCTTCAGAACTCATGATGCTTGCGGCACTTAGGTATAGTCAAGTTCCTCTCTCCTCTGTAAATTTTACAAAAATAATAAAATATTATCTATTAATAATTATTAGGCAGGATACAACCATAGAGATAGACATAAACAATAAACATAAATAAATTAAAATCTCTTACGCTTACGCATCAAACCGTACTTGATTCTTCTTCTTCTTCTTGCTTGCTTAAGGGCTTACGCACATTTGTGCACTTGGCCAGCTTCAAGTTATCTATGTTTTACGCCGCGTCCTAGCTGCATCCGGGGACTGCGTTGCGTGCGATGCGGGGAACGCACGCAACGCAAAATCGCACGAGAAATTTTGAGTGTGTCCTAACTGAATGCGTGCGGTGCGGGCGAGAAAATGGTTCCCAATCCAACTATTTCTGGTGCAGCTTCAGATGAAATACGTTTTAATTTGGAAACCAGTAGGTTGTTGGAGCTTGAAAGACTTAAAAATCACAGAAAGAAACATGTTACTTAAGAGAAAGAAACAATAAGACGCAAGTAATCTATAGAAATAGGTATAGATTTGATAGATAGATAAATAGCAGGTAGGTTAAATAAAAATAGGTCTACAATAGAAGTTAATAGACCTCATACTTACTTTAAAAGCCTAAATTCGAGACATTTTCACATTCCCAGTGTACCTTGACTCTTGTTCTTGTAAAATAGATTTCTCTTATTGCACAAAATGTTTCGCTTTGGCACGAAGGCAAACGAAATTAAAAAAAATTCCTGCCCGCCGCAAAAATCGCAAGATTTTGACAGATGAAAAAATTAAATATTTCAATTTAAAACAATGCGTGCGTTGCGGTGTCGTTTTATCGTACGACTGCGGGCAAACGCGTCTACTAAGGACACTCCCATTGCTTTGCATGTGTTTTATTTTAATCGTTCCCCGCAACGCACGCACGCAACGCACGCAACGCAGTCCCCGGATGCAGCTAGGACGCGGCGTTAGGTCGGTTTTGATTACCCGGCCTACAAACACGATACACATACAGGTGTCTGCTTAAGGCTGGCCACCGGCTATATCTCCGAAACTTATGGGCTTATAACCTCAAAATAAAAAATTTCCAGACATAAGTGATCACGAGAAATTCAATGAAAACATTTTCAAGATGGTTGCACTTCCGGAAATACCGAAAGTTGACACCTACTTCGTTATTTTCACGGAAACACTCTGTAAATAGTTATTTACATTACAAGCTACGAAAGTTCACTTTTAGGTGTGAGGTGTATTTAAATACCCGAGGCGAAGCGTAGCGTAGCCGAGGGTATTTAAAAACTCCGAGCACCTGAAAGAGCTTTCGTAGCGTGTAATGTATTAAACTTTTCATTCTCCCCTTGCCATATTGAACCACGGATTAAGAAGAAATGAGTAAAATAATACAATTCAGTGATAACAATGGAATTATTATAAGGTGCCATGTTTTTAACATTACCATAGTAACGATAGTTTTAAGTTATTAATTTATGACACTGTCAAGTTTAAAACTCTGTGCCGCTATATTTTCAGAATCTTTGATCGTAGTTCAGTTCAAAATGAATTTCATTCAAGAAGCTGCAAATTCCAGTAAATCTTTCTGGAACATACAATAATAATTATTTGTATGTATACCAGAAAGATTTACTGGAATTTTTTATTGCAGTTTTACATTCAATTTTCCATCTAAATAAACGTTAATCAAACTGACATTTCTATACTTTTTTGTCCAGGCCACGAAAGTTTTTCAAAGCTAGCAACCACCTAGCAACCTATCACCTAGGATGTTTTACTTTCGCTTTCGGTTGTCTTATCAAGACAGAAAGTTACACTTTCGTAAAGGGGAGAATGAAAATATTATATTTTTTAAAAGTCTGAAGAAATCGAATACAGGTGGTTTTCACCATTGGAATTTAGATTGACCGGTTTATGAGTTATAAACAACTGAAAATCGAAAATTTTCAACTTCAAAGCAGTCTAGAACTAGAACGGCTCAAGATATCTAAAAACGGTTTACATATTATGTTACTTATGTCCCTATCTTAGCTTTTCACATAGTATCCTACTATTATATGTGGTTTAAATTTTAATACAGGGTGATGAAAAATCGGATAATTTATTCAACACCCTGTATTAAAATTAACTCCACATAGTGGGATAAAACATGAAAAGTTAGGATAGGGACATGTTAACTGTTTTTAGATATCTTGAGCGGTTCTAGTTCTAGACTGCTTTGAAGTTGAAAATTTTCGGTTTTCACTTGTTTATAACTCATAAACCGCTCAATCTAAATTCCAATGGTGTAAACCACCTGTATTCGATTTCTTCAGACATTTAAAAAATATAATATTTTACAGGGTGTTTCCTTTAAAATAACGAAGTAGGTGTCAACTTCCGGTATTTCCGGGAGTGCGGCCATCTTGAAAATATTTTCATTGAATTTCTCGTGATCACTTATGTCTGGAAATTTTTTATTTTGAGGTTAAAGGCCCATTAGTTTCCGAGATATGGCCGGTGGCCAACCTTAGCAAGACAGCCTGTATACACGGTATGCCGATAGACGATGACGCGCAGGCTGCGTTCAACAGAATATAAATTCTAATTACAGAATAGGAAGAATCAAATTGAGGGCTATAAACTAAAGTAGACGTGAAGTTAAATAAACGGTAACCAAAATGACCTAGGTGTTATACAAAGAGTAAGCAACAATAGCGGCAAAGGAGCATTTCTTATAAACAACCTCGCCGCGATTAATACTTGAAGTCAAAATAAAACCACATGACGTCATTGCGCAGTAATAACCAAAATAGTAACAGCAATCGGCATACCGTGTATGTATAATAATTATGTGTATCGTGGATACAAAACAAACACAAACTGACAACCACCCACCACCCTCATTATGTCACTGTCACCGTCAACGTCAAGTCAAGTCAACCCGTCGATCCATAGGATCAAAATGACCGGAAGGAATATACTTGTCCGTTCTGGCAAACGCGACGAAGCGGGGGGTGGGTTATATTAATTATTATATTACAATTCCATTTCACTTTACATACGCTATGTGTGATGAATTACTCAGGAGACGTTCATAAACAAGGCAGTGTTCGCATCGTTATCGTTCATAAATTGCCGATGACAACGCCCGGCGGAGTATCGAAAAACCGCCGGTCTTCACTGAACTGAGTGTCTAACGTATTATGTATTAACGTGATAACGTGTGTAATAGACTATTACTCTATTAAATTTTATACACTGGCTCCACCAGTGTCGAAGTCGAATAATAAACTAATAGAAGTTCCATCCCATTGTAATATGTTTAGCATTAGCTGAATGCTGAATACCAAAAAGATGTAGAATAAATAAAAATAAGTAACGTAAGTGACGTAAAGAAGTTGAGTTTGAGCGTAATACTAATATGACTAGCTAAATACCAGAAAGACGCAGAATAAATAACGGTAAGCGACGTAAAAAGAAGAAGAGGAGAAAAGAAAATCAAATTAATCATGGCAGGTAAGCGAAGTTGTTAAGGTGTATTATCAATATTTTCTTTAAATTGTATCAATTTTCAGATTTATTCAAAGCCAGTTGTACATACTGCCAAGAAGATATAAATGGGTTGAGGATACAGTGTTGTGTTTGCCCGGATTACGATATATGCCTGCAAGTAAGTTAAATAACGCCAAAGGGATAATAATTCTAACCTTTAATTTTACTTCTGTAAGTAAGGCACCATGTAGGTAGATAGAGAGAACTACAATCTATAAACCCCGTTAGATTTTTCTTATACTACCTATGTAGCTGGAAGTGCGATCGACACTTCGTTTGTACTTGGGGCAAAATTCAGACCGGATGCTCTGTTGGTGCTAATAGAATAGTTCTAGAGTCCCCGTTGCAAATTTAAATGATTCTGCAAAAAATTAGCCAATGTCGCAAAAACAATTACCGACGTTCAGTTACAATAAATTAAATGTCACAAAATACATGCCTCGAGTAAAAATTATGGTTCAGACCAAAAAAGTGTGTCAATAGCACCTAATTTACATTAGGCTGAGTCCGGAGAGTCAGTTGTGCGAAATTCCGAATACAATTTTTTACCAAAAATATGTACCAACTTTGCTTGTACCACACCCCAAATTAATAAGGAAACAGACTTCTCAGGTGCTGAACGATGGTAAAAAAATTGCCAACTGAATTACGAGGACGATCCGATAAGTACTTAGCCTCACCGCTCGATGGCGCCACTATTGCAAGAGATGTTTACTATCTTATAGCACATTCTCGTAGGCAGCTACTGTAGAAATTTCAGCTGGATCGGACTTGTTTTGTTTTGACGTCTGGAAGCGTCCGCGGATTTTAGAAAAAGAGCAATATCGGTCGGTGATTCGATTCTTGTTTTTGGAAAGGAAATTGCGCAGCGAAATCAAAGAGCGCTTGGATGTTGTGTAAGGTGACTCTTCTCCTTCGATGGCGACCATCAAAAATTGGTTCAATGAGTTTCAACGTGGTCGCACGTCAGTTTTTTATTAGCCACTTTCCGAAAACGGCTACCACGGAGGATAATGTGAAAAAAGTCCACGATCTCGTATTGGCAGACAGCCGATTGAAGGTGCGCGAGATAGCTGAGAAGGGCAAAGCGGTCACAGGGCTGTACTATGGTGAATTATTGTACTATGGTGTTTAACAGTATTAGTTAACAATTTTAATGTTTTCCGACTTGGAATTACTTGGACACTTGAAAATTACAGTTTTTTGTTGAGAACGTGCAAGCTGCTTATTTCAAATACGCCAACAGATTTCAGTGTTATTATAACTTGCAAGAATACCAAAAGGTAACACTTTGGAACAATGGTGTCCCGATGTACGAACTGTCCCAGGGTACATGGTTCTCCACATAGGTACATATTACAATTATGGATAATATGGAGTATTTGAAGGAGCAGTTTCGGATAAGGTGGAGGACTTGAATTTTCCTTTCAAATTTCAGAAACAGACCACAATTATTCTGAATAAAGCGATGTTTTTAAAAATCAATTTTGTTTCGGTTAAATCAAGCTTTTTTTTTTAAAGAGGGAGCATCGATCTTAACTGTGTAGGTAAGACATAGTCGCTCCACTCTGGTAATTTGGCTTTGAGCACGAACTCTTTAGCCACACACACTTCAAATTATATATTTGCCTTTTAAACGTTCGATCGCTTGTTTTACTTTTCACAGACATTCGAAAATGAATCTGAAAAGTAAAGCGGACCGAGGTGAGTTTCGAACCCGCGATCTATGGCTCGTGGGCCAGCGGAGAACCACTAGGCCACGCAAGTCACTGTTAAATCGAGCTTCTACTGCACGAATCGTCCGGACCAGTCCTGAACTCGAATTACCCTATTCATGACAGGAAATTCGCACAATTGTCCTGACTTTCAACTGTAAATTCGGTGCAATAGCTTGACAGACAGTTCTGCATCTGTTTTGTGACATTTAACATTTAATGTAACTTATTGTCGGTGAGGGAAGTAAAAAAAAAACGATCCATGTACAATATACTTTCACATTAAAACTTGAACTATTTCAGTGTGCTGATTTCATAAAAAAGTTGGAAAACGAAAACTGATAGCGAATAATGAAACAGCTAACCGGTTAACCCTCTTAGCGCTAAAAAGAAAGGACTGTTTAAAAAAAAATCATCCAGCAATTCTTGAAGGATTCTAATTATTTCTACCAAAACTTTACCTTTGCATATAACACAAAAAATGTAGTAGAGTACCGATTGTCCTTGTTAATTGGGAAATCAGCACTCCCAGATAATTGAAAAGTCCGGATAATCCGTCTATTGTTTATACAAAAATGAGTAGGTACAATTATTAGTACAGAATATGTCAAGCTTTTTATTTAAAAATATACATATTATGCATGTGTATTTACAGAACAGTTTTTTTCTTAAATAAACGATCATTTTCTCATAAATTATGCATGTACATCAGTACATATTATAATATACTACTGTTGAAATGGAAATCAAGATCAAGCATATTTAATTTACGTTTTACATATTTCAAACTGGCTTTTATTTGTGCATTCCATCAGTAAATGAGGGTCCGCGCTCATCTGTGTGCGTGCAAGGATAATCCATGAACAGATAATCGGTACTCTACTGTATATTGATGCATATATTTTTATTTATTGAATTGTTTTCAAGTGTTTCGCAAGTGGAGCAGAAATTGGCCCTCATAAGAATGATCACGCTTACAAGTTTGTAGTAAGTACTTATTAAAAATGTATGTAACCTTATAATTAAAACACTTTTAACATTTTTAACATAGGATCAATGCGATGGCAGTATATTTGGTGGAAGAGGAAACTGGACCGGCCGTGAAGAGTTACAGCTCCTCGATGCCGTTGAATTATATGGTTTTGGCAACTGGGACTTGGTCAGTCACCATATCGAAACAAAAACTGCTGAAGGTAATGTTGGTCATCTATACTTCATTTTTAAACTAAGAGGAGTAAACTGCAAAGTATCATTTACACCACTAAAAGTCACCAGATTAAATCACGAGATTTTTGTGGCGGCAAATTTAAATTAGAACAATAATTATCAAGAAAGATAAGACTTGTTTTCGGTGTAGGAAGTCTAGTTTTCAGGAGAGATTTCACAGCAGTATCACAAATCATCATGATTTTGCATTTATCAGTATACAAATAATTTTCTTGATATAGAATGAACATCAGCTTCAAGGGTCGTATCTCAACAGGATAGGGGCAAATGATTTATTTTCATTTGAAAAATTGCGTTATTTTCAACAAGGAATCATTTCCTAATTTTTTTTTGCACTTGTTCATTTACACCTGTGCATACTCAACTTTGGTTTTTTGAGAAATTTCAAATAGTGCTGGACCCAGAAAACTGCACTACATTTCCAATTTAACTATTTCTCTATCCCCCACAGTTTTCAAGATCCCTATGGAAAATTTCGAAAAAACTCAGGCAGTGTGCTGATAAGAGTTCCACACAAAATTGACAACTTTTCATCTCACTGTCAATCTGATTATTTTTAAGGCAGGATCTCTTTTTTCAACACATTGACTTAGGACTTTTTCCATTGATATCGCACACAAAAAACCGCTACTTGCCGTTTTTACAATAAGAAGGATTTTGTTTTGGAAAATGGGAAACACTATTGCACCAAGTCACCTAACCTGTTAAATATCATGTGCCAATGTAACTGACACTTAAATCTTTGATTATTATTTCTAACTATTTCTAACCTCATCCGCATTTTATTCAATATTCAAATCCAGAACAAGGGATTCACAACAAGAGATTGACAAGATATTCTTGTCAGTGTGAACTGAATAGTGAGTTGTAGAGCAGAGAAGTTAATCTGCTTTGTAATTACTGTTCAGCTAGAAGTGTTCTAACGAAATCTGTACCAACTTAGTGGATTAAATCCATAATGTGAATGTAATTTTCAGAAGCAAAAGAAGAATATATCGCACGGTACTTAGAGGGGAACATAGGAAAAGCTGTCTGGTCCGAACTAGCGAATCACAAACCGGTTGTAGTCGATGATGTGCCAGATGACAGGGGCCCTTTGTCACCTGCAGTGACGTCTCGCTTGCCGCCATTAAATGCGACGCCTGAAGAAGCCCGTTTGTTGGGCTACAAATCACATAGAGATGATTATGAGAGAGTGAGTCCTCTGCTTGCGTCTATTTTTATTTAATCATAAACCCGTATTGTGTTTTAGGAATACGACATGTCTGCCGAGCAGTTGGTTTCGTCCCTGCAGCTCGACACTTCCGAGGACTCCAATTTAGAAATTGCCCTGAAACTGGGCATTGTAGATATATACGTCAGGAAACTGAGGGAACGTGCGAGGCGGAAAAGAATTGTCAGAGATTATCAACTGGTGTCCAAGTTCTTTGCTAATCAGAGGAAGGAACCGAGCAAAAGAGCGATTTCGAAAGAGCAACGGTAATGTTAGAAATTGGGAAAATTTGAGCAATTTTGTTTTAATTTGTGTAATTTTCTATATTTCTATAAAGGGATTTACGAGAGGGGATGAAAGTGTACAGCCAGTTCCTAACATCCGGGGAGCATGAGAGGCTCATTGCGAGTATTGAAAGAGAAAAGGAGCTCCGACATAGGCTTAGCGAGTTGTTCAAGTATCGCAGTCTCGGGCTGACTACTCAAGAAGAGATTATTCATTACGAACAACATGAAGCCTTTAATCGACAGCAACAACTGAAACAAAATAAATCTGTAAGTTTTTCTTTCTGTTTGTACTTTGTTTTTTACTTCGCGACTTTTGCTGATAGGGTAGTTATTGTTGGATTAAATTGATATTTATCAACTTTTGTGAGTTCGCATATGTAATATGTAATATAGACCTTGGTCACTTTTAATTGCCTCGCTATTGGGATCTCCTATTTTATAATTATTATTAATTACTGCAAAAGTAGCAACTGAATGTATACTAAGTGGAAGAAATATTTGAACTGTAAGCGTGACAATTGTAAAGACATTATTGCAAGTAATAAAGCTAGTGGATTTTCTTTAGGTGAGTATTGGAAAAATATTTATTCTATTTTTTTATGGTTACTCTTTAGTAGTGCTAATCTTTAATACATGCAATAAACACTGAAAGAAGAGTTATGAAAGTTCAAATATTTCTTCTACATTTAGCTCTAAAAGTGCTAAAGTCTCTTATGTTTAAATCCTTCAGACTATTTTTTCTGGGAATTCGTGAAGAATAGTGTTTGGTGGACCATGCCGAAATTTACAGAAAATTACACTTAGGTACAAGCAAAAATTACAGAGGTGAGGGCCGCCCCAATCTTTGTGGGCTCCCTCAGGCCAGTCGCTTTATGGTTTCTGAATTTGAGGCGTTGCAGTTTCAAATAGAAACCATTGAAATTGTGATGTCAGTTGGAGAAAAGTACTGAATTTTTATTCAGTACAATAATTTGTTTAAGTATTGTTATGGTATAATCTTTTCCCCCCTTTCTAATTTATTATTCTTAATTTTATTAAAAACAAATTATAACATAAACAAAATTTTCGAAATATTTTAGAGAGCACTCTCTATTCTTCACTCTTTCTCTCACAGCACTTTTCCCAAATTCTTTTCCTGATCCTCCGACACCGTCTCTCGTTATTCCTCGGCCTTTCCAAATAAAATTACTCTCTCGTCCTCGTAATCGCTTTCTCTTTTTCTTACTGCTTTTATTCTCTTTACAAATAAGTCTTTCCTTTCCAAACAAATCTTTCCTTTCCGTTACTTATCTTGTTTCTGCTTTAAAATTTTCTCCTCTGTTTCTTTTTGATAAACGTAATAACTCTCTAATCCTATTTCTCTTTGCTATCACTTGTTCTTCTCTTTTGTGCTTCCAAATAATTATTTTTCACCTTTTTTTACTTTTTTTCAGACAGTTACTCTTCTAAATTCCAATCTAATCTCCTTTATTAATTCTCTTCTCGTTGCTATCAACGTCCTTCCCCTTAATTTTTTTCTTTTCATTCCTGATTTGTATAACAATCAAAAACTATTTCTTTTTGACATTTCTAATTTCTAATTAGTAATACTTTTTATTTGTTCACCCGTTTTTCTCCTCTTTGTAGCTTTGTCGGTTGGTTCCTTTTTGCTAAAGGGGGTCCAGTTAAAAGTCAGAAATTTAATTGTCACAACATTTAAATTTAATTCAAACTTGGAATCACTATAAGTTGATTATGAAAACACGTTTATCTTGTTGGCTTATTTTTTTAAGATCATAAAATTTGGCTCATTATTCCTAATTTAACCGACCGTATTTTTATGGTTTAAGAAATTCCACTAGTGATGAGGTTAAAAGCGGCCATCTTGTTATAAAGAGGAGTTTTTTATTAAGTGCACACCTCGTTAATTACAAGGCTTGTTAAATTAATAAAGAGTTGCCTCTTCTGGAATTGATTCAAGATTTCTTTACAATGTTATCAGATTTTGACTAGTTTCTTAGGTAGATGGTATTATAAACCTATATCATATACACGGTGAGTCAGGTTTTTGTAGCAGGACTTTACCATTTAAGAAGACTTTTTTGAGGAATAAAAGTACCCATAAACATATGTCCTGAAGGGCTTTGAAAAAAAGATACAGGATGTTGAACTATATTTTGTTGTATCATTATTGGCACATAATATGAAAAAATAAGACTAGTTTTACAGTTGGAGTTTAAATTGAGAAATTTAGGAGCTATAAACAAACATGTGAAAATGCACTTTTCAAAGTTCAAGGCAGTGTGCAGCGAAAACGAGTCAAGATATAGGAGAACGACTTACATGTCCCAATTTTTAATTTTATATGTAGGTACTATCTTATGATGTAGATGAGATGTTTATACAAGGTGATAAAAAAAAACTAAAATTTCTAGCAGTGGGATGCGTCTTGCAGAAATTTTGTTTACCATTGCGTCTAATGGGAGTCCATCGTTTTACTGCACCGGACTCTGTAGAAGCATTCTCATAAGGTGTAATGGTAAACAAAATTTATGACGGACGGGTCCGTCATGCAGATCCGTATCTGGTGGAATGTTACCTTAAAAACTATCTATTTTTGTCGTCTCTACAACCTTAAAATGCAATAACATAAGGGTATAGTCTGTATAGTCTAACATAATTTTTTTTTAAATCCATCTTTTGGCTCATATGGGCTGACTCGAATGACCTGGGAAGCCCTGTATTGATACCTATTCTCCATAACACGAAACAAGAAGTGAGCATAGCTCTTTTCCTGATATGATCATTTCTTCTGTACACTCTTAACTTATAACACATATAACTTATAGCTCTTTCTTTTTTCAATTGTGTAAAGATCTGATTTCAGTCTCAGTAAATATTTCCACACACTTCTTACATACCAGTCTTCTGCAATAGTCACATGAAAAACACCACTTTCCTGTTATTTGTCCCTGTTCGTGTTCAAAGTGTATGTCCACATTTAAGGCAGTTCATTTTGCCAGCTCACTGAAATTTATTACTCCACTCTTATAGTATTTTTTCATATTCCTCGCATTCTTCTAAAAAACATTTAGTTGTGTCAATCAACTATTGCTAAATTTTAATTCTCTACACACTTTTTGATGATATTTATATCTCTATCTTTTCTTCCATAATATATAGAACTCAATTTTTTAATGTTTTAATACTCCTTCCTAACCCACTTAAAACATTACTTGATATGAAAATGTAAAAAGAAGAATTGTATGTGAAAGTAGTAATTGATGTGAAATAAAGTACATTATAATTATTATTATTTCTTCACATGTTGCAAAATCTACTTTATCCATTGCGGATCACTAAATCTTTCGTTATCCCAAACTGTTTTTCTTAGTGAAACCAGTTTTGAAAACTTTTGATGTTAAAATCCTAAAATTCTGGTTGCTGGCTGCTATAGGTAAGTACTATAAGTTCTAGACACTTTCCATATTTTCCCTAAGGTCTCAGAAACCGCTTAAAAGCCGACATTTTAAAGAAATCTGAAATCAGTTCCAGGAAGGGCAACATTTTTTGAAATTTACTTTACCTTGTAACTCGACAGACCTTATAAGGATGTCGAGCATGAATCGCATGAATGTGTTTATTGAAATAATATTTTCAAGAGAATTTATGATAATCATGAATTGAAGTCAATATTATTTGTATTTTTTTTTTAAGAAAAAATACATTTTCTAAAGTACCTACTCTCTAATTTATGATTTTATTACTGTTGTATTGATAGTCTTTTTCTTTTGGTTTTCCTCTTTTCTCAATTGCTTTTCCTAGTATGTCAAATGATTTTCTTATTCTTCAAGTAACTACTAATCATTGATTTATCAATCAATTTCCTTTTATGTCAAATCAGTTCCACTTTATGTCAATTGCTTTTCATAAACATTAGAAAACCATTTGGTATAAAAGGAATCTTATTTGACAAAAAGAGGAAAATCAAGAGAAAAAGACAGTAATTTGTGTTGTAGTAAAATTAGATATTGTGTATCAAAGCCAAAGCTAAAACAAATTTGAAATATTATAGTTCATTGCATGTTTAGTTTACAGAATTTTCAATTTTTAACTGTAGTGGTAGTTTGTGAACGAGATATAAGAGGGCTGTTTGAAAAATTGTAACAAAAAATCATGGTTGACACACTGAGCTAAAAAAATGAGATAACAAAATGCAAATTATTCCCTGTTCTTCAGGCCAGCAAGGCCATACGTATTTTGGAAACTTTTCTGCATAAAAGTATCACTGCACAAATTATATTTCTTGCCTTCTCATAATCTACACTTCAGGGCCAAAATAACGTGCAGTAACTGACATTACTAAAAAAGCAATTTCGGTGAAACGTCAAGCAGAAACTTACATTCGGAGGAACATTTTCGCTGATGGAAAAGCGGCAAAGAGAAATGTTCTTCTAAACGTAAGTTTCTTCTTGTCGTTTCTCCGAAATTGCTTTTTTAGTAATGCCAGTTACTGCATCTTATTTCGGCCCTGAGGTATAAATACCTATTTTACTTTTAAGTTTCCCTGCACAGTATGTAATATTAATTTGTTTTTCATCATATGAGCGCCAGGTGAAGGAGTATAAGAAGTTGTTTGTATCCACATGAAGGTCATAACTACTTCAGTATTTGTTATTCTTTCTTACCCATTAACATTCTGTGGTTATTTGTAGTTGTGCCTACACCTTTCTAATAATATCTAATTTCTACAAAGTCTATATGGCATTGAAAAACACTGATAGTCAAGTCACATTAATATTTCCAACCTACTCATGAAGATCCCTATTGCAGACTGCTTTCATCTCCGCAAATGTTGCTCTATCTTGTATCATTATTTTTATTTATAATTTTTTATTGTCGTTTTTCTGAACAAGTTTTCTGGTTATTTTCACAGTTTTTTTTTATGAGGGAAGCTGTGATTTTATAACACGGAAAATATTTCTTTTTATGCATCAGTAAATTTTCTTAAAAGTTCTCCATAAGTTTATTTACACTCTGGGAGCTCATGTTAAGTTATGCATTTCATGTAGATTACCGCCAATACCGAACAAGGTTCTGTCTTTGAGTATTTTGGATATTGAAGAACATATTGGGATGTTCATTGAGTTACATAGACTTCTCACTACAGTCTACAGTGGATTTTGCTTTGCCAAGATGTGTATCTTGTGAAGTAGATAGTTGTGAAGAACTTTTTCTGAGTCGCATAAGCATCGTTTGCTTACTTTTTGAAATATATCTTGACGATTTTAATCGTACTTGCAGCAATTTCATGAAGTTGTTGAGATCAGGTTTTTATTGACAAAGTTGTCACATTGTCTAAAGTAGTAGGTAGCTCTCCGGACAATTTCATCTCCTTGATAATTTTCTGAAGATTAAAATCCAAATCACTTTAAGAATTTTATTCTGTTATATCAGCTGTTCTATTAGAGAATAGTCAGCAGAAAAATTTTTATTTGCATAATTGGCAGCTGTTAATGAGTCGTCTTACTGAAGATTGTATTTCTCTGTAAGTTTGATTCTGATTTCTTTGTAGAATGCTGACCCGAATTCCATTTCTTGGACATCTGTAACCACTGCTAAATCCACTGCAATTCCACACTTTGCACCTTTTCGATAACTAATAAAAAAACAATGTTTCTTGAATTTCGAAAGGCTTAAAAATGGAACTTCTTGTTACAAGGTACCAATTACCTACACACATTAAGGAAACTATTTTTTTGCATTTTACTGTACAGCAGAGTATAAAAATGTTGTAGCTTGTTGGTATTTTTAACGGCATTTAGTGGAACATTGTCTTACATGACTATTTCTTCTTCTTCTCAAACCCCTGTACTTTGAACAACATTCAAGATTTTTTAGAGTAAACTAGCTGCACCATACTCATATATTACACTACAACACAATAATCTATTTTTGCCTTTGTGTGGTGTATTTTCAATAAATTTTGTTGATGCAAGAGTTCCGTAATCAAAATTTTCTGATATCATTGAGTTTGAATTGACTTTTATGGACTTTTCAGGTGAATCTGTATAAGGGGCAAAAAACTCTTTCGTGATATTTTCGTTCCCAATCATGGAGCCATTTATGTCTTTTAGAGAAATTTAGAATTTCCATCTTCTCTTAACAGGGATGTTGTGTCATCATGTGTTGATTGTAATCAGGAAATTATTAAAAAATCAAATACAAAAGATAAAATGTATGAGTGAAAAAAATTCAGACAGTCCTCATTTCTACTTCATCATAAAAGTTAAATATTTAATTTAATTATTATTCGAATTAATTTTCTGTTTTATTTGAGCAAAACAGAAACATTAATAATTATGTACTTAACTTTATCTGCTTTACTAACAGTAATTAGGCGTCATCATGGGGTGTGGGTGTGGTGAAAAGTAGTAGTGTGCCACAAGAAACTAGGTCACCAAAGGCTCTTTTTGCCATAGTTGCCATTATAATCTGAGTCATATTCTGAGTCATTAGTTTAGAAGTTGATGATCATTAGGGGTTAACAAATTTTTATTTAATTCATAATTTTATCATGTTGTCTATTTTTTTTTAACTTTTGCATTTTCACTGTTTTGCGTTTATTGGTAAATTAAAGTAACTATAATTATTTTTCATTCTCCCCTTTACGAAAGTGTAACTTTCTGTCTTGATAAGGCAACCGAAAGCGAAAGTAAAACATCCTAGGTGATAGGTTGCTAGGTGGTTGCTAGCTATGAAAAACTTTCGTGGCCTGGACAAAAAAGTAGAAATGTCAGTTTGATTAACGTTTATTTAGATGGAAAATTAAATGTAAAACTACAATAAAAATTCCAGTAAATCTTTCTGGAACATACAAATAATTATTATTTATTATTGTATGTTCCAGAAAGATTTACTGGAATTTGCAGCTTCTTGAATGAAATTCATTTTGAACTAAACTACGATCAAAGATTCTGAAATTATAGCGGTACAGAGTTTTAAACTTGACAGTGTCATAAATTAATAATTTAAAGCTATCGTTACTATGGTCATGTTAAAAACATGGCACCTTATAATAATTCCATTGTTATCACTGAATCGTATTATTTTACTCATTTCTTCTTAATCCGTGGTTCAATATGGCAAGGGGAGAATGAAAAGTTTAATACATTACACGCTACGAAAGCTCTTTCAGGTGCTCGGAGTTTTTAAATACCCTCGGCTACGCTACGCTTCGCCTCGGGTATTTAAATACACCTCACACCTAAAAGTGAACTTTCGTAGCTTGTAATGTAAATAACTAATTATTAGCAATGCAATTTAGATTGAGGATAGGAATATATTAATTTTATTAATAACTATGACTCAGAATAGGTCCCATTCTAGTCAACAAGTCCTACTTTACACCATACATCATACCTGCTTTAGCTACACTTTAGTAGTGTTCCACTATAGATGGCATAATTGAAAATTCTGCACAAAACTAACAGTGATGTCAACAATAGTTCTTCTCAAGAAGTGCTACTGAATGTCTGCAATGAAGTCAGAGTTAATCGACCATATACTAGTGTACTGATTGATTCGATTTGTCATTATTTATACATCGTCAGTTTCAAAGACTGCCATGACTGCCATGGTGAGCGGTAAAAAGTATCAGTGACATCCATCAGTTCACTTCAGTTACTTAACTCTGCCTTTGTAAAAGCTTGATCACATTTAGTGTTGATAATTTTTGTGTGCGTGTCATCATCTCCGTCATAACACCATTTGGTCTTTTTGTTCATACCATCATGGTTTGGTTTGTGTGCAGGCTAGCGTTAACAGAAACAAATGTGTAAACAGAAACAGATTGTATCAGTTTGCATTTCACTTAGGGCAGCAGTGGCTTACCAATACTCCTGGAGTCGCACTCAAAAAACGGGTAAGTAAACTTTGCAATTTATGTATTTTTACGTGTTTGTTTATCTGTCCCAAGTTTTTTTATTTTTTTTATTTGCATGTTTCAATTATTATCATTTGCGAAATTATAATTAATTAAGGTATTGACTTTTTGCAATGCTTTGCAAGTTTGCAACAACAAGGTATTATGTGACACAAGACACAAGTGTTTTCTTTACAAGAATACATTAACTAATGGTCTGAGTTCAATGCTTTCAGTAAAAGTTTAATTATGTTGAAATTAATTGATTTCTTTATTCTGTTAAAAATTTAATAACAAATAGATTACAATTTATATAAGTCTCTATGCTTAATTAATTATTTTAAGCCAGTCTCAAAATTTAAATTGCTTTGACGCCAATCTGCAAAGTGCAGACTGACAATTGGCAAGGGAGAAGAAAGGAGCATTGGAAAAAAATTTGACATAAATTTGAGGACTGAATTTCAGAACTCTAAAAATGACATCATATTGCAGCTTTGAATTCAGTGACATAAGATTTGAAATGTTTCAACTAGGGAAGTCCCGCAATAATTCAACTAAACATTATGTCGAATAAAAACAAAAATTCTTCACTTTGCTATCGGTGTTAAATATTAGACAACACTAGTACTAATGACTCATAGATATGTGGAACCTTGATAGTTGAAAAAAGAAATTTTAATTGCCTGCAATGGATACAATGATAGATTTTTGTATATAGGCTGATCAGTAACTCGCGCACTTCGAATACAGGGCGATATAGAGCCCATTAAAATTAAGGATATTCTGCAAAAAAAATTGAATCCAACGGTTGGTTTTCAAGTTACAGAGTTCCCCTCATCCGAGTTTAAAGCTAGAGTTGAGAATGTTGAAAATTGATAACATACCTAAATCTGAACGAAATTTGAAGTTTGGCAACCGCCTAAACTCAACTTAGAATATAAAATATTCAAATGCCTTCGTTGCTATGGAAATAAAAATAATAACAATACCATCTAACCCGAACTTATTCACATGTTCAGTGCAGTGGTGCCACCTTTTTTTTACAAAAATGGTCGTATCTTTGGAAGAAAATAACTTACAACACTGCAGTAAGAAAATTTACCACTCTTAAAAAGTGAAGTTTACCACAGCATGCTCTGAGTGCGCGAATGCGATCACCCTGTACAGATTTAAATGTTTTAAGATTTAGGAAAACGGTTTACATGTCCAGATATCAAATTTCCGAGTTCTATTGCATAAGTATAAAAAATTACTAAGAGTGACCGAAAAATTAGAATCTTTGGCCGTTCGGTATAAGTATTTTTCATTTTCATTAAATAGAACTCGAAAACTTAGTATAGAGAAAAAGTTGAAATCATTCAAGATATAATCCCTTTACATCAGTTTGTCATCTAGCTGATCAAGTTATTGTTTCTGCGGGAATCTGCTAGAAACTTCTGGAAAGATGATCGAGGTGCAGTGGTGTAGAATTTGTTTTCAGAGAGACTTTTTACTGTTGAAGCATGTTAATAAATAATTTTCGAAAAAATGTAATAAATAATTCTCATAACTACAGAGCATGCTTTTCTGAAAAATCCACGTTGAAAAATCGAATGAAAAATTGAAAAGTCACTTCATTCTGAAAAAGTTGGTGTTTAGACAGCAATTAGTGCTAGGCGATTGATAATTGAGCCAAGCGTTTTGGAGGTAACATTTATACCACGTGTTTCAAAACGTGTCGGAAAATGAAAGGTGCTCTTTCTAAGAAAAAAAGTTCCTATTAAAGTGGGTCCCCAGGACATCAATTTCAAGATACACGCTGTCCAAAATTTTTTCTTCTTTTGATGAGATCTAAGAAACCGTTTGGGATATAGAACTCAGCTTTTGTACACATCATGTCATTAACATCAAAAGTTCAATATTGGTGATGCCAATTATTGATTTAGCAGAATTAAGACACAGAATAAAGAAGTTTATGTGCAGAAAACATCAGAGATGTGGTGTGAAAACCGAATTTTAAAATATGTCTAGTATGGTGGAGGACACTTCACTAACTTAACTGCACTAAAATTAATTGATTTTATTTAACACGTTATACAGGGTGTCTCTGAAAGGTACCACCAACTCTCTACCACAGATTTCTGATTACAAAACAAACCTAGTTTTACAAACATTGACATACAGGGTGTTCTGTTTTTGAGGTCACAACTCACTTTTTACTCCAGAAATTTTTTATCCGTACGCTACTGATTGATTCTGTATTTTTTTATCCAAAGCCTAAAGTATTCCTAAACTTTTTGTCCTTTTATTAAAGTTTAGTATCTTGCATTGTTTTACCATAAATTTTTTTTATGATGGACCTACACTACTGAAAACATATTTTTGTGGAAATCTTTTTTTTTAGTTTAACAATTAATTTCAACAACAACGTTCCCCACATATTCCTGGCTTACGAATATGCCGATTTAACCGCAATTATTCATGTCTTAAATGGCCCCCTTTTTAAGATACAGCCCTTTAAATGACAGCAGGAACACCCTATATGTCAGTATTAGTAAAATTATGTTAGTCTATTGCTCTTAACAATAGTGGTAGGCGGTGAATTTTGAAGTTTCTCAGTTAATCCATTTTTGACTTATTCTGGAAAACGTGTTTTTGGTAGATCCTTTTTAAGGTCTGTATCATGAAAAGGGTTCCTTTTTGGACAAGATAATTTTGGTTAAATCGGCATATTATGTATTCGGGAATCTGTGGTAGAACGTTGGTGGTACCTTTTAGCGACACCCTGTACAGTGAGTAGTTATACAGGTGTTAGTAAATAAGTGCGACAAACTTTAGGGGGTGATTCTATATGCACGAATAATGACAGTTTGCTATATAAATGTATGTGCGCAAATGATTTGTTTTCTAGATACAGGGCGTTATAGGTTTACTTAAAAACTGACGATTTATTTATTTGCTCTGAAACCGGCCGAGATATGCAAATGAAATTTGGTGGATTTTAAGAGAAAGTTATTGCGCTTTTTTGACATGTAATTAAGAAATTTATTTTTTATGAGTGGCGCCCATACGGGTAATGATCACAATATCATATTTGTCAAATAGATTTTTATAATTATTGTTTCTACATTTTTATTAGTTTTATCTGTTCTCGCATCATTGTCCGTTCAGTAACTATGAATGTTTTACAGTTTACAGTTTTAATTTTCTATTTGTTTTATCATGGCCCATAACCCGCATCGATTAGTATTAGTTTTTAGATGAGATTTTAGAACTTCAAGATTCAGATCGTCTTGTTGAATAAGGCTGAAAAATTAGTATTGTAAGAAACTAGACAAAAATGTCAGTCAGACTTTTCAATGTTTAATTTGTTGTTAAATGTTGTCAGAGGTAATAAAATTATAGTACAGACTTGTTCTGAAATTCATCAGTGAAGCCATCTAATTGTACCATTGATGTAAATATTGTTCTTTTCTTAGTGGATTGAAATATGATGACATCATGAAAACGTTTTTTTATTACTCATTAGCTCATCAGTGATGTCATTCGATGCCATCACTATTCCACTGACTAAAAAAGTAATGTATTATTGACGGAAATTTATGTTTTCAACCCTTACTTCGTAGAAACTCTGCATACTTATTGATTATAAATAAAACACTAATGTTTTATAAAATTCTACTGTATATTGATGGATGATAGAAACGTTACACGTGTTTCGCTACTTTTCATGTAGCATCTTCAGACGTAAATAAAATTATTGATATAGTAACATAGCAATTATATTATGTTATGTTATGTTGCTAGCAAATTACACAAAAAGCAAATTACGGTAAAACAGACCTCTGTGATGTCACACAGACCAAATTATTGAAACCTTGAGAAATAGTCGAAATCTGACTGACCATAAGAAATCAACAAAGGTAAAGATATCCTCAAAAAATGTAAAATCAGTTTACATTTTTCCACTTCCATTAAAATAAATGGAACCCTGCGACCATGTTAATCTGTGCGGAGTGCTAAGGTGAACTATACGCTAAATAAGTAATCATAGTGGCAACACCACACAGGCAAACTTGACAGTTCGATGGTTCAAGTACTGTACCGCATGCACACTATTCATTTTAATGTATTTCTAATTATTGTAAACATGAGGTCTTTCAAGAATAAAAAAAGAAATTGGGGAGTGTGTTTTGTATCAAACTGAGTTTTTACGACTTTGCGTCTAAATAGACAGACTTCAATTTAGGTACATCAAGCTAAATAAAAAATCCGAAAATATGAATACCATGAATCATGGAAAATAAAAAGTGAGAAAATGTGAACATATTATGTTGCAAAGAAAGTAAAATTTTTTTAAATGGAACAATTATATCACCTTAACAATAGGACAATAATAGGTATTTTCGTTTTTATGAGTGCTATGTGCACGCAGGAGTCTCTCTAAAAGAACGGTTTCTTGAAGAAAAGTGCCATGAAAATTGAAAACGTAGGTATTCTTGAACATCGCTCACGTGAAAACTTATCATGAGACTTCGCCCTTTTCTCAACAATTTAGAACAAAAGCAGTCGAGCCGACTGCTTGGAAATAACTTTTAATATAAATAAAATATAGAAAGTCTTAAAATCAGATTTAAAAATCGAAGCATGGCGTGGAAATAAGAGAACCAAGCTCTATCCTCATATTTACGAGTGGTAGAGAAATAAACATTAATAATTTGAATTCTACAAATAATTCGGATGATGTATCGTTTATGTTAATGTTACACTTATGTAAAATTAAAAACAATTTGTCTTAAAGTTTGTGCATTTTCATTTATAAAACATAATTTTTTTTACCAACATAATTTTGGATTTTATATCCGTGTAATTTTTTACATAAACGATACATCATAGCCTAGCCTCGACTTAAATTTATTATTTATAATTATTATTAAAACATTGCCCTTGTTTCAGTATTAGTTTCTGAGTTTTTTTTTAAATTTATTAACATTACTGTTACCTATTCCCTTCCTCTCCCATTAAGATATTTCAGTAACAGCATTTTTTGCATGCGCATAACCGATATGCCATATGTAATCAATTATGGTGTGTTGACAGAAGAAGCGGAAGCGAATCAAGTTCCACAGAAAGAAGATCCACGTTGCTTCTAGACGACGACTCGGGAATCAGCAGGTGCAACAACTGCAGCTGCAGCAGTTTGGATGAATCCATGTCTATCGGTGCCTTGCCTTGCAGATCTCTGCTGTCTCACCAGGAAACCAAGGTATGTTAATTCGGAGTATATGAGTTTTAGGTTCAGAAATCGAAACATTTATTGAATTTTCTGGCTGAATTTAATTCATAAATAGTTAAAGTATTATACTGAGCAGACTAAGTGATAGTTTTGACTTTTGACATGAGTTGTTTAACTTTGACATCTCTACGGTTTTTTCAATGTGCCTTCAAGCTCCTTACCATGTCGCTGCTGAGTTTACTCAAACAATTTTTTTGACAGACTTGCACCTTTTAAACTCTTTTAATAAAAATATTTTTTGTTAAATCGTTTCATAAAGTTGCCAGTATTATTGTCATTTTAGTTTTGAAATGACATTCTTTTAGGCACAATTGCCTAAAAGTGACATACTTTTACGCACTTGTGCTTAAACGTGACATAAATGACAATTAAAAGCAAGTTTTCATGAAGATTGATGAAACTGTCGTTTTGATAATATAAAATACTTTCTCGATGACTTAGAATTCATACACTGTTGTTTCTTGTTAATTAACAAAGAATCCTGTGTGACATATGTTGCAAAAGGAGTGTTTAAGCACTCTGACGATTGTGAAACTCGGCCTTTAGTCTCGTTTGACAATAATTTTCGTCCTTGCGTAAAACACTCCGATTTTGCAACTTGTATCACAAATAGCTATATTGTGATGTTAACAAATTTAGTACCTAAAAGTAATACAACAGGCTTCAATAACTTCAATTTATATCTTTAATTTCTTGATTCTAATAAAGTAGATTGGAAAACATAAATTTGACACTTTTTATGTTTTAGCTTTGCGCTAAACTAAACTTGCAGCCAGTGCAGTATGTCACCATGAAATCGATCATCATTCAGGTAAATATGAAGCAAGACTTCAAGTTCACTCGAATTTTGATGTCACCATTGCAAGAAATAGGTTGAAAAATCTAACGGCTTATTCTAATTGCAGGATCATTTAATATCACCAAAGAGACATAAAAAAATCAAACTGGATGGGAGTTCTGAAGAACATCATGTAGAAGATATCGTTGCACATTACATCAGTAACAGTGGCTGGTTGCCTGAAATGTAGTTAGTTTGGTTTCCTTGTGTATATTAATTATGTTAATTATTTTTGTATGTATTAATTATATTAATTAATTCATTAATCTTAGTTTGGGCCATAAGTATAGAGAATTCCACTTAAAATGTACCATTAATTATTATCGTGGAAAAAAATTATTTCAATTTACTTTTAATTTAATTCAGGGGTAAAGTGTTGTTGCAGGAACAGATTGTTGTATAAGCCTTTCAGAGCTACGATTTAACCCGTTCAGACCTGATTTTTTTCTGCAAAAAAAATTTTTCGGCACAGGCAAAAAGTATGAATTTTATCCCCTTTGGCAGGTATGAAAATGCCTCTTTATATGAACTGCTTTTTATCGGGGAAAAAGTAAATTAGCAGGGGAAAAAATGAGCACTTTAGGAGACGTTCACTAGGTTATGTCGATTAATTATTGAGATGACATTGCATTTCAGGTATTATAAGGTACTTGAAGAGCCGAAGTTGTCATATTGACAAACTAAATTAAATTCAAAATTAATAAAATGTCGAAGGAGGTAAATGTATTTCAAAAGAAAGATGAAATGAATAATAAAATGCTGTGAACAATAATCATTATTGAATGATGTTTATCCAAATTAACTGACAAAAAAATTGTGTTCATAGTTTTTCAGATTTTGAATTTTGAAATGAAATGACATATGTATCAACTATTCGACAAAACCTAAATTAGTTAGTAATTATTCTAGTAACAACTATCACCATAACTAACCTAGTCAATCTGATTGCCAATCGTTCCCCTAGAATTTTGACTTGGTGGAATTCACCTAAATAAAAAATAAGTCATAGGAACACAGCTGACAAAGTCACGTTTTAACTATCACAGACAAAATCAATTTGTTGTCTTTGTCCATCCGGTACAAACTTAATTATCCTACAAAAATGCTCTCTCTGCCTCACCCCTGATTTATTTTATTTTTTATTTTTTTAAAAAGAGGGAGCATCGGTCTTAACTGTGTAGGTAAGACATAGTCGCTCCACTCTGGTAAATTGGCTTTGAGCACGAACTTTATAGCCACACACACTTTAAATTATATTTGCCTTTTAAACGTTCGATCGCTTGTTTTACTTTTCACAAACATTCGAAAATGAATCTGAAAAGTAAAGCGAGTCGAGGTGAGTTTTGAACCCGCGATCTATGGCTTCATGGGCCAGCGGAGAACCACTTGGCCACGCAAGTCACTACCCCTGATTTATAATAAGAAATTTAAATAGTTTCCACCTTTGTGTAATGAAATACAACAACAACCTAACATGTAAACGAGTTTAAAAGTATCAAATTTGTAATGTACTACAATACTATATAGTTAGGTACAAGCCCATAGGCTTTTAAGGTTTGTCTTCAGTGGAATTCTCTCCATTAATATTTATATTATACAGTGTTGGCTGCATGTTGCTAGGTATGTAGAAATGCACAGATGATAAAAATTAAAAAAAAATATAGCTATATTTGGGCGTATGCGCATTGAAGCTTTCTATGTGCAAGAGAGCATAGAGAATCTGTACGTTGTCATACTGATACGGAAATTAACGAAGCGAAATTGACAGGTTAGACAATATTGTTTATCTATCGCCTTTGGCGTTCATATGTGTTATTATAATAGGTATCTTATTCATGTTCACTCAATAAAATCCTATACATATAGTATCATTCAGCCAAGACGGTATATATATTCATATATCAGGAATATTTGTACATTTAGAAAAGCATTTTTATATTTAGAAATAAATATTAATTCGATAGAAGCTGGGAAGTAGTCGAGATATTCAAATGATGGTATTGTAATTTTTCAAGACTAGATTATATTTAGTTTGCACAAGATGATTGTTATATTATAGTTTAGGACATTGCACAGCGAAGTGTAATTAATTGTTTCTATTAAATTGTATTGAAATTGTATTAAAGCAATATTGATTATTCTGTTTTTTTAGTCTTTGAAACTATCTTGAAAGCTATTGAGATCTACTGCCTCTATTGAGATCTTAAAAACTAGAAAATCTTATTTGACCATTGCTAGAAAAGGTATTGACTTTAGGTTAAAAATATAGCAATCTAGTGATTCTTGGCATGAAATGGATTACAAAAATGTTAATAAAAGTTATTTGACGTCGATATTAGCTTTAAAAATGGTATCAGAAATCTACCCGCTAGCTTAATGGTTCTTTATAATACTGACTGTCATCGGTCTTCTCGACTATGTGTCGCAATATGATCTTGCATACAGGGTGAGTCAATTTTTTGTAGCAGGACCTCACCAGTTTATAGAAGACCTGTTTTAAGGAATAAAAGTTCCCGTAAACATATGTTCGGAAAAGCTTTCAAAGAAAGATGCGTTGAAAAGATTAATTTTTTGTAGTTTTCTTTCACGGCACAACTTTGGCATTTCTCAATATTTTTATTTTACACGGAGAGGTTACCTACTTATTATAATTTAGAGTACACAAAACGAAGAAAAACACGGGGGAAAATTCATCAGTAGCGTAGATACAGGGTTTGTGACCCCTTTTTCGCTCAACAACTTCTACGCCCATGAGATGTTACTATCAGCGTTGGATAGTTGCTGTAGAATCATTAATTTTTTAAATTATTGTTTTATATCCAAAAATAAGAGTTTTAATATTGAAGAAATCAGCTTATTTTTGTGGTGTGATGAAACTTAGGTTCAATTTACTTACAAACTATGAGGAATTTCTAATATTCATAAGTAGGTATACCTTGTTGTAAACCTTGTTGTTGTATACCTTTTTTGTAAAAAAATCTCCAGGGAATCCAACACTGCTGATAAGTAAGATCTTGTAAATCCATGGGCGTAGAAGTTGTTTAGGGAAGAAGGGGTCATATATACCCTGTATCTATGCCACTGATGAATTTTTTCACCCGTGTTTTTTTTTGTTTAGAGTGCTCTAAATTATAATAAATAACTGTATTTTTTTCCAAGCTTTTCCGGGCGTATCTTTATGGGAACTTTTATTCCTTAAGACAGTTTTTCTATAAGTTCTGATACAAAACTGAGTCACCCTGTATAAAATCTTCCTTGTGAAATTTTGATCATCAGCAACGTCGATGAGTAGACATGGCCTCATTGTCACTTATCATGTAAAGTAGGAGCTCGATTATCCACATCATCGCGATTATCCGGAATCCGTTTTATCAGGAACAAAAGTGATTTTTAAAACCGCCGCTTTATCCGGAACGATCGTGGTCTATATCCGAAATTTAAAACAAAATTCAAGTCCTTTTCGTTATCCGAAATCGCGCCATCAAATACTCCGCAATACTTTTGAATAATAAAATATTTTCCACTGCCGGGGGGCTAGAATTTGCCCAATAAAAAATTGGTTTGTTTCCTGCCTGTTTCACTTCCAATAAGAAGAATTGTTTTATTTCAGCAGTAGCAATGGTCTTTCTTCTTTTATTATTTCAAATTAGATTGCTTGCATTATGTTAAAAAGGCATGAAACTTAGGTAGGTACCTAGCTACATTATCGTATAATTATATTTGTTAAAAACTCCGTATTATCCGAACTTTCACTTATCCGAAATATGTCCACATTACTTTGGATAATCGAGCTTCAACTGTATATCAAATTGAGCCAGAAACCAGTCTTGAGAAGTTGGTAAAGTTTTTAATTTTTTCCTAATTTCCCAAAGGTCAAGTGTGAACAGCTGACAGCAAAGCACCCAGAGATGTACTCATCTGTCAAGGTAACAATAATTAGTCAAATAATTTCCAAAAAGCAATGAATCCTTCGCTATGGCAGGAGAATGTGTGTATTAGACAGTTTTTTCAACAGCGCAAGACACCAGCCATTGTGGTCATGTGATTTTGAATCCGAATCTTCTAGTGAATGTACCTACAGGGTTTGAATTTTGAAATGGTGGATGAAATGTTGACATTGGTGAATACAGGAAACTGCAGTTTGTCTGTTTGACAGAGATCTGGGCATCTGAAGATTTTCTCAAGTCGGTTGATTTTGTGGGATTTTTGTTGTGTGCTTACGCCTGCAGAAATACCAGTAGGTGTGGGAGTGTGGCCACTGGCCATATGGTGCAGGTATGCTGAAGGTGTGAGAAGGCTAGATGTGAATAGATATTCTGTTGACGGTCATATAGAAATGTGTGTAATTGGAGTCCATAGGATATTTTACGATAATATTAATGCCCGTATTCACAAACGATAATTTCCTAAATAATTACGTAATTAATTAAATGAGTGAGATGGAGATATGCAGTTTTTTTGCAATAGAATGAGATGGGGATAATTGATTACGTAATTACTCAGGAAATTATCGTTTGTGAATACGGGCGTATGGATGCCCTAGATAATTTATTTAACCCTGAGCATAATTTAGTCATAATATGTGGGGATTTTAATTTTGATTCTTATGGCAGAGTATCCGGGTATTTCGAAGCATTGTGTTAATCTTTCCTTATGTAAGAGGATCTCTCCGGATGCTTTAAAGAGGAGAAAGGTAACCCCCGTGTTGAAGAAGTCTGACCCGATGAAAATAGAAAACTATCGTCCAATGAAAATGGAAAATATCGTCTGTGTTTTCAAGATAATAGAGTATTATTTCAGGGATAGACTAGAAAAGTTTATGGAGAGCCAAAATATTCTTTCTCCGAGCCAACATGATTTTAGGAGCCATAGGCTCTAGGCTCTTCATGGAAGGAGTCGGGTGAGTGTCCTGCTGGGATCTTTTGAAGGCCTTGGTGCAATAACAGTCCACGTGCGGTATACATAATTTTGCTTATTGTCACCAAAAATTCATGTTTCACAACTGAACTTGCAACACACTTGGTGCAATAATGGGCCACATCGACTAAAGTTTAATTTATAAGCATAATACATGAACGGTTTTTGCACCAATCGATACAGAATCACTTTTTTGACCAAAATCTGACGACAACTCGATTTTGCAAAATTTGGTCTTTGACCGGTTTTTGCACCAAACCCTTCTTTTGCGATCTCACTAAGGTATTTGATTTTCAAGTCACCCGCTATTGATTCAAAAAAAGTTCAAGATTCAAAGTTATCGAAGTATGGTGTGAATGGTTTACGCATTGGCTTGTCTTTTCTTAGTGGTAGCAGTTTGGACCAGTTTGTGTCCATTTGTGATTTGGGGGAAATTCAAGGAAGTAATTCAGACTTCGTTGACATTAATGTAGGAGTACCACAGGATTCCATTTTGGGCCCTGTGCTGTTTTTATTGTATATCAATTCTCTTGATCGCTTTTCCAGGGATGATGGTTTTATTGACCATGTATGCAGACAAGTGATCCTTTTGTCTCCTGGTCAATCAGGGAATTTGCAACGCCGGGAGCAAGAGTTATTACGGGATATGTGTGCTCCTGGTTTCGTCAAAAATGTTTCTACTTTAATGTGGACAAAGGTGCCTGTGTGAAATTTCTTGGCCTGCATATGGATGGTAATAAAGAACTTTTAAATCACTGCGACTGAGTGGCGATGTTGAGCTCGGTGTCGTACCAATTTCGTAGTATCCGCGCGTAGTGCTTCAACTGTGAGACAGCTTTTAATGCTTTATTATGCTCAGGTTAAATTGAATCACGTATTAGTTAAGGTATTTGTTTTTGGGAGTGGTCCACTTACTTCACAAAAGTTTTTATTGCACAGAAAAAAATCTTGAGGATTATGTGTGGTGTCAACAGAGGGCGGTCATGTAGATTATATTTAAATGACTTGAAAATATTGACTGTACCAACTTTGTTTGTGTTTCGAGTTGTGTTTTAGTTTTTACTAAATATGTCCCTTGTGGGAGATCTCTGGGTGAACACCAGACAAAATCACTTTTGCCGGAAATATGATTCAAGACTAAGATAGCTCAAATTATTTGATGATCCTAATTATTTGGTGTATTCAAAAGTGTACAATAATTTACCACAATATCTCAAAAAATATGAGAGTTTTGCAATATTCAGAAAGGGACTGAGGTGTTTTCTGAGTGATCTCTGCTTGAATAGTGTAGGTAGAAGAAATCTTGATCAGAGATTTTAGTTAAGACATAGGTTGTAATTTTGTGACCACTGTTCATATATAGATTTTATTTTTATAGCCTTTTTAGCACTCTATTGAGACGACTTGTATTACAAACCAGATGTTTGTCATAATGAAGGAAAATGAAGTTTAATCAATAATAATAATCATTTATTATTATTTGATGGTTAAGAATAAAACGCTTGTTTCATCTGGCTTGATTCTGATATTGTGACTTGAATTATTAAAGTCACAAAATTCCCCTTAAACTGAGTAGGTAGATTGAATTAAGTCTCATGGAAAAGTTTTGCTGGAATTCCTAGCTCAAGTTATTTTAAACAAACTATAAATAAATAATATATAAACAACAATAACTACAAAATTATTTATTTATTTATTTTAAGTAAAAAGCATATGATTTGTTATTAGACAGTGTAAGAGAAAGTGGGTCCAGCCCTATTTTCTGCTCGCAGGTTTGCCTTTCACGCCAGAGTTAGAAGGCTTAGCTTTATTGAAGGCATAATTGGCGCACTTGGGGATATGTCTTTCAGCAGCAGACTCATTAAAGCGACGTCCGCAGTGTGGACATTGCACGTAATCAGGGTTAGTTGAGGGAACTGGAGGTGGCAGATCTGATAACTTGCCGCCTTTCGCCAGATGAGCTTGCATCTGTTTAGCCGCTCTGATTGATGCCACGAACTCTTCATGAGCGCGTCTCCAGTCTTTTTTCGGAGCACCTTTTGTTGATGATGCCTGCAAAACAAAATTTTACATGAATAATCATTAGGAAAAGCATATTGAGTTATATACAGGTGTCTGCTTAAGGCTGGCCACCGGCTATATCTCGGAAACTATGGGCCTAGAACCTCAAAATAAAAAATTTCCAGACAAAGTGATCACGAGAAATTCAATGAAAATATTTTCTTTCTGAAGTGATGTCACTATAAAATGCATTGAATTTGTAAGGTAGGACCTACATATTTGAAAAAAAAATTGGATTTTTATTTTTCTGCATTATCATTACCCTTTTCAAAATCAAAAGTAGCTACTTAATTTTAGTAGCTACTTACATTTTAGTCGTTGCCCAAAGTTATTCTAATAACATTTTATTCCAACGATAAGCCTGAGATGTTGTTTGCACAAAACTGACTTTTCATGTTGAATTGCATATTAACCGCACGTTTACAAGTTTCCATGCACCCTGTATAGAAATTGTATAATAATTGTACTAATGACATTAAACTGTATTAGAAATGAACTGAAATCCGAATTGATTCTAGGCTGTTTCAGCGTGATCCATGGAGATTTGCTCCGAACGTTTCATCTACAACTACGGTAGACATCATCAGCGGTTACGTGTGCGCAAGCGATTCTTGATTCTTCCATTCTTCATGTTGCACAACACGAGGAAGCATCGCTTGCGCACACGGAACCGTTGATGATGTCTACCGCAGTTGTAGACGACACGTTCGGAGCAAATCTCCATGCACCACGCTGAAATCAATTAGGATTTCAGTTGAAGTCAACTGTGAAAGCTTACACACATGTGTTAGGTAGTTTATGTTTGGTATTTTATGTTGCGACTAGGTCAGTACTTACCTTCGTACTTGGGGGCTTGGGGCCCTTCCCTTTGACATAGGGTTCTAATTCGGTGCCCTGCACTCGATGGCGTGTGGCGTCATAGGCCTTTCGCCTTTTTTTGCCCGCCTTGGCGCAAATGGACTCGTGGACACCTATCCGGTCCGAGGCGAAACGTCGGCCACAATATTTGCATTCATCTAGATCATCTCGTACAACAGGGCCTTTTGCTGACTGCTTGGTTGATGGTCTACCTGCCGAGGGACTGCTCTTTGTGGAGGGCGTTGATTTTGGAACAGACTAAAATGAAAAACACAGTCGCTTGATTATAATATTTATGCAATAATAAAAAAATGTATACGTGGGTTTTCTTTAGATATTGTATAGTCAAGGAGTTACATAAAAATATCGGGTGATCCACAAAATTTTTCATCAACTAGTGCCTTGGAAAAAATGAAGCATAGTCAGACATCAAGTCAGATAAAATGCAAACTATTGGTAGGTGTGCTCAGACATGACTGCAATAGCTATCTCTCTCTTCCAAGGCACTAGTTGATGAAAAATTTTGTGGATCACACGATAGTAAAAAAATTGGTCTGAGAAATGAAGAGGAAGAAATAAAGAAATACAGCTGAGAAATCAATTTTTTAATACAGAGAATTTTGAAAAATTTATTTTCTTACATGCAGTGTTTCTCTTTTGCTTTCGTTTTTTGTCAATAAAAATTGTGTTTCCCTATTTAACAAAAAATATTTTCCCATTTATCAAAAGTCAGTGTGATTTTTCAATTCAAATTCCCCCTTTGTCAAATAAGTAGATTCCTTTATACCAAATAATGCTTTAACAATGTTTATAATACTGTCAGCACGTAAATAGGAAAAGCAATTGATATAAAGCGAAACCTATTTGACATAAAAGGAAATTGGTTGGTGTTGGTAAGATTAATGACTTGTGACTTGAAAAATAAGAAAATCATCTTAAATACTAAAAAAGCTATTGGCAAAAGAGGAATACCAAGAAAAAAATACTGCAAAATGGAGAGAGGTATTTATAATTTTTATATGACTCTTTGATGACCTCTCAACATCGTACTTATCCGCGAGTTTATCCGCGACTTACGAGACATCTTGTAGGTACATAATATTGATCACGTCGAACTTTTAGAGTTGCCAAGAAGCAGAGATGCAAGTCTGAAATTAATCGCTAACGTTCTGGAGATACATAAAATGTGTCCCAGATTCGCGTCTCTATACAGGGATCTCGGCTCCTATTACACTTACAGCAAAGGTTAAATGGGAAAAGTTTTAGGGGAAACTTTGTGCATTCGATAACCGATTTCAGATTTACGATCGGTCAATTGGTTTTGGAAATATCGGCCAAAAATCGAAAAAGGCGGATTTTGGTTTTCGCCAGTAAGTCCGAAACGGTTCATTTGACAGCTGTCAAAATGTGACATTATCCAGACACTTTTTTAAGACGCATAAGATAGCGTGTATGACAGATCTCGATCGTCTTTTGTTATTCCGCAACCTGCCTCAACTTTTCGTTTTTCTTATGACCGCCATGTTGAATTTTTCCCTTTTTGAACACAATTTATTTTTCTGATTACTACACTACGAGTTATAATTTTTTTAAAATCCAATATGGCGTCCATAAGAAGAAAAGATAAGAACTAACGATTTTCCGCCATCTTAAAATGCTAGAGACTCGAAAATTGTTTTTGTATTCTCTGTTGAAACGTGTCCTAACAATTAAGATGGCGAAAACTCGATAGCTATTTTTTATTCTTATGGACGCCATATTGGATTAAAAAAAATATTATAAAACTCGTAGTGTTATACATCTTAGTAATCAGAAAAATAAATTGCGTCCAAAAAAGGAAAAATCCAACATGGCGGTCATAATAAGATAAACGAACCCAAACAGCACAAAGTAGTCCTATGGACGTCCAATGGACATCCCTCTATGTACCAACGGACGTCCATAGGACGTCCGTTTTTGTCCTATGGACGTCCATGGGACGTCCACTCAGTGTCCATTTGTCACAACTTTGGACATCCGCAGGATGTCCGTTACCGGACGTCCATAGGATGTCCGTTATCGGACGTCCATAGGATGTCCGTTATCGGACGTCCATAGGATGTCCGTTATCGGACGTCCATATGGAGTCCGTTATCGGATGTGCACAAAGCATTTTCTTTGCTGATAAATATCTTAGTGAGGAACAAAAGATAGAAAATACTGGATAAGTCTTGAAATTTAGAGTTTTGAAAAATACAATAAATGTAGTGATAGGTATAGGGTATATACGGTAATTTTCTGTTTTGAAAACAACGTTGATAAGGGCTAAAGATACAGGAAAACGACTAGGTACTTACCTACTTACGTGTTTCTATCATTAAGTTTTATCTGTAATTTTCATTGAAAAGTTGTTAATTATATTAGTTTATGATAATATTGATAAACTTAATGAAAATATTCGTTTTTGGATTTTTCACAAACTCTAAAAATTAAAGATTCACCGAATTTCTTTCTTTTGTTCACTGTATAATGCAGATGTCTTCATCTTCACCTTCACGCTAGCAGTCTTGAGTTTGATGGGAATGGCGGAAGTCTTTCCTTGGGACGAATTTGTATAATGTAGGAATGTGGATTGTATGATAGTGGAAGAATGGAAATGGAAGATGGGGTGGTTATCGCGTGCGTGCGCACTTGTGCTGCTATTCTCTTCCTGTCTGCGACAGCACGTCATGCGCAATAGTCAAAAATAACTCGATGGACGTTCAATGGACGTACTTTTGTGGACGTACATAGGAAGTCCGTGCGGAGAAGTCCGTAGGACGTCCATTTATTGTCCATGGACCAATGGACGTATAATGGATACTCAACGGACGTCCATAGGACACTCGGTGCTATCTGGGAAAGTTGAGGCGGGTTGCGGAATAACAAAAGACGATTGACACCTGTCATACACGCTATCTTATTCGTCTTAAAAAAGTGTCCGGATAATGTCACATTTTGACAGCTGTCAAATTAACCGTTCCGGACTTACTTTCAAAAAACAAAATCCGCCATTTTCGGTTTTTGACCGATATTTCCAAAACCAATTAACCGATCGTAAATCTGAAACCGGTTATGGAATGCACAAAGTTTCCCCTAAAACTTTCCCCATTTAACCTTTGCTGTAAGTGTAATAGGAGCTGAGATCCCTGTATAGAGACGCGAATCTGGGACACATTGTAGACGCTGCCAGGAGCCAGGACACAATATGCCAGAGCTTGGTAAAACTAGGGAACTAAAAGATATTATCCAGGTGTCATTCCAGGATTCGCAGGGTCATGTAGTTAGTCTGTCTTGAGAGTGAGATTTTCATAAGGATGGACTGTTTCTTCGGCTTCTCAGGTTATAGGTATGCTGTGGTATAGAGTCACTCTGGCAATATAAAGTTATAATTGCACGGATTCTGCTATACGGGGTAGTAAAATTCACATAGTTGCATACCTTTTAGTTGGTATTTTTGCTGGAGAGTAAGAAATGCTTTATAGTTGCTTGTTTGTAATTTTTCGCCATTAAGTCACAACAAAAATTAAACTTTGCCGCGACGGCCGGAGCCGCTTAGGTTTGCGCACACTAGATCGCGATCGCTACCGTGGCCGCACCCGCGGCCGCTCCGGTTTAATGACCGCTTAGCACTTTGTGTTTTTTTTTTTAAATCCAATATCGCGTCCATAAGAAAAAATATAAATATCGATTTTCCGCCATCTAAACGTGCTAGATAAATTTTGGAAATTATTTTTGGATTCCTTTTTGAAAAGTGTCCTAATATAATGTTTCGGTTAAAAACGGCTATCTTGATTCGTCATTAAAAAAAAAATAAAAACAAAAATTGTAAATTTCGTATTTTTTACAATATTATGACAACTAATAATAATAGCTGAGATTTTTTTAAATTATGATAATCAGCACGAAATTACGGGAGTATAGCTTCTCTAAAAACGGGCAGCCTGTATAAAGAAGTGGTCTCACATCGGCTATAAAGCAGCCTCAGTAAAGTTCGGAATATAATTTCAATATACCATATTATATGGCATCCCTGGGGTTAACATTTTTTGAAAACTGATTCGTAAAACATGGCAAAACATTTGAATTCTTAATTTATTTTGCAGAAAGAGTTTATGAGAAATTTGATAACTTGATAGGTAAGTGATAATAAAAATATACTAAAAGATTGTTCCCCCATTAAAACCTCATTAAGCAATTTAATTGATTCCAGGTAAATTATGATTATAGGTACCACATAGACATTGGGAATGAAATTAATAAGATCAGGGGGAGTTATGACCTTCACCTCTGCAAGTTCACTAACATTTGCGTTGAGTCAAGAAACTCCTTAATAGTTTTCGGGATACTATCACAAAACCCAACCATGTATATCGATGTTTCCAATCGTATAATCGCTTACTTAAGGGTGTAGGAGTAGGTGCATTTTATAAGCTATCAGGGAGTTGCTGTAGTAGTATTGGTTATTTTTCGAGTTAATTATGTAGATACCTATACCGTCTATAAGCAGCCATCTATTGAAATCATATAATAAATTGTTTGCCGATTGCATGTTGATGATCTAATTGATCACGAAACTAGAAAACGTTACGCAAAATATTTACTATAAACTATAACACAAGGCGCAAATGAATTGCGGAAATAATAGAGGAATACTAGTTAGCTCAAAGTTTTACCTTTTAAGTTTAGTAGGTATGCACCTTAATTTTATCTGTTTGAAATGTTATGTAGCCAGAACGATGGATGGTGGATGTAAAAACGGATAATGAAGGGACAGTAATGAAGTGGAAATGACAATAAAATAAGATCTAACAATTGGATGCAAGATGTAAAAAATCGACAGCTATATATGGAGCAAATGGGGGAAGATTCTCTTCAACAGTGGAACCAAGAGGCTGGATAGAGATGAAGTTTCAAGTTTATCGTGACGTAGCAAATGTTTACAAACATATTGATATTTTTGCAGATTCGACCCCGTAACTTTGATATTGCTTGTTTAAAATGCGAAGAACTGGAACTCAGCCGGTGGTGAAATCAGAATGATTGATTTGCATTGTACCGGGTGGGCATTTAAGAATGGACAGCGGCCATATCTTGGGAAATATTGATCCTACAGTTTCAAAATGAAAATTTTCCAAACATAAGTAACTATGCGAAATGCAATGCGAAATAAATTTTTATACCCGGTACAAATACATGTAAAAAATTGAGTGGCACTGAAGGTAGGCAGATAATTAAGATTAATTAGCCATTAAGATAACTCTGACAATAGGATTCAGGATGAACGAATACGGCAGCGCTGAAGCAAATCGGAGAGGCATACGTTCAACATTAACTGAACTGTTGACGGAGATGCTGGAGAACAGTGGTGAATTTTCACACTGTAGTAGTAGGCAGGTTTTCATTTTCAAACATAGTAGGCAGGTATAGGTATACCAACAAAAATGCGAATATACGCCAGGGTCCTTCATTAAAGTAGGCAAGCGGTCATTTGAGCATTGACTGATGGTTTCAAAATGACCGCCATTTGAATTTTCGTAAAATTTGTGAATTTCCCTGCAGTTTTCGAGAAAATCTCGAAAAAGTTTTTAAGTTTGTGACGTCATTTTTATTGTTTTTATGTCGTTGTGACGTCATTTTGGTCATTTAACAATAATTTTTAATTGTTATAAAGTCAAGTCAATAATGAAAATTTCGTCACAAATTGGAACCTTTTTCACGATTTTCTCGAAAACGGCTGAACCAAAACTGTAAACGCAGTTGATGCATCAGAAAATTTTTTGTTTTTTAACTAAAAGTTTTTCTGTGTGTTAATTTAACATTTTACTGTAAAATAATAATTAGGTGGTCAATATGTTCGGAACATAAAAGGACATAGTGTATGCGAGATGGAAAAAACATAAAAAGTTAAATTAACAGGATGGGAAGAATGTTTTCCGAACTTTACGCTACAGTCTATCTCTATAGCATAAAAAAAATTAAATTTTTCTATTAACGACATCATAAAAAGGCAAAAATTGTCTAGATTTCCAGTAGGTACCTACCTAATGTACTTTGTAGAGTTCTTATAGACAGCTGTACTAAAAACATTTATCCATAAAAAATAGGAAGTAAATAATTAAAATGGCGGATGTATTAAAATTTTTTATATCACGGTCATTTCCCCACAATTTTAAATTTTTGATTTTATAAACGACCTTCGACCTTGAGCTTTACTTTTTAAACTTTAGGCACAAAAATTTAAACCCTTTCATGTAAAAACTTAATTAGTGGGATAGATCGCTAGCATGAAAAATTTCCAAAAAACGACACTGTTTTTTTTTTCAGTCAACTTATATGTGACCACTCTTGTTATGTGGTAATTGGGCGCAAGTCTAGGAGATGAGGAAAGAGGAGAAAATCAGGTATAAAACCGAGAGGAAAATTTTTTTGCCCTTTGGTTAGCTGTGAGCCGTCGTCCAAAAAAAATTTTTAGGTAAAAAACCGAGAGCGCGCACAACCTGGTGTGGTGTGGCGCAATCGCGAATTCGTATCCAGTACTAAATCGAGATATCGCCGTTTTGGCTCTTAATTTTTTTTTGTCAACACGGAGGTCACTGAGAGTAACGGACGGAGTTGGAGGCATAATTCAGGGGGAGGCAATGAGTTTACAGGGGCGAGAAAATTCACTCCTGTAATATCATGTTTTCCAAAGGTTTCGGTCAATTTTTGTGCGGGTCGGTGTATTAGGGGCAAAGGGGGGGGGGGAGGAAACTTATAACACACGGAATCGGACCTAGCTCCCACAGTTTTGCCCCATATCGCGGAATAAAAATTAATTTTCTTGAATTCATATCGGTAGATTCAATTTTTTTTTTCAAAAATTAACAAATAGCAGCCAAAACAAAAAACGAAAAAAAATTGTTAGTTTTATTATCATGAACAGAGGGGGTGGGGAGAATTTATTTAACCAACGGAAAGGTTATCACAATCCCTTGAAAATGAGCCTAGCTCGGGGTCTGCCCACGTTGATTGAGAGGGGCGGGAGAGCGTTTTAAAGAACCGAATTTCTTTTATCGATAACACGGGAAGGAAGAGGCTTAGGGGCTTCTAACCTGGCTCATTTTCAAGGGAATTGAACTTTCAGTTATTTTGGTCCGAGAATGTGTCGAACGTATCGGGGCTTGACGCGCGCGAGATACGGCAGACCTACTTGGGAAACATGAATTTACAGGGGTGAATTTTTTCGCCACTAAACTCATTGCCTTCTCCTGAATAATTATGTACCGAACTCCTTGCGTTACTCCCGGTGACTTCCGTTTTATCACAAAAAAGAACTAATAATTAAAACGGTGATATCTAGATGAGTAGGTACTGGCGACGAATTCGCTATTGCGCCACACCATTTGTGCGCTCGGTCGCGAGATCTCGGTTTTAACCCGAATTTTTTTTGTCCGACGACTTACAGCTAACCTAGGCGCAAAAAACTCTTTTGCCCCGTTTTTATATCTGGTTTTCTTCCCCCTCCTCACCTCCGAGACTTGCGCCAAATCGGCTACACCAAGAGTAGTCCACTTAGTTGAAATTATTGTAATTGATTACGGGCTGTGTGCCGTTGTCTTTGGAGATTTGCTCCGAACGTTTCATCTACAGCTGCGGTAGACATCATCAGCGGTTACGTGTGCGCAAGCGCAAGCACTGATTAACTGATTGCCCGGGCGGAAGAGCGCTCCTCTTTATATGGTTGTTATCTGTTTAAGTCATAACCGCTCCACTGGCTATCTCTACCATAGCAACGGCCGATATCTCCGATGATATAATGAATTCCTGAGTGAGACTATGACTCATTTGGGTCTGGCGTAATTCCGGATACCAAATCCTCCGCAATTTTATTCCTTTCTCCTGCCTATTGAAATAATGTGAAATCGGGTGCAATAGTGTGAAGTAGTGGACAGGACTTTCGTCTTTTCAAAGCATATGGCGTGATCGTCCTGAAGCACGGTGTGCTCCACGACAGCTGACTTGTCTGCTGTCTCAGGCGGCAGTTTATCTTGTGTTCGGTCACGCGGATATGTTGACGCTGCATTTAATGGTTCCAATGTATACAGCACGACAGGAGCAAGATATTCCATAAACTCCAGCGGAAGAAAGCGGATCGATGGATGGTGTTTAGCTTAACGGAGAATATTGCGAACTTGTTGTGTAGGTTTGAAGATGGTTTTAACGGCGTGGCGCTGCAGGAATTTACCGCTCCGATCGGTGACGTTCTTGATGTAAGGTAGAAATGCAGCTCCAAAAACTCTTGGTGGTTGTTCGCTGGGTGTCGTGGGATGTTTGGCTCTGGGTTGTAAGGCTCTCCTGATTTATTGAGCGGTGTATAGCCATTCTCCTACAGCGCATTATCTAAGTGGGAGGAATAATTCACTTCTTGGAGGTGTGGTGTCTGGCAAATTCTGGATGCACGATTCACCAGATTTTATTACTGCTCGTTTTTGGTCTGAATGATGGTTGGAGTTTTTGTGTATATTCCGGTCTGTGTGTGTTGGTTTTCGGTAGGCCCTGTGCCCCGAGGTGCCTTTTTCATTTCTGTTAACGAGGACATCAATAAGAAACGGTAGTTTTCCATCCTGTTCTATTTCCATCGTGAACTGAATGCGGGGATGAATATTGTTGATGTGGTGAAGGAATTCCTCCAGGGCCTCTTTCTCATGCTGCCAAATGACGAAGGTGTCATCTACGTAGCGGTAACAAAAATATGGTTTGTTGGTGGCGTAGTTTAAGGCCGTGGGCTTCAAAGAATTATATGTAGAAGTTGACAACAACAGGACTCAGGGGACTGCTCTTACCAACTCCATCTTTTTGTTTATAGAAGTCAACATTCCACTGAAAATAGGTTGTGATAAGTACATGGTGGAAGAGAGAGGTGATATCCTTAGCGAAGATGCGTTGAATGTGTTGAAGGTTCTCGTCGATGGGTACCATAGTGAAGAGGGAAATGACATCAAAACTGACCAGAATATCACTGGAATGAAGAGTTAAAGATTCAAGTTTTTGTATGAAGTGACCCAAGTTTCTAATATGGGATTCTGTAGATCCGACATGTGGCTGCAGCAGTTTGGTTAGATTTTTGGCCAGAGAATATTTCGGGGAACCCATGGCACTGACAATTGGACGAAGCGGCACGTAAGGTTTGTGTATCTTTAGCAGTCCATAAAGTCTGGGTGTCCTGGCTACGGTGTTCATAATCTGCCGTTTGTCTTGATCGGGAATTTTTCATTTTTTATTCTTCCTCGATCCCTAATCTCCAGGAGGGAAAAAATGCTAAAGGATGCAAGATAAGATAACTATGAGAAGCAGCATACATGTTAGTTTTAAAGTACGAACACACTTTCTAAATGAAAAATGCTTATCTTAAAGCTTAAGGTTCAACATGCAGTCATATTACATTGATAGTTATCCAAAAAGAGATAATCAGCGTCGGTGTAATGAAATCGTGAGGAAATTTTCCCGAACAATAATAACTGAATTTCAGTGGTTGAAACAAAAATAGTTTATCCTTTATTGTAATAGCTATTATAGTAGGTACCTACTAGACGTATACTAACTGCCGTTATAATTTCAAATGATTCCAAAAATATACATAATAACAGAATCAATATAATAATTATTAATTTACCTACCTTAGTATTAGCTATCATATCCGAAGCGGATTTGAAGGTCGCTGGTGGAGAATTATAACTCTGGCTTTTCTCTCGAGCTTTTCCTGGTGTATTGGATGTTGTTATAACTGATCTACGCACTAATGGCTGGAAAAATAATAAAAATAGTATATTAAAATACAATGATATACACACATAGACATGACTTGGTAAGTGAGAATTTTCTATTAGCAACGTACAAAATTCGATGACTTTTTTCCCGTAAATACATCAAAAATTTCTTTATCGTTTAGGCACCTTAAAACTTCTTCGAAATGATCATGCAACATACTTCGTTGCATGAAAACTGAACAATTTAATCCCGACGAATTTTTTTATAAACGAATGACATCCTTACCACGCGGATTTGACATGCCAGTGAATACTTCAATATAATAATTAGCGTAATTCTGTTCATTTTTTTTTCAACAATTAATTGACTTGAGATTATTTTAAATGGTTCCTAATGATATAAAAAATAAGATAATAAGAACATATTATTGCGCTCCCACAAACCACAAACATTTTCAATTTAATAAAGCAAACCTGATGGCGAAAAATGGTCTTCAAGAGAGAAATTCTACTCCCCAGAACCAATACAGAAAGATACGACTTAGTCGTACTTTAGAGAGTAGTCCGACTTAGCAGGGACCAATCGATCAGGAATAGATTGACCCTGAAGTGCAAGGTCAGGTCAGGTATAAAAAGTAGCGGAGCCATAAGATACATGGGCATAATGTGTATCGACAAAGACGTGAGGATGATGACACACGTAAAAAAACTTGCAAAAAGGCCCACGGCATCATTGGCAAACTCTCACGCGTAATGCCAAGGACTGGTGTGCTCGGGGCGAGCAGGTGGAGGTGATGAAAATACAAATACTATCAGGATATGCTGGAAAGCACGAACAGAAGTATGGCGCTAAGGATAATCGGGGCTTATAGAGCCACGCCCACTGCCGCGTTGCTTGTGATAGCCAAAACACCCCCTATAAAGCGGAAGGTTGCAGAAAGATTGAAGGTAGCGGACAAATCCGCAACCAGACGAGAAGCAGCCGAGCAACTTCTATAAAGGAATGGCAGCACATCTGGGAAGAATATGATGGCTGGACCAAGAATTTCACACAGGATGCCAAAGGGTCGTACGTTAACAAATAAGCAGACTCAGACTACTATGTGACCCAAGCCCTCACGGGACACGGCATATTCGGGAGTTACCTACAGAGGATTGGAAAACAAAGCAACGCCCTCTGCTGGTTCTGCGAACATGAGAACACCCCAGAACATACTGTTTTCCACTGTAAACAGTGGATAGGACAAAGAAGCGAAGCACGGGAGATATGTGGAACATAGATCGACAAGAACAACATTCCCGAAATTATAGGAACAGAGAAGAGATGAAAAGCTGCCGTCAAAATGATGCGCGATATAATGAAAGAAAAGGAAAAGGAAGAGAACAGAAGAACAGCTTTGGAATAGACATCTTCGCAGAACTCCGACGGAATGCCCTAAGGTGACACCGGGTTCTGCTGGAAGAAGCTATTAGGGTAGACCTACGTCTACCATGCCCAGGTTGTCCATGAGGATTTCCCCTCCACAAAAAAAATAAAAGGTCAGGTCAGGTAGCTATCTCGTTTATTGTCTACTTTAGGAATTAGTGAATAGCTTACAGGCAGTCGACAATTTTGGTCTTTACTTTTTTCCCTAAAGTCAATATTTAAGGTCGTACCCATGGCAAATGGAAAGAGAAACCACATTATCCAAGTCGTCTTTTTTGTGTAGAGGCAAAATTTTCCCAAACTTGAAGACATCCGGAAAAATTTCCTGAGTAAAACAATTATTAAATAAATATGCAAGTGGCTCAGCCAACACATCGACCGACAACTTCTCTTCAATCTAGTTATTACGTCATGTACCTACTTCCCCAGTGGTCACTCCCTGCAGAAGAAAGTTAAAATTCACCGGACGTAGATACTTCAAAAAGTCACAACTCTGAGCAGAGGTAGTAGAAATATTCTTTATTAGATTGGCAGCCTCAGAAGCAAAGAAGTCATTAAAATCATCCGCTGTAAGGGACTTACTAACTTTAGGAATGGGTTTTGTATTGCATTCAAAATGTACCAGCCTCAAGCCTTCTTTTTAGACTTCTTTCTTAGACTTCTCTCTTTGCAGACGCAACTGATTTTCGATAGTCCCTTCTCAATTCCCGGTAAAGAGACCACCCATGAGGATCCCCTCCAACATCACATATGACCTTCAACAATGATAACAACTGTCGCTTTCTTGTCAGTTTTTCACAAACTCACAAACTGTCAAAGTCACATTTTTTCAAAGGAAAACAATCCTCCACCATGAATTTGTACGTATTGACTAACCGAGCTGCCATGGCGTCTACGTCATCACCTAAATTAAAAATTTTTCACCAGTCAGCACCACAGACAGATAACCTAAGCTTACTCAGCCCACTGTCTGAGATGTGTCTCCTTTCCATGACTGCCAGGCACCGAACCCTCAACCCGATGACTCAAAACTATGTATTGTCCTCTATTCTCAGAAACACCCATCCGTCTGTCCCTCTCCTCAATATTGGTAATCGCAAATAGTCGAATGCAATCCGAAGGAATCTCATAGATTCAAAAACTGGGTAAGATCTTCAGATATAATTAGCAAATTGTTGTAGAAAATTCAATTTCTTACAAGTTAAGACCTCTTGAATAAAACGATGACGTAGAATTTTTCTTTTTAACTGAAGATGAGTGGTATTTTCTATCATAGTCCCCAATCCCAACACGCATTTATATACCTAATCAAATCGCTTCTAAGAATCCTCTCGATTTTAACGATTTTTTCTACTGGAAAAAGTAGCGTGTTTATAGGCGAATGTGACAGTGAAGGAGACTGAAGAAACAAAGTATGTTCTTAAAGATAATTCACCGAAGAATCTATAACAAGTGCTAAGAGGATCTCATTGATGATCAATTCGTTCTGTAGTGATTTTGAGAAACGAGAGGAACTGATTAGTCCAGCCGTACTTCTACAAAAATGCAGGGAACAGATTAAATACCTTTATATGTTTTAAGTTCAGATAAAGGTCTCTGACAAAAAAATTCCCGGAAAATTGGCGAACCATCTGAACAGACGAATTTTAGACGGCAATAAATTTAAAATTATTCAGATCGCTGTATTTAAAATATTAAAATTTTATAGAATGTATATCCTATTATAATAGTATAGGTTTGAAACAATTCAGGTCAATATGCCATGTTTTTGAACGTTATCAGGTACTTAGAGATTTCTTGGGATATCATGTTGGATAGGATAAGGATTGTATAGAATTTTCAAAAAAAAAAAACTTTAGACTTTCTTTTGGCACACAAGTCTCGGAAGGGAAACCGTACCGAAGTTATGAATTATTGAAAGTCTCAAATTCTTAACGTTTTCCTCAATTATTTAAATACCACAACCTATTTAAAAGTTTATGTAACAATGATGCAAGGTAAGCATTTACTCACCTTATCACTATTTCCATTTGTGATTGTTCCATTCATATGGCTTTCAACAGCTTTGCTCCTTACTTTCTCCCCTTTTGCAGTTTCACCTTCATTCACAGAAACAACATCACTGTATGCTAACGAAGGTATTTCTTCATCGTCCAAATCATTCACATTGTGATTATTCATCATTTCAATCAACTCGTGTGAGCTGCTTCTGTCGATCTCATCGTACAATTTCCCAGGAATTATAGATTGCATTTTCATGTCTTTCTTCATCGTAGTATCGACTTTATTTCTAACAGAACCGATACTGTTCCTTGGTTGTTGAACGTTTTTCACACTCCTAGTGTTTATTATTTTCGTATTAGTACTACTACTGACGTTATTTTTCTCGTAGCTATTCGATGTAGTTGAGTAAGAGATTAGTTGTTTGTTATTGCTGTTCTTGTCATAAACGTTAGTGTTGTTGTTGATCTTGCTAGATTTTAGAGGTTGTAAGGGGTAGCTACGATCAATCCCTGCTTTCTGGCGTCTTTCATCGAACATTTGGCGAACTTTTCCTCCACCTGTAGAACCGATGCTTGTATTACTACCAGCGCTACCTCTGCCAACACGCTCGATAGCTCGTTGCTGCTGACTTTCGTACAGGCGGAGTAGTTTCTCTTCTTTCTCTTCCATCTGTTTCTGCTGGAATTTGGCCTGAAAAAATTTTCTATTTTAGTTAAATTTTAATAAAACAGCCGTAAAGTTTCATATTTTTGAAGATATGTACCTAAAGGCTTCATTCGCGCATGAGATTTATTGTTTTCTTGAACAGGAGAGCATACCGCCCATGTGCTCTTTACAACTCTATCAAGTATACTTACTTTCTTTTTAATAAGAATAAATGAATAACATAAATTAACATTAAAATTCGATTTGGTTATAAAAAATGTTTACTTATAATTTAAATGCCCTTATAATAGATACGCAATTAATAATACTCCACATCTTTATTTGATAAAACTCTATTTCAGAAATAAAAAATCAATATACGCTACGACATTATACGACAACCGGAGAACATGCTCATGGCAATTCAGAAAAAGACATTTTTTTATCTCAATTGAATTAAAAATTGAGTTTATGTTCCTTTGCACCAAAAACGGTGCATTTCCGGACACACATTAATGGGAATTTTTTTGTTTATTTTAGTCTGAAGAATCAGCCTGTGAAGTTTGGCCAACCTTACAGTAAACACCCTGTATAAGTTCATTATTTCGACATTAACGCCCGAATTCACAAACGAATTTTTTCAAAATAATTACGTAGGCAGTCAATTAATTATATCTATAAAAAATTATTTCACACCTTGTATCTTTTTTCTATATCTACATGATGCCCAAAAGGCGCGGAAAAATTCTACCACAGATTCCTGAGGCTTAAATGTGACGATTCGATCGAAATTATTAACATCCAAAATTACCTTTTCAAGATATACCAATATTTTTTCCAGTCTGGCTTAATGTAACAATCAAGGCAGACATTTGTGAGTCACAAAAATACTTCCTGTTGTAGATAATAAAAAAATTCAAAATCAGAAATGCGCCAAAAATAAGCACACTTCCTTGCCTATGATGGCATCATATAGGTAGGTATGTATACCTATACAGTGTGTGTCACAGGCATGGTACACCCTCTTTTTTTTCTTTATTTTTGGAGATAATTTTTTGAAATTTGGTACGTCGCATATTCTCGATAGAGCGCACTTTTTAGCAGAAAATTGAATTTTTTCCCACATCCGGTTTTTCCGGAAATGTTACCAACTTTTTATTTTTAAATAGGACACCCTATAAATTATTATATTTTTGGATTCTATACATTTGTACGAATCTAACAATACCACATAAGTACCATTTTGAATGTCAAATTTGTTTTTATTTAATTTTTTATTTCTCAATTATAGTGTGCCATGACTTCAGTTGTGTTCGTCACAGATGTCAAATGGGTACACCAAAATGTCCCTCATTAAGAGTACTAGTAGATGGTACCTCGGTACCAATATGGTACCATTTGAAAAAAATGAATTCAGCTCAAAAAATCATTCCGGTGCGCATTATTTATCCATAAATCACTTAATTTAGTACTTTGAACAAAAATTCCATTTTTCTAGCATTAGATGATCCAATTGGAGTAAAACGAAATAGTCATGGCACACTATAATTGAGAAATAAAAAATTAAATAAAAACAAATTTGACATTTAAAATGGTACTTATGTGGTATTGTTGGATTCGTACAAATGTATAGAAACCAAAAATATAATAATATGGTAACATTTCCGGAAAAACCGGATGTGGGAAAAAATTCAATTTTCTGCAAAAAAGTGCGCTCTATCGAGGATATGCGACGTATCAAATTTCAAAAAATTATCTTCAAAAATAAAGAAAAAAAAGGGGGTGTACCATGCCTGTGACGTTAAATTGGTGTTTTATTCAAAGAGAACAATAATAAAATCAAAATAAACAAATATTCAACGTCAAAAATTGAACTAAACATCTAGATATAAACAGTACCTCTCAAAAATAACAATCATTCCTGTATATTGTTTAACACCGATAAAATATAAAAATCTAAGAAATTCTGCAGTTTAAACTAAAAAAAAATGACTTACAGTAGGTAAATTTCAACTTATTAAAACAGAACAATAATTCTTGTACCTAAAAGGGGCACGTGAAATTATGAACACAAACCGCAGATAAACATCTTACCATTTCTCGCGAAACCCGCGCATTCGACGTGGCACCGAGATTGACAGACTTGACATCGTATCCAGAATTCTTTCGACTTCGAGAGAGAATAGAGGTCGTTACAGTATAAACAAGAAACATCGGAATCATGGACTTCGAAGTTCTCTAAATTTTCGTTTTCACTCGCTGATTCCTGCTCATTTTCATTTGTTTTCCTGATTGTTTCTTTCACCTTTCTGTTCGGTTTAGTCTCTCTTGAACAATGTTTTCGACGGCCTTTTTTCTGAACATTTTTGAGCTTTTTTGCTTTTGTGTATTTTCTCCTGGCGCATGACTTTTATTTCGTTAATTTGTCGCTTTGCTTTGTGCCAATTTTCTTCGTTCGCATTATGTTTTTCAATAACTTTCACTTTTAATTCCTCAATGTCAGAAGTGGAGACATCCCAGTTTTACCGTGTTGTTTTATGTTTGACTGATCGAGTGAAATACTCTGAATTGGGGATAAATCCTTGATTGTGATGTTTATTTGTAATGAGCTCGACAATTCCGGTTTATCAGGTTGGTTTCCCATCCTGTTCGATGTTTTCTGGAAGACCTCACTTTACTATTTTCTGGCGGGTTATGTTGCCTTGTCGGGTGGTCTATTGACTATATTCCGGAGTGTCCCATTGGTAGTTTTTGATGTTCTTGTTGGCTACTTTTTGCAGGTTTCTCTGTTGTTAATGATGGAACGAACATCCATTCCTCAAAAACTTCAGGTTAAATGGTTGAATCCCCGTCTTAGCATAGGTCTCAGCAACTTGAAAATGCACTAATCTTCCAGGATTTTGTTTTAATCACGTTTGAATTTCTTTCTTATAAAAAGTTTGTAGGGGACCAAAAAACCCACGTCGAGTGGCTGCACTCGATGTGAACAATGTGCTGGAAAGCAAAAGAGCACAACACTATTTTTCTTTGCTAATTGTAGGCAACGCTTCTAATCCTTTATGAATACTATGGCCATCTAACAAAAACAGCACTTCCTGGCAAAAAATCCTGGTGGAGCAGCGTTCATTAATTCATTTTTGAATCTTTTCCTGGGAAAAATAAATGCTGGTGGTACAAAAGTACCAATCGCATATGCACACAACAGTTGAATGTTGTCCCCGTTCCGCGCTGCTCAGTGCTCTAACTTGTTTGCGACCTTTTGTTGCAAGCACTTTTTGAGACCTTGTCTGTAGGTATATAATATTGTTTTTGTTAAATGCTTCTGCCCTCGCCAGAGACGTATTTTCTGGTGTTCTTAGTGAAAAAGATGCATGCCTTTTTGAAAATCCCTCACCCACTTCCATCCAGCTAGAAGAGTTTCTTTGTTAAAGTCATGTCTGTTGTTGTTTCTTTCAGCAAGTTCAAAAAATAACTGTCGCAAATTTAATGTTGTTAGACCAAAAAATCTAGTTTCCATATCAACCACATGAGAAACCAACTCTTGCTCTAGATCTAGAGGTAGGTAATGTAGTTCTTTGACCACCCAAATTTCTTTTTCCTCCCAGAGTCGTCAGCATAACGCCTGCGTAGTGTCGTGGCTGTAACGTGAAAAGTTTTTGATGCCAACAGCCATCCCATCTTCTTTTACTTATTCACATGCTTGATTCATATTCTCTTTCGACCACGCTTGTCGATTAGCATTTGTTTTATAATGACGTCATAAAACATGAACCCTTGATGCTGAATACTTTCATAAACCAAAACAAGACATTCCTTTCCATTTCAGCAATAAAAAACAAAAAAAAAATTATTTCGGAAATTATTCTAAGTCCCTCTCCCTGGCCGAAAGCGTGGTTGGCCGAAGCGTGGCTAATTTCACTTGGGTCTTGAAAAGGGGGGAATTTTAGACATAAATAATTTCGGTTAAATCGGTATATTTTTAAGCCAGGAATCTGTGGTGGAACGTTGTTGTTGAAATTATTATGTAAATTAAAAAATATATTTTCATAAAAATACGTTTTCAGTAATGTAGATCCATCATAAAAATTAATTACCTACCGGAAAACGATGCAAGATACTAAACTTTTATAAAAAGGCAAAAATTTAAATAGATAATACCTACATTAGTTTTTGATGATAAAATAGAGAATCAATCATTGGAAAGCGGATAAGTTAGTTTTAGGTTTTCCGCACCTTTTGGTATACAGGACATACATTCTAGACATATGTTCATGGGTACTTTTATTCCTTAAAAAGGTCTTCTGTCAACTGGTAAGGGGTATAATAATAATTATATCCTGCTAGAAAAACCTGACGCACCCTGTATTATTACCTACTAACTATAATTTACTGTGTCCTTATCATTATTATAGGAACGTTGAGTTAAAAATATACAGCAGTTACAAGTTACAAGGATTTTATGTAATGATAAATTTAAGACACACGGTTTTATTCAAAGTGCATTATTAATAAAGTTTCTTTCAGATCAAATTCGTTCAAGGTGAACTTATATTCTTAAAATGGGTATTTGGTAACGTACAATGCCAGGTCGGCATAATGTGACCTTTATTAATTATTCCCTAAACTGTCTTAAAGTTACATATTTCGACCTCATTTTGTCCTTATTATTATTTATGTCCAGATCGATTCATACTCAATGAAACAGTTCTAACGACATCTGTCTAAATATCTTTAGAATTCGACAGATAGGAAAATTTCTGAAGGTACCTACTTTAGGTAAAGAACTGATAACATGCATATGTATACCTACCTACCCCGAATGGATGTACAGTATTTTTCTATTAATAATAAAATAATAACATCAATAAATTTTTTTTTCTCAATAGGTAAGTGAAATGTTCTGCATTCATCGAATAACCATATTTCAGTACTCAGAAGTAGAAGTAAATAAATAAGCCCTGAAACCATGAAAGTTATTTAATTCAGGATCTTTGTCAAATTTTTTCGAAAAATTAGATAATTTTTTGATTTCAATGTTTTATTGAATTTACGCTAAACTCGTTTGTGGTTGGTTTTTAGTTATTCTATTGCCCGTATTCACAAACGATAATTTCCTAAATAATTACGTAATTAATTAAATGAGTGAGATGGAGATATGCAGTTTTTTTGCAATAGAATGAGATGGGGATAATTGATTACGTAATTATTTAGGAAATTATCGTTTGTGAATACGGGCATATGTTTGTAATATGGAATTTATAGTTGATATAAAATAATATCTACCGTGTGTCTGCTTAAGTTGGAACCATATGGGAAACTTTTTTATTGTTGGTTTTATGAAAAAATGTATTCTTTATAAAAAGTTGTGCATGGTCCAAGACTTAAAATGCAACCATCAGATATCGATTTTTTAAAGCCGTATACGAGGTTTGTCAAAAAATATCAATTTAATGCAAGAGTATATAAAGTAGGTACTTTTATTTTTTACAACACATAAGAATGTTATAAAGTGGTTTTGAATTGTAAATAATATTCAGATATGCAATTACAGCCATTTAGCATGAAAATGAAGGTTTAATAAAATAATTAAAATTATATTTAATCAACTAAAGCTTCTACATATCCACCTTCTCTTTGGAAACATTTAATGTTTTTTTTTCTCAAACGCTTTTATTACTTTCCGTGTCACATTTTGAGAAATGTTTTGACATTCTTCAGAAATAATCCTTTCCAAATGGTTTACATCATCAAATGGTCCTCGCTGATAAACCTGCTATTTTAAGTAACCCCATAAAAAAGTCCAAGGGAGTTAAATCAGGAGACCTGGGAGGCCAAAAAATATCTGAATACCGGTGAATAAACTTTCCATTAAACATATTTTCAAGGAGTACTCTGTCTTGTATACCGTCTTGTTGGAACCAAACTTTCATACGTTCTTGTAACGGAATTAAGTTCGTGCAAATAATCAATTACTTGATTTTCTAAAAATTTTAAGCAAAGTGCGCCATTTAAGGAATGTCGAAAAAAAAGGTCCAATTATTTTATTTTTGTAAATACCACACCATACGTTCGTTTTAAACGAACATTGGTTACGACTTTTTATGACAAAGTTTGGATTATTGTCGGACCAACAGCGACAATTTTGAGATTTTGAGATGAGACGGTTCCGTTGGATGAAAGATGAAAATGTTGTCTCATCGGAAAAAAATATACTTTTTTCTTCCAACCTTGCTTGGATCAAAGCGCGGAATTCAAATCGAATAGTATCGTAATCCCTTGGCAGTAATGTGTGTACGAATGGGGGTTTGTATGCTGAATCTTTTTTTACCGAAGTATTTGTAATTAAAGTAACCCTTTAGCGTAAAGGCAGTTTTGGTTCTTCTACGACAGAAAGCATCATTTCAAATTCAGTGTCTTCATTGGCAACCCTTTTTCCACGTTTATTCTTAAAATTATTTTCAATACTTCCACTGGTCTTGAATTTATTTATTACTTTTACTGTTGAATGCCCAAAGTTTCTTTGCGGATGTCTATTATTAAAAATATTTACTGCCTCTCTATGTGTTTTGTAATTTTCTCCAACCATAATACAATTTCTTTTTTTTTTTTCGTCACGATTTAGTAAATTAGTCAATTTTAGTGATGTAATTTTATAAAACCCAACTTACTCTGACATTTATTGTTAAATTTTTCATGTCAGTGCGTTCTAGATTACGTTAAATTTTATCAAGTCAGAATAATTAATACGGAATGATTAATAAAAAAATAATCATATTAAACCTTCATTTTTATGCTAAATGGCTGTAATTGCATATCTGAATATTATTTACAATTCAAAACAACTTTACTTTATAACATTCTTCTGTATTGTAAAAAGTAAAACTTTACTCTTGCGTTAAATTGATATTTTTTGACAAACCTCGTATATACGGTTTTAAAAAATCAATATCGGATGGATGCATTTAAGTTTTGGACCATGCACAATTTTTTATCATGCAAGAATACATTTTTTCATAAAACCAACAATAAAAAAGTTTTCCATATGATTTCAACTTAAGCAGACACATCACTGTATACAGGGTGTCCCAGCTTATTCGAAGCGGTCTCTGTAGGCCAAACGATTGATTTTTTCCAAAAAAAATTTGCAAATTCAAGCACAGGATCACAATGGCCATACTTTAAAATTATTTTGGAGTATACAGAGTGTCCCATATGACAGTGGCATATCAAAGTTATGTTTTTTTAAATGGAATGCTCCTATGTTATTGCATTTTTAGATTGTCTGAGAAGAGGAAATAAGATTGGCTTTTACAGTTGGTGTTTAAATTCAGAAGTTTTTGAGTTATAAACAAGTGAAAATCGTCATTTTTCAAGTTCAAGGCCCTGTACAACGAAAACGGTTAAAAATACAGAAAAACGGCTTATATGTCCCTATTTTAACTTTTCATGTACTATCCTATGGTATAGAAACATTTGTACTTTCTTTGATTTTTTTATTTGGCGACGCGTGGAGAAATCTCAGAATTTTTCAAATTTTTTATCACCCTGTATAAACATTTCATCCACATCATAGGATAGTACATGAAAAGTTAAAATAGGGACATGTAAGCCGTTTTTCTCTATCTTCAGCCGTTTTCGTTGTACAGGGCTTTGAACTTGAAAAATGACGATTTTCACTTGTTTATAACTCAAAAACTTTAAACACTGAATTTAAACACCAACTACTGTAAAAGCCAATCTTATTTTCTCTTCTCAGACAATCTAAAAATGCAATAACATAGGAGCATTCCATTTAAAAAAACATAACTTTGGTATGCCACTGTCATATGGGACACTCTGTATACCCCAAAATAATTTTAAATTATGGCCATTGTGATCCTGTACTTGAATTTTCAAAAAGTTTTTTGAAAAAGTCCATAGTTTGGCCTACAGAGACCGCTTCGAATAAGCTGGGACACCCTGTATACATGGCGTTTCACTTTTTTTAGCAGGACTGCACCAATTTATAGAAGGCCTTTCTTAAGGAATGAAATAGTTCCCGCACAAAAATTTGCATAGAAATAACGCTTAGAAAAAAGATACAAGGTGCTAAGAAAAAAAAAAACGTTTTTGTCCCACAACTTGGACAATTCTCAATATTTTAATTTTATACCAAGAGATTATTTACTATAATTCAGAGCACACAAAACGAAGGAAAACACGGGTGAAAAAATTTTCAGATGCTTAGATACTACAGTAGGGTACATATGACCCCTTTTTCGTCCAACAACTTCTACGCTCATGATGGACTTGCAAGACCTTGCTTATCAGCGTTGAGTTCCCTATAGCTTTCTTATAAAATCAAAAATTGAGTCTGAACTTCCTATACCGTTTATTTCGATATAAAAAAATATTTATTTAATTATTATTTAAATCCAGAGATAACAATGCAGTAATGCACACTTGAAAAAATGAAATAATATTTTCACATGAGGTAGTTTCGACTCAATTTATTTAAAAACTATGAGGGATTTCGAGTATTAATAAGTATACCTTTTTTTGTAAGCTTCAGGGAACCCAACGCTGATAAGTAAACTTTTGTAAGTCCATGGGCGTAGAAGTTGTTCAGGAAAAAAAAGGGGTCATATAACCTGTATCTACGCCACTGATGAATTTTTTCATCCGGTTTTTTCTTGTTTTGTCTGCTCTAAATTATAATACATAACTTCTCGGTATAAAATTTGAATATTAAGAAATGTCCAAGTCATGCGGCGAAAACGGGAATTTTTTCAACAACTTGTACCTTTTTTTCTAAACTTTTTCGGACATAGGTTTACGGGAACTTTTATTCCTGAAAACAGGTCTTCTGTAAACTGATGCGTGAAGTCCTGCTACAAAAAAGTGAAACATCCTGTTTTGCTGCTAGTAAAAACTGTGACAGCGTTATCTCAAAATCAACTTTGTGTGGCATAGGTATAGGCCCTTAATCCACTTTGCTTGGGTCTTCCATTATCAACGTCTCGATGTAGCGACACCGATAAGGAAACGTAGTTTATTTTGTAGTTGTATGACAGTGGAGAAAAAAACCCTTCTAAAAAAAAGCGATTAAATCCCATAACATCAACTGGATGAAATACTAAAATTCTGATGACCCTTAAGCCGCTTGCTATAATCACTCGTTGAAGAACCTATACAGACTGTCCGTTTTTCGCGTGCCACTATGGGGATCTCGCTTATCTTAAGAGATAAGAAGTTAGTTAAATTAGGGCAGAGTAGCGTATTTTTGTGCTGATTGATAATCTGAAAAGAAATTTGAGCTGTCACTATGTAATACAAGATACAAACTGTCAAAGTTTTGTTGAAAACAAAAGACCCTTGACATTTTTTCGAAGCACTCTGCACACAAGATGAGAAATTTTATTTTCGCCAAACATTCAATAATGAAATAACATGTGTGATACATCGTTGTAAAGAGAAAAATTAACGTAATCTAAAAATGAAAAAAATCCAATATGGCGTCCATAAGAAAAAACAAAGCTGACCATCGATTTTCTTCTATCTCAAGTGCTTAGAGCTATTGTAAAATTATTTTTGGGTTCCTTGTTGAAAAGTGTCTTAACAATGTTTCAGTTAAAAATGACTTGCTTGATTGATTTTTGAATAAAAAAATAAAAACAAAAATTGAAAATTTCAGTTTTTTTGAAATATTTTGACAACTAATAGTGACAGCTCAAATTTCTTTTCAGATTATCAATCAGCATAAAAATACGCTACTCTGCCCTAATTTAACCAACTTCTTATCTCTTAAGATAAGCGAGATCCTCATAGTGGCACGCGAAAAACGGACAGTCTGTATAACACCTACCCCTATTCCCGATACATTGGGAGTTCGCTAACCTTTTGAATTTCCGTGTATAACCACAAATCCCGGCGAGATCTGCATTCTGCATTATGATAGTGAAATCTTCATTTAGGTTCTGAGAATTTTTTTTTAAAGCCTACATAAATTATGTTTTCGTTTACTGATACGATATATACGAGGTGTGTTCAGAAAATAACTGGAATTTTTGCATTTCACGAGTTTGGAGAGTCCGATTGTCAAATTTTTTATGTTTGTATTCATGCCTCTGAAGTATGATAAAATTTTCAGCTGTATTATTTATTCATCACTTTTTCTGTGGCAGCTATGAGCTCAGCGATTTTCATTTGTTGAAAGAAAAATGGATCATAGAATTTGCATCAAATTTTCCGTAAAAAATTAAATAAAGTACCTATAACTATTAGGTATATGTAAAATGTTAACAAAGACCTAGGGTGAGTCTGCTTAAATCACCTAATCTAAATTTAAATAATTAAGTCCAATTACTCTTATTAAAACTATACCAGATAACACAGATTTTTATTGGATCCTGTATGTTAGTTTAAGCTTGAATGTGTTTATAATTAATTAATGTTAGCTATAAACATTTGTACATACCCCAAAGTTGTTATTACGTTGTTGGATAATTTCTTGCAGACTCTGAGCGCACCAAGCTGTTTCTACATCAATGGATACCACAGAATTCAAACCATTTAGACTAGTTGAAAGATATTTGTGCATTGTTTCATCCCAAAACGCGTCTTCAATAGTTTAACGAGTAAATGTTCAATAACAATAATAAAGAAACTACAAAATAATCAACACTGTCCGATTCAAAACAATAATAAGAGCTCTGCTCTACCCCAATATTCCAACAAGAAATCTCAATCGATTAGGTGTACTGTGACTGTGTAGATAACCTGATGCAACTTGATTGCGCTTGAAATTTAAATTGCATTAAATGCGAGTTAATAATTTAGTAAATCCCGGTTTTCAATCTGGATAATCACCGCTGAAACGATTGAACTGTATAAATACGCACCTCATGTTTGTTCGCATGTAGCGGGAATTAGAAACTGGCATGCGCAGTCAGCTTATTTACATGATCCGGTCACTAGGTTACCGGAATAATTCATACAATTCTTGGAAATTATTGACCTTAAAAGTGAGTAAGGGAGGTATCATCAATTTCTAGAAACTGTCACCTGTAACGTGTCCCATAGCGTCTACTTCATCGCTAATTTGCGTGGGAAAATCGATCATTCCTTGGTTATTGCGAACAGATTGATTTATTCCATAAGTAAAGAAATTTGCAAAATTAGCAGAAAAACCTGAAGCTCTCAAAACTTGAATGAGCCTCAAGTACCTTTCCAAGTTCTCCCGCAAAATAATTACGTAACCTATTTTATCAGCCCCAAGATAATTATTACAATCAACCAATTTTGTAGAAATCGTTCGTTTATTTATTTCACGGTCGACGTTTCTTATTGATGTCATAATTATTATTACACTGTTTTCAGCTGTATTTTGATGTTTTAATAACTGGATGACAAAGACTCTTGTGTTTAATGTTTAATATTCTATAAGATGCTAATGGCAGAAATAGGACACTAAAAAGAAATTATGAATTTATTGAAATAGTCATGCATTTATTATTTGGAAGTGTTTTATATGTATAAGAGAAATGGGTATTGGGAACCCCAGTTCTTTGAAAAAAGGATACTCACGGACCGACGAAGTCTTTATCTTTACTAACTACAGGGTGTATCTTAAATATTGCGAAAAAAATTAAAGCCAGATTCTTTGGTCAAAGATAAACAATAAAATTCCAATCAACGTGTGTCCGGAAATGCACCGTTTAGAGATACAGCAGGATATAAATATAAAAAATCCTTTTTAAATTTTTTGACGATATCTCTGGAACCGTTTGAGATACAGAACTCAGTTATTGTACATGTCTTTATATATCATTGAAATTAGCTAATTTTTTAATGCTGTCTCATTTTTTTTAATACGCTGGTGGTGAAGATTTTAGGGTTTTACGCGAGTTTTTTTTCCTTTAATATACCTATACCACATTGCGACACTGGGCACATTAACATTTTAAAAGCGCATAAGCCACCAATGATTTCTACACAAAAAAGGTATTCTTGGTCAAAAGTACGTGCTAACGTGAAGCGTTTTCAAGAGGAACGGCCATTTAAGATGAAAAACTTGCTTTCGATGTTTCAAAACATGTGTCGGAAAATGAAGGGCAAAACACTTCGCTCAATCCTAAAATTTCCACCAATGGCACATGAAAAAAAAAATGAACTGGTATTAATTGTAGGTACAAAAGCTAAGTTGTACGTAGGTACCTATATCTTAAAACGGTTCCGGAGACATCTTCAAAAAACTGGAAAAATTATATTTTTTGACACCCTGTATCTCAAAAATGCTGCATTTCCGTATACACACGTTAATTTGAAATGTTATATTTATTTTTGATCAAAGAATCTCGCTTTAAAATACCTATTTTGCAATATTAAATATACTGTATATGATATCCTCGCTTTGAAATTTTATATGCTAATTCGTCAGTATGATTTTAAGAAATATTTCACATGTACAGGGTGATTAACGACTAATGCGACGTAGTTGAATGCCAGGTTGGGGACAAAGAGGCATCTATGACAAATTTTTTTTTCTGCCAACAGGTACGAAAACCCAGAGTGTTTTCTATGTTTGTGCTAAATTTTAAGCGGCGATATCTTTACAAAGGTTTGATGCAATCCAACAAAATTTAGCGTAAAAGAGAACGTTGAAAACTCCACAATGAGTTCACCGCTTGTCATCTCCAGAATCTATACAGGATGTCCCATTTTAATGTCCCACCCGGATAACTTTTGTCAGTGACCTTGAATCAAAAATTGTTTGGTACAAAAGTTGTACAACTTGGAGGGGGACATTCGACGGCACTAATACTTTTGACCTTGGGTACAAGGTTCAAGGTCATTCAAGGTCAACTTTGTTTTTTTTTAAGGAACTTCCTATTTTTGACATCGGCAATCGATTGCGCGTGAAAAAATATGAGACTTTTGTCTGAAACTTTTTTTCTGAAAACGCAAATTTTCTCAATTAATTTAGCCTTCAAAATTGAAAATTTTAAAATTGTTGAATTTTCAACTCGAGAATGGTGTGGTTTAGAAGAGAACCACAAGTTAGATTTTTCATCAAGAAAAGTTTAATTATTCCTTTGGTACAAGCAGCTCAAAATTAACAATTTTTCATCAAGAAAAGTTTAATTATTCCTTTGGTACAAGCAGCTCAAAATTAACAATTTTTCATCAAGAAAAGTTTAATTTTCCATTCGGCACAAATAGCTCAAAATTAACGAAAACTCTGTTCTCGGCGTCTGTGTTCAAAGAGTTCACCATTCACTTGGATACATCCATGAATTCGATGACGGAAGCTATCTAGAGCATTTCGAACCATTTCTCCAGGAACATTATTGAATGTGAGGCGAATTCTCTGCCTCATATCAATTTTTTTGGGATAAGGAATGGGGCACAAATTTTGAAGTTTTCAATTTTAACGTTTGGAAAAAATGCAATAATGCAAATTTCGTTGCATCGATAAGTGCATCGAAAAATTGCAAGAAAATTCGTGACGGTTCCTTGCGCAAGTCCAAGCACTTTTTGTCTCCTGCGGATTTTCTTAGAAAGCTACCATTCTCGAGTTAAAAATTCACAAAGCTTAAAAATTTTTAATTTTGGCAGCTGCATAAGTCGATTCAATTTGCGTTTTCAGAAAAAAAGTTTACAAAAGTCTCATATTTTTAACGCGCAATCGATTGCCGATGTCAAAAATAGGAAGTTCTATTTAAAAAAAGAAAGTTGACCTTGAATGACCTTGAACCTTGTACCCAAGGTCAAAAGTATTAGTGCCGTCGAATGTCCCCCTCCAAGTTGTACAACTTTTGTACCAAACAATTTTTGATTCAAGGTCACTGACAAAAGTTATCCGGGGTGGGACATTAAAATGGGACAGCCTGTATTAGGTGGGGGAACATCATGAAAGTATTCAAGGTTCAAGGTATACGTCTTGAAGACTTGAAGGAATGGATAGCAACGGACGTGGAAATGGATAGACGTATACTTCTTGTTTACAATTATTATTTTCTCACATAAACCTACCGGCTTCTGTTTTTAAGGGGCTGTTTGCAAGGCGTCGCCAAAACAGCTTTTATTAAAATAACCCTGGATTGAAAACTAAGGAATCTGAACGAATGAATCTAAATGGATAATTGGTATATCTTTTCATATACAACAACAAGTAGTGGACCATGACCATATATAATAAATATATATAGTTTGTCCAGTGAGTGTTGTCTGGTGTGATGCCACACTGATCCTGACTAAACAATTTCATTTACAAATATATCATTTCGACAAGTTATTGACGATACGTAGAGCCTTGAAATTTTTTGATAACAAAAATATAATAATGCAAGTGAATAAAAATGATAATAATAATTGTTATAATCATGATTAGAAATATCATATGCATTAGCCTATCTGCTGGGTGGCGTTTGAAGAAAGCATTCGACCTCCGTTTTCTTTTTCTGCAGTAAAATATTCTAGAAATTTAACCACAAGACCACGTCCTAGGGAGTTCAATCGTTTCCTAGGCTTTTTGTGTAATTTTTTGTAGTTGGTTGCAAAAATATGTCCTGTCTGTTATTTTAAACGTTCGAAAAACAAGGCAATAGATTTTTAAGGCATTCACGCAATTAATAAGTTACTCGTAGTTTATTTCACAAAAATATCACAGGTAATTCTGCTGATTTCGTATCAAAACCTTTTCAAATCACAAACCTTAATAATCGGTATATTTAGCGCGTCACATAATTTCTGAACTAACTATGCGTATCAAGACGCGAGTCGTACTTCCGTCTCACTCTCGCTCGTCTTTTTAGAATTGCTGACGATTTAAACGTTTTTCTGACAATACGTCCCAATTTAACTCGATTGACTATATGCAATGCAATAGAAAGTGTAAGAAATATAACGAGATGATGTATCCTTAGTTATCACAACGGACAACTCTCACTGGACAAACTATATGCCAGATTTCTTGATTGTTATTGAAAAACAATAACGTTTTCTGCACGAAACATTGAAACATCGATGTCTCTGTCTTCACCATATCATTATAGGGTAAAATGTGTCGTTCAGAAAATGTTATTACTATACAAATTAAACACGTTTTCCAGATTTTCTTGAAAATGGCTCAACTGACTTGAAATGTAAATACAGCAACAGAAGCAGCTTTTCAATCTTAACAAATTATTCATGTACAATTTCTCTCTAAAATAAATAGGGAGACAATATTTAAAAATATATGCGTGACTCTCATGATATAGAAAAAATCCAGCTTGAGAAGAGGACATTTTGGGGTTTCCCCATCATGTTTCTTGAGCTGGCAAATATTTTCTTGAAAAAATGCTGAAATAATCGTGTTTATAGATGTAAATTGTAAATGCGATTATTTTGATGGTAATTGTATACATCCGCGGCTCCTACGTTTCATCAATTTTTTCGGGACCGAGGAGCGAAATAGGGGTGCTGGGTGGGTAAGAAGCTAAAAACAGCCATTGCAAACAAATATCAAGGTCACCACTAAGGCCTCTTTGGCACTGCGGTCGAATTTCTATTTTTTTTTCACTTTCAGGGCAAGGAAAATCTTCGAGAATAACAGTAGCACAGTTTTTATTTTGAATTTTGCATTTATTTTGCATTTATATTCCAAAATACGCGTCATCGCCTCGCTATTATATTCCGACTACGTTTGCATGCCATGTATGTTGCGTATTTTACCAGACCGGCTCTGGCGTTGATATTACGAGTTCCGCCGTCCACTCGACACTCTGACCTTGCATGTTTATTGTGATTTTCGCTGTTCTAAACAGGCCCGCACTCAGGAAGATCTTCTTTTGATGCCCTTTTGTTCGCTTATCTTTCATTTGCAAAGAAAATTAATACCATCCTGGTGTTACTATAGGTATGTCCTCCACCCCTATATAGGTGCCATAGTGAAACTGTAGGAGCCGCGGATGTATATAATGACCATTTTGATTACTGAAAAACTTGAGAAAATTGAGAACTAGATACCTAAATATGGTTTAAGGTTTTCAACCATGCAGGAGGAATATCTTTTGAATCTTAAGATTCAATTTTTGACAGTAACGTAAATGGAGGTTGATCACCAAGTGTATTATTACCAACAGTAAGTATAATGCGGAGATGGAGATTTATATTGTGAATATCTAGGTACATTAAAGTTTGCATAAATCTTCAACCGTGAAGACATTAGGTACAGCTGAAATGAATAGACTAAAATAATCGCGGGTTGGTAATCTTATTGTTTCCTCATAACAACATAGCAAAACGAGCCAGGAAGTAAGAGCGAAATGCATTAACTTGAGGACTTGTTCTCCCTGAAATCGAAATCGTTCTTTGGAAAGAACAGATTAATAACCTCTGCGTTGGGGCGTCGCACGACTGACTGGTGCACCCACGATTTCCAACCTATGACTAATAAAGGAAGGCTATCGAATTGGAACTAGCATTTCCATTTTTAGCATTGTCGGATATGTGAAGTTGGAAGTCTGAAATTACGATTACGATTTGTTGTTAGATTGCCGTATCTAATTATAATCGCGTTGATGTGTTGCAAGGTAATAAGACAGGCTCAGTTGTTGAAGGAGAAACGGTGGGTAGATTTCAATTTCAATTAGGAAATGTTTGTTTGTTATTGATAATGTAAATGCACACATTAACCAAGTATTACTCGTACCTATGTATCATTTACACTGATTTAGTTTATTGATATTTTCACATCGTATTAATCAACTTGTTTACATTTGTGTCACTGTAAGTTATAATAAATAATAAACAGCTGCCTAAACCAGAAGTGGTATCTGAGATAATAAAAGTCTCGTTTAATGGGTGCTTAGGTAGCATAAAATTGGTATTAATAAGTAAATAATAAAATTATTATAATAATTATTCTATTGAAATTTGAAACATTGGGTATCTCTATTTATGGAACTCATTACATGCTTTATTACTCCAGATATGCCTCATTATAATAAACCACATGAAAGCAGGAGCCTTTAGGATCCAGAAAACAAAAAACAATGTTTTTTTATTGCATCCTCCACAGCTTCATGTAAAATACGATTTTCTCTCCACCAGGCCAAAATGTTTTCTTTTTCCATTACAAAAATAACTTAAAATAGGTCGTAGCGTTCAACAACAAATTGCCAAACGAAAATCTTTTCTATAGAAGACTTTTGTGTGCTATAAAACTCTACTAATATGACTAAAAGGTATTTATTTATTTATTTATTTATTTCGAATATGTTCACACAGACAAAAGTCCAATTACAGAACACTAGATAATAAAAATACAGTAGTGCAGAATTAAAAACAGTTATGTAGTTACACAGTGAGTAGCAAAAATACCCAGTAGGTAAAGAATAAAAAATGTGAAGCACGCAGAGGAGCTGAAGGTCATGTGCCGAGGAACTGCAGCCGTATGTCGTTGACTGAACAGCAGAAGATGTCCAGATCGTGGGAGATCTGATTATAAGTGTCGCAGATTCGACTCAGTGGGGAGAAATGATGTAGATTAGTGCGGGAGATCCCTGTGTGTAGAATATTATGATGTCTCAGAGAAATCTGAGGGACATTGAGCGAAAACTGACTGAGAATATCAGGACTGTTCAAAGTGCCATTGAGAACATTCCATAAGAATCTGATCTGGCGCACATATAGGAGCGCCTGTTTAGTAAGCTGTCAACATTGAATTGATTTAGCAGCTGATGCTGAGAGAAGCCTATTGGAGGATATACGCCGGTGACCTTGAAGTGGAGATACTTGAGAAAGCGCCGCTGGACACGTTCAAAATTTTCGATGTGCACCTGATGACCTGGAGATCATATAATGGAGGCATACTCTAGCTTAGACCTGACCAGGGAGTTGTACAAAATAACAAGGGTATTGACATTCTGAAACTCCCGAGTGTTGCGTATTAAGAAGCCAGAAGACCTAACTGCCGATGAGACAGTAGAGGTAAAATGATTAGTAAATGAAAGTTTAGAGTCGTAGAGTACACCAAGATCCCTGAACCCATCAATTCGATCAAGCGTTTTGTCGTTTAAAGAATAATAAAATTGAAGGGGATTATTTTTCAGAGAGAGTGACATAGCATGACATTTGGATAGATTGAGTGGAAGAAGATTATCATCACACCAAGAGCGAAGATGATTCAGAGTGGTCTGAAGTAGGCAGCAATCATCAATTGAGCTGATCTCTCAGTGAATATTTTGAGATCATCAGCGTAGAGAAGACAGTTGACGTTACTATCAAAATTATAGACAATATCGTTGATAAACATGTTGAAGAAAAGGGGGCCCAGTTTAGAACCTTGGAATACACCAGATGATACTGTATAGGAATTTGATTTAGAACCTTGCGAGAAAACATAAGATGTACGGTCAGAGAAGTAGTCCGTGAAGAAGCTAATCAAGGCGTCAGAGAAGCCGTAGCAATGGAGTTTTGAGAGTAAGAGACCGTGGTCAACCCTGTCAAACGCTTTAGAGAAGTCGGTGAAGACAACATCGACCTGGGATCGTCTGTCAAGGCATCGAGAGGAATATTGAACAAAGCTAAAGAGATTTGTGACTGTCGAACGTCCCTCAACAAAGCCATGTTGCCAGGGGGAGATATAATTCTGAACATGCGGGTATATAATACGGTACAAAGCCTCCTCAAAAACCTTAGCAAAATTGTTCATTATGTAAATCTGTCGGTAGTTACTGATCTCATTCTTAGTCCCTTTCTTAAAAACAGGGCATACCTTGGAGATCTTCCAGGTGGAGGGGAATGCGTTAGAGGAGAGAGATAAATTAAAGATTGTAGTCAGTGGATTGGAAAGAATAGATGCACAATCTCTTAAGAGAAATGAAGGAAGACTATCAGGACCAGCAGTGTTGGAGCCCTTACACGATTTAAGAGCAGACAACACCACGCTGACATCAATAACGGGAATACAAAGCGGCAAGGTGAAAGGGTATTGGTCAGATGGTGGTGTGCGGTGAGCGTCAGAACGCGGGGAAAATGAGAGGCTAAAGAAGTCGCGAAAGGCTTCAAGAATGTCAGCTGCGCCTCTCAGGGTAGCATTGTTGTAGGTCATAGTTCTAGGAAGACCAGTGGAGTTACGTTTAGAATTAACGTAGGACCAAAATTTGGCTGGTGAGTTGGCAAGCTCAGATTCCGTATTCAAGATAAATTTGTTATAAGAAATTTTGATCTCACTTTTGAGAGACGACCGAAGATTCCTAAATTCCCGAAGAGATTCAGAATCTCCAAATCGTCTATACCTGCTCAAGCAGACAGCCTTGCGCCTCAGACCGGCTCTAATGCTAGAAGTGAACCAAGGGGGGTATGAGTTATTATGACGAGTAGTTTTAGGGACGTGTTGATCAAAGGCTGTATAGAGAATATCATACAGGATTGAGCAAGCATCGTTAACTTCGGAGCTTGCTAATTCCCAAATTTGCTAATTTGCAAATTTTCAGATTTCAGTCACTTTCAGAAATATTTCAACTGAACACTTATCGTAAATCATGACCCTATAGTTATATACCTACAGGTTGTGTTAGGTAAACATGCGACAAAAATTCAAGGGGTTGTTACTTGGCTTATTCTAAGAATATTTTGTCCTATGATGACTTCTCAAAAACCCCTTTGTTTTGGAGATACAGGATGAACAAAATATGTGACAATAACAACATTGTCTTATCAAAAAGTATACATGTAAAGTTGCTCAATCTACAATAAATGTTCGAAATGACTTCCTCCAGCCTGGATACAAGCATTCAATCTTCTCGTCATTGAGCTCCAACTCTTTTAAAACACCAGGCTCTCGTTTCTACTTCTAATTAAGTTACATCCAGCAATTATCAGATTTTACAAGTCGTCCAAATTCTCCACTGGAGTAGCGTAGACTAATGACTTCAGATATCCCCACAAGAAATAATCCAGGGGGTTTAAATCTGAGGATCGAGCGGGACATGCGTGTGGCCCACCTCGACCAATCCAGCGATCTCTGTATGTCGCTGTTACAAAATCACGAGCAACCAAACTGAAATGTTATGGTCCACCATCGTGCATAAACTATATTGCAATTTTTGTCGCCAATGCGGTATAACCTTCGAAACGCAGGCAGCGTGTCCTCCAAAAAGTTGCGATACATCTCGCCAGTAAAAGTCTGCTTGCTGGTAGAAATACCGGTCCAATTAGATATTCACCTACAATTCTAACCAAAACATTCAAACTGATGTTGGAAACGATCTTCAAGAACGACCTCATGTGGATTTTCATCTGCACACATATGATTGTTTCGAAAACTACGTATAGATTTCTTGAGAAACTGGCTTCATCGGTAAAAAGAATCTGTGTTAGGAATTGAGGGATTAGAACTAATGTTCGCAAAACCCTCAAGAAAATCAGCAGGTATAGTAGTGCCTGAACGCATTGAATATGGTATGAATACAACAAATTATTGTCCTTGAGAACTTTCCAAACTATCCAATGACTTACATTCAAAGTATTTACAATTCTTCGAGAAGATGTATACCTGGGTCTTCCTCTATCATCTCCAGCACACTCTCTTCCAATTGTACCATTCTTAAGATTAATAAGACTTCGGTGAATGTTTTTTATTATCAATAATTCTACCTATCATTTCCATATTTGATGTATATTTTATTTAATTAAAGTCTTGTAATTAGTTTTTTGATATTTCTTCTCAGAGGGGGGCAATATGTGTCGTCGTCACATATTGCAAAATTTTACCTGATTTTTTCACGAAAATAGCTCAACATAATTAAAATATGTAACTGTAGCAACAGTAGTTATTAATTTAAAAACATTAACATCTCTCTAAAACATAAATAGTGAAGTCATAATTCAATCCTAAGTTTTCACCATTGACATCCCTACGGTGCGTCGGCCAATGAAACACTCGATATACTATTATAGCATACCCTCGATCATACCTAATTACCCATCTCTTTAAAAATATCAAAATCAGTAAATTCTCAATTTGAATTTACAAGGAATGTTTCTCACCTGCATCTGTAGTAATCGCGAAGCCATTGCAGAATTTATCACAAATTGAAACAATCGATCAGGTATCACAGAATTCAGTTACAGAATCGCGCACAGTAAATCGCACTTATCTGGTTGCTGCCGAGGATACTGAAACAAAATAATTTTAATTAGAATAAATTAGAGCTATTATTAGATAATATAATTATTTTTTTGTAGGAGGGGGTGCGAGAAAGTAAAGAGAAGTATATCGATAAGATATTTAGGCAAGAGAGAGATAAGATATCGCTACAAGATAAGAGGTAAGTAAATTTTGAAAAGATACAATTCTTCTCTTTCTCATGCACACGCCAAAGTATAGAGAGTTCAAATTATGTTGAAGACTTATGTACGTCGACCAAAAATTATATAAGTATTAATTTTCAATAATAAAAAAGATATGACTGAAATAAGAAGTCTCGATTTTTATTAGTATTTCCAGGATATTTGAGAACGATGAAAGATATCTTGTATGTCTTGACGGATTCGAGATGGCCACAAAATAGCGCATCTTTTCTCTAATTTAACCTACCCTGTATCTCTTACTATTTACGAGATCCCAATGACGGTTAGTAAAAAAAATCCTACCCTGTATAGAGTGGTAAGTAAAGCAGTGTGAAATTTTTGAAAGTTCGGCATGCTCCCATGCCCCCGGTTGATGAAACATTTTATTCTGTATTTCAATTTTCAACATAGAAGATGAACCGACGCGTGAAGATGGACCTCATATCTCAAAACGATGTTTAAATTTCCCGCGTATTCCCTTTATACAGGGTGTCCCACGACATGACTGCCATAGCTTAAGGGTAGGTGTAGTTTTTCAAGGTGATTCAGGATCTGGTTTTGAAATTTTCCTGAGGTCCTTCGTTTAGATTATACAGGGTGATTTGTGCAATTTGCCGAAATCTTTGATGAGCGATATCTTTTGAACGAATTGATCTAATTTAACGAAATTTGGTAGATATGCTCTACTAATGACACTTAGTACCTCGCATTTTTCACCGATTCGGTTTTGTCGAAAAGTTCACCCTGAATGCATTTTATTCAAAGCTTGGTGCCATTTTCTAAAACTACGTGAAAAATGCTACAATTGTGGTAAAAAAATACTTGGCATCATTAAACTGAATCGAGAATAAAACTCAATTTTTTTTATTTTTTTATTCGGGATTTCAATTCATGTGTTGTTAATAATTAAAAAAAAAATCAAATAAACTTGCGTATTTTGTAGTTATTTCAAATAAATTTACTTTATCTACAGATTTAGCCAAGATTGGGGACCCTTCTACAGATTGTTTCGAGCTAAAAATAAGTTTTAACAGCAAAATAAATAACAAAATTTAACACATTACCACATAGACAAATAAGTATCCACATAAACGAAACAGGAAGAAAAATATCAACACAAATGTTGGGAAGAAAAACTACAATTGAGTGCAGGTAATGGTCAAGGAGACCACCATCAAACTCAACACATTTCCTTGACCTTGAAATAATTCTAAAAACCATTTAAAATGCCGCAGAAACTATTCGTGCTGATCCCGAGACTCTTGGCAGAGCTACTATTTCAATACTAAGAAGAGCTAGACCGTGTATACAGCAACTAGGTGGACATTTTGAGCAAGTATTTCAATAAAGCGATTTTTTAAAATGGTTTTTAAATTAATTTCAAGGTCAAGGAAATGTGTTGAGTTCGATGATCTTCTTTTGTCACGATACAAGTATAATAAAATAATAATAAACAAGTAAACGAATCTATTGAATCCGGATTCAGTGATCCGGATTCAACTTCCTATTGGACCAATATACAGGTGTTCAAATCAGGGTGGAAAACAGAAAAACTTTTTGTAGACTGACTGAAACACTTTCAAAAACATGTAAATAGTTCTAAAGATCATCTAGTTCTCTTAGTCCTGGATAACCACTCAACCCACTCAAGTTTATGGCTTCATACAATTTTTGTTGAGAATCAGGAATATATCTGGTTTCACTACCACCTCACACTTCTCATCGTCTCCAGCCTTTCGATATTACGTTCTTTGGTCCACTAAAGTCAGCTTACAACCAAGAATGTGACAGATACATAAAACACAAAAAATATGAAAAAATCAATAGGTACAACAGATATTGCCGAACTTTAAAAAAATTCTTTCAACAGGGCTGGATCGATTGAAAAAGCTGTGCATAGTTCTAGGACCATATGGATCTTTCCATTCAATCCCGACATTTTCGGCGAAGAAGAATTAATACCTTTAGAAGATAATCGCCAAAATGAACTCTCTCCCTGATAGAAGTCTGATACCATCATCAGCGCACTTGGTGCTAAAAATAAACTTACTGAGTATCGAATAACAACTCCTTCAGATGAATTAGCAATACCAGGACCTAGTGGAATACAAAATAAGGCACCTAAAATCACATCACCATCAACATCAGATGTCCAAGATAAATTGACAGAGCATCGAACACCAACTCCATCAAATGAACTAACAAATAAGTAATAACAGGGCGTAGTAGAATACAAAATAAGAAATATAAGATCACATCGTCATCGACATCAGAATGCTCTTAATCTAAATTAGAGTTAGAGGAAGTATCAGACATTGAACTAAGTGATATGGGGATAAAATCGTAAAATTGAAAAATGAAAACTCATTAACTAAATTTTATAAGAAATTATGTCCATTACAAGCAAGTGGTCACTCAACATCTAGAAGTATGCGAACTTAACACTCTGTCATATTAACGTCTGTACAAAGATATATTTGCTAATGCTTTTTTGACTAATGAAACCACGGGACTGTAGACGCGGTTGAGATTTTATTAATAATTATTTCGGATTAAAACCGAGCCATATAATTTCGAAGTATTGAACAGGAACGGCACCTACCTTGTCGGCATCTGCGTCAGGTTTGTGGGGCCCCAGGTAGTCTTCTGGCTCTATTCACACACCGGAACCATCACCATAACTTAAAATGTTTGAAAAAGGAGCAAAGAAGCAAATTTTAACTAATGAAAAATATGTGTGGTGTTATTCCACCGAACCGCCGTCACTTGCGTTCTCGCCGGTGTCTTTTTCGAAAGTGAATTTTTCAATTGAGTGGGGGAAAATTAGAGGGAGAGCGAGCGCTGTTCTTCCTCTTCTCGGCGGTACCATTCCATTGAAAATCATATGGCTGATACTCGATATGAACAAATAATTTTTTTCAAATTTTGTTACAAAACAAAGATTTGCATGTACAACGTCAACACCATTGAAAATTGAATTATATGGTAAAGAACTAAAGAAGCAAAAGAAGAAAGATGCCGAAAAAGTGAAACGAACAATTGAAGATACAAAGAAAAGACAAAAGCAGTAAGAACGGATGCAAAGAAGAACCCTAAGAGTGCAAAAGTAGCACTCAATGCAGTGTCAGAAAACGAAGTATCTTGGTGAAATAAGATCTGAAATATGGCTGCTAGTTGATGAAATAACCTCAAAAAACAACAAAGTTCGAGTTTTTTGTTTTGTAAAAACTGCTCTTTTATTTATGGAGATAATTTTTTGTAATTTGGGTTTTCAGCATAAGAGGACTGGCTTGTTTTCCTAAATAAAATAGCGTCATAAGATTTACTCACTTTGTTTCGTTTTTGAGATACGACTGCCAACTTCTGTTTTCTTAGGGATGCCATATTCAATTTTTATTTTATAAAATCCAAAAAGGGACAAATTCAACGATGCATGTATCGCACTTGCATAAAATGCCAGATCTGTTTTGATCTACTTTTATCTAGTGGGCAATAAAGTATACTTTTATTCCAAATAATCTATTATGTGTTCTATTTTATTAAGTATGTGATCTGTTATTTTATGCAAGTGATGTGATACACCGTCGGGTTTGTGATTTTTTTTTGCATTTTATAGAATGAAAATTCAATATGGCTTCCATATTCAAGTCTCTTGCATTTATGCATCATATCTGTTATTGTTATAAGGTACTTTATAAAATAATATAATTTCCTTAAGTATGCTTCTAGAAATGATTTTCGTTTAAATTACGCCTATTTTGAAAAATAAACTGAGTGTATGTTACTGATGATAAACTATTGAAATTTGAGATGTAAACTACTAAAATTTTCCCGATAGCGTTCCTATGACTCTTATTCTGAAATTATTCTTATACAGTGTGTCCCCGGATGGACCTAACTATACTTATAAACTTCCTTATTTTGCATCTTAGGAAAAAAAGTAATTCTTTAGAAAAAGTTTTGCTTTATCTAGAATATCTTAAGCCGCTGTCAAAATTTCGAAATAATATACAGGGTGGATACAATTCATTTATTATAAAGGGTGTCCCGTAATTATCGTGCAATACTGAAACAGCAGATTCTATTTTCAAAAATATGAAAAAAAGTTCCTATAAAAATAGGTCGAGAAATTCTTCCTAAGGGGGCTACAGCCCCCGAAAGGGGAGCCCATGAAGTTGGTGTTTGTTTCATATCTCCGAACCCGTTCAAGATAGAAAAGTGAAATTTTGGGAATTTATCAAACTTTTTATAGACAATAAGATGCAATTTCAACAATTCAAAAATTTAAATTAGGGGGGTCAGATAGGGGAAGAGTGAGGTTAAAAAAAACCCTAACTATTTTGTACGTAGGTACCTTGTTCCGGGATTTGATATCAGATTATGACATTTTGAGAAGTTTTTTACACAAAAAAGATCGTTTTGTAGAATTTCGATAGCATGCACCGTTTTCGCTTAAAATCGATTTGAAAATTACCTTACATGTCATAAATAAAAATTCATAATCAAACACAACTAGAAAAAAAGTTTCAGATCAGTTTTTTTTTTTTTTTACTTAAGCAACTGCTCAAAATGATTTTCATTTTGGTCAACGCATAATCGGGTCCGTCGACTCAGAGCTCGAGAAGCTCTCAAAATTTGGAATCGGTTTCTTTTAATTTCATTGGCAGCTACATTTTTAGATTCCCACAAAAATTCTAGAGGGTTTAAGTCGGGAGATCGGACTGACAAAGATACGGACCCGTTACGGCCACCGATCGGGAAAGTTGTAATTCAGCCATTGTCTGGCATTTCGCGCATAATGAGCTAGCGTCCCATCATGCTGGTACCACATCATATTTCTCAAATTCAACGGAACTTCTTCCAATAGTTCACCGAGATTGTTTTCGAGAAAGTTTACGTAACCATTCGCATTAAAGCAATTGGGGAGTTCTATTATTGGACCAATTACCGAGTTGTGATCTCCTATTACTCCAGCTCATAAATTCGCCGAAAATTTTCGTTGAAAGCTTTTCCGTCATACTGATCGCGGATTTTCGTCGGCCCAAAAAAGAGTATTCATTAATTTTCTTTTTCTTCATCTACTTAATTAGTGTGAAACACAATTTTCAAACGACCTGTCACTTACTACATCTCGTGATCTATGGCCTACGTTGAATATTTTTCTCTAGTTGTGTTTCATTTTGAATTTTTATGCCATGTAAGGTACTTTTCAAATCGATTGTAAGCGAAAACGATGCATGTTATCGAAATTCAACAGGACGACCTTTTTTATGTAAAAGACTTCAAAATGTCATAATCTGATATCAAATCCCGGAACAAGGTACGTACAAAATAGTTAGTTTTTTTTTTTAACCTCACTCTTCCCCTATCTGACCCCCCTAATTTAAATTTTTTAATTGTTGAAATTGCATCTTATTGTCCATAAAAAGTTTGATAAATTCCCAAAATTTCACTTTTCTATCTTGAATGGGTTCGGAGATATGAAACAAAAACCAACTTCATGGGCTCTAACTTTCGGGGGCTGTAGCCTTCTTAGGAACAATTTCTCGATCTATTTTTGGAGGAACTTTTTTTCATATTTTTAAAAATAGAATCTGCTGTTTCAGTATTGCACGATAATTACGAGACACCCTGTATAATAAATGAATTGTATCCACCCTGTATATTATTTCGAAATTTTGACAGCGGCTGAAGACATTCTAGATAAAGCAAAACTTTTTCTATTGAACGACTTTTTTTTCCTAAGATGCAAAATAAGGAAGTTTATAAGTATAGTTAGGTCCATCCGGGGACACACTGTATACATTAATAGGTTTTCAACCTCTCTGCTCCACCCATTTATCCTAATAAAAAGTTGCCTATTTCTAAAAAGTCGAATTTCATGGACCCCTAGGCCAGTTAGCTCGAATATAGTAAAACTACATCTTCTGCCTACATAATGCAATTTAATAATTTATCGATATACCTACATGTTTACTTATGATTGTATAATAGGCTGATACAACTATGTAGTTTGGTGCTTCGATATAGATTTTTCACAGACATATTATTGATAAACCCACGTAGTTGATGGGATTTTGGCTTGAAGACATTTTATCATCATGTGGTCGTTGTGGTATAGCATTTTTATTCTGTTGATTTTTTTTTTCATTTCATACCTACCTATACCTACTTATGTCAGATTCGTCTCACCGTAACATAATGTTCTGGGAAAATTTCGAACTTAATTCCAGTTTTCAAGGCAGCAGAGGTAGTAGAACCTTGACCAATAATTAATTATAGGCCATTATCGATTAATAATAATTTTGTTATAATATTTTATCTTCTTTGGTCAAAAATATTGAAGACTCACGTTAAGGATAGCATTATAGAGGTACAACACTGTTTTTTTTTTGCGGGCAGGTCTACCGAATCAAATCTATTTGTGTTTACAAATTACGTAAACTGTATTGAGGGTGCATGGGTTCTCCGTCGACTCTATACAGGGTGAGGCGAGAGTACCTTAGGGCATTTTTCTATGCAGAAGTTTACTTATTTATTTATTTATTTATTTATATTAACTTGTCTCGACTACACTGGTCATTGACATAAAGTCTGTACACTGAGAGTTGTCTGTTGTGATAACTAAGGATACATCATCTCGTTATGTTTCTTACTCCTTCTATTGCATTGCATAGTCAATCGAGTTAAAATGGGACGTATTGTCAGAAATACGTTTGAATCGTATATGACTTGCGTGGCCTAGTGGTTCTCCGCTGGCTCACGAAGCCATAGATCGCGGGTTCGAAACTCACCTCGGCCCGCTTTACTTTTCAGATTCATTTTCGAATGTCCGTGAAAAGTAAAACAAGCGATCGAACGTTTAAAAGGCAAAAATATATAATTTAAAGTGTGTGTGGCTAAAGAGTTCGTCTCAAAGCCAAATTACCAGAGTGGAGCGAGACGTTTGAATCGTCAGCAATTCTAAAAAGATGAGCGAGAGTGAGACGGAAGTACCGACTCGCGTCTTGATACGCTTTAGATTGATACGATATTACGATAAGATTGTCGTCGCTACTCTCAGTAGTGTCAGTGTCAGCGTTAAATATACTAATAAGGTTTTTGTTGTGATTTGAAACGTTTTTAATACGAAATTAGCAGAATTACCTGTGTTATATTGTACGGTGTGATAAACTATGAGTAACTTAATTTCGCGAATGCCTAAAAATCTATTTCCTTGTTTTGCCTGGGAAACGATTGAACTCCCTAGTACGTGGTCTTGTGGTTAAATTGCTGGAATATTTTACTTGCAAATAAGAAAACAGAGGTGTTATTCTTTCTTTTAAACGGCAACCAGCAGGTAGGTGACATGATATTTCTAAAGTTGCAAGGCTCTACTTCGTCAATAACTTGTCGAAATAATATATTTGTAGGATATTCATTATTCCTCAATACACGCCACTGACACGAACTGCGATACCACATCTGGTTCGACTTAGAAATAAGTGTACGATTCAAATCAAATTAAATTAAATTGTTTAGTCAGAATCAGTGTGGCATGACAACGGACAACTCTCAGTGGACAGATTGTAGGTACAACGGATTAAACATAAATACAGGGTGATTAATTGAAACGCCACATTAGAAACAATTCAACTTCCAAATGATCTAGGGATCTGAAATTTGGAACTTAGGCAACATACCTAATAACGAGTCAAAATGAAATATTACCAAGATCGCAGCACATTTAAAATTGCGAAAGCAATGGCCATCTTTGTTTTTTTAAAATGGAACATCCCATATATTATTGCATTTTCAGATTGTCTGAGAAAATGTAATAACAATGGTGCGTATAGTTGCAGTTTAAATTGAGTCGGCTATGAGTTATAAGCAAGTGAAAATCGCAATTCTACAAATTTAAACCCATTTATCACGAAAACGGCCCATAATATAAAAAAACGGCTCTCAGATTTCTTTAATGATGCATAAAGTAGGCTTAAGCGGATAGCGACCGTTGTATGTTTGATCTTTCTCCAATGCATGGAGTGTGCGACATGCCGTGGTTGATAACAGTTTCGAATTCTCGATATAGGTATTCCTGTGCCTAAAGAGGTATAGTAAAACGTCAACTTAAGCGCTGCTTATTGCGGTAAAGTTCCCCTGTTCCCCAGTATCTAAGTTGCTCTTTCATTAGTTGTAATGGTTATATTCATTATAACGATTGACTTTGTGTCGCTTTAATGCAGTGGTTTGAAATCATTATTTATATTAAATTGTTTTGCACTACAGCAGGGTTGTTAACTAGAAACGTGAATCACAATAATTCCAAGAATACTATTTGCATTCCGTTGGCTTCAAGTGATGGATTAAAATATTGATGACTTAATAATAATTAAATGGCTTTGTAATCTGTTTTGTTTTTATTTAAATTAAATAATAATGTAAAAATTCTTAATAAGAAGAGAAACATCTCATCAGCCTTATTGTGTAAGCCCTGTATAATACTGTATAAAAACACCTGCATCGATTTACTTGGAAGACCTAAGTAGTTTTATATTTCACAATTAATCTTTTAAAACCATTAGTCAGTTTATTTTATATCAGTGATATAACTTCAATTAGCCATCGGCTACTACCGAGTACCTATGGGTACTTATACAGGGTGATCAGTTAAGAGTACAGAATGGCCCAACTCTGGAACTATTTTGGCTCTAAGAGCCTCGAAATAAAAAAAATCAGTTTAGGAACTAATGAGAAATTCAATGAAAATATTTTCAAGATGACTGCACTTCCGGACAAACCGGAAGTTGACACATACTTAGTTATTTTAACGAGGACCTGTATATTATTATATTTTTAAATTGTCTGAGAAAAACGATAACAGGTGGTTTAACAATTGATGGCGTTTAAATTGAGTGGTTTATGAGTTATAAACAAGTGAAAATCGCATTTTTTTCAAAACAGTGTATACATCGGAAACGGCTCAAGATATGAGAAAACGACTTATTATGATCCTATATTAACTTTTCACCTTAAAGTGTACCTAGGTACCTAAAATTTGTATATAGCGGGTGAACACAAATTATGAATATCCGTTAATGAATAGTAGATACACAAAGATACACAAACCTAAGGTGCCCCTTCGCCCAATTATAAGTGCCATGGGTTCCCCGACATATTCTCTGGACAAATATCTAACCAACCTGCTGCAGCCACATGTCGGATCTACAGAATCCCGTATTAGAGACTTATTGGGTCACTTCATAGAAAAACTTGATTCTTCAACCCTTCATTCCAGTGACATTCTCGTCAGTTTTGATGTCGTTTCCCTCTTCACCTTGGTGCCCATCGACGAGACCCTTCAACACTTCCTCTTTCCTAGGAACATCACCTCTCTCTTCCACCATGCACCACAACCTATTTTCAGTGGAATGGTGACTTCTATGAACAAAAGGATGGAGGATGGAGTTGCTCTGGGCTATGGGACCCCTGAGTTCTGGTGTTACCAACTTCTACATATAATTATTTGAAGCCCACGGCCTTAAACTACGCCACCAATAAACCATCTTTTTGGTACCGCTACGTAGATGACACCTTCGTCATTTAGCCGTATGGAGAAAAGGCTCTGAAGGAATTTCTTCACGATATCAACAATATTCACCCCTACATTCAATTCACGTAGGAATAGAATAGAATGGAAAATTACCGTTTCTTAATGTCCTCGGTGCAGGAATGAAAATGGGCCCTTGGGACACATGGTCTACCGAAAACTAACACACACTCAGATCAGTATTCACATAAAAACTCCAACCACCATCCAGGCCAAAAACGAGCAGCAATGAAAAACCTGACGAATCGTGCATCCCGAATTAACCAAACACAACACCTTCCGAGAGGAGCTCGCCCACCTAGATAATGCTCTCGACACTCCAAGACACCCAGCGAACAACCACCAATAGTTTTGGGAGCTGCATTACTTCCTTATATCAAGAACGTCACCAATGGAATAGGTAAACTCCTGCTGCGCCACGACGTCAAAACCATCTTTGCACCTACACAACAAATTCGCAATATTCTCCGTTCAGCTAAAGATCCCATCGATCCACTTTCTTCAGCTGGAGTTTATAGAATACCCTGCTCTCGTGGTCCTGTATACATCGGAACCACCAAACGCAGCGTCAACACCCGCGTGATGGACACAAGAGGAACTGTCGCCTAGGCCAGATAGACAATAACTCAACTGTCGCGGAGCATTTCAGGATGCGACCACGCCATATGATAAGAAAAGACGAAAGTCCTGTCGGCTACTTCATTCTATTACAGTATTATACCCGTTTACATCGGCAAGCAATTGCTATTAATAAATACATCCAAATAATTTCAATAGGCAGGAGGAAGGAATAATGAAACTGCGAAAGATTTGGTATCCGGCATTACGTCAGACCCAAATGACTCATCGTCTGACTCAGTAGGATGTACTCTTTAAGATTTTCTCATCGTCGGCTGCTCAACTGCAGAACTTTCAGCAACTCTCATCAGCATCTCCGGGAATTTGGAAGATTCCAAACTACCTGAATGTCTTTGTTAAAAGTCTGGTATATGATCCAGAACCAGTTCTTTCCATTAAAATCCTACAACAAAGAATATTTAATGCCTTCGCGATCAGAAACACTCCCGGAACTTTCGAGCGATTTCCCCATTCCATGAGGCGAAGAATGGAGGGTTAATTGTATCGCCGCAGGTGGCAGCCACTTCCAGCATTTGTTATGAACATCTGCTTTTCTATGCAGTTATTAAGTTTTAAAGGAAATTAAATAAATTAAATGAATCTCAATAATCGATGCGAGTTTATTACTACTTGTTTTAGCCTTGAAGACACGTTCTTCAAAGCAGAGCTTCGGAAGGAAGAAGAAAAACTGAGAGAAATCCATTGGAATAACCTCTCAGGATTGAGACAATCCAAGGAGCTCCTCGGGAACTTTAACCGAGAAAGGTCAAGGAAACTCCTGACCCTCAACAAAGGAAGTCTCAGAATGCTAACAGGATTCCTAACAGGTCATTGCAAGCTCAATGAACACCTGAGGAAACTTGGTATAGAAAAAGATGGCGTTTGCAGACTCTGCAGGGAAGAAAACGATACGCCTCGTCACCTATTGATGAACTGCGAAGCACTAGAACGTGAAAGAAACGATGTTCTGGGCCAGCACCATCTCAACGGGGGGGCTTTGCCCGGCCTTGATCCCCTTCAAATCCTGAAATTCCTAAGGGAAGTGGAGTTGGAGAGGCTGCTTCAATGAAGGGAATATACTCCAAAGAAGCAGAGAAGAGGGGGCACAATAGATCTGTAATAGGTCGTAGCGCATCTGACACCCTCAATATCAATATCAATATCAATATACTACTTGTTTTAGTAGGGTCAGGTATAGATTTTGATTTTTTCTTGGAAACAAAGCCAGATACGAGTAAAGCTTTGGAGGCCTTATTGACCGCTTAATCTAAAAAAAATAAATTGTCAAAAAGCAGTGGTGCCCCATAATTTTACCTACAAGTATCCAGGTAGCCCCTGAGACGCCACTGGAATTAATAAATTTATTTTATTCCCATCAAAACAATGCCCTTATGACGACAAATAAGTCTATCAAATTTTATTTAAATCGGCTGAAAGGTTTTTGCGTAATTGATAAAAAACCGATTTTTTTTTACTTTTACCCACTGTACCTATCTAGAAAATGAAGTAAGTTAGGACATATTTATTTATTTATTATTTTTGGCTGGTAAATATGCCCCCTTAAAATATTTGCACTTAATTCTGAATCACCTGTATAAACTGATTGAAAATATTTAGCTTTTTGTTCGGTTTCAGGTCATCAGGACTTGCAGTGATTTTTTCTAACTCATAAACCACCTATTTCCAACTCCCATATTAAAAAAACAAAGTTGGTGTCTGTTTTCGGTATAAAGCCGAAGAAGTCGCTATTTTGGAAATAGGTATTTTCACTTGGTAGATCCTATAGGCGGTAACGGACATCATCAAAATTTGAGATTTCTCTGGTTCTTCAATACCTTTTAATAGACCACTAAAAAAATCACCCTGTATAGGTACTTTGTTAGAATTATTGTTGACAAAGAAGAACAATAATGAAATCTGAATAACACTTATAACTTGTTTTTCCTCACAATAATAGATGACTTCATTGCAAAATCAGCTGCTTATTAGGAAATAAACCGCAAACCTTGCTCATTAGATTCTATCTGCATGTAGTGATGACTCACCTTTCTTAAAGCGTTTCAACGAAATGTAAATTACTATAGGTATATGCATATATTCATTCTATATAACCATAACAAGTGATAAAAAAAAGTATATAGTAGGATTAACTTTAAAAAGTCAGATGTGACGTCACACTAACCGTCCGAATTAATATTTTTAATTTCACCAGAAAATGTCAAACAGTTAATTGTCAAGTTGTGAACGAGCGTAAATTATTGAAGGAATCATTCAAACAATGAATTGAAACGCTTACGTCAGTTTGAGAGCCACTGACAACTACATAAAATTTATTCACGTAATGACATTCTATCCTCTGTGTTGTGCATTTAATTCTCATTCAAAACCAATGTTGACGTATACTTATTTATGCGGGATGGAGTGTTTAGACAAACTGGACGGTTTCTACGAGAACCAGTATATGAAACAAAATAAATCGAACTATCAAAAGGATGTGTATTCTTAATCGATACGTATGACTTTTTAGACTTTATTGGACTATAGGTGGTAGGTATTTGGTCGATAGGCATTAGACCACATTACTCTGGTTATATTTTTGATCATTTTTGATTGAAGATGTCGTAGATCTAAGGGCATACTTCTTAACCTCTACGGTACACCTACGCTGATGCTCATAGTTTTAAAGTATTGTTTATAAACGGATGGGAAGCATCAATCTGCCATATTTTCTTGTTTCCCATGCATTAGCCTATGGCAAGCCTCGAAAGTTGTGACACTTTACCTGATTTTACAAATTGGTTTCTTCGTTTTGGCACAAATAAACCATTTAAATTTTTTAAGAAAAAATAATTCAAAATTGTGAAATTCCAGGGTAATATTATTATAGCACCCATTCGCACCCATCATGCTATAAAGTAGGTTTATCTACGACCACTATTATAGTAAGCGCTAGATTACGCATAACGCATAAACTAAGTAAGCGGGTCCTTACGAACTGTCGTGCGTAAAGTAGCAAAATCGCACAGCTAGTGCACTTGCACTTAACTTTACGCATATGCTCACGTCATTATTATTATCGTCGGCGACGCATCGTTAGAATGGCCGCGCAACGTTACCATGGCAACGCATTGTTACTATGGCAATATTAGTTACTATTAGCATTCTTTAGCTGTCATATAATTTTCAATCAGTTGTTCCAAATACCAATACAAAAAATGTACCAAGCAATGTGTTGGGATTAATAAATTTGGTATGGTACCAAGCAAAATTGCAGAGTTTTTGGGCTTGGCGAATCCAAAACAATACACTGGCCACTGTTTTAGGCGCTCCTCAGCCACCATTCTTGTAGATGCTGGAGGTGATTTGCTAGCGCTGAAGAGGCACGGTGGTTGGCGTTCATCGTCAGTGGCTGAAAGCTACGTGGATAATTCTACCAAAAATAAAACTGAAAATGCGGTAAAGATTTCAAGTGCTATTTGTGATGGTGAAGCAATATCAAATGAAACCACCGGTAGGAATATTAATATGGCGTCATCCTCGGGGACCAATATGTTCCATGACTATCCATTGACAAAATCTTCTGCTACTTCTGTTCTTAATAATGTTACGATGTGTTCCTCTAATACTGCACCGGTTTTTCATAATTGTAATGTAACAATTAATAATTATTATCGCAAAATATAAATAAACATGCTTTTCACTTTGTTTAATAATCTTTTGCACCCATTTTGATAATTTAAGTGTGGTCTTAGATAAAGTATAGTACGCAACTTGAATTGTAAGGCAATTACGCACTCCTAGAATTACGCACTCGCCGCGTTGCGGCTCGTGCGTAACTTTCTAGTCGTGCGTAAAATGCTTCTTACAATTCTTGTTACGTAATATACCTACTATTCTATTGAGGTAAGTTTATTTTGTGTCTATTTTAAGTGTATTTTGTACGTTCATCGGTTTATAATGTGAAAAGAGATTTATAATGTGCCTAAAAAATTGATGAGACGAAACCACGACATGACGGGGGGGAGGGGTGGCTGGTGTAGAAAAGATAGAAAAGAGTTTTGATAATGAAAATAAGATTTTTATTAAGAATTTAACAGCAAATGTGTACTTCACCGACTACATGCACTGCGTGAATTTCTTTGCATCCAGTTGGGCACAGGTAAATTGCACACCAGTAATCCATTTACGACTTGGACATATTTAAGTACCTGTAATCTCATAGGTAAATTCCACACCGAGACCCAACAGGTAAAGATACTCGTACGCTGATATCTTAAAGTGGTATAGTCGACCAACAAGAGATATAACGAAATGATCTAATTGTTAACTAAACTGTTTTTTTTTGCGCCGGCAAGAGTAATAGTTGAGAAATAAGGCCTCAAAGATATCTTCCTTGCCCTAATACGTACCATCGAACATACAATGCGCTCGAACAGGAAGCCCGCTCTCCACGAGACCGCAATATAGTAGCTACCGGTTCCGTCAGGTTTTTGGTCAAGGTAGGTTTTTTTTTCATTTTACGAACATTTGAAGGAAAAAAAACCTACCCTGACCAAAGACCTGACTTACTGCAGCAAAAGTGTGTTTTAATATTATTTGTAACCAATGATGACACTTTTAAGGCCTTATTTCTCAACTACTACTTGCCGGCGAAAAATTCAATTGTACCTTGATATTTCTAGAGACACAAGCTATCCTAAAGTAGAAGACAAATCGCCCTATACCCATGCTGCTCAAGTAAATATTCACCAAATGAAACTACTATTGTATCAGAAACTTTTTATCTCCATTAGATATTTTATATTCATTGGGAGAAAATGCAATGCTTATTGGCGTATTTTTTAACTAAAATGACGATTTGTTATTGCATGAATTAGGAGACTTATTTAACTATTTACAAGAAAAAATCTACCTATAGGTATCTTTATTCTGGTTCCTCTGTAACAGCATTAAATTATACTTCCTTGGTGTGGAAATTGCCTATAAGGATTAAAGACCTTTTAAAGGTTGGTGTGCAATTTACCTCTGGGATTAGAAAGCAGGTAGACTTAGTGTGGAATTTACCAACTCCGATCCAGTTGTAATTTTTGAACACAAATAAATGTCATTTAATATATGTAATTTAATTGTAATAATTTTGATGAATTAAGCAATAATTAATGTAGAAATAATACAGGGTGTTATTTAAGTATGTGACTAAACTCCAAGGGGTACTTCTTGATGTGATTTTAAGAAGAAAAGTTCTAATAAACATTGGTCCGAAAGTGCATAGTCTCTAAACGCAATTTTTTTTTGTCAAAAATATTAGTTAGACTGTATTTCGTGACGCCACTGGACTTAATAATTTTAATAATAATTGAGGCTAAATTATCCTCTTGTTACTACAAACAGAATTGCCAAATTTCAACAAAATCGAATAAAAGAGTGTTGAGATATTTACGAACATCCATTTTTTTTTTTAAGTTTGACACCCTTGTAGTAATAGTAGGTATATCGTAAAAATTATGCATTTTGGGATCCATGTTTAAATAAACCTTTCTTCTTAAAATCACTCAAAGAAGCACCCCATGGCGTTTGGCCACATACTTAAAAATAACACCCTGTATAGAGTAGGTATCCCAAATAATTTTTCTGCATTTTGTTAATATCCTCAAACCTTTTTTATTATATCTTATTATTTTTTGATAAAAAAATTATAAGTTTTAGGGACACTTCGTGTAGAATCACTGGAATCTGCCAGTTTAGTGTGATTTTTATTTCCACGGTTTGGTTAATAGGAATATCATATTCAACTTTCCTTTTTCTCATAAACGTCAATGTATTTTTTTTAATAATTTAGATACATTTTTTATATTTTTTATTTAAAACGAAAAATAAATTTTAACAATCAGTAAGATACCTACCTACATGCGAAATTTATTAAACCAATTTTTTTGAAAATGTATTTTATAGTTTTCATTAAAAAATATTTAAATTTTACATAATTCGAACCATAAATAAATGGTATTTCTTCAATTTTGATCTACTTAACTATCAAAATAAGCGTCAATGTGTCATTATTTAATTTTTTCAGTTGTTAAAATGTTCTTCTTTGTTTTGGGTTTTAGGTTCGATATTAAAGTATTATTTTTCAAAAATATTTTTATAAATTGAAACGTTTCGGGACCGATTGGTCTCTTGTTCACTCATAAATAATTGTAAAAAATATGTAAAAACTTAAAAATACATACTTTAAAAAATCATAATTATTATACTAAAATGTCGTAAATGGTGTGTTTTTAAATTTAAATTTTAGAAAAAATATAAGTAAATTACTTTTGATCTTGATTTTGAAAAAAAAACAAAAGCAGACACATAAAATGTCAAAATCAAGATCAAAATTAATTTACTTATATTTTTTCTAAAATTTAAATTTAAAAACACACCATTTACGACATTTTAGTATAATAATTATGATTTTTTAAAGTATTTTTAAGTTTTTACATCTTTTTTACAATTATTTATGAGTGAACAAGAGATCAATCGGTCCCGAAACGTTTCAATTTATAAAAATATTTTTGAAAAATAATACTTTAATATCGAACCTAAAACCCAAAACAAAGAAGAACATTTGACAACTAATAAGAAGCAAGGTTCAATAAAAATAATCAAATTTAATTTTTTCTTGTTTATTGCTTCTTCTTCAAGTGTGTTACATCATTAAAATGGTAAAAAATATTTTTCTAAATAAATAAAAAATCGATATGACATCCAAGAGGAAAACCAAAGTTGATGATGATTCCGATTAACTGAAACGTAAAATCACACTAAATATTCTAAATATTATGATAACTTTCTCAGAGAAGGGTTTTGTATTTATCAAAAATAATAACAAATAAAAAAGTTATGAAAAAGTTATGAAGGTATAGGAAACCCGATATTCCAACTTTCTTCTAAGTACCTACCTATAAAAAAATCTAAGACAGTCATGAATGACCGTTTGGCGAGCGGTGTCACGTAATAACTCATAAAATTCTCTAAATCTTTCCCCATTTAAAGGTTCTGTTCACGCACCTCGCACCTCAAATCTGAGACACACTGTATCTATCAAAAACTTACAAAAGAATAAAATGACAAACAACTAGGCGTCTTTTAGGATTCCCCCTTAAATACAATAATATGTGTATAAATACTGAAGTGTAATGTTTAATAAGGTTTCAAAGTATTTTTTAAGTTACGATATTTTTAAAATATTTTATCATAAAATAAAAAATATAAGAACAAAACCCTACCTTCATTTCGTTTGAACTTGAAGATGTGTTAACTGTTTACTGGTACTTGTCGTAAGATAATCGTTGGTCTCTTCATGAAAGAACACCGTCAACTGTTTTGTTTCACTGGAACGAGCAATACACCTTGGCAAGGCAAAGGCCAGGTTATGCCGGTACACCATAAACGGCTGACAGCTTATTATTGCTCTTACAACGCGGTGCGGGTATGACCTTATTATTAGTCATTCAATATTCAACATTCGCGTAGCAGCCAATAATTGAAAGCGGTTGTTTTTATTTTGTATTTATTGCACATTGAAATGATTACCTGATTAAACAGTAGGTTGGACCCTTACGTATTTTTTTGAAGATTTTTTTCTTATTAGGTATACCTTAAACATTATCAATAAGTTAAGAAAGAAAGGGTATAATTTATTTTTTCAATCTTGGGGACTGAAATTTTTGTGGAAGTAAGATATCCACAAGGAGTCATCTGGTGTTGCATTTGAGCAAAATCGATTGAACCGTTCCAAAATGACGGCCTTTTGAATTTTAGGGAAAATGCCTATTTTTTAAACCCCTGTATAAGCAAGATAGAAAAAAACTTTTTATCGAAATTTAAAAAAATGGAATAAAATTATTTGAAATTTTACTTGATGCAATAAGGCAGTGGCGTGGGTAGGAAAAGGGTAAAAATGACTAAATTTCCATAACCGTACCTTCAAAAATTTTAAGAAGCAAATATGAAAAAATGGTGGAGATGTTCGAATTCATTTTACATGATGTTTATTCCACTGAAATTTAAAAACGCGGTTCTTTAGCTTCATCTTTCAAGATTAGTAAACGAAATTTTTCACTCTTGTAAAACTTTGGGATGACGTTTGATTTTCGTGAAAAAATTTTCTAAAGTGATGTTAATTTTACAGGTGTCCCTTGAAATAAAAAAAAACAAAAACTTCCGTGAGGCACGGTTTCTGGTAACAATTTTCAATCTAGGGAGCTGAAATTTTTTTGGGAGTAGGATATCCAGTAATATATCCACAAGGAGTGGTCTGGTAAATACTGTATTTGAGTAAAATCGGTTGATCCGTTCCAAAATGACGACTTTTTGAATTTTTGAAAAAATTGCTATTTTTTGAACCCATGCGTTTAAGCAAAATAGAAAAAAAAACTTTAAAACCAAATTAACAAGATTGGAAGAAAAGTATTTGAAATTTAAGTTAATGGATTAAAATTTTCATTATTTATATTATTAAACCAGTTACGTGGGTAGGAAAATGATAAAATAGGCTGAATTTCTTTTTTTTTTGAGCATATTTTTTTTAGCATATTTTTGAAGGAATTGAACTGAGATTTTCACAGTAGACTACTTTATGAATAGCATTTAACTCTCAAACATTTTAAGAATCAATTAAAAAAAATGGCGGAGATATTAGAATTTTTTTACATGATGTCTATTTCTCTAGAATTTCAAATTTTCGGTTTTCAAAACTCCCCTTTCCCTTTTTTCGAATTTATTAAAGGTACCTAGTGTAAAACATGGTATTTTTAAAGTAAAGTTAGCCAGTGGCGGGTGCAGGAAAAGGGAGATAAATGTTAAATTTTGCCAGTAAACCACTACGCTAATATGACCTGACTATGAAAAATTTCACAAAGTCAATTTGAAAAACGACAAAAATATTCAAAATTGAATCGCATAAGAATATACTATTCATGCGATTGATGCGCAAGAAAGGTTTATTTTTATCTCTTCTCTGTTATTGAATCGCTTCTTCTTCAATTTTGTAGTTTTTAAATTTATGTGATTTTGCAACTTTTCGTCGAATTAGACGTGAATCCGTTAAAAAAGTCGAAGGGTTGTAACTTTTCTGTTACTTTTAGTACTCGTCTTACCTCTCTGGAGCCCCTCCAAGGCGCCCTTGTACAGTTTATTCTGAGCCTGGGATGGCTAAAGGAGTGAGGACTCCAGTGAATGGAGGAAGCACAATGGGCCATCTGTGGCCTGACTTATTCTACCATCCTACTAATCCAGAATCCAGAATAGTACTAGTCTTTTACTTCTGTGTACTTCTGTTACCTACTCGTAACTTTTAAGTTAGGTAATATTCTACATTACCGCACTAGTATATACGCTAAGAAATCTGTTACCGCACTAGTGTGGTTATGAAACACCTCGCCAAATGTTCACTTTGATGGTGACTTACACAACACATCATTGAGATTACAAAAAACCTGAGATTCGATTATTGGCTTCCCTATATGTTTTAGAGATAAATGGGTAGTGCATTTTTTGTCATTTGTTAAGATTAAAAAACTGATTATTTTTCTGTAGTTGCATTTTACATCTATTCAGACATTTTTCAGAAAAACGAGAAAAAGTTTTCAATTTGTGGTGTCATTTTCGTAATTGCATTGACTCTAACAATGAAAATCGATATAAATAACGACAATCACAACACAATTAAAAAAAAATTCTGAAACTGTAGAGTATTTACTATGCGGTGTCATGTCAGATCCGAATTGACTCAGCCGACTCAGCAATCTATGACAACATCGGAGAGACCGGCTGACTCTTCCAGCCGTTCAGTCAGTGGGCTGAGATGATGTCTGCCGCAGTTGAAGATGAAAAAAAGACATTATAAAAAAATAATTTCCAATGTTTTTTTAATGTTTATTAAAGGATGTACTTACCCTGTATACATAAGGGTAAATATTATTAATTGAAATTCGATAATTTTTCATCAACTTGTATAAACCTGTTATCCACACAACAGATACTATTTACCTATTTGAAAACTTGAAATAGGATATGGCACTTATAATAAAAACGCTGATATCATCCACCGCTTAAGGGTATGAATATAAGTAAACATGCAACCACTTCTATAACATGAAGGGGGCGTCCATTAATTACGTGAGGTGTTTTATGCGATTTTCCGACCCCCCTCCCCCTCTGGTGAGATGTCGTAAGATGTGACTCTATTATTAAAAAAAAAAATATTGTGTATGATTTGGCCTCGGAGGTGGCCATATTTTAGTGAAGAAACGTGTTTTACTCAATTTAACCCAATTTTCTCGCAATTTAAAGATGTTAACTCTGTTTCTTGCCGAAAAAAAACGTAATATTAGCCGAGACCCCTCCCGCTCTGATGAGATTTCGTGAGATTCCGCTCGACCCCCTCCCCTTCTGAACGCCTCACGTAATTAATGGACACCCCCGAACCCCTCTGAAAAAAAAAATTGAAGAGTTAGGGATTTTTTTAAATTGGTGATAAGCGCTTCAAAACATACAAATTTCATTCAGCTAGGACATGACGACCAAAATAAAGCAAAATAGATCCGAAATCTGATGAATGAGCGAGAACTAAGCCCACATTTACTTCAAATCGTAGTTTGAAGATATTATTGAAAATTCCGATTGAACACTAAATGATAACACAAAAACTGAAGAACAAAACTATACCTATTAAATTAAAAAAAGATAAATTAAGAACAAAACTTGTAGCAAATCGAAGAAGAACAAAGTGGAATACAGATTATTATATTGCAAATTGAACTTCCTATTATGTTAAGTATTGTCAGTATTATTTACAATCTGTAACTATGACAACTGTCAATATTTATCTATATTATATTATTGCGATACGAAAACACATAATTAATAGGAATTTCCGCCTTTTTCATTTTGTTTTTTTTTACGAGAAGCTATACGACTAACTGAATGAAATTTGTAGGGTATATAGATTGCCAATTGAACAGAGACGTTTTTGAAACATGTGCCAAAAATAAATTACCCCAAAAATTTTTTTACATGAACGTTGCTAAGTAAAAGAAAATTTTTCGGCTTTAATAATTTTTTTATGGATTTTTTTTCTAATTGTGTCCTTGCATTGGGGAAGCTTATAAACGATGTGATAGACTCATTATTTCACTACATTTTTGAAAAATTTAATGAAGCTAAACCGAGCTGTCAAGCCAGCATGACACACTGTCTTTTGGAAAATCAAAAATCTTCAGGAAATAGACTTAAATGATGATAACTCCAAAACCATCAATTTTATGATCACACATAATATATGGGGGGTATATCAATGCGTATTGCGGTCCTCTATCACTCTGCTTCGTTTGATCCATCATGACTGAATCACCCTGTATAGGTAATTATACAGGGTGTCCCATAATATGTGGGCAATCTCCCGGATTTGGGTAAATTTCGTAAAAATAAATGAAAAAATAGCTATAAAATTAATTCCTCAGAGACACCCCTACAAAGATATTAGCTGTTGAAGTTGAGGGTTGAAAATCAATTTATTGCAATAACTTTTTTATTTATTGACCGATTTTGATAATTTTTGGTTTTATTTTGTATTATTTTAGACTGTTTAGAATAGTGTTTCATAATCTTTGGTAGCACATACATAGACCTCGAGATGGCATAACCTCCTCATTCACTTGAAAGAAAACAATAAAAATAATCATTTTACAGTTTTTTAAGGTTAATTTTCTTTTTATTTGACATTTTTTACATAAAAAATGTATCCTTATTTATTTCGATAGAGCGAACCGTTATTGAGATAAACATCCTTCTAATAGGTGATGCGTCGCAGGAACTTTCTAAATTTCAAGTAAATTTTAACAAGATGGCTGACCTTTGACAGTAAATTGAGCAGGAAACAAAACAATAACTTAATCAAATACACGTCAAATAGTGTCAAAGATTTTATTTCATGCAGATTCAATTCTAACTGATTTTAAAATGAGTTACAGAAACGCTGAATACGCAGAAAATCAGTTAGAATTGAATCTGCATGAAATGAAATCTTTTGACACTGACGTGTATTTAATGAAGTTATTGTTTTGTTTCCTGCTCAATTTACTGTCATAGGTCAGCCATCTTGTTAAAATTTACTTGAAATTTAGAAAGTTCCTGCGACGCATCACCTACTTATTAGAAGGACGTTTATCTCGATAACGGTTCGCTCTATCGAAATAAATAAAGATACATTTTTTATGTAAAAAATGTCAAATAAAAAGAAAATTAACCTTAAAAAACTGTAAAATTATTATTTTTATTGTTTTATTTCAAGTGAATGAGGAGGTTATGCCATCTCGAGGTCTATGTATGTGCTACCAAAGATTAAGAAACACTATTCTAAACAGTTCAAAATAATACAAAATAACACCAAAAATTATCAAAATCGGTCAAGAAATAAAAAAGTTATTGCAAAAAATTGATTTTCAACCCTCAACTTCAACAGCTAATATCTTTGTAGGGGTGTCTCTGAGGAATTCATTTTATAGCTATTTTTTCATTTATTTTTACGAAATTTACCCAAATCCGGGAGATTGCCCACATATTATGGGACACCCTGTATAAATATATGAAAATGTGGTCTATTTTGATAAAAAAATATGAATAGATTTAATAAAGTCGGGTTGAAATACCTATGTTCTTTTTAGAGGGTAGAAAAGATGTGTTTTTTCGAAAATGAAAAACTTGTGCCTTAAAAAAACCTTTAAAAAAACTAAAAAACATTATATTTTTTTACTTTTTTTTTGCATCCAAAATTTATGTCGATAAAAGAAATAATAGGTACCATAATAAGACTAATATCCACGAAATTAAATTAATACGACCGTACGAAATTAAATTAATACGTGCCTACATTTAATTATAGTATTGAATAGAATCATTTCTACTTTCTTTGATGAAATAATTATTTAATTTCATTTAATTAAATTTTTCATCAACCATATTACTAATGTTTATATGTGTACAAGAAAATCATTCACCCTTTAAAGCTATTTTTGCTCTTCTACTCGTCGCGAGTTATTCACCTTTGACCCGTTTCAATTCTATTATAAAAAATAGTATGCTCTGAAGTAGGTCAAAATAAATGAAATTATTGTGTTCCAAGATAATATCCACGGATAGGGGTTATAGGTACGGAACGATTACAAGTGAAATCAATATATTTGTCAGTAGGGCAATAAAAAATACACATGAACATGAATAGTGAATAGACGATTAGAGAAGGCGCCTTGTTGAATTACAATACAAGTATGGGTACGAGCATTATTAAAGGGAAACAATGCTTTGTTAGTAACACTTGCACACAGAAATGGAAAGAAAAATAATTATAATGACTCAGAAAATATTATACCTACGCTACAGTATCTATAATACATATTATTCCGCCTAAGCAATGTTGTGTAATTCTAATTGTAATTATTATTAGGTACATCTAGAACTATTATTCACACTAAATAATTGTATTGTTTGGACGATTTTATAGAGCATCGTTGATGAATGTTCAAAATAAAAAATGTGTACTCTGGGTCTCTTATTTACATAGACAAAATTACCATGTACGTTTATGCATGTTGAATACTGGAACTTACTTCATAGGGAAATTGTTAGGTTCTCTTTCAATGAGTTACCATAGATACCTACTTAATTTTTGTATTGTTGTAAACAATCTCATTATCATTAAAGCAGTTTACGATAGAAACTATCCCAGTGAAACAAGCAAGAAGCAAGACAGTGAAACATCAAAAAGATCCAGACATTCTAGAACCAAAAAGCAAGAATTGAATTAAATGCACCCTCTGATTTGTGAAAAATTAAGAGTTGAATAAGCTACCCCCAATAAAAAAAAGATCAAATCGACTACAACACGCTTCCTTCAAGGCATTAAAAACCGCGAAAGCGCAACATATTACCAAATTGGTCAGCGAAACATGGTCTGCGCACAGAGCTCTATGGTATAGATTTCAACCTGGAATGTAGTTGCGTGAAGGCCCAGGCTCGAGAAGAGTCAATTCTTCGAGCCAGCGCTACACACCCCAGCTCCATTGCCTGTAGATGTCTTGGATTCATCGGTGAACCATCTGAAATCTGCTGTCAGTAGTTCATTTCTGTTGTCCACCCACACGTCTCTTCCCGGGAGAAGGACCTTATAAGCACAGCGGTTCATGATTGTCTTAGGCATTATGTTCGAGGGCATACCGAGTAGACTGCGACTTTCTATGTCTTTTCCAGTAACCTGGTTTCTTCCAGAAAAGTTGGGGGCCTTATTAAACAGTCCAACCTTCTCTTTCTGGAAAATGGTACTAATGACCAAGTTATCAGCATATATACCTGAACGTCGACACTCCTTGTCGAGAGAACGGCTATCTACGAGAAGGGACCAGAGCAAAGGAGAGAGGACTGACCCTCCCGCGGGCCTAAAGTCGATATTTTCCCCTCACATTCAGGTCTTTATAGTTCTGTTTCCAAGCATATTGCGGATCCAGCCACTCATGACTGATGGGATTCCTCTTGAGACAACTGCCTTATAGAGGGATTCTGGGTAGTGCGTTGTTAAACGCTCCGTCTATGTCTCGGAAGGCAGCCACCGCCAGCCTCTTTTTTGTCAAGAGACCTGGTGATCTTGTTCACAAGGTTGTTGAGAGCAAGGTCGGTTGACTTTCCAGTCTGGTAGGCATACTGGTTTGCATTCAGTGGTGGGCTATTCAACGCACTCCCCTTGATGTACGCATTCAGCATCCTTTTCTTAAGATCTCTAGCGTTTTTTCGATTGAGTCCGTGTAAAAGCCGTTGGGTCGTTTTACCGAACCAAGCGTCTGTAAGTCGTTGTTCCACCAGTCAACATTTACGGCCATCTTGTATTCCTCCCAATCTGTTCCTCTAGGGTTGAGATATTATACAACAGGTCTACCACCGGTTCCAATTTGAAAGGTTATGTGTCTATGATCTGAACAAGATGGTTCAAAGGATACTTGCCAATTGGCTATCCGGTTGCTCATAAAAGTGGAGCTGAATCTAGAACCTCCTGTCTATTTTTTCTGACGACTGTTTTTAGAGCCGATATTGTTTAACATCAGTCTATGGCCTATTAAAAAGTTGTAAAGTGACTCACCTCTGTCTTTGGTGTTGGTGCTTCCCTTCAGACCGCGTGGTGTGAATTTGCGTCACATACAACGATGAGGTGAACGTTGTTCCTCTCGCAGTATGATACTAATGGCCGAATTCACAAACGATAATTTCCTAAATAATTACGTAATTATTTAAATGAGTGAGATGGATATATGCAGTTTTTTTGCAATAGAATGAGATGGGGATAATTGATTACGTAATTATTTAGGAAATTATCGTTTGTGAATACGGGCATAAGTCTCGTATTATGGGCGGAGGAGGCTGTTCTGCAGACCTGTCGACCGGGAAGTAAGCTGAGCAGACGATAAATTCCATTTTACCATTTACCACCGGACCTATTATTCGGACTGCTGCATGTGACATCTCGGGTGCAGTAACCTGAGAGAGTAAAGTAATTAATGTTGTTGCTGATCAGTATGCAGGCTCTTGGCGATTTCTCTGACCCCACTGCCACTAACTCACGAGATGAGTTTCCTAGACCCCTAATTTTGCCAGTTTTGCCTAGCCAGGGTTCTTGGATGAGATCAATATCCTGCTGCCTCTTTTAAACTTCATGCCAAGCACATAGATGGATGCTTTGACGGTGTGGGGGAGGAATTTGTGGACGGCAAAGCGAAGGAAGGTATATGTTTTTTCCTTTTTAGCGGAGTCTTCTCGAGATGCGAAGTACCACGGTTAGGCGGTTTATGTCCGCAACCACTTGAAGGCCCGGCTTAGGGCATGATCGAATTCATTGACCGTGGGACGGTGGATTAGGTGGTTTAATTCCACCCGCTCCTGAGGCCTCCTGATTCACAAGCGGTTTTGGTTTTATGGGTCTCCCGTGTGAGCGAGAGGACCCATCACGGACCTTTGAACGAAATTGCACCCTCCATTTTAGTCCTTTATAGGGTCGTAACCCCAAGGCTTCCAGACCCTTCATGGACGCATCGTCAATGGCCAACGTCCATGTTTGATCAGGCCCTGACTCTTGTCGGTGTAGGATAGTCCACTCCCGAGTGTTCAGGACCTTGTTCAGCCTGATGAGTGATGAGGATCCTTTCCGCAGTGAGACGTTCATCGTCGTCATCGGGAATATAGGTCACACAAATGTGAGATTAGACAAGTCCTCGCTCCTTTTACCTTTTTGAGGCGTGCCCCCTTCTACGGCCGAAGGGTGAAAATGACGTCGCATCCAACCAGGAAGCAGCTGCCTCCAAGTGACGAGGAGCCATCGTAGCCTTTGGGGACAGTTTTAGAATCTGACTTCTGGCCCGTCATCGGGGATTTGTTCACAGCGGCCATAAGTGGCTTCTGCAGGGCTCCAAGCTGTTCGTCCTCTATGTTTGACGCTGGGTGATCGGGGTAGATAATTCCCACGCGGACGCTCGCAGCAACATCCCCAAAAAAAGGTTGGTAGCCGTGTCCTCGCGAGACCTCTTTGTGCTCTTCTCAGACGTGTTACCTTCTGTCTTGACAGGTTTAGTTGTTTTCGATCGGTGAGTTTAGGCGTTTTAGCCGTTTTAGGCGTTTCTTTGCGGCACAACCTAATTTTGGCGATGAGATGTCCACTTTCGTGGTATTCTCTATCGAACAGCCGTCTTCTTTTTTCTCAAGGGAAATTTGTTCCTCCTGGTTCAGCAGAATTGGGCTGTTTCTTGGAGTCGGGTTAGAGTTTTTGGCTCTCCTCGTACGAGCATGTTTGTTTTACTCTCTCCAAGAATGTCCCACGAGCGACTGGGAAAGGTTGGTTCACTCCCGCAGAGCCCGCATGTAAGGAGTAAGGCTCAATACAACGGGGTGCGCCAGGTGCCGCTAGTCGCTATAACGAGGTTTACCGCTAAGAACTGAGCCACCCACATTCATGCATCTCTTCGGCGCGCGCAATATCTTGAGATTGGGAAGGATTTATAGTGCGGAGCCTCATCCACGCAGTCCGGACGGTTAAGTCAAGACCTCAATATCCCTCTTTACGCGAGACATGACCACGACACGGAGTGATACGGTTTAACGAAGAGCCCACATTCGGACAGTCTACGGCGCCGTTGCCTCTAGTGCAGACCTTTAGTCACGACATGACAACTAGGTTGGGGGAGGTGGTCCGCGGCAGGGATTTCCTGAGCTACCAGTCTAGAGTTTTAGATTCGACGAGCTCTATCACCGCGGCTAACCTTACTCATTGTCGCTCATTGTAAGGCCTTCTACTATCCGCCACCTGGGTCGCGCCAGATGGGTACCTGAATCACAGGGTTAGGGGATGATTACTTGGGGGTTGAAAGGCGTAAAGTTGTATTTAGGGTGCAGCCGCAATGCCTTAGGGTTATATTTGGAATTTATCAAATTTAGTTTGCTTCTGTGTTGAAATTACGTGAATATCTCTTGATAAAGAAATTTTGAGACAAACTGTACAAAACTTTAAAAATTATATTAACATTGCTTTTATTCGATTCGCTTATCTCAATCTGTCAACGAGATTATGACCTGCTCTCTGCTCTATTATTAAATGCACCATTAAATCTGGAATAACACTTGTAGATAAGTATGTAATAATATGCTTATTTTCCAAAACTAGTCTTTTATTTACTTCACAGCGTTTTAAAATTTTTCTCACATTCAATAATAATTATTAGCAAAGAAAATATGTACTTGTATATTCCTTAATGAGCACGTATGCATTATAATAAGTACCTAATACTTAAAAATATTGATCTTAATTAATTTGAAGGACATCAGTAAATAATATCGATATATATATATATATCGATAAGCCATAATATATTGCTAGAGCGGCTTGCTGGGACCGGTGTCCACGGCAGTCTTCTGAGATGGTTTGCTTCATATCTGTCTAACAGGTCACAGGCTATAAGACTGGGCAACTGTACATCGTCTTTTCGCGTAGTTACTTCTGGCGTTCCACAAGGATCCCATCTGGGACCCTTATTGTTTAATATTTATATAGACAAAATTTCAGAATGCTTTAAATTTGCTAAATTTCTAATGTATGCTGATGATTTAAAAATTTTTCATTCGATAAAATGTTTTGAGGATAGTACCTTAATACAGCAAGATATCAAACGATTAGAAACATTCTGTGAAAAAAACCGTTTGCCTTTAAATTTAAAAAAGTGTCAGCACATCACCTTTTCACGCAATAAATTTATAATAGAAAATAGCTATGCAATAGGTCAGACCAAGCTTGATAGGGTTAATAGTATAAAGGACCTTGGTGTTATTTTTGACTCCAAAATGATGTTTGATCGGCACATATATTATGTCTCAAAAAAAGCTAACAGAATGCTGGGTTTTATAACACGGGCCTCTTATGGTTTCAGGGATCCTTTTGCTTTACGCTCTTTGTATATGGCTTTTGTTAATAGCTTATTGGGCTATTGCTCGATTATATGGAGTCCATGCTATTCTACCTACATAGATAAACTAAATTCTATACAGAATCGGTTTGTCAAAATTGTCAAAAAAAGATGTTTTAATAATATGGGTGATCAAAACTCGATAGTGAAAAAACTTGCTTTGTATTCACTTGAAGATCGCCGGAAGCTTTCGGAAGCCAAGTTTATTTCAAAAATTATTAATAATTTGGTTGATTCTCCTGACATTACTGCATTTCTGCACTATACAGTACCCATGCATAACACTAGAATTAAGAACGTGTTTTATTTGAATGCATCTGCCACAAATTATTATCAGAACTCTCCTCTAAATCGCTGCCTGAGAACTTGCAATACATTATGTGGTCTCTCTGGGGCGGATGTTTTCGCCCTCTCACCTTCTCAACTCGATCGTGCATTGAAGCACTACATAAAAAATGTTTGAGTAGGTATAATTGATGTAATAATTTATTATTGTGTCAATTTGTTTCGTTTAAATGGGTTTTTTTGGGTAGCACATTAACGGTACTTGTTATTGTATGTCAGTTTAATTTGTTATAATTATGTTTATATTAGTTATTAAATAATTGATTAATTTTGTTATGTTTATGAAAGTAATTTCACATCAATTAGCAATAGTGAATACTATTTTGGGTTTGTCCCGTTTGTATTCCATTTTATATAAATAAATAAATAAATAAATATATAGTTAACTGTATTACTATAAGTATAATTAAATATAGTTAATTGAACAAAGTACCTAAGTTTTTTATTTCTAATTAAACTACAGGTAGGCAGGTTTAGTTATTTAATGGAGTGATCTTACGTATCTATACCTACCTAAGTGTAGGTAGGTACTTATGATAACAAGTCACAATTGTTTCGTAAATGACGTTCGATATGTAGTTTACGCTCAAAACCTGCTAGAAGTACACTAATAAAACCAAGTTTTTGATAATGTTAAATACATATAAGCAGCTGCTATTAATAGCACTTTTTTTCTTCAGTTGTAGCAATGCTGCTAACATTTTGGGCATTTGGTTCCATGCCGGTAAAAGTCATCATATCTTGGGAGAAATGTTGTTTAAAGAATTGGCTACCAGGGGACATAACGTGACGATGGCTAGCCCTTTTCCTTTGAAAAAACCGTTCCCTAACTACACCGATATCCATTTAACTGGTATTATGGAAGATCAACTATGTAAGTTATTAATTTAATGTTATAAGATATTATCTATCATGATTGCATGTGTTTCTCTGAATATATACAGGGTGAGACATATAGGGTGTTTCATTGGTAAACAGACAAACGGTAACTGGTGACAGAGGACACAGAGGTGGTTTTAAAAAACCCATGGTTAATGGGTGTCACGCTCGGTGTAACGTCATTAGTAACATAGGAATAGGGTGTTTTATGGATATCGCCAATTTCCTTCAAGGGACATAATCTAACGAACCACCCTATATAATTTTTTGAAATTTGGTTATAAAGTTTCCATTTCACTGCACAAACGTTTCACATAATCTTCTTCTTTAGGTGTGCCCTTTTCATCACTGAAGGTTGACGACAATATCGGCAAACTTCTCTTTATTCGCCAATTCGCTGCCGCTCTTAATAAGGTATGTGTGTCTAATCCTGTCCACACTCTTACATTTCTAAGCCAAGAACACTTTCGTCTTCCGGGGCCTCTTTAACCTTCTACCTCTCCTTCCATGAACAGTCTCAAGAGTTGGTATTTTGCTCCTCTGTACATACTCTATATACCTGATCTGTTCCAATTTTATGGACTCCTATGACGGGATTGTGGTCGGATCCGATATCAGCTCCAGGATAAGATTTTAACATCCCTTATTCCATTCCGGTAGCGTTAAATAAATAAATAAATATCTTATGGCTGTGGTAAAGCCCAAGTGTCAGAAGTTTTTAAGTAGCCTCAAGGGCCTCTGACGTAACTTAACGACTGCTGTGAAGCAGCCGGGACCCCCTTTTTAACGTACCTCCGGTGGCGTTTATCAATTAATATGCTGTAACGAATTCCGAGGCATTCGTAGTTAATTATTATTTATTTTAATTAATCGAGGGGTTTTATCAGAAGGATACAGTTTTTACAGCGGTGATTAGCAGGTTATCTCGCCAGCACCGGCTATATAAGCAGACCCAACGGAGATGCCGGTCAGATGATTCCGAGGAACTGACTCGAGAACCACTCTCCCTCCTGGTGCACTGAGCTAGGAGGTCTCTAACTCTTCAGCAGGAGGCATGTAGTGAGTGCACTCCTAGTTTACCCAGCCGGCTACAGTAGGCCAATGAATTGAGTTGAGCCTAGCTGCAACACGGCGACGGGAGGTCGATCGGAGTGGACTGAGCTCTGATCGGCGCCCGACCAGACTAGGGAATCGACCGGGGCTGTAGTGAAGCCCCGTCAGATCCCTTCGTTCCTTAATGTCCGCCCCGGTGTTGCATTGAGACATCGAGAGCGGTCTCTGTTACAGAAAGCGCCCGCCGACGGAGGACGTTTCCCTTCGTCACTCCCCGGCGCGTATGCCGGAGACAGTTGGAAACGATACGGACGATCCGACTGCGAGGGGATTACTAGCGTTGACCGTTGACCGACGGGCCGTGGTCATATCGCCGAAGGCAACGGGGAAGCAGCCAGTAGGCACAGCGGAAGCTCCGGCGCGGCTATCTAGAACCAATCAGATCGCCTTGCGGAGTGAGAGACAGCCCACTTTGACCTTTATCAGTCAGGACGAAACTAAAACCATTAAGACAGGACAGATTGTTTATTATTACTAACATAGCCAAAATATAAATATGTAAATACGAGTATCTGTAAATAAAGATTTTTATTATTCTAATTGACTTGTCACGGGTAAAAGGGGGCAAATATCCATCCCTGTGTGATCGTCTCTACCCAACCGAAAATCCCGTTACAATGCAGTCAATTTGATTTTTAATCACGTGGGTTTTGGTGTATCCAGGGGATTTTCAGGTGTACAGTATTCATTTCGGTAACTTGAACCAGGTACCTTTTCTGTCCGGTTTTGTTCTAGGTGGGATCAAGCGGGCCACGTCTTTTGAACACTTTCCATAAAGATATCTGTAAAACAGACTCAGGTCAGCTACTCTTCTTCGATGTCTGGGTCCCCAATCAAGTGGATGGCTCTTTTCTGGATAGAGTCGAGTAATCTCAGCGTATGTTTAGGAGCTGAGCTCCAAATATGTGAGCAGTACTCCAAGGGTCTTGTATAAGAGGAGAAGCTGTTGTGGTGTATAAAATTGAAGATGACTGCTTGGGTTTTTCCTGCATTAAATTGAACTTGGTTACTATCGCCCCAAGCTAGAATGTCTTGTAAGTCATTGTTAAGTCTGGCAACTTCTTGCTCCCTGCGAGTCTGTGCGTCGATGGCAGATGTTCGCGCATCTAAGGTATAAGAAGATATATATCCTGATCGCTTCGCTTTTCTGACATTAATATACATACCTACCAGACTTCCATGTTTGGAGTATTGAAGAAAACTTCAGTACTATCTCAGGAAACCTGCGATGACTTGGTGATTCGAAGGAAGGAATGAAACTGTATAGGTAATGGCATCCATCTCTACGTCCAGTTCGAATGACTCGCAGAATCTGATTGAGCAGAATATTAGCAATCGAAGACATAACCTCTGAAACCGACCATCGGTCGGCGGAGATTGCTAATGGATGGGTTATGACCTCATCGGACCATCCGATTTTAAATAGCAATACTTTTCTAGGCGTCCAGTCCATTGTCAGTGAACACGAGGAGTGGAAGCGTCGCTTGTGCAGAGATAACCGCTGAACATGTCTACAATAATAGTTCTGGCTCAGGTGGTCTGCTGAAGGCATAGAGACATTTTGACTGAGACAGTCTCTGGTGATATAATTAAATGGTAGTTTCAGCCGCTAGATAACACTACTTGCTTGCTTGCTTTACTGAAATTTTCAACTTTACAATCGACCCAATTCATAAAACAGATAGCTATCATCCTAGTTTTATAGATCTACTGTAAATCTTTGGTAAATGGAGTTACAGTTTTTTTTTTATTTCATCGGCGAAATAGGTCGTTAGTTTTCTCTATTCGTCATACTTCTCTCTTGTTGTATTTTTAGTTAATACAGCAGACTGGTGAGCTAAAATTATAGCGAAACATCGATATATTTGTCTTCAACAGACGATCTGAGGTTGTGTTGTTGCAGAGAACTTTATTGTTGTTCAACGAACGGATTTGCTCTCATTAATTTATTTATTCTTTGTTCCTTTATTTAAATCATTCATATTTTGTCATTTTGCTTTATATTAGGTATAAAAAGTCAAATTTGACCAAAAGTCACTTGACTGCTCATGTATCCCTATGTTAGCTGGTCTCATTTTTAATTCAAGATGTAATTGAAAAAACAAAATGTTCCTCAACCAATTATTTAAGATAAAAAAATCCCATCTGATCCATGTACCTACCCACTTTATATGCGATACTGTATATTAAATAAGTCACAATAATTTTTAGTCTCCTTCATTTTCATTTTTAACTGTATCAAATTTTCAGCAAGGATAGACATGTTCATGAAGATGAACACTGGACACAATCTCATAGGAGTACCGGATGTCGTGGAACTCACAAGAGCACAAACTGAACTTACTTTGAACCACACAGAAATGAAAAAGTTAATAAACTCGAATCCAAAATTCGATGTAATTATAATCGATTGGTTCATGAACAGTGCCATCTTAGTATATGGGAAGATCTTTAATGCTCCAATCATTCCCATCGCTTCCCACGGAACAACAGTGCTGGCGAGCTATGCTGTTGGGAATCCTACCACACCATCTTATATAGCCAACGCTATGTTCTCTTTTCCTTATAACATGACTTTCTTCCAGAGAGTCGCTAATTCGTTAATTTCAGTATTGTATCAAGTGGTTGGCAATAACAATGTGGAGTATCATATGTCACTTGTGCAGAAATATTATGGAGATTGTACCTATGAAGATTTAAAGAGCCATATTGCAGTGATTCTTTCTAACGGTCATTATAGTTATGAATATCCGAGGCCTATAGTGCCAAATTTGATACCAGTTGGAGGATTTCATGTTCAGAAGCCTTCGAAATTACCTCAAGTATGTAACATAACATAGTATTATATACACTGCTTTTTAACGCTGTTTGGGATGGCAATATACAGGGTGTTAAAAATAAACTATACACACCTTGGTAAGCGATATAGAAGAGATATTAAAAGCGTGTCTCAGAGATTATTATGTAAGTACCTACTATAAATTTTACAGGAGATTCTAAAATAAGTCAAAAACTCCTAATAACTATACAGTGAGCGGCTAAATTATGGAACCAAGTTGATAAACCTTTAAATTTTTAGTTTTGAAAAAAATTAAAAAACAGGTAAATTTTTAAATTTAATTTAATTTCTTGTAACATTGTATTTTTTATACAGGGTGTTCCTTGACACAGTAATGACAACATCGTATTTTTTTTTTAAATCGTACATCCTGTATGTAGGTATATTATTGCATTTTTAAATTGTATGAAGGAACTCAATATAAGACTGGTTTTACAGTTGGAGTTTAAATTGAGTAGTTTTAGGAGTTATAAACAAGTGAAAATCACAATTTTCCCTTTTGAAAGCTTTTTAATTGAATTTATTAATATTTTTTCTGAAATTTCGTTTATTAAAGATTTATCAAGTTTAAAGCGATTGAACAAGTCTAATAAACTGTTCCCAATTGTTCCTGTACTGATGCTAAACCAAAGAACAATCACTTCCCAAGTGCGAACACCGTTTAATGGCAGTTGTACCTACAACAAACTAGTTTTTGATTTAAAAAAATAGTCTTTTTATAATAAAATATCATAATTCCTGGAAATGCTTAGAAACGCTTAGATGCGTTTTCCGTGAAAACGATACATTTTCTCGACATGAAATAAGTATCTATATCTTTTTTATGTAAAAATAACCAACGCTCCATAAAGTTTACCAATAGTAACGAAAATTATTGATAATAAAAAAATATGATAAAAGACACACGGAAAAATTCTGCCGACAGCGCCCTCTGCATTATGCTACAAGACTTTGACGCTAATATCCTTTGACCGCCTCTGAAAGTGACGTACATATATCAATTTTCAGCTTGATCGCTACTTTGGTTACCGAAATATGCACAATTTTAAATTTCAAATTTTCTTCTTCCAGGTGCCACAACATCTTGAGTAAGCACTTTTGTATACTAAATATATGTTTCGTTTAATCGCTTTTCCTTGAGGTCGCAAAGCTGCAGCTGAGCTATGTCCCATTAATTTATGGACACCCTGTATAAGATGATGCTGAGACTTTTGATCAAAATTTATGAACTAATTTTCATAAATGAACATAAATTTTTCATGTATTCTCCCGTATTTTTTATAGACAATATAGACTTTTGTTAACAATATAGTTGTTTACAAAAAAGGTCCTGTGTAAATTTTCTGCATAGGGTTTCATTTTGCTACAATTAAGTCGTTTATTCCGGAAAAGCAAATTTGATTATTCAATTAAAGTTGATGTTATGTAGTTTAAATATGCCGCAAATCTAAATTCTACCATATTGAATGAATATTATCTTAATGACTATTAGGTACTTTATCGGATTGCGATGGCGTAAGTCGTTAACATTTTTAAATTATTGGGATGTTTATTAAAATTTAATATTGTGAATTGGGATACGCAATTTTTTCTACCCAATATGAATTTAATTTAATATTATGTTAAATATTTAAGGATCTCCAAGAGTTTATGGATAGTGCTAAAAATGGAGTTATCTACTTCAGTCTAGGATCCAACATGCAAAGTGTATTACTGCCAGAGGAGAAGCAGCGCATGTTCATGGATGTTTTCAAAGATATGCCTGAATATAGGATCTTATGGAAATGGGAAGGAAAATCTCTCCCTGATAAACCAGATCACGTCAAAATTAGTAAATGGCTACCTCAAAATGATATTTTAGGTGAGTAGGAGGTCGTATTATTTTGTATAGCTATAGACACAAGTGCTTTTTTTAACTGTTTCAAATGGTTGTAACTATTTCGTGCCTCACTACAGGATATTGGAAACCATAATAGATAAAGGGTTGATTGAATAACAAATAAATGAGCACAATTGTATGCTTATTTAGAATCTGAGACAAAATTTGGATTAACTCCAGTCGTTGCTAAAATATGCTGAAAACTGAAAAAAATAAAATTTTTATTTTAGTCATATCTTTTCATTGGCCAGATAATTCAATTATTTTTTTTTAAGCTTACATACGTCGTGATGAGCTATTCGTCATTTGACAGTTCAAAAATTTCCAAATGCGACCACATCCTAGAGTTTAATAGTCAACTTTTGTTTTTTCCTATCTCGGCCATATCGATTTTCAAGGCAAAAAAAAATCAAGGAAACCAAAAGTCTAGGATATACGAAGGTGTAGAAGCGCCACAGCAGTTTTATTTTTTTAAATACACCTACCGAGTTTAATCTCGGAATTCCGACTTTAAACTTGGAATTTCGACTTTAAACTCAGAATTCCGAGTTTAAACTAAAAATTCCGAGCAGGGCCGGGCTTAGCCTATTTGCCGTTTGTGTGGCTATACAAAAATTACCGCCCCCACCCCTCTTAAGAAGAAATGTCTACCTAAGGGAGGGCAAAAAGCAATTTCTTGTGGGTAAATATTAAACACCAATAGAAATGTTATTTATAAGATTAGGTAAATTCAGCTGCGCCTGGGGGTTTAGTGGTGCGGGATATATCCCCCGAAAATGAGGGGGGTTCGAGAGAAACTTTTTGAAAAAACAAGTGCGAAAATGTTAATCACGCTAAGCAATAACTGCATTCGTACTGATACATTTTCGCGTTACGTTTGATGAACCACGGGCCGCCGTACAATATACAGGATGTTTCAACGCAGCAGACCGACATATAGCTTAAGGGTAGTTTTTGAAGACGATTACGGATCTGTTTTTGAAATTTTTCTGAGGTCCTTCGTTTCGATGTTACAGGGGGATTCATGCATTTTGATGTACCAGTATGAATGCAGTAATGCTTAGTATGATTAACATTTTCGTGCTTGTTTTTTCAAAAATTTTCTCTCGAACCCCCTCATTTTCGGGAGACATATTCCGCACCACTAAACTCCCCGGTGCAGCAGAATTTACCTAAGCTAGTAAATAACATTTCTATTGGTGTTTAATTTTGACCCACAAGAAATTACTTTTTGCCCTCCCTTAGGTAGACATTTCTTCTTAAGAAGGGGGGGAGGGGGCGGCAATTTTTGTATCGCCACGCAAGCGGCTAATAGGCTAGGCCCGGCCCTGATACTTCACTACGTCTACGTCAGTAGATCGTATGAATTAATTTTCAGTTTTTTTTTTATTATTTTAGGACATCCAAATACTAAGTTATTCATTTCTCATGGAGGATTATTAAGCACGATCGAAGCCATTCATCACGGAGTACCAGTTTTAGGTATTCCCGTTTTCGGAGATCAAAAAAATAATGTGCTGACAGCCGTTAGTAACGGATATGCTCTTTACCTTGATCTCAACGAAATTGATAAGACTAAGTTCAAAACTGCTGTCACGGAGCTCCTATTGAACAAAACGTGAGTTAAAATTTAATAATTTATTGATAAACAAATGTGTCTAAAATAAGTCAAGTTTGAGTTAAGTCAATGCAGAATAAACATTCGGCAGTATAATAATACCCAGATGGAGAACAACTTTTTGTTGTTTTCAGTACCTACAAGGTAACATCACAGAATAGGTACAATCAGAATATAAACTTCAATAAAATACCGAGTTCGCGCATCTACTCGGCGCATAGAGATCCGCCATGATTTGAGATGAGCTTTCATTAGTTTTGAATGCGGGTCCACAGAATAGAATTGTACCTACTCGGTGGCGGGCCTGCGTTTCTACTCTGAAGCAATGGCCGCTAGAGGTGTGGCTTGTCTCTAAAAGATCAAAGGCGCCGCCGGCGAGTTTAGCTTCTGATTTCCGTTTACCGATCCGCGATAAAAAACTGTAATTTGGTGTTAAAGTGATCAAAATAAATTCCTACCTACCATAAATCTTAAAGCATTCAGGAGAATGTTCAGTGCAGTCCGCCATTATTGAACTCGAATGGTGTTTCTTTTATGACTCTTTACTTAAAATACGTTCACTTAAAATTTGTGCTATGCCTAGCCCCTTCATAATCTTGGTCACTTTTATTGCTTCCATATATCAATAATTCTACCTGTGATTTCCATATTTTATGTATTTTTTTAAATTTAAGTCCTGTAATTAGTTTTTTGATATTTATTTTAAGAGATTTTGATTTTATTAATCAATTTATTTTAATGTATTGAAAAAAAAAACGTTTTTTTACCGCATTACTACCAAATTACAGTTTTTTTAGCTGATGACCGAATGAATAAAAAATTCCTACTGATTAATTACTGATTAAGTTTAATTATTTTATTTTACACGAATTTTACACGAATCCTCAAAGTCTCAAGTTTTTATCTTTAAAATTAACCTCAATTTCGGGGTTGGACATAATAAGTGATGGACCACCTGTACTAGCAGCTATCGATAGGGAATTAACAGTCAAGAGTACCGCACACGGCTGGTCCTATACATATGTTACTGTAAAACCCCGAAATTAGGCAAAACCTAGGTTTAACGCGTACATCCTAGGATTTCCCAAAACTGAACCGTAAATGTCCGAAATGTTGTTCGGTTACATGGCATTTCGGGCATTTACCATTTAGTTTTGGTAAATTCTAGGATGTGCACATTACTATCGGTAAATACAGTCGGGCGGTTATAAGAGGTACCTATTTATTACCACAGAGTGTACAGGGTAGATAATGTAAATTACTAAAAGTAACAAAAATAAACAGTTTACGCAAAATGCTACATTAAACAAAATAGAACGAAGAAAACAGCAAATTCATTTGTTATTACATGACAAGCTCCCATGACATTTCGAGTTACAAAGCTTGTTTGAAGCTTTGCACATACATCTTTTCGTGGTACATTTTCGTGTGCAGTTACATCGCTGATATCCTTGCCCATCAGATAGGGACATCTGTCGTACAGCTCCTCTAACAGTTACTTCCTTCTGTAATACATCTGAGGTACAAATAAAATTTTCTTTGCAGACAATAAAGTGATTTCTTGTAAATAACTGTGTGATAGTTCCTGCAGTTGTCCAAGACGATAGAATTCTTCGTCTTGCGTACATCCTAGGATTTCCCAAAACTGCACCAAGATATGGAAATGGAAACCAAGATATTCAAAACATGATAACAACTTGGATGGAAACAAATCAAACCCAATTTTCAACAAAGTCTGATTCAACAAATGAATTTGCTGTTTTCTTCTTTCTGTTTTCTTTAATGTAGCATTTTGCGTAAACTGTTTATTTTTGTTACTTTTAGTAATTTACATTATCTACTCTGTACACTCTGTGGTAATAAATACCTCTTATAACCGCCCGACTGAATTTACCGATAGAAATGTGCACATCCTAGGATTTACCAAAACTGAATGGTAAATGCCCGAAATGCCATGTAACCGAACAACATTTCGGACATTTACGGTTCAGTTTTGGGAAATCCTAGGATGTACGCGTTAAACCTAGGTTTTGCCTAATTTCGGGGTTTTACAGTAACACATACAATCAACGATTGAAAACCGCAGAAACAGAGCTGAGGATGTTGAGTCTGACGAGCTGGCTTCTACCTCCTGTCGTCCTGTCCCGGGCCTGACGTGTGGAGTCTAGGTATACTGAATTGTTACCTGCTTCCGTGGACTTTTGAGGCGGCTTCCCACGGCGCTGGACTGGGCAAGCCTCCTGTGATGTGATGTGACTCGTCAAGTAACAAGCCATGGCAATGAGAAGGCTCGGGGGCTCAGCTCGGCTCGTATGGAGGGATTATTGTCGACTGGAATTATGAAGCAAAGCAGTGTCGGCTGTGCGTGTGTAACTCTTTTCACGTTCTTTCTCCCAATTTTCTCCTTCAATAAATTGGATCTTTTATTGGATGTCCTAAATAGTCTAAATGGCCTAGAAAGGTCGACAAATGAGTTTATTATGTGATATTACCAAGAAATTCTTTTTGGTTGGATAGTATACCTTTATCGTCCTGCCTTGGAAATTCACTCCGTTCTGGTACCAACCCTGTTTCTCCTTTTCATATCGAAGGTTTCCTTCCAGAAGGCATATTCATAAAAATGTCATTTTAGTAAGAGAGCAACTCGATACCGTCGATAAAAAATCTACGAACCTTTTTTCTTGGATGTGTGAACCATTTATTATTACCATACTGAATCTGCTAGAAAGCTGTATGTGCACCTCCTGAAAAATATATGACTTTTGTTTTGATTGGTATGCCTTTCTGACAGAAAATCCTCGATGTTATTGGTCTATTCTTTGTCACTATAGCAAACCTTTTTACTATCCTCCCCTTGTTGGTTCGATATCAGCCTAAGGAACTAACTAGTCAGTCATAAAATGGAAGCAGCGATGGTTTAAAATGATTCACTTACATTATGAGAAATTATGTGCTTGTAACAGACGCGTAAGTTTTGCGAAATTTTTACAGCACTTAGATCCTTGGAAGTTTGAGAATTTTGACAAATTAGTGCCTTTCAATAAGTCATATCAGTCCATAATGCAGAAATAAAAAAACCTGAGAGTTGGAGAGCTTCGAGAACACCCTTGCTACTTTGCTTCATGTAAAAATTTGAGAAAATTTATTGACTGGTTTGTGGATGAGGAATTACAAAAAAGTGTTCCCCAAATTTTGTGCAGAGTATAGTCCAAGAATACCTACGTACCACGAACCCTATCTTTATGACTGCTCTGGCCCTATGAAACAAATAATAATTTGTCAGGATCACTTCCGATTCTGAACTGCTGGGTAGAGCGATCTGAGAGAGAGAGAGAGCTGCAGGCAATCTCTCTTCATTGCAGAGACTTTTTAGTTAATTCTCATTCCTGATAGCTGTGGTGGGGCGGGCGGTTCATATTGCAGGTTATATAATATGATAACGACTATCATGGTAAGATAGAAAATCGATTACTTCAACAAATCTAGAGATGAGAGAAGCAAGATAAGTTAATTTATATAGAGCTAACATTTATCATGCTTCATGCACTTATTAAATATCACGCTTCACTTCTCGAATAATGCCTTAAGAAGACGCCCTACATCCCCAGCTTTCCAGCCTTACTTCCCCCGGAAAAGCTATGGTTTCCCGGAGCTTCCAGCGGGAATTATGATGGGGCTTTTTTTTTTCTCTTCGAGAACCGTCTGATTCAAAATCGCCGGAAACACCTCAGCCTCATGGGCTTATTGTGCTTACCACCTTTGCTTCATGTCTCCCATTCTGTCAGTCTGATCCCCTGTACTAATTTGTACAGTTCCATCACTGGATGAGTGTCATGTTTTTCCGGACTCATTTTTGGCTGTCTGTATATTTCCTGTCTTCTATTGTCCAGAGCTTCGTATTCGCACAGAACATGTTTAGCTGGCTCTTAGACCTTGCTGCATTTTCGGCAGCTTATGTCTCCATTGAACAGTCTTATTTGAGAGTCTTATGAGCAATATAGCTTGTCAGTAATCCCACTGTGATATATGCAACGGATTCCTGTTAAGTGATAGTAGTTCTTCAGTTGTCTTCTTTTTGAGTCCTTTGATGAAGGCTTTCCCATGTTGATTGGTCCTTTTATCCCAATATGCTTTATGTTTTTTTCTCAAGCGATATATTTATTTGCCCCGTGCTGTACTTTTTGGTACTTCCAGAGCCGGTTCTGGGCCAATTTATCAGGCCGAGGAACTTCATCCCAGCTAGTCGGCTTTTCTATTGCCTGTGATTATCCGCTTTGTCAGGCACCCACATCAAGGTTACCTTGTTGCGTCCTGTCTGGCTTTAGAGATTTTCACACAGCATTCCCGCAGTAGTCTGGACGTTATCTTGGGTCATCTATAGCCGTTACAACCGCTTGATTGTCTGTCAGTATATTTATCCGCCTGTTTCTATAGGCCCTCTTGTTGTTCTCTCTTACGCAGTGTATCGTGGCATATATTTGTGATTGAAATAAATTTCAAAATATGTACTGTGTTGAGTGTTATTCAGCTCATTGTATATGCCGGCTCCAGTCCCACGATCGGTCTTTGATCCGTTTTTATACCAGGTTGTTCCGACCAACCTGACGCCGTCTTTTGATTCATTCCATTCTTCCTGATCCATTACTCTTACCTCAAAGTTCTTTTGGAATGTAAATTTTGGCATGGCTTTTTATTTTATTACGTCCAAGTTAAACATATATGGCGCTTGATTCTTGCTTCTCCCATTGTCATTAAATGAAGTGGAGAGAAGGTCTACAAGGACTACCATTGCTGCATTTGGAGTTGTTTTCATTGCCCCTGTTATTTTCACCTTGCTAAGCTTGTTTTTCGCGATAATTTGTTGCATCTTTATCCACCATACCTAAAATGGATACAACAACATTCGTCTAATCACTCTGGTGTACGCCCACTATGTAGTTTTAATTCCCATGTTTTCCCAAAAGTTCTACTGACCATCATGAATGCGATCTTCCACTAGCTAGCATAGTTTGTGGTCAGAATTGGATTCGCCAGCGTGTTGGTCACAATCGTCTGCTCTGTCGGCCAATCTGAGACGAGGCGTGTTACTGGCTTATTCACAACTCTTCCCAAACAACTCTCGTATAGGATGTAAAAATACTAAATGAGTCAATTTTTATTAATTGAGGTCATATTATACAAGAGACAACCTTGTGAGTGTATATTTATGTAGTTGCTCCATATTTCCTTATTTGACTTAACTTGAACTTAATTTAAGTTAGATTCTATGCTTTGTGATGTAAATAAGTATAAATCATATTTTCTTTAGGTACAAGGAGAATGTCCAAAGGAGGTCTAAGCTTTTGAAAGACCAGCCGCTTTCGCCAATGGACACAGCAGTGTTTTGGGTTGAACATGTGATTCGCCATAAGGGAGCTCCTCATCTTGTGAATGCTGGTGTCTACCAGTCGTGGTATCAATATCTACTATTAGATGTAATATGTTTCCTTCTGGCTGTATTAACTTTACTTATTGTTTTTATCTATTTTATAATGAAATTTACTTTTAAATTAATCTCTAGAAAGGTATGTAAGTGTAACAAAAAAACGAAACTATCATGATTATAAGTAAAAATATAAAATTATGAATACTATTTTTATTCAAAATATTGCAGAGTAGATAGGCTATACAATAATACTGTTGTAAAAATTCTCACACAAAAATATAATGAGAAAAGTTGTTCATCGCATTCCAGCGGCTCTCAGTTCCATTAGAGCACTTTGTGTTATAACACCATGTGTCTTATTGTAACTGTTAAAAGAATTATATATTACATTCTTATTCTGAATGATTTTCTTCTTTGTGAATAACTTTTCCCTGTTGTTCACATCGCTGGTTGACTTCATATACAGCTTATTCTCGTAATCCCCTCCCGCCTTACAAATTCTCGTTGGTTCTGGCACTGTTTGTCTCACATGGAGAACTCTAGAATCAGACCTCGTGTTCGCTGTTAAGCTAGCTGACATGTTCGATTTGGTATGCTGATAACCGATCTTTGGCTCGGAAAAGCAAATAGGCTTTTCTTTAGCCTGTTGGTAGTTTCGAAGATATTTTTCTGTGCTTTTCATGACACGAGGTTGAAGTATGGGTGTTGTGAAGGCTCGTTGTTTAGTCTTAGGTCTGTTGTATGTAGACAGCAGTTCGTACACGTTGTTGCGGTAATCGTCCACTGATAAACGGATGTCGTCGTTCAGAGGAACCAAGACGCTGGAGTGGAGGATTATTTCCTGTTCTGGGTCGTGAAATTTGGCAACGTAATCTTCTTCCAGAGCTTGCTCTGCAGTGAGTCTTTTGAAGGGGTTGAAAAGCAAGAGTTTGCTTATTAAGTGTAGAGCATCCTTTGGCAAATTGCTTCCTATTAGTGATTGTAGCGGAATTTTTGATACCGATGATGCGTTTTTTATCATACAAGAACCAACACCGGACACACAAACGACGTCGATATCTGTAAAAAAAATTGAAAAATTATAAGAAAGTAATTAGCAAATATTACACAAAAGCAATGAGAGTTGGGGGGTTTTCGAAATACGGCTACGAATATTTTTCCTTCATTAAATATTTGGGAATCTTGAATTAAATTTTGAGAAATAAATCTAAAAGGAACAGGTTCAATTCTGTTAAGGAGAAAATTTTGTGTCTATTTTTAAAGCTAGCAAGACTACACGTCGTTGAAGAAAAGTAGTAAGTAGTAATATTGATTTTAAAATGGTAAAATGGAGCGGATGTTGGCGCAGTTTCATAGCGTTCCCGCGACTATAAGTTGTTCGAATCCCAATCTCGCCATGGATGCTTTGTTCTCGTCTATTCAACTTATTGGATATGTCTGTGGACTTTGTCTTATCTAAATAGTTAAGACCGATGTTGCCTTCTTTCTTATAGACATAAATGTCAAATTCCTTATTCGACGAATTTAAATTTTTTTGCGAAACGTAAAGCCCTATTACAAGTTCTTCCAGTGAGGCTACAAGTTCTTGCTACCTCGGGCATCGTAAAATTATGGAACTTTTTCTGTTGGGGACACTTTAGCTCAGTATTCTTTATGATGGGTACTATTACGCAAAACTGACACTGCTGGTAACTTGACATTGTAATAAAATTATGTGCGCTTTCAACAATCTCAACATCATTATTTTCACCACTACGTAAAGTATGTTTTTACCAGACTTGTCTTGTTTTTTTTTTTATTGGCCAACAACTGGTTTTGGATTGGTGAATCGAAGAGCTTGATAATAAACTTTCAACTGCGTCTTGATAGGACTGAGAAGTTGAAGTCACCGGAGAATTTGACACCTGCTTGAATCTTTGGTTTTGGTGGCAAAGTAAATAGTAAAACGTGAAATCAACGGTATACCTGGTACTTGGTGTACCTGAGTTGGGGTACTTGAACGATGCAGATGTTTTCAAGGCGTTACCAATTGGTTTCGATGTAGGCTGCACTTGGTCTGCTTATCGCCTCTGGTCTCAGAGAAGAAATTATAATACCCATCCTCGTCTCACAAAGGTGGTATTTCTTTGACAGTTCGTTAATTGTGTCAAGGACTTCTCACAGTAAGAGCAGGCTAAAATCAAGTCGTGATTTTCATTTTAAAACGTGATGAAACTCATCAGCAGCGTAATTTTAGGCTGGATTGCAAAAAATCCTAAAGGAGCGTACAGATGCATGCGAAACTGATTTGGTAGTAACATTTCAAAGAGGTATTCCAAGAGCGGTGAAAGAAACTAAGAAGTTTGCTCGAAAGTACAGCAGCTCCCTCCGCCTTCGCAAAGGCCGATCTCTTCGATGATGTCACCGATTGCTGGGTCAGATGCTGAGTGATTTAAGTCTGACATAAATCCGGATGTTCATTTCTTTACATTATCATTATTTCCTTCTCACTGTTGAAATTATTTGAATGACAAAAAGGGAGATGACGTCAAACCTGATGGGATAGAGAGTTGGAGATTTTTTTTCTATAAAGTGACCTGAATCTCTTCTGTAAGATTCTTTATTTTTTACTTAGGATACGACGGCCTTCATGTTAGAAGCGGTAATCCGACAGCGTATGTTCTCCATGTAGGAGCGGCTGAAAATATAGTCAGGAAAGCAACGGGAAACTACCTGACTTAAAGTATTCCCCAAGACATCACAATGGATACACGAAACCAAGCGACGGCCCTCAGTCCCGGGCACCCCTTAAATGGGGAGAGGGTGCTAAGAATCCCCCGGTCATCCAATGATGTCTTTAGAATAAAGCAAGAGAGGAGAATTGGCACGTGGAATGTGCGGAGTATGTACCAGGCTGGTAAGGCGGCGAATATAGTGAGGGAAGCGGAAAGACTCCAGATTGACATACTGGGATGCAGCGAGACGAGATGGCCAAACTCGGGCCACTGCATTGTAGGTGGACACCACATATATTTCTCCGGAGACGATACTACCGGAAATAAAAACGGGGTAGCAATAATCCTTAGCAAGCAAGCCAACCAGGCTGTGAAAACATTCCTCCCCATCTCAGACAGAGTTGCCTTAATCAAAATCAACGCAAAACCATTCGGCCTAAATATCATGCAGGCGTATGCACCAACATGCGAAAGCAGTGAACAAGACATGGAGGGGTTCTACGAACAGCTTAGAACTGCCCTCAAATACACAAAACGGGAAGAGGTTAACATAATTTTAGGGGACATGAACGCTAAGATTGGACAGGGAAGGGTTGAGGACGTAGTGGGGGATTTTGGACTGGGAGTGAGAAATGAGAGAGGAGAGCGGTTGATAGAGTTCTGCCAAGAAACAGACTTCACAATTATGAATACCTTTTTTAAACTTGGAGGCTGTACACTTGGAGGTCTCCAGCTGACAGCAACCACAGAATCGTGAGGAACCAAATTGATTTCGTCATGATAAACAGAAAATATCGCAACGCAGTTGTCTCGTGTAAAACCTACCCAGGCGCCGACATACCATCGGACCACAACCTACTACTTGCCCGTACTAAACTTAGATTGAAAAAGGTCACCAGAAAGAGCCCCTCAAAGCGCACCGACATACGAAAACTCAAACAAGCCAATGCATTCCAACGAACTAAAGATAGGATAAACAACGAACTCAAAACCATCGCGGAAGACAGCAACCTAGAAACGGAAGCAGAAGATCTCTGGAACAAAATTAAGGCATCCATAACCTCCGTCACAGAAGATGAGCTGAGGCCAGATAGGGTGGTAAAAGAGCGAGAGTGGATGACGGATGCTGTCTTGGAGCTCATGGAGGAGAGAAGAAGGTATAGAAACAAGAGTGAAGAAAAATACAAGGAACTGCATGGAAAGGTCCTGAGAGCAATAAAAGAAGCTAAGGAGCGGTGGCTACAAGAGAAATGCGATGAAATCGAGATCTTACAAGCAAAACATGACAACCTCAACCTCCACAAGAGGATAAGGGAGGCGACGGGGGGTTACCGAAGACGAGGTGCGGGGGTGATCTTGGATTCCGACAACAAGGCGAGGAAGGGCCTGTCATCACACAGGAGGAGGTGGAAGCAGCTATCAAACGATTGAAAGACAACAAAGCTCCCGGACCGGACCGGATACATGAAGAAGCCCTCAAATTACTGGACTCAGAACAGATAAAACTACTGACCACCCTCTTCAATAAGATTTACACGGGCGGTGAAATGCCAAAAGATTGGCTGCTATCAACATTCATCCCACTTCCCAAAAAAGCAAACGCAACGAAATGTTCTGACCAAAGAATAATCAGCCTAATGAGTCACGCGTTAAAAACCTTTCTTAATATCATCCAAACACGCATATATAGAAGACTCGACGCGGACATCAGTGACACTTAGTTCGGCTTCAGGAGGGGACTTGGCACCAGAGAAGCCCTATTCTCCATACAAGTTCTCATTCAACGAGCACGTGATGTCGGCACGGATGTTTTTGCATGCTTCATAGACTTCGAGAAGGCCTTCGATAGAGTCCAACATGGCAAACTTTTCTCAATGCTGCGTGAATCGGGAATCGACGATAGAGACACAGAGGTGATATCAAAGCTATACCTACAACAAAGAGCCATGGTCCGGATCGAAAGAGAGGTGTCGGAAGAGTTTAGCGTGAGGAGAGGAGTACGTCAGGGCTGCATACTGTCGCCTCTCTTGTTCAATGTGTACTCGGAGCGTCTATTCAGGGAGGCACTGAACGACATAGAGGATGGAATTGTGATAAACGGGGAGGTGATAAATAACCTGCGGTATGCAGACGATACCGTTCTTGTGGCTGACACTGCTGGGGGACTTCAGAGACTCATAGACCGCGTGGTGGCTGCGTGCGGCGAGTATGGTATGAAGGTAAACTGCAAGAAGACACAAACGTTGATTGTCAGCAAAAGCGGCACTGGCAATCTGCGGTTTACCGCCAACAACGTGGCACTTACAATCGCCGAGACGGTTACCTACCTGGGCTGCACTCTGAGTGGGGATTGGGATCACTCTCGGGAAATAAAATGCAGAATCGAAAAAGCAAGAGCTGCGTTCAACAGGATGAGAAACATACTATGCAACCTGTCTCTTAGCGTCCGTACTAGAATCAGAGTTCTGAGATGCTATGTACTTTCAACCCTCCTGTATGGGGCGGAGGCCTGGACACTTACTGAAGCCTCATGCAAACGCATAAATGCGTTCGAGGTGTGGTGTTATCGCCGCATGCTCAGGATCTCATGGGTGCACCACGTGTCAAACGAGACAGTCTTGCAGCGAATAGATGGAGAAATGGAGTACCTGGCATGTGTCCAGCGCAGAAAATTGGAATACTTCGGACATATAATGCGCAACGAAAAATACCATCTGCTCCAACTCATCCTGCAGGGAAAGATAGAAGGCCGAAGATCAGCGGGACGCAGACGGATATCTTGGCTACGAAACTTGCGAACATGGACCAGGATGACGTCGACGGCTTTATTCAGAGCGGCAGTGAACAGAGTGATGTGGACCAATGTGATAGCCAACATCCACAGAGGATAGGCACTTCAAGAAGAAGAAGAAGAAGAAGATTCTTTAGATCAACATATGCAGTGCACACCTAACAGAAGGTCTCCCATTACAATATACAAGTTGGTAAAACACTTGGCGAGAGATATATGTCGCCGAACCAATGGCAGTATAACAATGAACCGAACAGGCATGTCAGGTTTGTGTATCTTTGGGAGTCTGCAAAGTCTAGGCGTCCTAGACTTGGTAGTCACATTTAAGAGGGGTACTCCAAGAGTGGTGAAAGAAACAAAAAATTTTGCCCGAAACTACAGCAGCGCCCTCCGCCTTCGCAACAGCCGATCTCTTCGATGATGTCACCGATTGCTGGATCAGATGCTGAGTGATTTAAGTCTGACATAAATCAGGATGCTCATTTCTTTACATTATCATTATTTCCTTCTCAATGTTGAAATTATTTGAATGAACCATGGTAAAAATGCAGAGGACGTCAAAACTGATTAGAATATGTCACTGGGATAGAGAGTTAGAGATTTTTTTTCTATAAAGTGACCTGAGTCTCTTCTGTGAGATTCTTTAGATCAACATATGTAGCTTCAGCAAGTTGGTAAGATCAACAGGTCGCAGTGCACACCTACAGAAGGCCTCCCATTACAATCTACAAGTTGGTAAGACACTTTAGCGAGAGATGTATGTCGCCGAACCAATGGCAGTAACAATGGAGCGAACAGGCATGTCAGGTTTGTGTATTTTTGGGAGTCTGCAAAATCTAGGCGTCCTGGTTTAGGTATTCATAAAAACTATAGCCGTTTATTGTTTCTACTGAAGTATTAAAATTTCTCGCCACTGTTGTTTTCGTGGTTTTTACCTACAGGTACGTACCTACAGGTTCGTGTAAATGCTTTTCCTGCATCTTCAACCATTTAATTGTATCCAAGTTAAAACCGTCGTCGAATCAATTAGCACCGTACCCGAGATAATGAATTATTGATTGAAGTTCAGTAAAACATTTTACTAAACTCAAAATAACTAAAATAAAAAAAGTCTTACAAACCTTCTTTTGAAGGTGTCGGTATGGTTGCCATGATTTTTTCCACTTGATTTACTGTCGAAGTTCCGGGAAAAATAGGTTTCCCTGCTTCCATCTCAGCTAAAATACACCCCAAACTCCACAAATCTATACCTTTTGTATATCTGCAAAGAAAGAAATGATACTTATTGATGTAGGTACCTACGTATGTATTCTTAACACGTGTAATTACTAACCTTCTATTGGCAATTAATATCTCTGGTGCTCTATACCATCTAGTAGCAACGTAATCCGTTAAAATTTGATCACAGTCCGAAGTGTTACTGCTGTTAGTATCAGAAATCTGCGTTAAAGACCTGGCTAGTCCAAAATCCGCAAGCTTACACCTGTAATATTCACCCAATTATTTGCTGTAAAGAATTTGGTTACCATGGTCATCTTACCTACACATGCAGTCCAATAGAACGTTACTTGGTTTGAGATCGCGGTGGATGACGTTACCGGAATGGATGTATTTGATTGCCTTCAACAGCTGGTATATTATGTATCGATTATGTATATCCTTAAGAATGTTGCCACGTCTTATCACATTGTGGAGATCGGTTTCCATGTACTCGAATCCTAGGTATATGTCTTTATTGTTGGCAGCCCTGAAAAAGTGTTTGAATTAATAAGTTACGCTTATCCTGATCTAGTCAATTCCAAAATGGGCAAAGGAAAATAATGATTAAATCGCGAGCGGTGATCTCTGTTACTTCTGTAGAATAAGTATTATATCTTCTTGGTAAAAAAGGGCGGTATTTTTCGCGCTGGAATAAAAAACATGGAAATGTGGTCGTTCTAAATTCTCCCAATATTCGTAGAGATTGACATCTTAGACCAGCAGTGACAAGAGGTTGATTCAGCACAACTCGTACTAAGTATTAGAACCGCTTGGACGACAGCTCTATCTAATAATTATTATAGACAAATTTATTAATTTAGGTTTCATTCATCCTCGCTGATAACCTCTCACATTCAACCTCTCACTCCTGATCGCAGAGCCCAGCGTCTGGAATAGTGTAATCAACAATACGATCTGTCTGAAGATTGCTGGAGAATGGTGTTATAATATGGTCTTCAGTGTCGAAATTTTCTTGAAGATTTCAATGGACACGAGTGATTACGACCCGTCAACATACTTCCCTTACCCACATGGTGATCTGTGTGGCGAAACATGCCATGCATGGAAACATGTCACCTTGGTGTTGGTGTTCCTTCAGAGCTGAATGCCGCCTATGCTTGGATAATGTAGAAACAGTAAAAACACATCCTATGCGAGTGTCCCGCTTTGGGAAGAATCACACTACAAACCTTTGGAGTAACTTTCTCACACCGAAGACATGGATACATTACAAATAGACAAGAGAGTCAGCTTTCTCAAAGAGGTTATAACAGCTCCTGTTTACGTTACAAATGCGTTGAAGTGATGTGTTTATCTGTTTGTATTCCTTAACTTCGGGGGCTTATTAACCCTATTTTCCAACAAAACAATGGATAATCTTGTTGGAACCAAAAAACTAACTGGAACTGAAACCATCCTGCGTGCTTCGTTCGTTTTTCGGCTTAACTTGAAAATTTTGAGCAAGACAATTGACGCCTTCGTTTTATTTACACTGAATCGACGAAAGGTGGCCCTTGTGGATCTCAATATGAATGCTCCTAGAAAAGCTACTAATTAGGATTTTTTTCAAATATCTCGAGCATTGCCAAGAATTTGTGAGGGCCACTTTTGGAAGGTATACCACCCCTATTGTGTAATTCAATAATAAGAAACAATCCCCATGAGAAGGTAACCTCTTAATAGCAGAATTATTTAACTATGCTTACCTATGCCAGTGGCTACATCAGAAAAGGAAAGCAAAAGTTTTTTGTCAACTGGAATCTTTTCATGTAATCCAGAGGTGTCTTGTGAAGAAGACTTTGCTTTAAGTAAGCTCCATATCGATCATCAGCTACTAAGAATAGACTACATCAACAAGAGCCTAAAACCCTAACCCAAGAAAACGCCCCAAGAAGAAAACGAGGCCGAATGTGGAAAGAAATATTGGAGAAGCCAAAAAAGAAAGCCATATCGTTTTTATAACTTTTATCCTTGCTTTTGAAATCATAGTATGGATGCTGTTTGGAGTTCTTGTGTAAATACAGATCTGTGTATGTTGGTTTTCGGTAGACTCTGTGCCCCAAGGTGCCATTTTCATTCCTGTTAACGAGGACATCCAGAAATTGTAAATTTCCGTCCTATCTGTTGTAACGCATTTAGGGCGTTAAAGTTTATTTACGCGTACCTTACATCAATTAAAAATTGTTTTCTCGAGCTAAAATTCCTAGCAACCTTTTTCTTAGGTATCGCGTATAAATTCACGGACCCTTTGCCCGTGAGAGAAAACATCACCTGAAAGGTGCCTGAATGTTGCACGCACGAAAAGCGTCTACGTGGAAGTCAGAGAGGACGACGTCGAAGTGACATGACAATGAGGCTTTCTCATTGGTCCACGGGCAGACGCGTAATCTACGACGTGCATCTGAAAGAAAAAAGCATCGACAGAGAGGATTGCAGGCCCGGAAGCAGGACAAAGAGGACGCGTGTACAGGAGGACGCGAAAACTTCACCTGTAAAATTTACCTTACCTAAATTCAATCTTTTTATCTTTTCCCGTGCCTGTATCTTTAAAAAAAGTACAACAGCTCCTAGCAATTATTTATCTTAACAAAATTTGATTTTGAAACCAAAAACCAAAGAGTGTTTAGGTTCGTTCGAGAAACTACGTTTCAAACTGACTACATTTAATTGCGCGTGTTGCCAAATAATTTAATTACCTTAGTAGACTTTCCGGCCGGGACTAACCTCAACATCGAACGTTGTGGGGCGTTTTAAATTTCTAAAGACTCGCATAAGTCGGTTACAGCAACGCTACCTCCAATCATCACCTCATCTGTTCTAATAAGTAACAGAGAAACAACCGATTGCTGTTGGACTACAGGTTCATTCATTTGGTCGGTTTAATTTAGGAAGCCACCTAAAAATAACGAACTTCAGCAACATCAACTATAAGTAAAGGTTCCTTTTGATTCCCGAAGAGCTCTTGATATAAAGAGCGACAACCCACATTTTTCTCACAACCCATATAGTTGGGCCCACAGTTTTTTTTCTCACGCAACCCCTCTACTGTTTTCACCGTGAAATGAATGCGGGGGTGAATACTGCTGCTATGGCGAATAAATCTCTCCACGGACTCTTTCTCATACTGCCAAATGACGAAGCTATCACCTTAGTAGTGGTACCAACAAGACGGTTTATTGGTGGCGTAGTTTAAGGATGTAGCTCCAAAGAATTTAATTTAGAAGTTGGTAACACCAGGACGCAGTGGACTGCCCATAGCAACTCTATCCAGCTGTTCATAGAAGTTACCATTCCGCTGGAAACAGGTTGTGGTGAGTTGACAAGGTTGTGATGGAAGAGAGAGGTGAAGATTCCAGTTTTTCTATGAAGTGACCCGAGTCTCTGATGTGGGATTCTGTAGATCCTACGTGTGGCTCAGCAGGCTGGTTAGATATTTGGCCAGAGATTATATCAGAGAATCAATGGCACTGACAATGGGGCGAAGAGGCAAGTATAGTCTGGGGCCCTGGCTTCGGTATTCATAATTTGCCGTTTGTTATAGTCAGGGATAGTGGAAGTTTTCACCAACTGGTTGATCTTTGTAGGATCTCTAGACAGTTTCTAGATAGATCTCTGGATAGATCTCTAGAGATCACGCAATATGCTTTGAATAGACGAAAGTCCTGGCCATTACCCAATTACTTCGTGAAGCAATTGAAATTTATAAACATCCAAATAATTTCAACAGGCAGGAGGAAGGAATGAAACTGCGGAGGATTTGGAATCTCGCGTTACGTCAGATTCAAATGAGTCAGCGTCTGAGTAAGGGATCTATGACATCATCGGACAGACCGGTCGATGCTAAAATTGAGATGGTTAGGGGAGGGGATATGACGTTAACATACCATCATCAGTCTATAAATAGGAGCGCTTTTCCAGCCGGGCAGTGAGTTATCGATGAACACGATACGAAGAAACGTTAGGAGCAAATCTCCATGGACCACGGCAAAACAGCTATTATTACAATTGAATCAATCATTTGTAAAAGCCGACACACATTAATTTTATCCTTGCTATCAGGACCATCACCAGTTGGAGCAAAACCTAGAAGATTCTGGGAAAAGCATTCGCAGATTGTGACGTCAATCCCAAGTAAAATATTTTAGAAGAGCAGGTTCTCCCTAATGATGAAGACTTTGACGGTCTGTGTCAATGCAATGAAACACACTGTGAATATGAAAAGAAGGAGAAATATTTTCATTTCTGACGACGATGAACGTCCTAGTATGGTCAGTCCAGTGAAACGTCCCAAAAGATCAGTGTCAGCAACACTTAAGCCTTTGACTTGTCAAACGAAGTCAGGAGATGACTTTGAGAAAGATAAGGATGACGAAATTGAAATTGAGGACAAAATTGTTCAAGGAAAGAACACATGCCTAATCTGCGGAGAATTTGGAAAGAGTTTTCGCATTTTTTGATAAACTATAATCAAGTAGGTAAGGTACATAGGTCTTCGTATGCATGGCTCAACTCGTTATTAATTTGCCGACAGTCGCTAAGTCATGATGACAAATACTGCTCGGGGTCTCCCCATTCCCACTGTCTCCCCTAACCCCTATAGATATATTTCCGGTGTATAATTTAATGCTGCAGACAATGTAGAGCTAATCACGATTTGATTGGTCGATAGTTTTAAAATATGAACTGTCATGTTATTGGTTGGTTTATTCAAAGCATATTCTAATTGCCAGTGTTATTGCGTTATTGGTAAGTGGTTATATTAATTCGAGATTTAGAGAATTCTTATTGGCGGAGAGAATGAAAATAATAATCATGTCAATCAGTCATAATGAGGGCATTTACAAAAGGGTACCCATTAGACGTATCTCGAAAAAGTATTATATCCCGAATTCGATTCTAAAAATTTAATTTTGTGTGTTGCGTTTTGCAGTGACGAAAATAATCTTTCAAAATGATTTTTAGATTCCAGTTAATCGGAAATGACTAGATCCAAAATACAGGGTGCACCATACATCCTTCTCTATATTGCTATCTCCTAACGCTAACAGATACAGGGTCGGTTAAACAAGTCCAAAGGAGCGCAATTTTGTGGCCATCTCGAATCCGTCGAGACATACAAGATATCTATGACCGTTCCTGAAATATCCTGAAAAAACTGAAAAATCGAGATTTCTTATTTTTTCCATATCTTTTTTATTATTGGAGATTAATAAATAATTTTTTGTGGGCTTACATAAGTCGGCAAGAGCTACCCATCTGACATTTCAAAAATTTTCAAAGCCGACTAGATCCCAGAATTTTCATAGCCAACTTTCGTTTTTCTTATGGCCACCATATTGTTTTTTTATGTTCTTCGGTATAAAAAAATCATAAAAACCAAAAATTGTTAAACTTCAAAAAATAAATAAAATAAATTTTATTCTTCTTTTTTCTTTACAATAAAGACACTTTTTAGACCGAATTTCATAGATAAATTAAAAAACCATAAGGCAAGCACTATTTCGGCGTATTTTACAAATGTTGACGTTTTTCGACGATTTTTTAGGGTTTTCTTTGAAAAAAGAAAAATAAAAATTTGAAAAATTTTTTTTTGAAGTTTATTAATTTTTGATTTCCATTTTTTTTTTCAAATCGAACGATATAAAAAAATAATATGGTGGCCATAAGAAAAACGAAAGTTGACTGTGAAAACTCTTCCCAAGCAGCATTTTTAGTCGTAACTACGTATCAACGACTATCGCCGAAACTTTAAAGTTTTTGCCACTGGTTATAGGAACGGTATTGGAACGGTTCTACAACGTGCCAGGCACGAAAATGGGGAACAATTTTCCGGTGAGAGATACGTTATAGCGACGACTCTGGAACTAATATAATTACGTTACGCTGACGTAGCTGGTACGTAATAGCGTGGTATCTGCTACTTGAATGGAATCTCGTGTTTATCCCATGCGCTGTCGTCTGGTGTACTCACTCTCTTTGTCTTGCAACTATGCAAAAAGTTTACATCATTCTCTATATCAGCCTGTCCACTTTCACTGATTCATACAAAATGCGGCAGGTTAAGAGAGTCAGTTAATATTATTACAGAGTTAGCAGCGGAACATTTGTCTTTCGTTATATTTTATGTAGTGATTAGCAGTGGGTTAAAAGTTGAAACCATGATAAGTTTATCGTGAATATCAATGATCGAAGGTCGAAAAATAACAACGCGCTCGCTCGAAATATATTTTTTGGTAATTTTTTGGTAAGAATAAAATGAAAAAAAATCGAAAAATTATTACAAAAATGTATTAAGTAGATATTTAGATTGTAGAATCACTTTTGGAGCGTTTTGTACTATTAGAATACTTCTAAATAAGATACAATTAAATAAATATGTAAAAATTGTTACATTTTGTATGTTATAATTATAGAATGCCGTAATGGCGGTTCATGAAATGTGAATGAAAATGGCGTCAACTGTAGAAAATTACCTCAAAGTGAAGTTGACTTCGAATCGGGTATTAAAAGTATTCACTACTGCATTCACACTATTGCCAGTGACAAAACCTTAGAAACATCCTATTTATAGTGATTGTTACTGCAAAGTAAAAAATACAGGCAAGAATTATATTACTGTGCCGTAGCGATAACGGTAAATCCACTTATACGTCCCAATGCGCACCATAAAGTTCCAAGTTGTACTACACGGTGCCAAACTGGAACTTTAATAATGGCTAAATGCACACTTATTTATATATGACAGCTGTGAATAATAAAAGAATATCAGATCGAGACGCAACATAACCTCCACTGCAATTCACTATTTCAGTGCAGTGATTGATTGAAGTGACAAATCAAACTTCTTGTTATTAAAAATTAAAAAACTGCTTGTTACTTATTTGTTTAATAATATTACCTACGAGTTTAATAACATACCTACGATTTTGAGCGTATATATTTGCTATGTTTTCGTGATTTCACTGGATAGATATTACAAATAGAACTCTGACCAGTGCATACGGGTGTTTAAAGGCACTTTGAGCATGCTCTACCCCTGCTCATCATGCCTCATAAATGCTTCTTCAAAGTTGTCGTTTCTTTATTGTGTTTTTTTAACAGTAACTGGAACCTTGAAGTAACTGTGATATAAAACAAGTGGTGATAATCACTTTGAAGTATTTTTCATCCGTAGCCAAAACGTTACCTTTACTTTGAACTTTACTACATGGTTCTACGACTTGATAGTTTAATTTCAAGTCCCAACAAAGTGGCCGCAACTTAAACAACTACTCTTAAGTATAAAAAACTTTGAAGTAAATATTAGGTAACTTGTCAAAGTTATTGCAACTATCAGTTAGTTACTTCAAAGTTTTAACGATTTTGAGGTAGTTTTATTAGTGACGATGACGTTATTTAGACTTCAAAATATACTATAAAGTAACATTACTTTGTGGTGTCGATATATCGTATAAATAACTACACAGCTACCTTAAATCTCTAAATTGATGTAATAATAACTTTCGTGTCATAAATTTAGTCTTAGATACGTAATAATTACTTAGTGAAAGTTCCCATCACTTACAATCCCAGTAACTACTACTTTAATGCTGCTTGGGTTGGATCTAGTAGGCCTTGAAAATTTTTGAAATGTCAGATGGATAGCTCTTAACGGCTTATGTAAGCCTACGAAAAATTAATTATTAATTTCCAATAATAAAAAAGATATGACGAAAATAAGAAATATCGATTTTTCAGTTTTTTCAGGATATTTCAGGAACGGTCACAGATATCTTGCATGTTTTGACGAATTCGAGATGGCCACATAAATGCGCATCTTTTCTGTAATTTAACCGACCCTGTATCATATTAGCGTTCAGGAGATAGCAATACAAGGTGTCCGGTAAGTACCTCCTAATCTCTCGGGAGCATACAGGGGAGGTCAAAATAAACCTAGTCTGTCATAAAAAAAACATTCCTAAAGTGTCCCTAAACGGAGATACAGAGCCCCAAAATGGTACCCTAAGATTTACTTTTTTGGCTCTAACTTTTGAACCTACCTGTATAATTTGATGAAATTTTAATTTTTTTATAGAGGCCATAAAGACGCATTAAGCTATATCAGAGTGGATGTTTGACGTCCTAAAGGAAGTCAGGAACGGACTTACCACCACACTCATTGTGTCAAAGTTTTGACAGGTGTCATTTTACAGAGCTGAAAACTTATTTTTTAAATACGCTGGTCATTCATCTTCACAAAAGGTACTCTTAATTTATTTCGATAAAACTAGCGATTCTCAAGATAAATCGACTTTTATGCGAATTTTGATCAAGTTCCGTCAATAGCAATCCATTATGTAGGTAGGTTTATCAATAAGAACCTGATTTTTATCTGTTTGTGTTTAGCATTATTAGTAACTTTTGAGTGTTTCGCATACCTAAAAACCGATTTATCTCGAAAACCGTCAGTTTTACCGAAATAAATTAAGAGCACCTTTTTTAAAGATGAAGTATCAGACTATTCAAAAAATAGTTTGTAGCTCTGTAAAGTGACACCTGTCAAAATTTTGACTCAACGAGTATAATAATAATAATAATAATAATAATAATAAAGAGCCTTTATTTGTTTGTGTACTGTACCTACATTTTACAATACAAAATTAAACTGGGAGGCGAAGTCTAGCCTGAGCTACTCTACTTAACCTCCAGCCAATGAAATTAACAACATATTTACTTAAACCAATAAAACAATCACTTCACAACCGCTGCTGAATTTCCAGTAAATAATCTTTATAATGTTTTTTCAAAAAATTTAGGGTACGTGTTCTCATAAAACTAGGTATAGCATTAAATATTTTAACCGCATTGTACGTGAAACATCTCTGAGACCCAGCAAGACGGAATTTGGGTAGCATTAATGTATCTGTATATCTAATAAGGCGATGATGCATGTCACCTCTTAGCAACAATTTCTCTTTGAGGTATGGAGGTGTCGATGTATATAAGATTTTGTACACTAACGAGCTCATATGATATTTGAAAAGGTTTTCCATTCTCAACCATTCCAGCTCATTTATTTTAGCTGATACTCTGTCATATTTTCGGAGACCAAATACAAATCTGCAACACGCATTTTGCACTTTTTGAAGGCGATATTTAGTTGATTGGTACAGACATGGAAAATAAAGAACCAGACCATAATTTAGAATAGAAAGCACCAGACTCTCGCATAATACCTTTCTCAACCGAAAGCCAAGCAAGTGTCTGTTTCTGTACAACTGCCTCAATACTAAGTAAGACTTCTTAAGCAGAATGGAGACCTGCTCATTGAACCGCAGTCTACAATCAAAAATTATACCGAGATTTTTTTGACACCTTACACTCCTCAATGGCTGGTTCCCAACAATCAGCTGTAAGTCCTCCACATGTATGTACTCCTCCATAAGTATGATGGTAAGTCCGTTCCTGACTTCCCTGACGACGTCAAACATCGACTTTAATATGGCCTGATGGCTCTCTGTGGCCTCTATAAAGTGTTTAAATTCCATCCAATTATACAGGTCGGTTCAAAAGTTAGAGCCAAAAACGTAAATTGCGGGGCACCCTTTTAGGGCTCCATATCTCCGTTTGGGGACACTTTAGGAAAAAATTTTTTATGACAGACTAGGTTTTTTTGACCTCCCCTGTATGCTCCCGAGAGATTAGGAGGTACTTACCGGACACCCTGTATAGAGAAGGATACATGGTGCACCCTGTATAACCCCAGCCGGTCATATTTATTGATGAATACGGGCCTTAATGCATAACGTCAATTGAAATTGAAACTTCAAATGATATTAAGAAAATAAAAAAATGTAATTTTTCTGTTTTTTCAGGATATTTCAGGATATACTACCTATAAGTACATGCGTAGACTGCCCAGGAATTCCTCATAAAGTAGATTTAAAAGATATGCCAGGATAGACATTCCATTTTTTGATTTAATATCTTTTGATTCCTTTTTTTGCATACAGAATAATAGAAATACCATCAGCTCAATTAATTGATCGACTGCATGGTATTCTCGATTTACTTACCTATTTTTGTATGCGTTAAAACTATATGATGCTCAAAGGATTTAGATCTAACGTATTCAAATAATAAATAATCCCAATGAACATTGCAGCTCAGCAAATGTCATCTTAAATAGCTTGATGGTTATTTATTTTTGAAAAGAACGATCAAGAAAAAAATATCGCAGCTCACCCTAATCTGTAAACGTCCGATGCTGTCCATATTTACCTATTAAATCTACTTGTTAGAATGAAATAAGATCGTGAGTTTTATCGGAAACATTAGGGTGATGTGACCAAATAACATTAGTTATATTATTGATTGTAGAAAACAAGGGTATAAAATTATGTCGATAGAGTCGTATATCTACCGCGTGGTACAGGATATTGAAGGGGAAATATGTCACGAACTCTTGCATAAATTACGAGACTATTATCCTATTTTCTTGGATCTCTTGCCCTTGAATAAACTTTTTCTCGAAACAGAATTAAATGCCTGCCGTTATAGATATTTATTGCCGCAATAGAACATTTAAGGAAAATGTTAATTATGTTTTAATAAAGGATAGGGGAGGGGAGGGAAGTGGTGCAGTGGGACAAGAAAGATTACAAGGCGGAAATTCGAGAAATTATGTCTTTTAAAACATACCTAAAACTCTAGGAAATATATTTACACAGGGTGTTTCACAACTTGATGTGCCTAAAAGTAAGTAATTCAAAAACTAGCTATTATGTGGTTTATAAAAAAATGAAAATTTGAGGAACTTACATGTGGCATATGTGGGACTGCTGATGGTGGCTCTTAGGAAATAAAATTTCAATACATTTTTTATAGATAATTTTATGATCTGAAATTTTTCTCTGAGGTAATTTTATGATAAAACTTACCGTTTTGCTGAAAATCGCAAAATAACAATTTTTTTTGACCTTTGACCTTTGGTAATTTTTTTTCCACGTACGGGAACGATGTGGAACTTTTAATTTTTATTTTTAATTTTGTTTTGAACAGTGCCTAATGTAACCAACATAGTTCAATATTGGTGAGCTGGAAATGAATCAAGCTGGAAATGAATCAAGCAGGTGCTTCTACAACAAACAGAGGCTCTCGAGCGGTAAGTAGGTAATTAATATGATTTGATGTCCAGTGATGGACGAGGAGCAGCTCAGTATTGTCTTAGTCCAGTACACAGCGGTCAAAAACGGCGAAACCAGGAGAAACTTCAGAACACCTCCGATTTGCATGAAAATTTGGATTTAGGTTGTCCTCGACCTAAACTTAAAAGTCTCCCAAGCGCCGTTGGTTGCTTATTATTTATAAGGGTGAAAACTACCCCTATTAGCGAAAAATATAATACAATAAATTAAACCACATAATTAATTAAAATTATATATGAACGTGTTTAGTAGTAAAGGTCACTCGATGTAATAGTACGAGAGCCCACGACCAAAATTTTTGTCTCATAGCAATACGACCAAAACCGCATCAAATTAATAGATTCGATTATTCTGAACCCGAAAATCGCAATATAAGAAATTTTCCGTGTATCGTCCGACCTAACCAAATTTTCAAAAATGTCAAAAAATTTTACCAAACTGTATCATAGCAATCCGTCTGATTTTCAGAATATAGTTAAATGATACCTCTAAGATATCGAAAATAAGTTTTTCAGACGCCACTAGCGTAGCGTGTACCCGGGAGACCACTTAAAAAAATTAAAAATGAGACAAAAAAAAAGTATCATAGCAAAACGTCTGAAAATGATTTTCACGAGTGAATTTGGGTCAGTGTATATGAAATAATCATTTTTCAGAAGAAAATGTGAGCACATTAAATTTTGAGACCGTTTTGAAAACGTTAAAAAAATTTACCGATCGGTAACATAGCAATTCGTCTGAAAATTGTTAGACGTGATAAAATAAGTTGTCTAGATGTAGAAAAATTTATATCAGACAAATTCAGTGTAGCACCTTACTAATCAGACAACTTTTCGATACTCCGAAAATTATTCAAAAATCGTATTGAGGCGATTGAAGTCTATGTTATTACGAGCCAATGAATAAGTTGCGACCCGTAAATTATTTGATGATGATTAATAAAGAGCTTACCCGAAACCGTCGAACGGAAGTTGAAGGACTTCAATAAATTGCACAAAAGGAAATTGGGATAAAGTAAAAAAAAAACTGTTTATTTGGAGATACAAGATGCGAGATGTGTATGTGTTTTTAGTCACTATGGGCGTCCGTTGGTACATAGAGGGATGTCCATTGGACTACTTTGTGCTGTTTGGGATGACGTCACATATGACTTTTTAAACTTAATCGTACAATAGCAATCTGAATGAGCGGTGTGAGCGTCGTTACAACTGTCAGAATAGCCTGCTGCCGCATGCGCTGTAATGATGCAAGGGACAGGAGCGTAAGAAGTAAATAGCCTTTCTTGCCATAGGATTGTAACAAGCGCCAGGGCGTTTGCCGGGCGACTCCGGAACGTTCTTTTCGTTTTTGGGATTATAGGCGACATCGGAAATGTCTGAAAACAGTATTTTAGCAATCCCGGAAGCCATAAAAAAGTTTAAAAAAAAATTGAACTGGGTTGCTATAATACAGTTCGGCTAAATTTTTTGACATTTTCAAAAATGCGCTCAGGCCATATGCTACGCGCAAAATGTCTGAAAACAAACATTTTCGTTATAAAATGACAAAATCTATGTACATTTTCAATATCAGACGTAATACGATAATACCGTCTGCCTATTTTTTTTGACATAGCAGAAATGGCCTCCCACACAGTTGCTACACTTTTGACCATTACCACCCACCTAGTAGGGTTCAGGATCATCTTATCTAACGACTTGATACGGTTTTGGCCGTAAAACGATGATACATGGTTTTGGTCGTGGGCTCTCGTACTATAATTGAAGTGTAAAAACGCCAGTAACTATATATTTTTGGGGGTGAAAACCACCTCGATAGCGAGAAAAACAATAAAAAATTACGTTGAAGCATTGATATGTTTGGATTTTGTTTAAATAAGTTAAGTAAAGATTACTTTATGTTAATGCTATTTCGTTTATTGTTGAATATTTTTAGTGGTAAAAACTACCCCCTGCTAGGATAAAAATATTATAAACAAGATTCAAACTTTTAATTGCTACAATTTTTATTACTACAGGTAAATCTAGAATATTCACTAGCACCCTAGAAAAAGAGAGAGCTGAACAACTTGGAGAAGCTAAGATAAACGAGAAAATAAATTTAGTAAAACAAAAGATAACTTCAGAGGATGGAAAAATTAAGTCAAAGAAACAAGGGAAAAACCTAAAAGTCAAATGGACGTGTCTTCTTCAGACTTAGAAATAGAATTGTGCCCGAAAGAATTTGGAAGTGACAGCGATTTAGATCTAGACTTTCAAAGTGACAATAATGACGAATTAGTCATTATTGGTACACCAATAATGACCATAGTGGACGACCATACCCTTAATGAAATTTTGGTACAGTTTGCTACAAAAAAACCTTCCATCATTATGTTGGCCTAATAATGGAAGTACAAGACCAAATGAGAAATCATAGCTACCTACTAGCAATTGGACCAATCAAAAGCTGTACATTTGATAAACAGTACAAAGCTGTGAATAGAAGGAACGATAACTGACATTTCTCAGAATCCACGCATGTGCAGTCGGTTCTAAGTACTGGAAATTGTTCCAAAAAAATGTCTAGCTTTTGGAAAAATACGTCGATACCAAAATTTACCAGTTGCGTAAAAATTAAGGGTTGAAAAAGTTGGGCCCCATCTAGGTACCTATCGTATTTCTCGATCTGGTTCAAACTACACACAGGTAATAATTATCGCTGTTATATTAGACCAATTAACAGAAAAATAGCACAAACAATTTCATAATATCATTTAAAAAAATAAATATATTAAACAAGTAAATATTCTACCTTAGAAGTTTGTTCTCTTTATTCTCTATGGGACACTGTATACAGGGTGTCCGGTAAGTACCTCCTAATCTCTCGGGAGCATACAGGGGAGGTAAAAAAAAACCTAGTCTGTCATAAAAAAAAATTTCATAAAGTGTCCCCAAACGGAGATATGGAGCCCTAAAAGGGTGCCCCGCAATTTACTTTTTTGGCTCTAACTTTTGAACCGACCTGTATAATTGGATGGAATTTAAACACTTTATAGAGGCCACAGGGAGCCATCAGGCCATATTAAAGTCGATGTTTGACGTCGTCAGGGAAGTCAGGAACAGACTTACCATCATACTCTTTGAGTCAAAATTTTGACAGGTTTCACTTTACAGAGCTAAAAACCATTTTTTTGAATAGTCTAAAACTTCATCTTTAAAAAAGGTGCTCTTAATTTATTTCGGTAAAACTGACGGTTTTCGAGATAAATAGGTTTTTAGGTATGCGAAACACTCAAAAGTTACTATAATGCTAAACACAAACAGGTAAAAATCAGGTTCTTGTTGATAAACCCACCTACATAATGGATTGCTATTGACGGAACTTGATCAAAATTCGCATAAAAGTCGATTTATCTTGAGAACCGCTAGTTTTATCGAAATAAATTAAGAGTACCTTTTTTAAAGATGAATGACCAGCGTATTTAAAAAATAAGTTTTCAGCTCTGTAGCATGACACCTGTCAAAACTTTGACACAATGAGTGTAGTGGTAAGTCTGTTCCTGGCTTCCTTTGGGACGTCAAACATCCACTCTGATATGGCTCAATGAGTCTTTATGGCCTCTATAAAAAAATTAAAATTTCATCAAATTATACAGGTCGGTTCAAAAGTTAGAGACAAAAAAGTAAATCTTAGGGTACCATTTTGGGGCTCTGTATCTCCGTTTAGGGACACTTTAGGAATGTTTTTTTTATGACAGACTAGGTTTATTTTGACCTTCCCTGTATGCTCCCGAGAGATTAGGAGGTACTTACCGGACACCCTGTATTCGTGAAAGTTTCTTTAAGCTTATAAAACGAGATCAATCGGTCCTAGTATAGCATACGGGAAAGGTGAGAAAATGTAGAGAAAAAACTACGATGAGAATATAAAATTTTCAGTTTAAGGTTTTGGTAGGTATAAATTTGGAGTTTAAGGTTCGTTTTTTTCAAAATTGTCCGAAGGATCCGCGCAGTTTTTTGTTTCTTTCTAGTAGAATATGTTCGAGGATAAGCAATTTTTTAGATATAAATTACAAAAAAAATCGAGTTGAGATTTGACAATTTGTGGTCCAAGTCTGCTTGATTAGATAATAAATTTTACCATATTTTCGTGTTTTCAATAAAGAGCATTCTTTTTGTTTTCTGTGTAGGTAAAGTAAACCTCTTTTGCACAAATTCCAAAAAAAATTTTGAAAAAAGTTTCTTAGAATTCAAAATTATGCACGCATGCTATACAGGGTGGGCCATCGAGAAGGTAACAAGCCTAATAATTTGGAAAGTGAAGATCTATGCAAAAAACGCCGAAACAGGTCGATTTTGTTATCGAGGGGGACATATTTTCGTGACAAATTTAACTACCCAAGTTCACCCCCTTGGCAGGGGTAGCTACCCCTTTGCTTATGATCATAGGGAATAGATATCGAGTGATACATCATTTGAAAGCTACTTGAATTTTCTTTACAACGATATCCAACATTTTGGGTTTCGCTTACATACAGGGTGGCCCAACGAAAACCTAACTCGCCTTAATAACTTGGAAACTGAAGATCTACACGAAAAACGCCGAAACAGGTCGATTTTGTTATAAAAGTAGGCATATTTTCATGAAAAATTTAACTACCTTAGTTCACCCCCTTGGCAGGGGTAGCTACCCCTTTGCTTATCATCATAGGGAACAGCTATCGAGTGATACATCATTTGAAATCTACTTAAATTCTCTTTACAACGATATTCAACATTTTGGGTTTCGCTTACATACAGGGTGGCCTAAATACAAGTGATTAAGGCGAGTTACGTTTTCGTTGGGCCACCCTGTATGTAAGCGAAAATGATACATCATTTGAAAGATACTTGAATTCTCTTTACAACGATATTCAACATTTTGGGTTTCGCTTACATACAGGGTGGCCTAAATACAAGTGATTAAGGCGAGTTACGTTTTCGTTGGGCCACCCTGTATGTAAGCGAAACTCAAAATATTGGATATCGTTGTGAAGAGAATTCAAGTAGCTTTCAAATGATGTATCACTCGATAGCTATTCCCTATGATGATAAGCAAAGGGGTAGCTACCCCTGCCAAGGGGGTGAACTTGGGTAGTTAAATTTTTCACGAAAATATGCCTATTTTGATAACAAAATCGACGTGTTTCGGCATTTTTCGTGTACATCTTCAGTTTCCAAGTTATTAAGGCGAGTTAGGTTTTCGTTGGGCCACCCTGTATGTAAGCGAAACTCAAAATTTTGGATATCGTTGTAAAGAGAATTCAAGTAGCTTTCAAATGATGTATCACTGGATATCTGTTCCCTATGATGATAAGCAAAGGGGTAGCTACCCCTGCCAAGGGGGTGAACTTGAGTAGTTAAATTTATCACGAAAATATCTCCCCCTCGATAACAAAATCGACCTGTTTCGGCGTTTTCCGCATACATGTTCACTTTCCAAATTATTAGGCTTGTTACCTTTTCGATGGCCCACCCTGTATATAGATTTCATAGCATTTGATTTTTTACACTTTTTGCAATATTTTCTATTTTTATTTTTTGGAATGTGTACCAAATACTTATTGATCTCCCTTTTCTAAAGTATGGAAATATTTACCTGCTTGATTCAAATGTGTCAGTAATATTGGCGCTGGCCTGTTCTACAACATGTGTCCCAAAAGAGATTAAAATAATTATTCTAAGACTAGGTAATTAAATTACTAAAATCTAGTATGCCGTATGGAAACTCAAAAAATTTCAGACTTAAAACTTTAGCACAGAACATATTTTTTAGATGTTTGTTAATAATAGCCAAGTAATAAAATTTGGTTTTAAAATGTTATTTCCCAATTTTTTTTTTCAAAAAAAAAGTTCTTTATTGGTTTTTCTGAAGCAATAAAATTAAAAAAAAAAACGTAGGTCGATTTTTCTGAAATTAGCCATGCGTGCATATTTTTGAATTCTGGGCAACATTTCTAAATAATAGTTTTCGTTACTTCATGGAAAAGAGATACTTTACCTACACACAAACAAAAAGAATGCTCCTGTCAAGGCATTCTTGATTTATTGAACATGACAATAGAATGAAATTTACTTATTATCAAATCAAGCAGGCCTGGACCACAAACAGTCAATTTTTTTTGTAATTTATACCTATAAATTCGCTTATCCTGGGACACAATGTACCTAAATGAAATTTTCCCAAAATTCGGAGTGAGTTAGGGTCGCGTGTTCAATTCACAGTTGAAGCAACGTTCAACTGAACCGAAATTCACCGCTATCAGACGGTAATTTTGATCAAAATAAGGCAGTGAAATTAATCAGAACTGGAAAGGCGACGACCCCTTTTCTATAGGAAAGCGAACAAGTCTAAATAGAGTAAGTTATAAATTACCAGATCCAAATTATTAATAAAAGACTGACCTGTGTATGCTGTGCAGTCTGACGATGTTGGGATGATTCTTGAATGATTGAAGAAAAACTATCTCCCTGAAAGTTCTCTGCGCGTCGGTCTGGTTCCTGAAGGCATCGAAGATCTTTTTCACGGCTACGGTGTCCTTCGTTTTGCGGTCTACAGCTTTCCAGACGATCCCATATGCGCCCTTTCCCAGCCTCTTCTGGATATCAAACCGCCGCATAATGTGTTCGTCGATTTCTGACATCTTGTCCTTCGGCTGGGCCATCTTCACACAATTTTATTTCACAAGTGAATAGGTATAAAAATGGGTTTATTAAAAATATTTTTGTAAAATTGCTGTAAACATATCTAAAATGACTTGTGATTTATGTTATGTCATTTTGAACGATTATTTTTAAAATTATTATTGTCCAAAAAATACAGGTGGTTTATGATTATGAAAAAGCGCCAAAATTTGAATGTCGTTTTTACCAGCGTATATAAAATCCGTGAGTATAACTAGATATTAAATTATTATAACAGAGAGTAATAACTCAAATGTAAGAAAGTAATATTTTAGAAATATATCACTGAAGTGTTTTTATCTACAAAACCAGCTCTACGAAGGAAAGCTTATAAAATAAATGTGCGACTACATGCTTAATAAACAGAATTACGTTTCCATGACAATGTTCGATTCGGTGCTATTGTATGTATTGTCCTCTAAAAAATTAATTGTCCACTACTTTGCTTTCTAGTTCCGCCATCTAGTAGAGAGCGAAGGAACGTTAAACTCGGTAAGGAAGAAATATCTACCTAAAATAATAATTAATTTTCACGAAGTTCGCAAAATCCTTGCAGTTTTGCGAAGTCGTGATAATTCGCAGTTTTATACAAAATTTCACAATTCTGATTGGTTATCTGAAGATGATTTCGTAAAACTACACGCATTTTACGAACCTCGTGCAATACATATCCCCCTTGTGCTTGATTTGAATCAACTGACTGAAAACATTGAGTGAGGGAGTCATAAATGTACTCAGTCAACGCTCAAAATAAAATTGAAACAAGAAACATAGGATAAAATATTCAAGATAGATACGTCGTATGGCTGCGGTTACCTTACTTTGCAATGTCGAAATATCGAAGAGATTCCCTCCTTTGGACGAGATTCCATCCTTTGTTGTAAGACCTGCATTGCTGATCTTGCTCGGCCGTTATCGGAAATTTACAACAGCTCCTTTCAGACTGGTGTATTCCCCAACGATCTCAAGGCTCAAGGCAGTATTCTTTGAGCCCATTTTCAAAAATCGAAACTTCAAAAACCCTGAAAACTATCGACCTATTGGTATACTATCGGTATTTGATAAAGTTGTTGAATCCCTTGTCCTCGTCTCGTCTTCTTGACTTTTTTGACAAGACAGAGATCCTTTCCCGCTCCCAGCATGGTTTTCGTAAAAACAGATCTACCCAGACGACTTCTTGTGGGGCTTACAGGCTTCATATCTGCGGGTTTTGAGGAGGGGATGCGCACTGTGGGGTAGCTTTTAGATCTCTCCAAGGCCTTCGACAGTGTGTGACACGAGTGGCTCCTTCGGAAACTGGAGAGAATGTCGGGGTTTGTGGATTTCCCCTTTCTTGGTTTACCAGCTACCTATAAAAAGGGAAGAACACAGGCGGTTCAGATTATTGGGTCTGATCGCCGACCTGTGCGATCACCTTTTGCTCCGATCTCCTCTGGGGTGCCACAGGGTATAGTGTTCTCGATCCACTTCTTTTCCTTATCTTCATTAACGACCTGGGCTCCAAAATTACCTCCCCTAATTCACTCTGTGTTAACTGTGCTGATGATACAACGCAACTCTTGTTAGGATAAAACCAGGCGGCCTTCCTATAGTCTGGTAGATGCCCTTCAACTTCCATTGAAAAGAGCATCTTTGTGGCTCAGGGTCAGTGAGCCAAAACTCCACTTAGACAAAACTAGGGTGATTGATTCTCACTCTAGCCGATCACGTCTTCCCCCTTTAACCTCCATACCCACCAATAACCATGATCGGGCCGAAGGGTGGTCGTGAGGTTTTTGGGCTTCCACATCCACCAGAATCTAAACTGGTCGGCTCACACAGATCATTCGTGCCGTCGCCTAGGTATGCTTCCTTCTCAGATGCCTTCAGCACAGTGTGTCCCATGAGGTTCTTCTCTATGTTTATTATGTGCATTTGATCAGTCAAGTGACCTATGGGCTGGCCGTCTGGGGTGGGTCTGAGAGATCTCTCCGAAGGGTTTTTCTTCTTCAAAAGAGAGCGATTAGAATCCTGACAGGCTTGTCCGTGCAACAGTCCTGCAAAGGCCATTTCATGCGGCTGGTTCTCTCTACTCAAAGTGATCCACAAAAATCAGGATAAACTTTTACCTTTCCGATTCACCCATCACTACAGTACCAGGTTCAATTCTTCAAAATAGATCCTGCAACAGTTGGATTTCTCAGCGTTCAGGGCATATCTCCGGAAAAACCTCACGGAGTTGGAACCATACACTACCTCTGATATACTGTCCTTCCACCCCCCCCCCCCCCCCCATCGCTACCTACAGTCTGATATTAAAATACCTCAAACTGCAGCTGATTCGCCTGGTATACTTAATCTTGAAGTTTTTATCTGAACTACGTCAATGAATTTTGTCAGTGGATGTCAACTGTGTACTCGTATTTACCAAGATTTTAATGAAATTTAATTTTTCAAATAATTTCAGCGGAGGGGACAAACACGGCATCAAGAGCGCCTTTCTTGGCTAGTTGATCTGCAGCTTCTTTACCAGGCATCCCACGGTGACCCGAAACCCAAACTAGTGTCACCACGTTGCGCCTCTGGCTAAGTCAATGAGGTCTGCTGCAGGCATTCCCAGATCAGTTTTGATCTGATTTCATAAGTTGCAAGGGCTTTCAGGCTAGCCTGACTATCGGAGAGGATATAGATTTCCCTACCTCGATAGTTCCTTCTGGTATTCTCTCCAACGAATAGCCTAATTGCATTTATTTCAGCCTGGAAGATAATAGCATGAGTCCCCAGTGCACTCCAGCTCCGGTACCTGTCTCTGTCTTTGAGCCGTCAGTGTACCAGACCAGCCCTTTTTTCAGGCACAGGTGTGTTCCATTTGTTGGCATTCTTTCCTGTCTATTAGGACCTTAAATGGTTTTACAAATGATATCATACCGAAATCCACACCGAAAACAGAGAACGCCAAGGAATAAGGGAGGGGGGACAGTTTTGCGATTGACTTACCTAAGTGAATATCCAGTCTTAAATTTCAGTCTACGATAAAGTACCCAATAAAAAAAAACGAAAAGAACCGAAAGGAAACTTATAATCGGTACCTGCGAATATCCAAGGATGAAGAACTAAAGACACAGAGGTTCTGGAAGAGTTCAGGAATATGAACGTGGACCTCGTAATTAACGAAACTAAAAAGGAGGGAAACGGGACAAAAAGTAAAGAAACCTTCTTGCTCATCAATCATCTTGCTCATACAGGGGTTCAAAAAATATAGCCATTGTTTCAAAAATTCAAATAGCCCCGCCATTTTGAAACTGATGTTCGGCCGATTTCGCTCAAATGCAATACCAGACCACTGCTTATGGATATCTTACTCCCACAAACATTTCAGTACTCTTGGACTGAAATCTGCAAGCCCTTCAATTTACCTACTTATCTGATTAGACTATTAAATAAAAATGATTAAATAAAAAAATTTAAAAAACGCGACATTTATTTTTCTCGAAAAAAGTATGCCTTTTTTATAGCAATTTAATTTGAATTCCGAAAAAACTATAAAAAAGATTAAAAAACTGTTCAGGATTTTGTTACGAGACAAAAGGTGTTCTGTGACCCCGGATTATACGCCACTGGGTGCTTCGGTTGTACCCAGAATTTTTACAAATTCGGATTATTAAATAGAAGGCCTTTAGAAAAAACTCAAAATTGTTGGTTCACTTTGTAGAAAGATACAATATAAGAAACAGTTTCTCAGATTGACACTCAAACACCCCCTCGGTTAAAAAACATTTCCGGAAAAAAATTTATTTGAATTTTCCTAATACCAATTTTAGCTGTTTCTACAAGCCCTTTAATTTATGATATTTACTACTGAATCACCTTGTATAATCGATAATCGGTAATAAACCGTGCGAGTACCTATACAGGGTCCTGCAACAGTGCGTCCGTCTTTCCTAGCGCCTTTCCCGTGGTGGATAAAAAAAAATGTTTCCTACAAAACATTATTGGTTTGGAAATCTTCATGCCATAAAATTATTTTACACTATACAGGGTGTCCCAATTTTGAGATATTCCAACAACAAAAATTTTTTTAAATGAAAAGCCCTGTATTTATTCTATTTTTTCGATGTCATTTTTTACCATCTACATTGTTGTCTATTTACTATTTGATTATATTACAGTGTTGCCGACTTACAAATTTTTTCCCACAATTCTTGTATAAAACAAGCTGAAGTTTAAAAAATGGTAGCGACCCCGTTTTTCAGAAGGTAAAAATTATTCTTAGCAATAACTTCAGTGCGGTTACTAAGCAACATTGTGATAATGAGAAATATGAACTTAGTAAAATAGGGTGGTCAGAAAAAAATGCCAAACTTTGCAAACTTCAAAGTAGTTTAACTATTTTTTTTCAAATGAAATGCCCCTATTTTTATATCACCATTCGATAGGCCTTTTTCTTCTCTTCAATTTTATGGTGCATGTTGTATGTCTAAACCCCATAGTTATTGACATGATCAATATTTTCCACAAAAGTTACCATTTAATTACATTTCTATGCACCGAAGTAGGCCGCAATGAAGCAAAACAACTGTCAAAATGTAAGTATCCAAGTGTCAATGTGACATCTAATGAAGTTAAGAATAAAAACCGATAATACATTATGTTAAAAAGATTAATTATTTCATTCAAAAACATGCAAATGTAACAAAATTGAACATACAAATGAAAAACTATTATAATAAATGTTCAAAATGTCTCCCATTTTCATTCAGGCACAAATCAATCCTCTGCTGAAAAGACCTTTGCACTCTTCCTAGCATTTCAGGTGAAATGCTTGCAAAAGCTTCCACAATTCTTTGTTGCATATTGATTAGTGTCGTCGGCGGTTCGTTAAAAACAATTCTCTTCACGTATCCCCACAAGAAAAAATCCATTTTTGTCAGATCCGGAGATCTAGCAGGCCATCTGATGGGTCCATTCCTACCAATCCACTGGTTGGGGAAAATACCATCAAGATATACCCTGACGTTTCGCGAAAAATGCGCAGGTGCTCCGTCTTGTTGATACCACATTCTGTTTCTTAATATGTTGAGGCACGTCAACTAATAATCAGGGTAAAACATTTTGCAAAAAGTTCAAGTACATGGCCCCATTGAGAGGACCATCGAAGAAATGTGAACCTAACACATACCCTCCAACAATTCCACCCCAGGCATTCAAAGACCATCTATGCTGATTGTCAATTTGTCTCATAACATGAGGATTTTCAGTTGAATAGACATGAAAATTGTGTCTGTTTACTGGTCCGCTGTTTTTAAATGTCGCCTCATCTGTAAATAAAACGTAATTGAAAAATGCAGGATCTTGGTGTATTTTCAATCTTGCCCAGGCACAAAATCCGGAACGAAATTGAAAATCAGCATTGGTAAGTTGTTGATGCAACTGAATATGGTACGCATGATATCGATTTTTCTTCAAAATGCGTTGTACCGATCTCTCAGTTATGCCGGTTGCTTCACCAATGTCTTTTTGGCTCATGTTGGGATGCTCAGTTGCTGTTAACATAACTGACAATTCGTTTTCCTCGTTGGTGATAGGTTTTTTTCTTTCTTGTTTTTTGTATTTCACACTTCCCGTCTCAGTAAATCTATCGAATAGCTTCCTGAAACTTTTTTTACTCGGGTGTCTTCTTTCTGGATAACGTATCGCGTAAATCCTTTCCGCCAATAAACAATTTTGATCAGCCTCGCCTAATACAGAAGCCATATTATCTACTAGTTCGTTTTTTTCGAAATTCATGATGAAAAGTTGCAGTCTACTTATACCACGAAACGGAGAGACTTTTGCAGCAAATTTCAATCTCGGACATTCACGGAACAGCCACTGATAACAGCAGAACGGTTTTAAGCTTTCTAGTTTTCTTACAGTTTTTTACAGCGGAAGTTATTTTTAAGTGTTTAACGTTTCAAGTTTCAGCTTGAGAAAATTCAATTAATTTAGAGAATTCAATTCACACTGACACTTGGATTCTTACATTTTGACAGTTGTTTTGCTTCATTGCGGCCTACTTCGGTGCATAGAAATGTAATTAAATGGTAACTTTTGTGGAAAATATTGATCATGTCAATAACTATGGGGTTTAGACATACAACATGCACCATAAAATTGAAGAGAAGAAAAAGGCCTATCGAATGGTGATATAAAAATAGGGGCATTTCATTTGAAAAAAAATAGTTAAACTACTTTGAAGTTTGCAAAGTTTGGCATTTTTTTCTGACCACCCTATTTTACTAAGTTCATATTTCTCATTATCACAATGTTGCTTAGTAACCGCACTGAAGTTATTGCTAAGAATAATTTTTACCTTCTGAAAAACGGGGCCGCTACCATTTTTTAAACTTCAGCTTGTTTTATACAAAAATTTTGGGAAAAAATTTGTAAGTCGGCAACACTGTAATATAATCAAATAGTAAATAGACAACAATGTAGATGGTAAAAAATGACATCGAAAAAATAGAATAAATACAGGGCTTTCCATTTAAAAAAATGTTTGTTGTTGGAATATCTCAAAATTGGGACACCCTGTATAGTGTAAAACAATTTTATGGCATGAAGATTTCCAAACCAATAATGTTTTGTAGGAAACATTTTTTTTTATCCACCACGGGAAAGGCGCAAGGAAAGACGGACGCACTGTTGCAGGACCCTGTATACTGAGACAAATCCTCCTCAGTTTGATTCCTTCCTCCTGCCTATTGAAATTATACATAATGTGTGTTTATAAGCTTATGCAACACCTACAAGAAGAACTCGCCCACCTATACCATAATCTGCAGGCGAATGGCTACATCGCTCGAGAAATCAGGAGAGCCTTACGACACAGACCCCAACATCCCACGACAGTCACGACACCCAGCGAACAACCCCCAAGAGTTTTCGGAGCTGCATTTCTCCTTTACCTCAAGAACGTCACCGATCGAATCGGAAAACTCCTGCGGCGCCACGGTGTCAAAACCATCTTTAAAATATCAACAATTTCGCGAAGATTCTCCGTTCAGCTAAAAACCCCATTGATCCACTTTCTTATGCTGTGCTGTGGTTTATAGCACTAAACGCAGTGTCAAACATACCCGCTTGACCGAACACCAAGAGAAACTGCCGCCTAACCAGACAGACAAGTTAGCTGTCGTAGATCACACCGCTCTTCGGGACGATCACGCTATATGCTTCGAAAATACGAAAATCTTGTCCAGTACTTCACATAATATTATAGTCGATCAAGAGATATAACGAAATTATCTAATTGTTAAACTGTCATATTTTATGAATTCAATAACAATACATCAATAATCAAAAAAGTGATAAAATGACAGAAGTCGTTTCGTTATATCTCTGGTCCAACTATACATCCGTTTTCATCTTGAAGCAATTGAAATTTATAAACATCCAAATAATTTCAACAGCAGGAGAAAGGAATGAAACTGCGGAGGATTCGGTATCCGGCGTTACGTCAGACAAACATTGGAAAAGCATTTGATATTAAAGGAATCTCATTTGACAAAAGAGAAATTTCAAGTGAAAAATCACACTGACGTTTGATAAATGGGAAAAGCATTTGACAAATTAGTAAAAGCAATTGACAAAAGACGAAAACCAAAAGAAAAAGACTGTAATAATATTAAGTGGGATAAAATGTAGCTTAACATCAAAAAAATAATGATATAACGTACGACAGAAAATATATTACAATATTACAATAATTGTACATAATGAGATATCTATAACTAATTTGTTATGATTAAAATTAAGTACATCCTATGAAATAAATAATAAATACTCTAAATTTAAATCACATAATCAATTATCAACAAAACAATACTGTACAAATTTTTATAAAGAGTAAGTCGTTTTCAATGAGACATTTCTTCTTTTCTAACAATCAAATTCAATGTAAAAAAAATCTTCCGTATCTTTCTGCCTTGTCTTACTGCCTTGTCTTACTACCTCCCAGCTTATTCGAGTCTGTCTCTATGGGCCAAATGATACATTTTTTTTTCAAATTCAAATATAGGGTCACGATACCCAGAACTGAATTTTTTTGGAAATAGGTAGACAGAATGTCCCATATGGCAGTGACATATAAAAGTTATGTTTTTTGTAAGTAAATAAAGCCCGCTTGTACCAGGTGTCCCAACACTAGTGTCCACCTCCTAAATCGAGCTTAATTTTAAAGATAAAAAATTGAAACTTTGAGGATTTGTGTACTTGATATAGGACCACGGAATGGCATAATTAGTTTCATTAAAAAACATTTTTAATATCTTTTTAATAATCACCTTTTTCATGAGTCCATACTACGACACTGTCCAGTGCAGGTTCAGTGTGCCGGCTAGCCCAGCAAGAGCCGTCCTTCTATTTATTTGGGCCTTATTTACTTTGTCATAAAACTTATTGCACCTACCGTTTTCAGATTATATTGATCACCGTACTGCACATCATAAATCAGTTTTCTACCTTTCATTGCTATATAATTATATTTTATTTAATTAAAGCCTTATAATTAGTTTTTTCACATTTCTTTCAAGCGATTTTGATTTTATTAATCGATTTCTACGTATGTATTGAAAAAAAAAAGTTTTTTTTTCGACAATTTACCACCATGCATCTTACAGTTTTTTATCGCTGGCGCCCGAACTAAATTTTTTTTAATGAAACTGATTATGACATTCCGTGGTCCAATATCAAGTACACAAATCGTCAAAGTTTCAATTTTTTATCTTTAAAATTAAGCTCTATTTAAGGGGTGGACACTAGTGTTGGGACACCCGGTATACAATAACCAAAACGGCTCAAGGTTACAGCTTACATAATATGCATGTCCCTATTTTAACTTTTTATTTTGAATTTACTGTATAGACGACCTTTTAACGGCAAATACGTTCAAAAAGTGATTATGGAGAAATAAATCTCAAATGAAATGAGAACCTCCTTCTATCTAATATCCATACATGGCCATATCCGATTGTTAGTCCAACACGAAATTATTTAAAAGGACATTATACTTCTTAATGTCGGCCTCAAAAATTAGACTCTGAGATACATAATGTTTACGTTACCCCGACACACTCCTTATAATTTTATGCTATTATTAAAAATCAAAATGCTATGCTAAGTACTTCGAAGTGTATAAGTTTGAATGCAGAACGACATCCATGATGCAATGATGGACAAGTTTGGATATTTTTGTATAGTTTTGTCATAGGTCAGAGATCGGGAAGTATTGACTATGAGTAGATTTGTATATGAGCTTTAAGTATAAGAAACATCTCATTAATTTTAACTGACTCGATCTCTTTACATCTTTAATCTCTTAAGCAGGCATTTATAATATACCCAAAAGTCCTGTCTTTTCTCAAGAACTCATTTCATCCCCTAAAGTGCGTATAGGTACTTGGACACCTGCCAGGTTTTGCACTTCCCCGAACTTGTATATAATTTACCTCAAAGGAGATATAAACCCACAGATTGACTACTCCGGCCTACACTTCCGTCTTATAAGGTTTAAAGAGTTTTGGTTTTTCTCCGACGCCCGTAGTGTGCCTTTCTCCGCCGCTGGTGACTCCTTCGCTTGGAGGACTGAGGCTCAGTTCAGACTCACCTCTCGGAGACAGGTAGGGGCCGAGATCGATGGGGAATGCTGGTTGCGGAGGCAGAGGTGGCGGCAGGTGGTGCGGTGGCAACCCGAGTGGATATGGGTGGTAACGAGGGTAATGAGGTTGATACACTGGGTGAGGCGGCGGATAGTGCAGTGGCAGGGTGGAAGCGGCTGCTTGAAGAAGAGAGGCGGCGAAGGCGGGGTCTGTGTATACGGCCGCATATGGCCATGCTATCGCCATGCGTTGTCGTTTGTCCTTCATTCGACGATTCTGGAACCATACCTGGAAGACATAAAAAAATTAGTTCGAATTTTTAGTATACCTATTGCCAAAATAATCTTTAACAAAAACAAAGAAAAAATATACCTATACAGACGTCGGTTTTCTCAATCAGTGTTACAGAAAACGACAAAGAAGCTGCTATAGAGAAACTAACTCATATACAGATTGTGTTATGGTCAGAATTCGTATATCAGTAAATGCATTTACGCATCGCCCTGATAATATTTTGATAATTTTATTTTGATTATCTGCGGATGGCTGTGTCATATTCATATTTCTTATTAAAGGCTGTTGATTATTTCCGAATAAACAGCGCAATAAGAAACTATATCAAAAGAACAGGTTTCTATTGCGTGAATCCATCGCAAATGGTCATTAAGGATGGAAGAATCACAGAGTACCACCACCACCATATGAGTGTGCCGATCAGAAAGAAAATCAAAGTATTTAAGACAATGATTTGTCGGAAACATAGTGACTTGCAAGGCAAATGCCATCTGACGACTGAAAAGAGATGATAGTGAAGAATTAAAGATTTCTCTGCGGGAGAATCTCTGATTGATATATTGAAAGTTGTATACTTTTCAGTCGTTAGATGGCATTTGCCTTGCAAGTCACTAGGTATATGTTTCCGACAAATCGTTTGCTTAAAGGCTTTGATTTTCTTTCTGATCGGCACACTCCTCTGGTGGTGGTGATGTGACAGACTGATGAGATGGAAATAACCATTGAAACATCGATGTCTCTGTCTTCACCATACCATTAGGGCAAATGTGTCGTTCAGAAAGCGTTATTAAATAGTATATCAAAATATATTGAACGGTTTCGAAAATACAAAACAGAGATTAGCAATTTTTTTTAGTTTGACACCCTGTATCTTGACAATGATGGATTTAAAGACGTATCTACTAGGAGTTTTTGACTTACTTACAGTTTTAGTTAAGGGAGTCTCCTGTATAGGTACTCTTCCGGATATCAATATAGTCGAGACCCTGTATAATTAAAGTTAAACCAATGGCGGGTTTTTCTAACAGGTTGTATTGTGAAGTAAATAGCATGTACCTACTATCATTGAAAATTAAAAACGACTTCTAAGTTGCCACACAACATAAGTTGAAAGTTAACATGGTGGCGTTAAAGTCTATCTACGCGTACCTATTTTAACTTCACAATAAAATTTGTTTAATCAAGCAAAAATTGTTAACAAACTTTTCTAAAAGGACATCGTGTTTAAATTAACGGTCCGGATTAGGTCAGTTGTGATTTTGCGATTACGACATTACCTGATGCGTAGGTGATAAATCGCAGATACCAAAAATCTAGAAGGAAAAAAGAAGAATCGCGTTACAGTTGCGAATATCATAGGCCAGAAATGACATAAGGGTTCCTCATTGGAGAAATAGGTAATCCGAGAGGACAACGCGACGAAAGAGAACGTAAAGCGTCAGAGGAGACGAGGCGAGGCCGTGAATGAAAGCGGGTCGCGTGGACGAAGGGCGGTAAGCCTCACCGGCATACTATCTGAATTTTGATCTATTACCGTTTATTTTACCTCTTATCTTCATAAATAGAAGCTAAATCGTTTCTACTAAATTATCTTAACCACATTCGTGTCTGAGACCGAAGAGCCAACGAGTGTTTATCTCCGTTTCAAAAATTTGCGTCTCTAGCAAGACATTCGCAATCGGCTGCCATATTGCCGTTGTTCAAACGAATTAACAAAATTTCCAAATACCGAATCGTAACAGGCGAATAAACAAACGTGTTCCTGTAAATTAATCATTTTCGAGTTATTCCATCTTCCTGGCCGCGATTAAATATAAAATATCGAAAGCTGTGAAACTTTTAATTTTGAAAGAGTTAATTAACATAAATGTTCCCGTGACGTCATCATGCCACCAAACAACTAAATATACGACCGGGATGTATTTATTTTATATCGTAGAAGAGAAACGACTGGTTTGCTGATACAATTTCCTACAAGCGTCATTCAATTGGTAAATTCATTTTAACCCCAGCAACTCCACCTGTAAGTAGAGATATCTTTCATCTCCAAGGAACCCTTCTAATAAAAGGGCGGGTGAAGACAAATCTGACAAAACAGTTCGAGTAAATTAGTATTCACCTCCAGTTTTCTTTTTACAAGTTTCGAACTATCGAATACCAAAGACAATCAATGCGAGTGAAAAGTGATTTCATAACTTCTGTTTTGTAAATAAATTGTTCGACTATTTTTAATTAGATTCTAGAAAACGGACAGTCGAGGCTTAGATTTAGTCCACTCACCTGCTCATTGAAATATTTGTCAATGAATTATAAATTTTTAGGTCCAATAAGTATCATTACATTATTTTAAGAAATGAATATTTTCTGTAAATATAATCAAGAAATACAGGTCTTGTTAGATTGACTCAAGATTTCTCAAGATAGGGACAATTCCCATTAGAAATTCTTTCAGTTGGAAAAGAAACAAGTTAAAAAAAACCTAAGTGAATTTTTGTTGTTCTTATTATAACTTAGGTTATTATTTTTATAAATGACATCAACTTATTTTCAAAATTAAAAGAAAACTGACATTTCAAAAGTTTTCCTTTTCTTTTCCTTTTCCTTTCCTTTTCTATTGAAGTGGGGAGAGGTGTCAGTTAGAGTTGAAATTTGGCACCTAGCTTGATCTCTTTATTTGGAGGTGCTGAGAGAAAAACTATTATTACTGTATATTAATAATAAAAATGGAGAACAAAAGTAAAGAATCTGATATAAAACTGAATTTTGATTAGGCAAGGGTTCCAAAGCCCCACGTTGGGCGCCATTATGAAGTGAAACGAACTATAAAGAAAAGAACTTTACATAAAAAATTATATTAGGGGTTGTCCTTTGGATTACAGCTTGCATGCCTAGTATTAGCGAGAAAAAATATACAAGTGTTTCTTTATTATAATACTTACAAATGAATTGAGTTTAGAACGTACCATTATAATAACTTTTTATAACAAATGACAACAAAGCGATAATGTAGATAAGCTGGCCAATCGCTCTCTTAAAATCTTTAAACATCTTAAAAGTAACAAACTTCTTCAATCAACGATAAAAGCTTCTATTTTTCTAAGCGTCTGATGACCTTATTTCTTCTCTCCTTCAAATCTTCACAATCTTAAACCACAATACCAGGTTATTATTACTTTAGAAAGTATTTAACCAAAAACCTTTTTTTGATCAGTCTATTGATCAGATACTCCAATATACCGGGTGTAACATAAGTACTGCGAAAGATTTCATCGGGTGATTCCTAAAATCATTTTAAGAAAAAAAAGTCATATGAAAATGGGTCCGAAAATGCTTACCCGCTGAGTTATAGCCCCTCAAAGTTGGGACCCTGAGGAAGGTTTTTATTTATTATCTCCGAAACCGTTCAACATAATGACGAAATTTACCACATCCACCAATGGTTTTATGTCTAATAAGATAGACTGTAGATCACTTTCAAATTTTCATCAAGGGTGGGTTAAATCTGGGGGGTGTGGGGTAAAAATTACCCCAACTTTTCCGTATAAATAGTTTTTTTCAATTTTGATGTGAAATTGTCGAATATTGAAGCTTTCTGCGTAAAAACGTCGCTGTTGTTCAATTTCGATAAGATGTGCCGTTTTCGAGAAAAATCCGTTTCAGAAGCTTCAATATTCCATAATTTAACATCAAAATTGAATAAAGTATTGATACAAAAAAGTTGGGGTAATTTTTACCCCAACTTGACCTACACCCCCCAGATTTAACCCACTCTTGATGAAAATTTGAAAGTGATCTACAATCTATCTTATTAGGCATAAAAACATTGGTGCGGATATGGTAAATTTCGTCATCTTAATCATCTTATGTTGAACGATTTTCGGAGATAATAAATAAAAACCTTCGTCAGGGTCCCAACTTTAAGGGGCTATTATAACTCAGCGGGTAAGCATTTTCAGACCCATGTTCATATAAACTTTTTTTCTTAAAATGATCTCAGGAAACACCCCCTGAAATCTTTCGCAGTAGTTATGTTACACCCGGTACATTCCTTCAGTAGGTATATGTTTTGACAGATTCTTCTTCTAGTCCTAGTCCCAAACACTTGAATACTCTCAACGTCACTATGGCTCTAGCATTCACCAAATTCCTATTTTCTTTACTTTCTTTCTCAATCCTTTTTAATATTCGTTTTTTTTTTAATTTATTTCTCCCAACTGTCAGTTCTCACCGTCCATTTTTTTTTTATTATCCTCTTTTTTAAACCCCTAACAACCATTATTGCAGGTCAAGGCCAATCTATCAAATCAAAATTTATTCTATCAATTTCGGATTACTACAAGCCTTTGTCTATCCCGTTGTGAGACACCTGCATATCTAAGTATTCAGTTTTTCAAAAAAAATCTCAAACCCCTATTAAACCAAATTATTGACCACCGGAGAAGAAGATCATTGCATTATTAACAGGGGATGTCTGATGATTATTATGAGATAACATTATTTCATTTCGTGATAACCGCACTAACACTGGCGTAAATTTTTCCTAAAAAAAGCGATATCTTTTAGTTTAGGTAGGTACTTCGAATAAATTACTACTTGTTTATTTACAACGTAAGTAATTCTATTATTACATCTTATAAGTTTATATCGATGACCGCAACCAAAACAGCCTACCATGCAAGTAGGTATACCTATACGTATACATACATAAAAAAGAAGAAACCAAAGCGGCTCACAATAATTTGTTTCATAAAGCGGCCGATAAACATTAGCTAGTGATATTATAATGTAGCCGCCTTGATCTCAAGTAGTTAACACATCATAAAACATATGATTCCAGCTTATCTGTCCATTAGACTACCGAAGCTGTTCAGTGACAGAATGAAAAAATGTGGAGAAGTTCTTAACGTTTCAGCTGTCGGCCCGTTTGAAGTCTTAAAAGCCGTAATAGTGTTTTATTTGATTAAGCAATGTGCTAATTGGACACTAATTTCCGAATACTCTGCGGCGGACGTAATCATGAACATTTATTCATGGAAACTTTTAGTGGTTTATAGATGAATCTTTATACTCACACCTTTATGCCTTTATGATTATCTTTCCCTACAAACAACGATTGTAGTTATATTAGCGAGACGAGCTGGTCTTACTAGCAAGTTCTCAAATGAAAGAGAAGATTACACGAAAGTTGAAAATTTTTCTTTGCTATAAATAACTTACGTATGATAATATACCTATACATATAGGCATAGAAATCCCTATTATTACTTTAATTTCTTAATTTTTCTAAACATATTTTATTATGTGCGCGCAGATTTAATAAATGAACTTAACACTGATCTAGTTTTTTTTTTCATTTTTACTCTCAACAATTCAAATAATAAAATATATGCAATCGATCTCAAGAAATGCAGATTCTGTTTTTTCTCGATTCTCTTAATAAAATGATGCTCGAGACAATACAAATGGAACATTTCTTTATGAGAAGTATGAATATAACTCATTTTAACAGTGGTACCTAATAGTTGCATTAGAATTCGAAAACTGGATGCAAAAAATTACGGATAATAGGAAGATCTCTGGTTGAAACTTTCCAATAATAAGGAGAATTGATTTCTGACAGCGTTTTCACATATCTAAAAAGGAGTTACAGGTAATACAGGGTGCACCATGTATCCTTCTCTATATTGCTATCTCCTGAACGCTAAGAGATACAGGGTCGGTTAAATTAGAGAAAAGATGCGCAGTTTTGTGGCCATCTCGAATTCGTCATATCTGCAAGATATCTGTGACCGTTCCTGAAATATCCTGAAAAAACTGAAAAATCGAGATTTCTTATTTTCTTCATATCTTTTTTATTATTGGAAATTAATAAATAATTTTTTGTAGGCTTACATAAGCCGTTAAGAGCTATCCATCTGACATTTCAAAAATTTTCAAGGCCTACTAGATCCAAGAGTTTTCACAGCAACTTTCGTTTTTCTTATAGCCGCCATATTATTTTTTTATGTCGTTCGATATGAAAAAAATAATGGAAACTAAAAATTAATAATCTTTAAAAAAAAATTTTTATTCTTAATATTTCAAATAAAAACTAATAAAAAATCGTCTAAAAACGTCAACATTTGTAAAATACGTCGAAATAGTGCTTGCCTTATGGTTTTTTAATTTATCTATGAAATTCGGTCTAAAAATGTGTCTTTTTTGTAAAGAAAAAAGAAGAAGAAAATTTTTTTTAATTTTTTTTTTGAAGGTTAACAATATTTAGTTTTTATGATTTTTTTTATACCGAACAACATGAAAAAACACTATGGTGGCCATAAGAAAAACGAAAGTTGACTATGAAAATTCTGGGATCTAGTCGGCTTTGAAATTTTTTGAAATGTCAGCTGGGTAGCTCTTGCCGACTTATGTAAGCCCACAAAAAATTATTCATTAATCTCCAATAATAAAAAAGATATGGCAAAAATAAGAAATCTCGATTTTTCAGTTTTTTCAGGATATTTCAGGAACGGTCACAGATATCTTGTATGTCTCGACGGAATCGTGATGGCCACAAAATTGCGCTCCTTTGGACTTGTTTAACCGACCCTGTATCTGTTAGCGTTAGGAGATAGCAATATAGAGAAGGATACATGGTGCACCCTGTATATGAAAGGAATTTACCGTTGTCACGATATAATATAGGAATGATGAGTAAGAGAGAAGACCAAATATAAGAACGAAGGACAAAGTAGTAGATTTGATAGACAGAAACGAAAAAAATGGACTGCCAACCTATATAGGATCATAGGGTATGTCATTTATTTCAGAGCTCAGATGGGTATCTCGTAAACGATACGCTGAGAGACACAGAGTTGGTTAAATTACAGACAAGATGTGCATTTTGTGGCCAACTCGAATCCGTCAAGACATACCTACAAGATATCTGTGCCCGTTCCTGAAATATCCTGAAAAACCTAAAAACTTCAATTTTTAATTTTCTCAGCAGCTTATTCTTTATTATTTAAAGTTTCAATTTTAAAGTTGACGTATTGACATTGCTTGACATCCTGCATTTATTGGTGTCACTTGATTGGTTTTACGCCTACTAGTTTTGAAGATAATAGTCAACTATTGTTTTTCTTGTATACAGGGTGTCCCTGAATTGGTGTTACAAACTTAAAGGGGGCATAGTACGTCCAAAAAAATTCAAATTTTTTTTTTAAACATACCCTTTAAAATGCACCGTTTTTGAGATACAGGGTGTTTAAGTTGAAAAAATTAATTCGTTTTTTGCGGATAACTTGGGAACCGCTTGTCGCACGGATACCAGCTTTTGTACAAACAGGAACCTTAAAAAAATAATAATTTCTAATGCGAAATGATTGACTTTGCATAAAGCAGTGGCGGAGATTTTGGGGTTGACAAAGTTTTTTCGCCCCTATTTTCTACGCCACTGGGAAGATAGATGCTTTGGAAACATTTTATAAAATTTTGGAGTTTTTTACGCAAAAAATTATTCTTTGTAATTTTTTGTGAAACTAACCATTTTGGAAAAAAAGGGCATTTTATGATCAAAAAATTAAACTCAAAGACACAAAATTTTAATGCATTGGAAAACCATTGACACCATAACGAAAGATAAATTGAATTTTAATGATTGTTATTAACAAGATTCACTTTAACAAAACTCTAAGTATTAACAATTTCAAAATTTTTAACTTTTTTTTTAACAAAGGTTTTTTTGTCACTATTTTCTACGCCACTGGGAAGATAGCTGCTTTGGAAACATTTTATAAAATTTTGGAGTTTTTTACGCAAAAAATTATTCTTTGTTAAAAAAAAAAAGTTAAAAATTTTGAAATTGTTAATACTTAGAGTTTTGTTAAATTGAATCTTGTTAATAACAATCATTAAAATTCAATTTATCTTTCGTTATGGTGTCAAATGGTTTTCCAATTCATTAAAATTTTGTGTCTTTGAGTTTAATTTTTCGATCATAAAATGCCATTTTTTTCAAATATGGTTAGTTTCACAAAAAATTACAAAGAATATTTTTTTGCTTAAAAAACTCCAAAATTTTATAAAATGTTTCCAAAGCAGCTATTTTCCCAGTGGCGTAGAAAATAGGGGCGAAAAAACCTTGTCAACCCCAAAATCTCCGCCACTGCTTTATGCAAAGCCAATCATTTCGCATTAGAAATTATTACTTTTTTAAGGTTCCTATTTGTACAAAAGCTGGTATCCGTGCGACAAGCGGTTCCCAAGTTATCCGCAAAAAACGAATTAATTTTTTCAACTTAAACACCCTGTATCTCAAAAACGGTGCATTTTAAAGGGTATGTTTAAAAAAAAAAATTGAATTTTTTTGGACGTACTATCCCCCCTTTAAGTTTGTAACACCAATTCAGGGACACCCTGTATAGACGCCATATTAGACTTTTCTTTGAAAAAATATTATCATTTTTTTAAATAATTTGTTAGATTTTTTAAGAGAGAGCATGCATCAGTCTTAACTGTGTAGGTAAGACATGGTAATTTTGGCTTTGAGATCGAGCTCATATACAGGCTGTCCGTTTTTCGCTTGCCACTATGGGAATCTCGCTTATCTTAAGAGATACGGAGTTGGTTAAATTAGGGCAAAGCTGCGTATTTTTGTGCTGGTTTATAATCTGAAAAAAAAATTTTGACTGTCATTATTAGTTGTCAAAATATAAAAAAAAAAAACTGAAATTTGCAATTTTTGTTTTAATTTTTTTTATTAAAAAACCAATCAATCATGACGTTTTTAACCGAAACATTATTATACATTATTTCAACAATAAATCCAAAAATAATTTTCAAATCGCTATCTGGCTCTGTCTGTAGATGATGGGGAAGCATCGATATAGTCAACTTTCAATTTTCTTATTGGCGCCATATTAGATTTCTCCTATTTTGAACGCAATTCATTTTTCTGACTACCACGTTGTGTTATGAAATTTTGGGAAAATCCAATATGGCGTCTATAGAAAAAAATGACTATCGATTTTTCGTCATCTTAATTATTAGGACACTATTCAATAAGGAATCCAGAAACAATTTTTAAATCTCTCTAGCACTTGAAGATGGCCAAAAATCGATAGTTACCTTTTTTCTTATGGACGCCATATTGTATTTTATTGGAGCACAAAATACATCTTGGTAACCAGAAAAATAAATTGCGTTCAAAAAGGGAAAAATCCAATAATAAGAAAATTGAACGTTTGCCAATGCTTCCCCATCTAAGAGGGCTATAGAGCTATTTGAAAATTATTTTTGGATTCCTTGTTGAAAAGTGTCCTATAATAATATATTGGTTAAAAACGGCTTGCTTGATTGGTTTTTCAATAAAAAAAATAATAACAAAAATTGCAAATTTCGGTTTTTTGGAAATATTTTGCCAATTAATAATGACAGCTCAAATTTCTTTTAAGATTATTAATCTGCACAAAAATACGCAACTTGGCCCTAATTTTAACCAACTTTCGTATCTCTTAAGATAAGCGGGATCCTCATAGTGGCACGCGAAAAACGGACAGCCTGTACCTATAGCCACAGAAATGTTTTATAGGTGTCGCTAAAATGTGCCGCCAACGCTCTATCACAGATTTCTGAATAAAAAATATGCCGATTTAACCGAAATTATCTATCTATACAAAAAGGCACCCTTTTCAAGATACAACCTTTAAAAGAAGGTCCACCAAAAACACGTTTTCCAGAAGTCAAAAAGGAATTTACTTAGAAACTTCGAAATTTCATCGATTACTACTGTTGTTAAAACTATAGTAGGTAAAAACTGTTTATAGTCATATACAAACATTGACATATAGGGTGGTGTTCCAGTCGGTGCGGTGTTGCTATATATATCTCACTTTTTACTCCATAAACTTTTTTATTCGCACGCTACTAATTGATTCTGTATTTTTTATGCCAAGGCTAAAGTGATACCAAACTTTTTTCCGTTTTATATAAAAGTTCAGTATCTTGCATCGTTTTCCCATAATTAATTTTTATGATGAACCTACATTGCTGAAAACGTATACATATTTGTGAAAATCTCTTTTTTATTTAAATAATAATTTCAACAAAAAAGTTCCACTACAGATTCCTGGGTTGAAAATATGCGCCGATTTAACCGAAATTATTTGTGTTAAAATGGCCCCATTTTCAAAATACAGCAGTCCTGTAAGGAGGGTCGACTAAATAAAAATTTTCCACAATGAATAAAAAATTAATTTAATTAGAAACTTTGGTTTCATCGCCTACTACTATTATTGGTAGGGCTAATAGTAAGGCCCAACTGTGAATAAACTCGTTTCTGTGAAATAAAAATTATTATTTTAAATAAAATGAGATTTTTACAAATACGTTTTCGTGGTGTTGTATTATGCAGAATTAAAAATTAATTATGGAAAAACCATGTAAGATTTCAAATTTTTGTAAGTGGGCAAAAAGTTTAGTATCTACCTAATACTTGAGCCTTTGGATAAAAAATACAGAATGAATCAATTGCCCGCGAATAAAACAGTTCTGTGGTAAAAAATGAGACGTGACATCAAAAACAGGAACACCCTGTATATCAATGTTTGTAAACAGTTCATTGCTCTTTACAGTACCTTATAGTAGTCGATGAAATTTTGAAGTTTCTCAGTTAATCCACTTGCGACTTATTCTGGAAAACGTGTTGACCCTTTTGAACGCTTGCTCTTGAGAAAAGTACCTTTTTGGCGTAGATATAAATTTTGGTTAAATCGTCTAATTTTTTACTTGGGGATCTATGGTAAGACGTTGGTGGTAGCTTTTAGCGACAACCTGTATAAATAGTATTATAAACGAACGCAAACAACCATGCCGAGCCGGAATTCGAACCTCAGACGGTGGAAGCGTCAACTACTGCTTTCAGTCAGTGACCTAAACCGATGCGCTACCGCTCGCGCTAATTTGTTAGATGTTTCTTAAACAGTTTTTAGCAGCCTAAACGTGATAAAATGCAAGTGACAGTTGTAATTTCAATGACTTGTTTAGGTGATGCGTATCTACATCAGGTAAGAGCTTCCGAGCGCTATAGGGGCATGGCCGTTGCGGCCAGATGGAGCAACATGGCATTAAATTGTAGGTATTATTATACGGCCTATACTTAGTTGGTGGCCATTGCCAGGGCAATTTTTGGTTCCCATGATTTTTTTATACCGAACTACATAAAAAATAATATGGCGGCTCTAAGAAAAACAAAAGATGACTATATGAAAACTCTGGGATCTAGGTGGCTTTGAAATTTTTTCAAACGTCAGATGGGTATTTGCCGACTTATGTGTAAGCCTACAAAAAATTATTTAATAATTTCCACTAATAAGAAAGCATATGTATATGTCAATCAAGTAGGTATATATGTCAAAAATAAGAAATCTCGATTTTTCAGTTTTTTTCAGGATATCAGAAACGGTCGCAGATATCTTGTATTTTTGACGAATTCGAGCTTGCCACAAAATTGAGCATCTGTTCTCTAAATTTAATCGATCCTGTATCTCTTAGATACAGAGAGATATACAGAGATACCCATAGTGAGCTCTGAAATATAAACGACACCCTGTATAGAACTGAACGTATTTAATAGAGAAGCTATTGGTAATTCAAAAGGAAGAATATTCAATGTAATATTTTCCACAGAACTTGTGATACTGACCTTGATGGTGCTTTCTGGTAGGTTAAGCTGAGCAGCAAGTTCACAACGGCGAGGACGAGAGACGTAATTTTCCTTATAGAACTCTTTTTCTAGGCGCGCTAATTGTTCCCTGGTAAACGCCGTCCTGTACCGTCGGATATTGGGATCTGTCACCGAAACGCTACTCGCTGTCATTTTGGAGTCCGTTGAAGGACTCGGTGATTCTGTAGGGAAAAAACACATTTTTATAAAAATCAAATTCGATTCGTTATACTATTAAGTAGGGCCGGGTATACTCGTATTTTGATTTCTACGCAATAATTTAATTTGTCCCTGCCCGTGCGAAGATAATAATGATAAAACTAGTCCTGTCAAATAGTTTTAAATTCCGTTATAATTAGTTCGACGCTAGTTTAACGAGATTTTAATGGTATAAAGGGTAAGGAGGTGCCACTAGAACACTCAATCTAAGTTTCCCCCCTCGGATTCCCTAAAGATTGGCCGCCATCTTGAATTTAAGGACTGAAATTATGTATCTCAAAAATTGTTAAGGGGATATATCCAGCAACTTTTGTTTGGAACTTTTATTGAAATTTCTTATTGTTCAAAAGTTACAAATTTTCGAAAATGGCACTTCTGCATGCGAAGGTGGAACCGGGAACCGTTTATTTTTTTTTAGATTTTACAACAAAACGGTCAATCGCGCGGGAGGTGAAAGTAGGTTTATTATTTTTTAAGATTGAAGCACTGCTTCTATGATGCATAATATAGTTAGATTTCAAGTCTGTTTGAGTTTGTTTCAAGTCCATTTTCCAGAAAATGGGGGAAATTTTATTCAGTTGTGGTGTAATTTTTGTAATAGCCTTGGCTGTGACTTCATAATTGGATTTTTTTGTTGACGTTTTTGGTTGTTGTAATTTTGAATTGTTAAAGTCAATGCAATTACGAAAATGATTCGTCAGCATAAAATTCTAACATTTACAAGTATCTATTTGTTTAAATTGTTGTGTTTTACTCATAAAAATAAGAGCAGCTTGTGTCTTAATAGAGACCTCCATGACCATAACGCGCGCCGAAAAAATGACATTCATGTCAATAAATTTTCACACACTTTTTATAAAAAGTCTTCATGCTATGCTGGCGCACACTTTTATAATCTCTTACCCAGAGATCTTAAAAATACTGCAAATTTTAACACCTTCAAAAAAAAGATAAAAGAAATGCTGACTACAAATTGCTTTTATACACTGACTGAGTTTCATGAATATTGTGCTGTTACGCCTAATTAGAGGTGATTCGTTGTGTTTGATTGTCATTGGACTGTTTTGTTCTTTGGACATGCTGTACTTCGCCTGTTATTTATGTTATAGAAAGCCTGTCATTGTTGTACAGGCCAGTTTTTGTTACTTTATGACGTGTTCTATCCAGTGTATGTTGGCCTAAGGAATAAATATATTTTGAATTTGAATTTTGAATTTTGAATTTTTATATAACACATAATGAAATTTTTTTCCTGTTCCAACATTTCTCTCTATAAAACAGTTGAAAAGGGGGGAGGGAGCATTTAAAAATATATGCTGCCATTAAAGAAAAAATCCACTTTCGTAGGTATCTCGAGAACAAGAATCACGAATTTTTGGGGTGGGTTATGACCCTGGAAACTTCTGATCTTCTCATCAAATTGTATACCAAAACCCCAAACTTGACCAGCCAAGTTGACCGGGAGCCAATTTTAATAAGGATTCTGCGGGGTCCTTTTTATAGGAATACATATTATGCTGTATGTGTGCGGCTGTAGAGGTATAGGCATTTCGAACAATCAATTTGATGAGTGCTAATTATTGATGTACATTTTATTTTTTGTCTTATCGATATTTTACATTTAAAAACTGTTTTTCAAAAACTATTGAATCTGAACAGGAAGTATGGCCTTTTCCATTTTGTCCATTTTTTTTATGAAAACTTGACCAGCCAAGTTGACCGGGAGCCAATTTTAATAAGGATTCTGCGGGGTCCTTTTTATAGGAATACATATTATGCTGTATGTGTGCGGCTGTAGAGGTATAGGCATTTCGAACAATCAATTTGATGAGTGCTAATTATTGATGTACATTTTATTTTTTGTCTTATCGATATTTTACATTTAAAAACTGTTTTTCAAAAACTATTGAATCTGAACAGGAAGTATGGCCTTTTCCATTTTGTCCATTTTTTTTATGAAAAGCTATAGAACTTACCTACTGAATGAAATTTGTAGAATACATTTTGCCAGTTGAACAGAGAACTTTTTGAGTCAAAAATAAATCAATTTTTTTTATACAATTGAGTCAGCTGCATTGAGGAAGAAAACAAGGTGTGATATGGTATACAGGGTGACAATATTCTACCCTCGTTGTATGGCTAACTTTGTGATTTGAAAGAGTTACAAATTAAGTTAAATTAACTTGTTGCTTTAAGAATCAAAAATTAAATTTATGAAAAATTCAGCCATTATTGAAATATGCTGAAAAAACTGAAACATCAATTTTTTTTATTTTATACAGAATGACATGAATATGGCGGTCATATAAGAAAAACAAAAGTTGACTGTGAAAACTCTGGGATCTAGTTGGCTTTGAAAATTTCTGAAGTATCGAATTGATGGATCTTGACGACTTATGCTAACCTACAAGAAATTATTTATTTATTTCAAAAAATAAAAAAGATATGGCTAAAATAAAAAATAGATTTTTCATTTTTTTTAGCATATTTCAGTTAACTCTTGAAATCACAAAGTTAACCATACAACGAGGGTAGATTATTGTCACCCTGCATATAGGATCACCATTTGACTGGAAAATTTCATCAAGCTAGAACGAACTGTTTAGCCAGCATGACAAAATTTCTATGGGAAAGGTTCTTCACGAAAAATACTTAAATCATAACTCCAAAACCATCAATTTTCATGACACATACAGGTATGGGAGTCAGATCGATGCGTGTTGAGGTTCTATATTAGGTAACCCGCCTGTTTTTCGTTTGGTCCGTGCTTAATAATGAATCACCCAGATTATTATTAAGTTTTTGTTATATTTGTCACCCTGTACGTCAAATCAAAAATCTAAATATGGGGTCTCTGAGGTTTCTCGGGAAGCAGAAATTTTTATTAAGAATGACTTTTCTTCGTAAAGTGAGTCCTCTTCATAACCTCATCCGTGGACACATGGTATATGTATTAGGAAATAGGGCCGAGTTAGATAGGTAGGTAGGTATACTTATACTTGTTCTGAAAATATTACATAACAAAAGTTGTAATTTATGTAAAATCAATTATCACCTTAAGAGTCATTCATAATAATTATTAACAGCATACATTTTTTAATTACGTCTATGTTAATTCGTGACCTTTAACAAAACTAAATAGGTAAGTACCTCATTGTAAAAAGTAAAACTGTAGAGGCATCTGTTTAGTTGTGAATAACGATCTTAATGTTGTTATTTTTGTAGCAAGCAATATAACATTGATTTTAAAGTAGTATAATATACCTATACCTACTTGTTTCAAAAGCGCTAATTATTGGTTATTCATAATAAATTTCACCTTCATTATAAATAATAATAATTAAGTTGTAAAATTAAACCACAACCAATGTGTTAGTAACTTCTAAAAGTAAACAAAAAATCATCTTTCTGTTTCAAAATTGAAAGGTGTGACTTACTTTAAGCTAGTCATACCTACGTAAGTAGCATAAATATGAATTCTTATTTGTCATGCAGATGAGGTAGAGTATATGCGTAATTAGTTTTATTGATGGTATGTTGTAAAAAGATTCCAATAAGTAATCACTAATAATACTTATATTCATTATTATTACAGTAAATCTACGTTCCCTCTACTATTAGACGTGGGTATAAGTGTATCCCAAAGCTAAAATGTCATTGGTGAAAGTCAATTTTAGGTTTAATCAATATCATTACAACACATACTGATTGTTAATAATCGTAGGTACAGCCTGAATAATATAGGAAGGCGAGAGTTTGACGAGAATTGGTTGGTGCGCAGATTGGGCTCCGAATCCATAAATGTTTATTGTCCAATATCAACAATGTTAGTCGGTGTCCGCGTAAAAAAAACAACCAACCAGATAAGGCTGATAAGAGTAACTCCGCCGTTCATCGAACAGGTAAAAAGTCAGTGGTGTGTACTGTTTAGCTCGTGTCGTATATTTATTTAAAATAGGTGGTTTCTGTCATCGTGTCGTGTGTAGGTACCGATGTTTTTGTTATCATGTGTTTTATTGATTAATATATTATTGTTATTAATTTGTTATTAATATATTGCTTGCCAGTAAAATAAGTACACATCTACTATTTTAGTTTTTTTCCGCATAGGTACCTTATCTTAAATAAATTCGAAATAATTTAACCGAGACTAATTCATATAAATTGGAATACTAAACGTAGATGTCCATATTGATTTTTTAATTGAAGATTGATAATTGACTTATCATTTATACCTAAACATTTAAAATATATTAAAAATATAAAATATTTTTTATTATGTGCGCGGCGCCACTGATGTTATTTCTAGTCTGTTATGGTGGAACAGCGTTTATCAGTTCAATGGGTGGAACAATTAAAACCGGCAAGATGCGTAGTTCACGCCCAGACTCTTGCCTTCCTATAAAAATCATAGTATACCTACTTATTCAATTCTTAGAGATGGTTATATTATATAGGTACATAATTATACAAACAAATCAAAAATGATTTGTTTAAATACCTATAAGCAACATATACATGCCGGGTTCGTTGCGCTATCAAAAAATGCATCAAACTAACTTTAAAAGGCATATATTATAGAGCATTTTTTTTTTCCAGTGCATCACTTCACTTCCCGCGCTATTATAGGATTTCGCTTCTCAAGAAAATCCATTGACTATCAGTACCTACCTAGTTTATATTCTCAGCCCTCGTTCTTTATAGAATTTCTACATTTATGGTAGATATAGAACCTTTATAGAAACAGAAACCTAGAATTAGATGTAAAGATCACCTAAATTCTTATCCTACTCAAGCATTCATAAACTTTTATTTTATAGAAAACAATGATTCTTTAAATTTAACAGCGAAAAATGAAATTAAATGACTACATCACTGATGAGTGATGATGTAGGTAATGATTATTTTAAATTAAGTTTTATTGAATCTCCAGAAATCCACAGACACTTACATAATCAACAATACACAATCATAAACGAACAGCTAGACACATATCGTTCTCCACTATACATGATTTTCTTGTTGATTTCAACAACTAAGAAGATTTGGAAGAAATTATATTATGGCAGGGTGAGTTACTTTTTTGTAGCAGAACTTCATCAGTTTATTAGAACACCTGTGTTAAAGAATAAAGTTCATCCCGTAAATATATGTCCGGAAAAGCTTGGAGAATTTTTTTTTCGGTTTTCGCCGCATAACTTGGGCATTCCTCAATAATCAAATTTTTATACCAAGGGGTAAAGACACGGGTGAAAAAAATCCTCAGTGGCTTACTTACAAGGCCTTACTTACAGCGTTGCGGATTCCTTGGAGTTTTTTCACCAAAAAAAGGTATACCTATACTTACTTATGAATAATATTCGAAATTCCCTATAGTTTTTTTTAATAAATTGAGTCTAAACTTTATCATACCTCAAAATTGAGCACATTTTTTCGATATTAATTATTATTACCTATCTTTGGATACAAAATAACAATTTTAAAAATCAATGTTTTTTGTGTTTTGAGGTAGTTTAGACTCAATTTACCTAAAAACTATGAGGAATTTCGAATATTTTTAAGTATACCTTTTTTGTAAGAAATTACCAGGGAATCCAACGCTGGTGCGTAAGGTCTTTGTGAGTGCATGGTCGTAGAAGTTGTTCAGTGAAAAAGGGGTCATATATCTTGTATCTACGCCACTGATAAATTTTTTCATCCGCGTTTTTCTTAGTTTTGTGTTACTCTAAATTATCATAATAAGTAATTTCGTGGTATAAAATTAAAATGTTAAGAAATTCTCAAGTTACGCGTCACCCTGTATTTTTTTTTAAGCTTTTAGACATATGTTTATAAGTATTAGGAACTTTTACTCCTTAAAACAGGTCATCTAATAATAAACTGATGGTTTGAAGTCCTGGAACAAAAATCTTGAGTCATCCCGTATATGTAACACCTATATTTATTTATACTTCTGATGAAATTTATTTAAATCTATAGTTATACTTATACTTGTTTTGTTATCGCTAATACATAGTTACTGTACTGTTACTATGTTATTGTTATTATATCAATGTTGTTATCAATATACCTACAGTAGAATTTATTGAAACAGTAGTGTTGCTATCACCATGCATATACCGGAAAACGGCTTACATGTCCCTCTCTTAACTTTTCACGTATTAGTATCCTATACCCTAGCTGTCACACATTTAAGTACGAGCTCGGGAAAAACTCTCCGCTAGGTGGCATCTTCATAACAACGTAGGTATTACTTCTAGGTATATTTGTATTTTTCAAGTAGGTATCTTTAAGAAGCTTTTAGTACCTATAGAATACTTTTAGTATCTAAGATACTTTTAGTAAGATAGATTTTTTAAAGTATCTTAGATAGTTTTAGTTATACTTTTATCTAAGACACCTAATAGGTATACCTACTATATTGATTATTAGTATCTTGATGACTTTATATCCGTCATTTTCTTAACACCCTGTATACAGGGTTATTCACGGTATACGCCACGGAAGTTTATGGCCGTGTCTCTGGATTTTAGGATCTTTTTATTTTTGGAGTGAATAGAGACCCGGCAGAGGTACGTTTTAAAATTATATTCATAATGTACAGGCTGTCCCAAAAGCATGAAACATATCAAAGTTATGTTTTTTTAAATTGGATGCCCTGTATATTATTACATTTTTGGATTGTCTGAGAAGAGAAAATAAGATTGGCTTTTACAGTTGGTGCTTAAATTTAGAAGTTTTTGAGTTATAAACAAGTGAAAATCGTCATTTTCCAAGTTTAAGGCCCTGTACAACGAAAACGGCTGAAGATAGAGAAAAACGGCTTACATGTCCCTATTTTAACTTTGCATGTACTATCCTACGATGTAGATGAAATGTTAATACAGGGTGATAAAAATTTTTAAAAATTCTGAGATTTCTCCACGCGTCGCCAAATAAAAAAATCAAAGAAAGCACAAATGTTTCTATACCATAGGATAGTACATAGAAAGTTAAAATAGGGACATGTAAGCCGTTTTTCTCTATCTTGAACCGCTTTCGTTGTACAGGGCCTTGAACGTGAAAAATGACGATTTTCACTTCTTTATAACTTTTTAAATAACAAAACTTTTTTTTTTTTTTTCTTTATAAACTAATTTCTGAATTTAAGCACCAACTGTAAAAGCCAATCTTATTTTCTCTTCTCAGACAATCTAAAAATGCAATAACATAGGAGCATTCCATTTAAAAAAACATAACTTTGATATGTTTCATGCTTTTGGGACACCCTGTACATTATGAATATAATTTTAAAACGTACCTCTGCCGGGTCTCTATCCACTCCAAAAATAAAAAGATCTTAAAATCCAGAGACACGGTCATAAACTTCCGTGGCGTATACCGTGAATAACTCTGTATATATGTCTTTCTTATGGCCGCCATAGGTGTTGATTTTTCATGCCATGCAGTCAAAAAAATTAAGGAAATGAAAAATATATCATTTTTACAATAAAAAAATGTAATATTCTTTTTTTATTTTTTCGAAAAAAAGAAGAAAATTTGATTTCCTTGATTTTTTTAGACCTACCTATATATGACTTGAAAAAACAATATGACGGTCATATAATATAAAGCAAAAGTAGCCTATGAAACCCTGGAATTATCTTGGATTTGAACATTTCTTTAAATGCTCAAGTGGGCAGCTCTTGCTGTCTTATATATAAGTCCATAAAAACAATTGATTTATTTTTAAATAAAATATGGCTAAAATAATGGATCGCGATTTCTTCAACATATTCCAAAAGCGACCGACGTTGACCTAAATTTTATTTCAGGTTCTTAATAATTAAGTACCTACCTAAATTGTCACGATTTTATAGTTTACCGACCCTGTATAATTACCGTTTTCGAAATTCCAAATGGTTAACCATCCTGTACCTGTATTAGGTATGCCTATACTGATTTCCATTAGAATGAGTGTTTTACTTGTCATTACTTATAAAATAGAAATTCTGTACGAAGTTAGGGTTAAGAACATAAATTTAATTAATTTCTCATAAATTTCGGCAATATAATGTTCCTATAAAATACCTTCATCTAGCCCTGGGAGTTTAGGACAACAATTTTCAAATAGGTAGGTTATAGCTATTTTCTATGGCTATATGAATTTTTGAAATTAGTAATTTAAGACTTCTTACTTTTTCGCATATTTGAAGACATAATACTTCGGTGTCCAACTTTTTTTTGAACGTAGGTACCTATACGTACATTTTTTGCTAAAAACTGCCAATAGTTTCCGTTTATTTGATGCCGCCTGCAGTTTGATGTTTTAAAATTAATAAATAATGTCAAAATTATTTATTAAAGAGGACTATATCTATAACCTATATCGTGTGTCGAAAACGAGGAACTTTTTAACATAAGTTATGTTATATTATACTTAAGCATTTTACTTTATCAACCTTTTTATAACGATTGCAGCATCGTTCTCTGGTTTTCTTTTCTATATATCTATGCGTAAGTATACCACTTGATGAACATAATATGCTGATGGGACACTACATAGACAAAGTTCCGGCGGTAAAATCAATTATTACCAATAGGAAGAATAAGGACTTTCGGTGTCTAGACAACCAGAAGTGGAAATGCATTATGACAATTGGGGACATCTCCTGGCGCACATGTTTACATCTATCAAGTGGTCCGCCGGACCTAACGCATGTTGGAGAGTCTGTGTCTAGAACTTTACAGTCGGAAGCTGTAACGTGTAAATGCATCGTCGCGTCAAACTTCCGCTCAAAAAACCTACAGGAATTAGTTTTAAATCTTAAGTATTTTCCTTTATTATACAAACATCATGCATCAACCCTCTAATTGAAAATTATAAAGGGACTGACAGGACGAGATATGGTTGAAACGTTGAGAGGTGCTACTTTGTCGTTTCAACCTTCCGGCACCAACACTCAACACTCGAGAACGATTTCCTATTTAAAATTTAATTTATACATAAATTAATACCCTTATCAATTTTCGTTTTTCGGTATTTGCGAAAACTATATAGATGATTTTACAGATATAAAAAGGGTACCTACTTTAATCGTTATCAATTGAAAAAAATTGCTTAAGTTGTATTAGCTGGCTTGGAAAATTTAATTAGATATTTTTTCATTTTCCAAGGTGCTGAAAAAAGCATTTGGCAACAACGGTTTTGATTGTTAGAAATTTAGACAAAATTACAAAAATACCAGCAGTTATCGTGTTAAACGTTGCCAAATTTATTGTTCAATATTTTGCTTGTAATATTTTTAAATGTACGTCTGGATTTTTTAAAATAATTATTTTTCCCGTACTTTACTGAGTATTCCCTCCAATGTACTAAAAAGTTTATCCGTCATTTTCTTAACACCCTGTACATAATTTTTATTTATAACGAATATTCATCAATATATGAATCAAAACTGAATACCTAAGATTATACAGGGTGACTGAATAAGGTGTTACAAACTTAACCCGCGAGTGGTCGCTAGATGAGCGTTTAGCTCACCATTGTCTTTAAACTGTAATAATTATGTTATTTGAACTCGTATACAATCTTGTCGATTTTTCTAGCTTAGTTTATAGCCTTAAGAAGAAACATAGAAAGGATTTTGTAATGAAAATCGGGTAAATTTATTTTTTATGGACACTTTCATTCACCGCAGTTGCCGCCGCGCGAGCTAAACGCTCATTAGCGACCACCCATGTCACTCAACTGCTCTTATGTTTAGGTCTGCTAGCCATATGCAAGGGTTGCTGTAATTTCTTTATCTGAAGTTATTTGTTGTTTTTATTGTATACCGAGCATTGGCTGTTAGTTTAGTTCAGAATCAAACAGTTTGTGTTATCTAATGTAAAAAAATCCTATAGTTATCTACCAAAAAAATGTATATTGGCAAGTTAACAATTTTATTCCTCCTTATTTGAAAATACCTACAACAAATATTGCTAATACAGGGTGTTCGGTTATCGGACAGCCAAAATAAAATTTAATATACAAAACCACATCATAAGCATAAAAAAGAACTTTTTCCTGATCGAGCTTCGTTCAGGAAATATTTCCAAAAATCTAAAATTAAATCATCTGTAAATATTTTATTTTTTTGAGTAGGTACCTACATAGACAGCCAAATTAAAATTTCATCAAAACTTTAATTAAAATTTAAATTTTTATTTGTTTTGCTAAAAAATTATAACTTTTTCCAGGTAGGGCTTTGTTTAGGAAATACTCGGGCAAAAAAAACAACGCCTGATCTGGAAATTCTTTTTATGCTTCTAATGCGGTTTTGTAAATTTAATTTTAGATGTCCGATCACCAAACACCCTGATGTAGGTATTGTAATTCATAGTGCTGTTTATTTCACATTTACTTGTTGATTTTACATGCGAGCGAAACGCTCGTTAGCGACCACTGGTGTTACAATTCACCTAGCGACCAATGCCGGGTTAAAGGGCATCATGCATGTATATAGGAAATGCAAAAATAGGCAATACATTTCCTGTAGACATGGGTCGTTGGAGCTTTAGTTTTCGAGATACAGGGTGTTAAAGTTCTTCGAAAAATTCAATATTTTTTGAATATCTTCAAACTGGCTGATCAGAATAACTCGAATTTTTTGACAGCTTTTGTACCAGGAGAAAGAGGAGAAAAGTCGCTGTACGTTTTTGTTGTAAGACGCACTGTTTTCGAGATAATTCGCAATGTAGGAACCCGTAGTAGAGGTAAAATATCCTAAAAATCAATACTACTGAGTTTTTCCAGAAAATAATCATTTTTGTGTTCGTTATTGAAGCGTGTTGCATTACAAAAAGCTTGCATGGGTTCCTATATTGTGGAATATCTTCAAAACAGTGAGTCCTACAACAAAACCTTAAGATGACTTTACTCCTCTTAACAAAACGAGGTAGCTACCAAAAATAACAAATTTTCATTAAAGTCAGTGTTTTAGAAATTATCCAATAAAAAACGTAACAACACATCCAGATCTCTGCCACCGGATTGAATAATTTTTCAATGGGAATATCAAATCATGTACTTCAATTGGTACAACAAGGGCTGTCAAAAAATTCGAGTTATTCTGATCAGCCAGTTTGAAGATATTAAAAAAATATTGAATTTTTCGAAGAATTTTAACACCCTGTATCTCGAAAACTAAAATTCCAACGACCCATGTCTACAGGAAATTTATTGCCTATTTTTGCATTTCCTATACCTACATGCCCTTCAAGTTTGTATAACACCTTTTCAGTAACACCCTGTATATTGTGTGAGCAAATCAAAGCATAATTTATGCACGTTTTGAAAAAAAAAATATACGACACATTCATATATACACAGTTTTGGAAATGAAAAATTGTAATTTTCATTTGTTTATAACTCATAAATCACTCGTTGCAAATTTGAACTATAAACACCATTTTTATTACATTTTTTCAGGCAATCTGAAAATGTGATAATATATAGGGTGTTTGATTTGAAATAAGAAAGTTGGTAGGTATTGACCACTGTTACATGACACACCCAAGCTGCTAGAGTTTTGGTCAAACGATCTCTAAAGTGCAGCATGACTTTTCTTGGTCAGTACTTAGATCGGTGACCAATTATAGTGGTAAATAAAAAAGTTCCGTGACCGATCGTGCTCCGGGAGGTACGTTAAAGAGGGGGTTCCGGCTGCTTCACAGCAGTCGTTAAGTTACGTCAGAGGCCCTTGAGACTATACTTGAAAACTTCTGACACTTGGGCTTTACCACAGCCATAAGATATTTATTTATTTTTATTGGAAAAAATGCGTAACCAAAAATACTAATCGACGTGTCCGATCGATTACATTTTTCGAATTTTTCATTTTTTTGCCACCGCAACCGCTAGAGGGCGTTATTTGACATGTATAAGGAAATATGGCGATTATTCTTAAAAAAATTAAATAGAATGGTAGGTATATTTATTTTTATATAATAGAAAAGTGAATCATATTCTTAAGGTGTGTTACAAAAAGCGCAGCTGAATATCTTTCGCCCAACTGTATACAGGGTGTCCCAGCTTATTCGAAGCGGTCTCCGTAGGCCAAACGATGGACTTTTTCAAAAAACTTTTTGAAAATTCAAGTACAGAATCACAATGGCCATAATTTAAAATTATTTTGGAGTATACAGAGTGTCCCATATGACAGTGGCATATCAAAGTTATGTTTTTTTAAATGGAATGCTCCTATGTTATTGCATTTTTAGAGTGTCTGAGAAGAGAAAATAAGATTGGCTTTTACAGTTGGTGTTTAAATTCAGAAGTTTTTGAGTTATAAACAAGTGAAAATCGTCATTTTTCAAATTCAAGGCCCTGTACAACGAAAACGGTTCAAGATAGAGAAAAAAGGCTTACATGTCCCTATTTTAACTTTTTATGTACTATTCTATGGTATAGAAACATTTGTACTTTCTTTGATTTTTTTATTTGGCGTCGCGTGGAGAAATCTCAGAATTTTTCAAATTTTTTATCACCCTGTATAAACATTTCATCTACATCATAGGATAGTACATGAAAAAGTAAAATAGGGACATGTAAGCCGTTTTTCTCTATCCTGAACCGTTTTCGTTGTACAGGGCTTTGAACTTGAAAAATGACGATTTTCACTTGTTTATAACTCAAAAACTTCTGAATTTAAACACCAACTGTAAAAGTCAATCTTATTTTCTCTTCTCAGACAATCTAAAAATGCAATAACATAGGAGCATTCCATTTAAAAAAACATAACTTTGATATGCCACTGTCATATGGGACACTCTGTATACTACAAAATAATTTTAAATTATGGCCATTGTGATTCTGTACTTGAATTTGCAAATTTTTTTTGGAAAAATTAATCGTTTGGCCTACAGAGACCGCTTCGAATAAGCTGGGACACCCTGTATATATATATAGATACTCGTATCTGCCAGTAAAGTTGATGTTATTAATTTTTAGAGTTTGGCCTCCGCACGGATCAAATGGGAATCATCCCACGGTTAGAATTGCTGGAATTCAAGCATATTTATGGCGATCAAAAGCCTCCACGAGCGTGAAGCTAGTATAGGTATGTATACAAGGTTGATCAAAAATCGTTCATTCTCTATTTTTTTCTGTTCACCATTGATAACTTCGTTATTATTGGCGCTATAAAGTCGGTTCAATTAGCAAACATGAAGAATTTTTGTCACTTATTTACAGCGGTGAAAACAGAAAAATAATTGAAAGTTTACGTTATGAGATATTTCTATATTTTTATATCCAAAATTACATTTTTGAGAATATCTCATGAAGTGATGAACTTTCAATTATTGTTCTTCTGTTTTCCACCACTGTAATAGGCGACAAAAATTCTTCATGTTTTGCTAATTGAACATTCATAACTCCAATAATAACGAAGTTAGCAATGGTGAACAGAAAAAATAGAGAATAGGCGATTTTTCATCACTCTGCATACATATTCACTTCACGCTCATGGAGACTTCTGATCGCCATAAACATGCTTGAATTTCAGCCTTTTTAACCGTGATATGATTTCCATTTGATCAGTGCGGAGGCCTAACTCTAAAAATTCATAACATCAACTTTACTGGAAGATCTACCAGTTAGGCGAAAGATATTCAGCTACGATTTTTATTACACACCTTAAGAATATTATTCTCTTTTCCACTATGTAAAAATAAATATACCATTCTATTTAATTTTTTTAAGAAAAATCGCCATATTTTCTTACATGTCATTTTATACCTATATCTAGAATTCTAAATAAGTAATAACAAAAAAACTCATATGATGCCGCTCTACCAAGTACGTTTGCCCTATTTTTTTTTTTTTATATTTTTGTAATATACAGGGTGGTCCTTTTATAAAATCACAACATCAACTTTCTTATTTCAAATATTTTTTTACATTTTTTTTCAAGTTTTGGAATGAGATCTAATTTCTGAGTAAAATGACACCATTGCCTTCACCAACTCTCCCGGTTTATTCGCTACCTATATAAATTTTTTTGAAAAAAAATTCAAATGTATACATATAGTCGCCCAGAAAACTAATAAAATCAATTTCGTTTTTAATTATTAAAAATTATCCCATCATGCGCCAACAAGGAGACACATGAAGGTGTTTAAATATCGATTTGGAAATTTATTTTTTTATACAAGGTGTTCAAAAGCCAGCTACAAACTTTGAAGATTTCGAATCGATTTTTCTTGTTTATTTTAAATACAACGCCCTGTATATTATCATATCATCAATTAGGTATTGAAATCCTCCTTCAACCTATTATAGGATTTCCTATAGGTACCTATAACTCTCATAGTTTAGAAGTTAGAGAAATTTCTTTGGAAAATATTGGAAAATAATTAAAATTGCTAATCAAAACATCAAAAGACTGCCAATATAATCCTACATATTTCTTTACAGATTACAAAAATTTATAATAAACGGTTAAACTGTCCACCATTCTACTCAATACACTTTTGAGGTCTTCTTCAAAATGCCTTTCTCACTTTCAATAACGTCTCAATTGTACCTATAACCCCATTAAACGCTTCTTGTATTTTTCATGTCGAGTCTTTTGGAGTAGTAGCAGAGGCATCTGATAGATAATATCTTCAACACGTCCCCAAAAAAATAAATCTAGGTCTGGTGATCTATATAGCTGGTCAGGTTAATGTGGCTCCCCCTGCCTATTCCTATCCATCTATTTTCATACTTTTGGTTTAAAAAAGTTCTCACGGCAAGAGAATATAATAGAACAGGAGCACCATCGTGTTGAAACCGCAGGTTTTCTAGAAAATTTTGTGAGAAAATTTAAATTTTCTAGAAATTTAATCCACACAATAGGATTAGGTATACTATTATGTGAAAAATTAAGATAGGGTAGGGACATATAAGCCGTTTTCCGATATCTTGACCCCTTTTAAATCTTAAACTGCTTTGAAAAATGGAAAATTGCGATTATTCATTTGTTATTTGTTCATAATACAAATTTATTCAACCATATAAACACCATTTATATGTCATTTTTTCAGGCAATCTGAAAATGTAGGTACCTATTAATATACAGGGTGTCCCATTTAAGATAAGAAAACCTTCTTGCGCATCAATCGCAGAAATAGTGTATTTTTATGCGATTCAATTATGAATATTTTCACCGCTTTTTAAATTATTGGATTTCTGGAATTTTCCATAGTCAGGTCATATTCGCGTAGTGGTTTACTGAGAAAATTTCATTTCATTTAGTTTGAAAACGTCCCTTAGAATGGATTTTTAAATTTAACAAAATAAAAAAAAAATGGCAAATTAAAATTTTTTTTTTCCTTTTTCTGTGTCCGCCACTGGCTAACTTTACTTAAAAAATACTATTCTTTACACTACCTTTAATAAATTCGCAAAAAGTGAAAGGGGAATTTTGAAAACCGAAAATTTGAAATTTTAGAGGAATAAAAATCATGTAAAAATATTCGAATATCTCCGCCATTTTTCTTATTTGCTTCTTGAAATTTTTCAGAGTTAGGGGTTATTCGTATAGTTATCTACTGGAAAAACTTCAGCTCAATTCCTTCAAAAAAGGCTCATAAACGGTTATAGAAATTTAGCCATTTTTACCCTTTTCCTACCCACGCCACTGGCTTATTAATGAAAAATATGCAAATTTTACTGCATTAACTCAACTTTAAAATAATTTTCTTCCAATCGTGTTAATTTGGTTTCAATTTGTTTTTCTAACTTGCTTATAGGTAGGTAGGTATTATAGGGGTTCCAAATCTGGCAATTTTTTCTAAAATTGAAAAGGCCGCCATTTTGAAATGGCTCGATTTTACTCAAATACAGTACCAGACGACTCCTTGCGGCTATCTTACTCATATAAAAATTTCAGCCCCCTAGATTGAAAACTGCGACCAGAAACCGTGCATCATAGACGGTTTTTATTTTTAATTTGGAGGGACACCCTGTAGAAATAACGCAGCTTTAGGAAATTTTTTTTACGAAAATCAAATGTCATTTTGAAGTTTCACAAGGGTAAAAAATTTCGTTCACTAATCTTTAAATATGAAGCTACAGCACCGGTTTTAAAATTTTAGAGAAATAAACATCATATGAAAAAAATATTAATATCTCCGCCATTTTTCTTATTTACTTCTTGAAACTTTTAAGGGTTAAGGTATATTAGTGTACTTGCCTACTGTGAAAATTTCAGTTCAATTTCTTTAAAAATGAACTCATAAACGGTTATAGAAATTTAGACATTTTTATCCTTTTCCTACCCACGCCACTGGCTTATTAATATAAATAATGCCAATTTTATTGCTTTAATTCAAATTTCAAATAGTTTTCTTCCAATATTGTTAATTTTATTTTAAAGTTTTATTGCCATCTTACTCATACAGGGATTCAAAAAATAGAAAATTTTTCAAAAATTCAAATGGCTGCCATTTTGAAACGGCTTGGCCGATTTTGCTCAAGTGCAATACCAGACCACTCCTTGTGGATATCTTACTCCCACAAAAATTTCAGCTTCCTAGTTCGAAAACTGCGACCTGAAATGATACCACAAGAACCGGATTTCTGGAATTTTGAAGGGACACCCTGTAGAAGTGTCTCGACTTTTGGAAATTTTTTCAACGAAAATCTAACATCATTCCAAAGTTTTATAAGGATCCAAAATTTCGTTCACTAATCGTCAAAGATAAAGCTACAGGAGCGTTTTTAAAATCGTAATTTCGCGTTTTTGATGAAATATATAAATATATATATATATATATATATATATATATATATATATATATATATATATATATATATATTGATAGAAGGTACTATGTGACTTCAAAATCAGATACGCATAATTCGTTGTCACTTCATATATGACGTTGTGGCTTCCGATTTCGGAAGTCACAACGTTTCGCCTAATTGAGTGCATATATAGCTTCAAGATGGCGTCAGCAGTCCATATGCAAAAATTTTTGTGGAAGTGATTTGGACCCCCTGGTACCCTCAAGATAACATTTTAGTTCCACAATAATCCGCTGACGCTAGCATCGCGTTTTACTGCAGTTACGGCCTGAACGTTCTCACTTCCATCATATATGCTATATAAATGACCATTTATGTACAATAGGACACACGATGTGACATCCAATTTTGGCAACGCCGTAAAGCAATAAATTTGACCTCGTTTCGTTGTTAAATTCATTTTCCATTCACTGGTAAAGTCTGCATGAAAACAAGTTCCAAGATTCTTACTTGGACTCGGAAGCCAATTACATATTTTATCCTGGTGAATATATTGATATCCTACCTACCGACCAGGAGCCTGTTTCACAAAAATATGAGTTATTAATAATAGTCTCTATTTTTGTCATATCAATTTTTGTGAAACACTGACCGACTAATATAATTGAAATAAACTATAAATAATAGTTCATTAATAAGCTATTACTTAATAGACTATTACCATTATTTTGAGAAAAACTATTGAAAATCCCTTATATTATCAGCTCTATTACTATTAATAATAAATAGTTAATAGTGTTTTGTGAAACAGGCCCCTGAACCTACCTTCGCCATTAGGATTTAATTAGCTAATTTTGTAATTACCACCTACTTTGCATGTAAAAATCACACCCCATGTTAACTTCTGTTATCTTGCAACTTAGAAGTCGTTTTTAGCTTTCAATAATCGTGCAATCAGCGAGGCGCGTGTTATCTACTTCACAATAAAACCTGTCAGAACAATCGGACTCTGTTTAATTTAATTATACTTCACAGTACATGGGGATCTTGGAAACGGCATGAAATACAGGGTCGGTTAAATTAGAGAAAAGTTGCACAATTTGATGCTTAATAAGAAACTGATTTTTTTTCTTTTGAATATTTTCAGTCGTTGTTGAAATATCCTGAAAAAACTGAAAAATCTAAATTTCTTATTTTAGCCATATCTTTTTTATTATTGGAAACTAATAATGAATAATTTTTTGCAGGCTTATACAGGGTTATGCAAATTTCATGGTGCCAGTATTGGGATATCCTAAACCATAAGAGATACAGGGTTGCTTAAATTAGAGAAAAGTTGCGCTATTTTATGGCCATCTCGAATCCGTCAAAACATGCAAGATATCTGTGACCGTTCCTGAAATATCCTGAAAAAACTGAAAAATCGAGAAATCTTATTTTTGGAATATCTTTCTTACCATTGAAAATTAATAAATATTTTTTTGTAGCCTTATATAAGCCGTTATAAGCTATTTATCTGACGTTTCAAAAATTTTCACAGCCGACTATAGATCCCAGAGTTTTCATAGTCAACTTTCGTTTTTCTTATGGCCGCCATATTATTTTTTTATGTCGTTCGATAAGAAAAAAATAATGGAAACCAAAAACTAATAAACTTCAAAAAATAACTTTCAAAAATTTTTGTTCTTTTTTTTTCTAAAAAAAGACAACTTTTTAGATCGAATATCATAGAGAAATTAACAACCTATAAGGCAAGCAGTATGACTTCATATTGGCCTATTTCAGTTAAGAACTATCTGTTTTTCTTTGAAAAAAGAAGAATAAAAATTTTCCAATTTTTTTTTTCTAAAATTTATGAATTTTTGGTTTACATTATTTTTTTCTTATCGAACGACATAAAAAAATAATATGGCGGCCATAAGAAAAACGAAAGTTGACTATGAAAACTCTGGGATCTAGTCGGCTGTGAAAATTTATTGTATTATATATTATATTATTATATTATATACCTATTTATTGTTTGTAATAACATTCGATAACAAAAATGTCAAGAATTTTATTCTTTTTTCCAAAAAAAAATAAATCTTCATACCGAATATCATATAAAAAGTAAAAAAACATAAAGCAAGTAATATGACTTCATATTAATGTGATTGGGTGAAAAAATGTTTTTTTTTCTGCGACGGGCTATAAGTTTGACCTTTTTTCCCCGTTGACAGGTAGAAAAATGCCTCATTATATGAGCTGCATCTTATCGGGGAAATAAATGAATTAGCAGGGAAATAAATGAGTACTTATTTCCCCGAAATGGCGGCTTAGGTATAGCTACTATTAACACTCAGATATCATTAAATTTATATCAAATATACGTAAAGGAAAGTTACCTTATAATCCAAATGGCAATTATTAAGGGAATTTTCATAACAATCACTATCCATATTATTAAATTCACTCATCGAAAACAACTAACAAGAATCTTTGCAAAACTGTCTTCAATTTTAACTACAATAATATGACGTTTATGTAATTAAATCGTTTCGTTACCCAGGCAACGTCAATTACGATAAAAGACAGTTTGAAAATCCAAGTTTAACATAAATCATTTTTCCGGCATAATTTTCAGTTATCTAACTACGTTTTTCGACATTCTGACACTGATATTTCTTCTCGCAGATAAAAATTGTATATTACACACAAGAAAAAAGTGCGATGTTGGCTCTCGATGTGTTTGTCCCCTCCGCTAAACGCGTCAGGGACGAAATCACATCTCGAGCTAAAATCTATCACTTTTTTCTCTTGTATAATAAATAACTATTTTTTGAAAAAAGAATAATAAAATTTTTTAATTTTATTTCATGTTATTAATTTTTGGTTTCCTTGATTTATTTTACACCGAACGACATACAAAATCAATATGGCGGCCAAAAGAAAAATAAAAGTTGGCTATGAAAACTTTGGGATCTAGTCGGCTTTGAAAATTTTTGTAATGTCAAATGGATAGCTTTTGACGACTTATGTAAGCCTACAAAAAATAATTAATTACTTCTCAATAATAAAAAAGATATGGCTAAAATAAGAAATTTTGATTTTTCAGTTTTTTCAGGATATTTCACCAATGACTGAAAATATTCGAAAAAATCTTATTAAGCATCAAATTGTGCAACTTTTCTCTAATTTAACAGAGCCTCTCTGTATCTCTTGCCGTTTCCAAGATCCCCATGTACTGCCGCTTCCACTGGACACACTGTATACTCATACATTAGGTATTTAATAATAGAGTCATAACTATTTCGAAACTAAAATATCGAAATTTCTTATTTATTGCTGTTGAAAATGAACTGAATATTTTTGTAGGTTCACACAAGTCGTTATTTGGCGTATCCATTTGACATTTCAAAAATTTTCAAAGTCGACTAGATTCAAGAGTTTCCATAGTCTACTTTTGTTTTTCCTATAGCGGATGCGATATCTATTGTTTTTCATGTCGTTCGGTCTAATAAAAATTAGGGAAACGAAAACTCTAATCTAGATTTTTTTATTCTAGTTTTTTAGAAAAAAAAATTATATTCGCCGAAATAATATAAAAAACCACAAAGCGAACTATCTGTGAAAAAAAATTTCTTACGGAAAAAGAAGAATAAAATTTTGAATTTTTTTTTGCACATCTGCAATTATGAAATTCTGTTTCAGATTCGAAGTAACTATAAAATTGTGCACAATTTAAACGGCCCTGTAGCCGGTTCCGATATCTTTGACCCTGTAGTAAGCCACGAAATAGTTATACAACCCTGTATAATTATATTAAACAAAAGTCGGTTTTTCTAACAGGCTATACATATTGTGAAGTAGATGACATGGACTATTATTGAAAAATAAAAACGATTTCTAAGCTGCCAGGCAACATAAGTTAACATAGGGTGGAATTGTAACTTTAACATGAAATTCCCTATGGCAACGATTAAAATAAATGCACTGTATACAGGGTGTTTCATTAAGGTAGGTAAGCGACCGTATCTCGGAAACTAATGGGCCTATAACCTCAAAATAAAAAATTTCCAGACATAAGTGATCACGAGAAATTCAATGAAAATATTTTAGATGGCCGCACTTCCGGAAATACCGGAAGTTGACACCTACTCCGTTATTTTAACGGGAACACCCTGTAAAATATTTAATTTTTCAAATGTCTGAAGAAATCTAATACAGGTGGTTTTCATCATTGGAATTTAGATTGAGCGGTTTATGAGTTATAAACAAGTGAAAATCGAAAATTTTCAACTTCAAAGCAGTATAGAACTAGAACGACTCAAGATATCTAAAAACGGTTCATGTCTCTATCCTAGCTTTTCATGTTCTATCCCATTATGCGGAGTAAATTTTAATACAGGGTGATGAAAATTATCCGTTTTTTCATCACCCTGTATTAAATTTTAAACCACATAGTATAGGATACTATGTGAAAAGCTAAGATAGGGACACGTAAACGGTTTTTAGATATCTTGAGCCGTTCTAGTTCTACACTGCTTTGAAGTTGAAAATTTTCGATTTTCACTTACAAATACTTACAAATTGAGCTAGGTAGCAAAAATTTAAATGAGAGAACAATCTTGCACCTAACAATTTGTTTTCAAGTTTGAAAAAAATATTTACAAGAATAGTATGTATGTATACAAAGTAAAATTTTTAACAAAATCAATTAAACATACGCCATTTTTTAAATTCTTACAATAAATATCTGAAACTTTCACACTTCACTATTGAAATGACATTAACAGATGTGAGCGATATAAAAAAAATCTTCAAGTTTTAGTTTGAAAAATACAGAGCAAAAAATTATTTCAAACTTACAAAAGTGACAAATTTGATTTTGTTGGTCATTTACAAAGACCGATAATTTTAGTTAAAAAATGTGATGGTGAAACTTTACAGGTACAGTTTGTTAAGCTTGAAACTTTTACTTTAAAATGATCTGTTTAGTTTTATTGAAAAAGTTGAATAGATATATTTTTCTATTTTTTAAACAAAAATCAAATTTCTTTTAGTCCGAATTACATGAAATTCATTGCTAAATAAACTTAGATAGCTTTAACAAAAACAACAAAAAAAATTGCTTTGTCTAACTCATAATTATATTTTTATAATAGGACCTCAAAACAGTACATTCAGTGAAAAATATATACGAGTATTTTTTTGATTTTATTTTAAGTGTAATTTGCATAAAAGTATCGTTTTTCAGTAAATCTATGGAAAATGTATTTTTGAAATATATTCTCAAGCTAAAATTTAGCTATGATGTAGCTTATAATCATGAATTAGAAAAAATTTGTTTGAAAGTTAGAGAGAGATACCTAGAGCATGTGAGCATATTGAGCAGGGGCTCGGGATTTATAGCTTTTATATCGAGATTGATTTTTTTTTTTGTTCTATTATTATTAGTATAGCCGTTTTTAATAAATCAGGTTTTTGATCCGGCCATATTTGATCAGTCATTCTGGAACTCTATTTTTATAACATTTTATTTTTGATCAGCTATCTCACAAACACTTTAATATAATTTTTAGTTAAAATGCTTTTGAATTATTTTTTATATGTATAATGCTTTCTATTAGATATCAAAGTGATTTCAAAAGTTTTTCAAAGGCCCGTTCTTTTGCTAATTATTCTGAAACGATGTATGTTTTTTTACTTAAGCCTTTACTCTACTGAAAAAAAAAATTGATCGGTTCGGCACTACTAAAAACATTCAGTTCATAAAATATTTATCCATTGACAAATCCGTATGACTTTACTCATCTCCATCTCGAATCATTTAAGGTCGTGTCATCGAAACAAGATAGGTAGGTACATAACATACACAGCTATACTTTAAATTATTCATATAAAGTGGTATACATTCGCCTATGTGACTTCCGGATATTTGGCAACACTTCTGGACGCCACTACGTATCTGTCATCAAACTAGGCTATAAAATTGTCTGGAAGCCAGTTCGTATTTTGCGTGAACAGCTTATATACGAAATTTTTTTTTTGAAAAATCGTTACCCCTCTTTTGATATTATTGTTATTCAGCTTCCCCTCATTCCATATATGCAAAAATTTTTGTTTATATATCATCGGTTACTACGGAAGTCAGGTCGCCCTCTCAACATAACGGAAGTCACAGCTTAACACGTATCAATATATATATATATATATATATATATCGTGGGCAGGTGAATTTTGGAAAACTACTTTTTCGTGATCTGGGGGTCATGATCGGTGGACATTTGATGAGTTTGGGTGATTTTCGAAAAGTGATGTCGTCCTCAATAGTGTATTTTTTTGTTAAAAAATACACTAAAAGTTGATGGCAACTTCCGGTATGTATATATAAGGTATAACCGGAAGTCGTGTGGGGTTGTAAATATTTGTATGGGGCTGTTATTAATCTCGCCTAAATTGAAATCTCGCAAGTACAATTTTTTTGATTTCTATAGGTACTCCCAACACTTCTCCATATAAAAATTCCCTAAGCTTCTCGAGCTCTGTAATATCTATGTTATAGGTATTTATAGGTAGGTACCTAGGTATATCTACTTAACCTAATTAAAAACTTTTTCCAGATTTTCTGGAAAATTGCTTAACAGCGTTAAAATACTGCCAGCAACAAGCAGCTCTTCTTAACAAATGGTTATGAAATTTATAACATTTCTCTCTAAAACGTAGGATATAGGTATATGTGCGGGTGAGCCAATAAGTTATAGGTATAGGCAAGTAGGTACATAATTCAAAAGTTTTTAGGTTTTTAGTATAAGGTATATCGCATGAATATAATAGGTATCTATTCGTATTAAGCCCATTATTAAACTTTATATGATGCCTTGTATAATTATAAGAGTTTTCTGATGCTTCACCAGTGGCGTCCTGCAAAAATGTCCTCTGACATTTTTTACAAATAAAGTCAAGTGCATGCGTGTGCTGTTTTTCTGCGCCTTAACACCTAGGTACCTATATGTTTCTACCTTTACTTCACTAATTGGTACCTACATCAATTTTATAGGTACATGCGAGACGGTGTCTTGGGTTTTGCCCGTCGGGCGCATGGCGCATACCGTTCTTGGTTAATATCTACCTAATATAAGTACCTGTAATAATTATAACTAGGTATACCTACCTATACCTACCTTACCTATAAAATCTTATTAGATATATAGGTATACGAATGAAAATTTATTAATTAATTAACAGTCTTATAGCGAATATTTTTGAAAACAGAAAATAGGTAGGTAGGTAGGTACCTACCTATCTACATACCTATCAGATCGGAGCAAAAGAATATTTTTTCTAATTAAAAAAAATGCTTATACCTATATGGATAGGCTATAGGTTAAACCTTAGGTATAGATTATGTGATGGTTTTGTATCCTATTAACACATAGGCATAATAAGTACCAAAATTGAAAAAAATATCTAAACTACTTTCAGAGATACCTATAGTAAAACGTACCCGCATTTTATATAGAAAAAAGAAAAGTCTTTAAAAAAATTCAACACCTGCATAGCAAAAAATTTAAGCCGCTGCTGACATAATTATTATTATAAGTACCGCAGGTACCTATGTATATTATAGGTAGGTATAGGTATGCACATATTCATATTAGGTACATATATCTTTTTCCATAAAATAAAATACCTATAGCCTGCATGAGGAATCACGCATCCTGAAATATTATACCTATATCATGTCATTATAAGCAGGAACACCCTGTATAATGTCCCCTCAAATACTTACCCTAATCATAAGTACATATAGGTACCTATTATTTGATAATAAGTGATCCAATATAAGTACACCTACCTGTCCTGTACTGTTGGGTGGTATTAGGCGACTGTGGTGGACTGGCTGTCCCTTGCATCATCCCGTAATGAGGAGCACTCTGAATCATCTCCATCATGACACTGTTCGCACTCTTGGCCGCATCCTGGTGATGGAACATATCTCACAGAACGACCGCACTATAGGGTATCTATCTATACAAGGATCGGAAGCACTCGCTAAGAGGACACCCGGAATCACAATCTAGCTTATCTGTGGTTCTGCGGTCCGGAGTCCAGGTAGGCGTGGTCTAACTCTCTCCCGATTGGGCGCGCCGCAACGAGCGGTGATTGGCTATGTCACATCGATGTCCTTATCCGTTGGTTGCGTTCGGGCGAGAGTCCCGTGATGGGTCCTTATGGATCCTAAGTAGATGTCCGTTGTTATTAAAGGGATTTGGAATGGGAGGGTATAATGTGTTCCTGTGCATGCAGCTTCCTTTAGTTTAGAGTTTCATCATATTGATTATTCTTTTATGAGGAGGTGAGACGAGGGGTTATTGCGGGAGGCTGGATTAGTTTAGGGACTACACAGCAGCTGGTGTTAATTAGTTATGGCTATACTTAGGTAGGTGCTTATTTGGGATTATCCCGATCTCATACAAGGAACCTATGTAATATACATATTAGAAAATTGTAAATATTGAACCAATTGCCGTACCTATAATAGATGAATTACCTATAGGTATTATTATTTTTGTATTGGGTTTTATAGGTTCGTTTTTAAACGTCAACTCTCAATTATTATTAAGAATTACAAAAAAAAAATAGTACCTAAAAACGAACCTACAACCCAATACCAGAATAATAATGTAGGTAATATACATCAGTGTGACCGATTTGTTATTGAAACACCCTGTATAAATTTATGGTGCGATTTTAAAAGGATTTCTTTTGAATCAAAGAGCTTGATAAACTATATTTTGGGAGCAAAAAACGTCTCATTCTTACAAAATCCATCAAGGCCTACTAGATCAGTGTTTACTTGTTATATAGATCTCAAAAATTTATACCTTAGCGATTTTTTTAGAAAAAAACTGGGCACGCCATAGGATTCTAAATACAGCCATTGCAAACTAATAATATTAAGGTCACAACTTATAAGGCCTCTTTGACACTACGGTCGCATTTCTATTTTTTTCTTCACTTTCAGGGCAAGGAATATCTTCGAGATTAACAGTAGCACGGTTTTTATTTTGAATTTTGCATTTATTTTTTATTTATATTTATATTCAAAAAAATCATTGCATCAATCCCTGTGGACTGGATACGATATGTGAAAACGGATATAATGCTGGTACGTCTCTGCTATACGTTTCGAAGCACTGTCATTGTCATCAAGTGTCTATATGGCTACATCCGAAACTCGAGGTATTTAATCGGCGCGTCTGGCAGGACGCAGGACCGTACTCTCATCGCACTCTCAAAATCGATTTTTCATGCCGTTTTGTTGCCTTCCCTTTCATTTGCAAAAGAAATGAATACCTACCTTCCTGATGGTGTTACTATATAATAGAGCTAGGTATGTTCTCCCTTCCTACCTATATAGGTGCCGTAGTGCGAAACTGTATAGGAGACGCGGATGTATATATTACGCAGTGTGTCCAGTATAAGGGCAGTACACGGGGATCTTGGAAACGGCATCAAGAGATATACAGGGTCGGTTAAATTAGGTAGAGAAAACCTGCACAATTTAATGCTAAATTTAGCCATAGGTATATCTTTTTTATTATTGGGAAATAATTAATTATTTTTTGTATAGGATTAGGTAAATAAGTCGTCAAAAGCTAGGTATCCATTTGACATTTACAAAAATTTTCAAAGCCGACTAGATCTCAGAGTTTTCATAGCCAACTTTTGTTTTTCTTATGGCTGCCGTATTGGTTTTTTTATGTCGTTCGGTATAAAAAAGGAAACCAAAAATTATAATAACATTAAAAAAAATCAAAATGTTTATTATATTTTTTCGAAAAAAAAACTTTTCATACCGCGAATTCATAATTATGAAAAGTAAAAAACCATAAAGCAAATAATATGACTTCATATTAATGTAATTGGGTGAAAAAATTTTTGTTTTTTTTTTCCACAAAAAGAATAGGTACCTCTACCTACCTACCTAACACAATTTTTGATTTTTTTTTAATGTTATTAATGTTGGGTCCTTGATTCATTTTACAATTATTGCTTTTCAACATGCACGATGTATCGCTAGAAATAATATCCCCGCAACCAGCAATATTTTTGGTTCGACCGATATCGAATTGCTCTAATATGAGACCCCTAATTTAATTCTATGTAAAATAATGTGAGAGCCGCCTTAGATATGCTTTAAGTTTTTTTCATGGATGAGCTGTTGACTTTTTCGAATAAATTTATAGAAATTCGAAGTATATATGAATTTCTAAAATAACTGCAAGACCCTTTATGTTACTCTGACATTTCCAATAAAATTTAGTAACAGTACCGTTTTGAGGGCTGGTGAATCCTATGGCATGCCCAATTTTTTTTTTTTTTTTTAATCGCAAATATAAATTTTTGAGATTTAGGTAACAAGTAAACACTAATCTAGTAGGCATTAGATTTTGTTAGGAATGAGACGCTTTTTACTACCAAAATATATACATATGTACTTTAGAAACACGAATTAAAGGATAAACCTAATATCATTATTTAGGTAAATTGAATAAATTTTTTTTTTTTTTGTAAAAAATAATTGAAAATGTATTCATTATAAACCGTCAAAGGTTTACAAGACAAGGAAGGAAGTGACCTTAACAGCTCAACAAGTAAAACTGTGGAAATACTTATTTATTTACTATACCTACTTATAATTATGAATTGTCATTGTCATGGAAACCATTGGTGGTTTATAACAAATAAGTACCTACATAAGATTACACATATAAACATCACCTATACCTACTCATCGTTTGATGCATCAGAAGCAGTTTTTCTTTTCTCTCAAGAAGTAAATATAGTCAAGAAGCAGTTCTCTGCGTAACCTATAGGGTGTGAAAAATATTTTAAGTTTTTTTTTTTTTGAAGAATGTTATTTTTATGTTTGTTATTACAATAATAATTGTTTTAAGATTGTTGATTTGATTGGTTAGATTTTGTTAAGTAGTTGTTTATGTACCTAACAATTGTTTAAGTGTTATATTTGTTTTCACCAAAAGTCACTAAAAATCGCTAAATTTCACCAAAAACCACCAAAAGATTTTCAAATTAGTACCTATTTTAATTATGTGAGGGTAAAAATTTAAAAGTTTTAATCACGAAGCAATAGTTGCGATGCACGTTTTGCATAGTGCTGAATCGGCTCATGTATCCGAAAGTACCTACTTTGAAAGGCGATTCAAAGTACTGATTCCTACTAAGTGCAGAGTAGTTCTTCACTTGTCCTCTCTATGGGTTCCTTTACGAAGGCTTTCCCATGATGGTATGTTTGGTTCTTTTATCCAAATATTCTTTGTGTTTTTTTCTAACCCGTATATTAACTTGGCCCCGTTCTGTACTTTTTGATACTTTCAGGGTTGCATGGTTCTGTGCCAATATATTCCAGCGGAGGATCCACTTCTTGATAGGTCACCGCCATTTTCATTAACTGTGATTCCGTTGTGTTACGGCACCCACATCAATGTTAATTTGTTGCGTCCTGCCAGACTTTCCAAATTTTCAAGGCATTCCCACAGTAGTCTGAACGTTACCTTGGAGGTCGTCTTGTTCTCTCTTACGTAGTGTAGCATGGCATATATTTCTGATTGAAATGCAGTTCCCAATGCCCAAGAGATATGCAGTGTTGTCCAGCTCATTGTACATACAACTTTTTCCTCATTTAACCGACCCTGCTGCATCTCCCACGGTTTCCGAGATCCCCATCATGCGTTCATTCTTATTTTGGTTCAATCAAGTGTATCAAGTGTAATTAAACAATTAATTACATGTAGCATAAAAATATATAAGAGTATTTCCTTGTTTTTAGTCTATACACTCCCTTGTCTTTTTATGCCTACTATACCTACCTAAGTGAGTCTGTATATTTATAACCGTCTTCTTGATCTTGACGATACGTCGTAAGGGTAAGCATCAGCACTAGCACTATTAGTGTGACTAAAATTACCAGGTCCATTAAACAATTATACGGCGTTAATGTATTGAGCATTATCTTAACGTAAAAAAACACACACCGCAGGCAGTAGATTAGGCTATAAAGGCGGAACGACAGGAGCGATTTATCCCGGCATGCAGTTGTCGCTTCTGTTCCTGGATTAGGGTGTGATAGCTCGACAGCCAACATCTGAGCATTGTGCGAGGGTGCGAATGATGCAGGCCTTAAAAACATAATTAAAAAGATGAATAAAATATCAGGATCATTTCTCTCCAGTCCCTTGTGTCGATCCTCCTGAGGATAATTTTATAATCCGGTTTAATCGTTGCTTAAATTCTCTTGGACAATGAAATATTGTATCTACACCAGTACGCGCATATACGCAGACCTTATATTATTGTGCTTGGTTGTACCGGGAATGAAATTACAATTTTCTGCTCGTGCGAATCGATTATATCCGAGATATACAAGTCACAGAGTTTTTTCTAGTAACACCGGCTGTCGCAATATTTATTGTAGGTACCTATTGTTGGTTGGTAAAAAAATAAATAGTACGACTTACATGCAGGGCATTTTTATAGGATTCCACAGAAATTGCACGTTAAAAATTACACTCCACGTTAACTTTTGTTCTTAAATTTCGTGAATGTAGGTATTTGCGGATTTCCACTGCACCCCAGTAGTAGCGATAGTTTTGCTTATTTACACCACCATTAAGACAGAAGTGTGCTTTGTCACTCATGATGATTCCGCTCCGAAAATTTGCAATTTTGGTTCTCTCGAAGTTGGCGATCGTATTACAATATTCCAGACGCCTTTCCAAGTCTGTAGGATAATTTGCAGGATATATAAGCATTGCCTTTACCTTACGGGTACTTATATACATGTAAGTCCAGCATCAAAATTCGTTGAAGTGACCGACGAAAATGTCTATTGCGTTGATCGCTTTCTTGTGCCTAACTTTACTGGATGCGCCTGAAGATCTTCTCTCATCGATAGGTCAATATTACCTCTTAATCGGCTTGTGCGAGGCCTTCCAGAACGCGTAGCGTCGCCCACGGTCCCTCTTTCCTCAAGTCGTCTAACAATGTACCGTATTGTTTTCGTTTTTGGAATCAGACGCCGCCCATAACCTTCGACGAAAACTTCGCTGAGGATTGTTTTGGTAATAAAATTTTTCAATTTCCGCCCGTTCTTGTATTGTGTGTGCCCGGTGGGGGAACTAAGAATGAACGCCAACCATATCTCATGAACGACTCGTCACACAGCTTTAGGGTAAATTTTTTTAGGAGGAATGTGACCCTAAAAAATCGTTGAAAAAATTTTTGAGCTTCTAAAACAACCGCTAGGGGGCGTATTAGTCATGGCAGAATGGAAAATGGGTATAGTTTCTCCGTATTTTTTTAATTAAGGGTGTATTGAAAACACATGTAGTCTAATTCTCATTAAGTTATTATTAAGGTTCATTAAGTTATACAAAAAATGTATTTTTTTTGGAACATTGAACAGCCTGTAACTTATTCGTTAATACTCATAGTTTGGATGAGGGTGGGTTTATTAAGACTTTTTGTTTTAAGATCAAAAGTAAATCTATACCTTAGAAGTTTGTCCCCTTTATTTTATTCTAGGACGGCCTGTATAGCTATATCAACCGATGCAATATGAATTCATGGCTTTTAGCTGGTATCCCGTATATACGGATGATAAGCGCGATTACTCCCATATTCACCCTTCGGCATAAACATATTAATGTCAATGGATCCGCGCCCTTGTCACAACAAAGGGAATAATAGGGTTGAAACTGATACATATTGTACGACAATCAGATTAGAGTTTTATTGGGCAGTATTTCATAGCTTACATATGTCGTAATTTGTTGTCTGTTATGACACTGGAGATCATCAATTACACGCGCACTGCTTTATCTCAACATCAATACGCATAATTGAAAATAGGTTAAAATCCTTTGGGATTATCGACATAACAATATAAGCAATACAAATATGTGTTAGGTAAACACAATCATAATAAATAGTGCACCAACTAATCTTACTAAAATGTTTATTAAAGTATAGGTAGAATAACCTTTTACACGCATTTTTTGGGAATAACCGACTGTAAGTCTAACATCAGTGACGCTGGTATTATAAAGGCTCCATTAAGTTAACAAGAAGATTTTTGGGGCCGTTTCTAGAAAAGGTATCGACTCTAGGTGGAAAATATAGTTTTAAAATTATAGTGATTTTTTGCATGAAAAGGATAACAAAAATGTCAATAAAAGTAATTTGACGTCGATATTATAGCTTCAAAAACAATCTCGGAAATCTGACGTTAACTTACCTAATGGGCCTTTATAATACCCACTGTGAATGTCGATGTAGATAGATATGGAGTGTATTTGAAAAAAGGTACTAATACATAGGTACAGTGCCCGCCAAAAACTTCGCACCCTTATTGGAAAATATTTTTGTTTTTCATCTTTATTGAATTTTTTTTTGTCATAAGTTAGTGCTTTTCAAAAGATTAAATTTGAGCAGACTAGATCCGTAAGGGGTGAATTTCAGTTCCAGAGAAAATTGCGTTTATCTAAACTTCAGAATTACAAAATAAATAAAATACATATTTCTATAAAACTGAAACATCCAATATTATAAAGGCTCATTATCAACGTCATAATTATCATAATATCGACGTCAAATGACTTTTATTGAAATTTTTGTAATTACTTTCATGTCAAGAATAGATAAATTAAAAAAAAATTCCATGCACTTAAGACTCGATACTTTCTTCAGAAATGGCCAAGAAATCTGCCCGTCAACTTATTGAGCCTTTATAATACCCGCTGAAAGTGTTTTAAGGGATATTTGGGCAACACTGGTTAGATATTCACCAAATGTGACGTCAGTTATGAGAAAAAATTTTTATACAGGTCGCTAAAAAGTGCATGGTAACTTTTCAAATTTCAACTTTTTGCTCATTTTTTCTCAGTAGGTACCTATGCATGATAGAGGAAAGGAACCAAATTTGATACACTTTATTTTTTAAATAAAAATAAATTTCACTGCAAACATATAACCTATGTACTTCGCCATCAGTAACATAACTTAACCCTTTTAACAAGTTTTGGTATAACAATAAAGAAGACAAAGAAAATATTATTATGTACTTATATATAAATAAAAAAACAGCCTTTTTGAAAATATCTTACATATTTTAACAACAAAAAAAGGATTCCTAATTTGAGACACACAGGTAAACAAATTCAAGATATATGTGTCCTAATTTGAAACACTTAGGTATGAACCATGCACGTTTTACTCCTTTTTGCGTGACCTTTTAACATCTGATGTAGAGGGTTGGTTTGTTTTATCTTCAATGCGTTGATGTGCCCCCTTCCAGCACCTTTTGCACTTTTCGATTTTTTTTATTCTTTTTTTTTCAGTTTTGCATGGAGCCAATGCAGTAAGTATTTAAATTCCTTTTAGGTATTTGTATATTCTGCTTTTTCGATAATTTTTCTTGCAGTTCATTTTTACGAAGAGTCAGTGTAATAATTGAGGCTTTTTCAGATCTAGAACTTATACGTTGTATTTTGTTTCTTGTATAGACGTCAGATATGAGTAGCTCTTGCCGACTTATGTTAGCCTAACAAAAAAATATGTATTAATTTCCAATAATAAAAAATATATGACGAAAATAAGAAATTTCGATTTTTCAGTTTTTCAGGATATTTCAGGAACGGTCACAGATATTCTGTATCTCTTGACGGATTTGAGATATAGCTATAAAATTGCGCATCTTTTCTCTTATTTAATCCTACTATACTTATCCCTGTAGTTCATGCCATGCATAGAAGTTGTTGAGGGCGAGAAAAGAGACATATAGCATGTACTAGGTATATGCCACTGATGATTTTTTTTTCACACTCATGTTTACAAAATATTGAAAAATGCCTTAAATGCGCCGAAAACAAAAAATATAAAATTATTCAAGACTCTGTATCTTTTTTCTAAGCTCGTCAGGACATGTATTTAAGGGTGCTTATGTATAGGGATACTTAAAAGGTTATTCATTAAAAAAGGTGTTATATTATCAATTGGTAAAAACCTGCTACAAAAACCTGACTCGCCCTGTATAATCAGACAGGTAAAGGATGCAGAAGCGTCAGATTTAATCCTAGGACTCGTTAAAATGTCAATTTGATTATTTCCTGCTTTTGCGCAGAACTGGGCTAATCACCTACAATAATTAAGGTTGCTCACCTTTGTTTCATTACTCTTTCCGCACTTAGTTCTAAGGTATAGGAAAAGTTTGTCTTGCCGCATAACTTGAAAACATAATGCTGAATTAAGTACCTATAGGTATACCTATATACCTATACATAATAGGTATAAGTAGGTATAAGGTAGGTAGGTACCTACCATAAAAATTTACCAGACATTTATTATACACAGAATTATAGAATTTCTAATAATAAATGACTGCAAAACAATTTTTAAAGATCGTTCGAAATAAGTAAAGTATAATACGTATATACAATATTATTTAAAGAACGTAAGTATAAGAAAAAATAGTCGGTTTCGATCTAATATACATGATTTTCCTCATTCAATTTCCTAGAAATTGGGGCCTTTTCAGATGTGTTTATTACGCCTTTATTGCCGAAGGTTTCAGATTGTTTGGCCGTTTAACTAAATTGGATTTTCCTCCGCCGTTCTACTAAGCGCCACGGAAACGGGATTTAGAAACGATAACAAGAAAATTGACTCAATATATTCTTTCAGCAGTTTTAACGCAATAACAATTCCCTACTTTTATTATTAAATGCTTTGGGATATTATACGTCGATATAGCCTTATGCTCCTATAGTTTAATAATACAAATTCCAGTGATTGATATTTTTTAATTAGGTAGGTACCTATTTATAATTTGATTTTAATTTAATTCATTTATTAACTACATGCATGCTTCATTCTGTAGGATGCAATGCAATTAAATATACCTACTTATACGCAGAAGGTAAGTATCCCTATACAGGGTGCACCATATACAGGGTGTCCCAGCTTGTATAAGCCAGCAAGCGATCTCTGTAGGCCAAACGATGGACTCTTTCAAAAAACTTTTTGAAAATTCAAGTACAGAATCACAATGGCGATAATTTAAAATTATTTTGGAGTTTACATGCAGAGGCATATCAATCGAAAAATCGTCATTTTTCAAGTTCAAGGCCCTGTACAACGAAAACGGTTCAAGATAGAGAAAAACGGCTTACATGTCCCTACTTTAACTTTTTATGTACTATCCTATGGTATAGAAACATTTGTACTTTCTTTGATTTTTTTATTTGGCGACGCGTGGAGAAATCTCAAAATTTTTCAAATTTTTTATCACCCTGTATAAACATTTAATCTACATCGTATGAAAAGTTAAAATAGTGACATGTAAGCCGTTTTTCTCTATTATGAACCGTTTTCGTTGTACAGAGCCGGTTAAACAAATCCAAAGAGAAGCGCAATTTACGAAAGTTGACTGTGAAAACTCTTGGATTTAGTTGGCCTTGAAAATTTTAAAATTTTAACTTTGGCCTTAAATTTAACTTATAAGTTACCTAATTTTTTTTACGAAATAATAAGTACCTAACTAAAAAAATAAACAACTAAAAAAATCTACAAATTCATATCTGATGACTTTAAATTTTAATTCTAAACCACTTTTTCCCATACATTTTTTTTAATATCTTCACAAACAATACGTACAGACGTTATACTTGACTTATAAAATTTTTACATTTTGTGTCCTACCCTGTATATGCTACGCATCGTAACTTAAAACAAGTATATGTCAATTATAAGTTTTAGAACATGCACAAACTTTACACGCAATTATATTTTTTTAAATGTTACTAATAAAAAAATTCCCATTTAGTGCGTATACTTTTCTGATGGTAACTGCATGGATAATGCAAATCAATCTACACAGATAATTGCAGTAAAATTAACGATAACAATAGGTATTTCAAATCATCCATAATACAAGTAAAGTAATGGATATGTGGAGAATCAATTGTGTTTTTCTAAATTATGAGTTATAATAACTCATTTGTATCTTATAAGTATTACACAATATAATTTTATGAAAAAATTTAAAACCTAATTATGCAGGGTTCCCAAAATCTATCTCCCAAATTGGGCAACTTTCTTCATTTTGCTAGATACAGAGTCGGTCAAATGGACAAAGTTGGACATAATTTGATGCTTATTAAGAATCGAAAACTAAGTTTATTTTTACAAATTCACCCATTACTGAAATGTACCTATATGCTGAAAAAAAAGGAAAAATTTCTCATATACCTACATTATATAAGTGAATTCTTTAATAAAGTATTACATACTATTGAGGACATCAGTTTACGAAAAATACCCAAACTCATTAAATGTCCACCCAGCAGATGACGAAAAAAAGTTTTACAAATTTCACCCATAACTTTGGATATTAAGAACGCTTCTGTATATAGCGTCATCTTTCAAGATTAGTGAATGAAATTTTGCACTTTTGTGAAACTTTTGAATCAATTTAGATTTTCGTTAAAAAAATACAAAAGTCGCATTACTTCTACAGGGTGTCCCGTCAAAATTCGAAAAAACCTATTCTTGTCATATTATTTCAGGTCGCAGTTTTCAATGTAGGACTGCTGAAATTGTGTGGGAATAAGATCTCCGTAAGCCAATGGGCTGATATTGCAGTTGAGCAAAATCGGCCAAACCGTTACCAAATGACGGCCATTTGAATTTTCACTAATTTTTGAACCCCTGTATGAGCAAGATGGAAAAAAAACTTTGAAACTAAATTAACAAGATTGGAAGAAAATTATTTGACACTGTAATAGAATTTGCATTATTTTTATTAATAAGCCAGTGCCGTGGGTAAGGAAAAGGGTAAAAATGGCTAAATTTCTGTAACCGTTTATGAGTAAACTTTTGAAGGAATTGAACTGAACATTACATAAGACAACTATACTAAGTAGGAACCTTTAACCTGTAACGTCGTTAAAGGTTTTATTCTTTAATTAGCTCCATTTAATATTATTAAATAAGATATCATCGTCTAAATCCCTACTATAAAGGTGTCCGCCTAGCCACTTTATTTGATTGAAACATGAATTTCGATCCAACATCGCCACCTGTTGCCGAGTGGTAAAACTAACTAAACTAGGCAAGTTCAAGATCCCTACCTTGTAGTACAATCTGTAACTTCCCTCTCTTACAATCTTCCTTTTCGATTAACTAGAAACACAGATGTCGCTGTGATATAGTTTCGGAAGATGAACTAACACCCTTTTGAGTTGCGCAAAAGGATTGGTCCTTTTCGCGAGTCTGGAACAGGCTCAGCCATCTTCCAATCTAGGTGCTTGAAGCGACAAGTCGCACCCCTACCTTTTCTCTTTATCTAAGGACCGATTAATAAATCGGGTAAGTAAATTGTTCAAACTATCTGAAACTTTCTCTAATAGAGTTTATATATTGTTATAGTTCTTTCTACCTACCCTATCAATTGGGGTACTATCTTATCCCATCGGAAAACCTATCTACGAAGTTGAACCCCACCTGTCTTCCCGGACGCCATATTGGTTTCCATTTCTGGTACATCTGAATATCCGCTTTTATGGAAGGAATCTCTTACACTATCTGAAAGCTTTGCTGCTACCTGCCCCTAAATACTGGATCTCATCATTCGGAGCCTCATATTTTCATCTTTCATCTAACCTCGAAGGACGACCACGCTACCAGTGTTAGGCACGTGTTCCCACGGGACGCGACACCGTCCACCAGTCTTTCTGCCACCCCAGAGGGAGACCACGGTCTCTTATCCTGAGATTTCGTCCAGGGCCCCGCTCTCCAGTCTCGGCACGACATTCCAAGGAAGGCAAAATGTCGTATCAGTAAGCAAAGTGTGACATAACCTTTTATTGCTCAGAGTGATATCAGAGAAATCTATTAGGAGTTTTGTGTATTTTTATTGCCTTATCTCGTCAAGAAATTGATGATGATGTTTTATTAATTAATACTTATAATCACCATTATTATTCAAGTAATACTTGAAATGAATTTGTCACTTTTTATGTGAAGGAAAGATAGATATCTATTTTCTCTACCAGTTAAACTGTTAAATGAGATATTTTGCAATTAACTTCATGATCAATTAATTAGTAATTTCATAACCATAGAATTTCAATAAGTTATTTTGTAAACAGAATTCATAAATATACTTTTCATTAAAAGATCAACTTTATTATTCAGTAGGTAGATACTACAGTAGTTAGAAATAGTTAACATCTCATAACCTGAGTGAATTTTGATGCCTTTATAGTTCAGGTTACTTTAGATCAATTATTCAAAAATCATAAGGCACTGGCATCCCACTATCTTTTATCTTAGAGGAAATTAAACCGTACCGCTTTATGCTGCTGATGTTACCACAGTCGCACGAAATCTGGGTGAGATTTTGGTGCATCAATTAATACTTCGGCCCAACGAAGGTAAGTCGGCAATTATTTCAACAACGATCGAATTTTAATTGGCCAAGAATCATTTTAATTGGCCCAGAGCCTAATCTAATTAGCCCGACCGCAGCAATTGGCACTCCCCGGTGTGGAACGATTACTTCTTTGAATTAGAAATCCAATTTATCTTTATCTTATTTGGCTTTTATGTATCTAGGATTTTCATAAAATAAATCTCATAACTATTTGAACTTTACGATTTGTCTGCGATATCACTTGATATTTATATAAATTTCTCTTGTTGCTTACTGCATGTTTTTATTGAAAGCTTTTGCATGATTTAGTTTTAAGCATTATTGTTCCCTAATATATGTGTACCTACCTAATTATCTTTGTGCAAAGTGCCGTGCCGCGAAAATACCTACTTTTTCTTACCGCTACACTGCCGCTAAAGGGTAACCCGTCAGGGAGCTTTACGGAGTGGTTGATTATACCGTCGTGATGTCTCGAGCATGTTTTAGAGAAGCTTAATTCCGTACGGAGAGGATACTCGATACGAGAGCTCTGTAGTTAAGCTGTCTTTGAAAACTGTATCCAAAAATCTTTCCCTGAAAATTACCTTACCATTTTCTCATTAAGTTAGGTTAGGTTTCCATTAATCTTTGACTCTCCAGTCAGCTGTTGATGATAGTGCCGACAAGCGCTAAAGCTACGAGCAGTGTTGCGACGTATCCCTTGCATTCTTTACGTCAAACGTAGAAAACGAATTCTTTACGTGTAAAGATACATCATAGCGTCACATAGCTTTTTCGATCCCTACCTTACCGATTTTAGTAGATTTCAATCATGAATCCCGTTCTAGCTTTATTAAGTGAAGAACTCGCTTATGAAATAGCGATTAGAAAACAAGTCCCATTTAGTACACAGGAGAAAAGACGAATTCAATTTCGTGCCCTGTTAAATAGGGAAGAAAATTCTCTTTCTATTTCCGAATCTGTCTACCCCTTTGACAAAGATTCTGCAGAGGTGAAAAAGACTCTTGCAGATTTGAAAATCAAAATACAGGACGCTCCCTTGTCTCTTAATGACCCTATCTGTCAAAGAATTCAATGTCGTCTGAATCATGTGATCTCTAGAATCAATAGATTCAAACTTGATCAAGATCCTGAAGCAAAAGCTTTAGCTGATGATTTATTTTCTGAGGCTTTAGAATTAGAAGGTCAATGGCTTCTGAAAAACGACCAGTCCCTAGACCAAACTGATAACTCATCCAATTCCCAGAGTGCATCAAGCTCTACTGTCTCCACTCATTCTAGACCTGGTGTTCCAGTTTATAAATGGAATATTAAATTTTCTGGTTCTTCTAAGGATAATTTGATCCAATTTCTAGAAAAGGTCAAAGAACTTCAAAGGTCGAGAAATGTCACAGACCGTGATCTTTTTGATTCCGCAATGGATCTTTTTGAAGACAAGGCTCTGATTTGGTTTCGCAGTGTTGCCAGCTCAATTATTTCTTGGGAAGATCTCAAGAATAAATTGAAAATTACTTTTCTCCCCCTCTCTTACGATGATGACCTATTAGAGGAAATCAAACAAAGGACTCATGGTGAATTTGAGTTAGTTGCTATCTATGTTGCCTCGATGCAAGGCTTATTTAAGAGATTGTCTACTCCCCCATCAGAAGTGGAACAATTTAAAATAATCAAGAAAAATCTTCATCCCTATTTCCAAAACCATCTTGCCCTTGTTGAGGTAAACAACATTCAGGACATAATTTCCATTGGAAAGAAGTTAGAAGATAATAGGACTATTATCCAACAATATCGTCCCCCTCCCTCTAAGAAGGTTCAAAGTCTCTTAAATTCAGACCTAGCATGTTCTGGAGAACCAGCTTCTTTCTCTTCTCGTAAAGCCAGAGGCACACCAACTAAAGGTGCACCTACACCTAGTAACCCCAAGATCCCTGTTACTAACCTTTCTGCAGTCACCTGTTGGAATTGTTCCAACAAAGGTCATACCTATGTAAGGTGTAATCTCCCTAGAAAAGTTTTTTGTTATGGCTGTGGTCATAAAAATGTCTACAAGTCTAAATGCCCCTCATGTTCGGCAGATTTCCTGAACTCTCTCAAAGTCACTTCTCGTTCAAAAAACGGCGAAGTTGCACAACAGGGTGCAGTGCGACAACAAGAGACAAGCCGCCCAAAGCAAGCCCTTGTAGAAAAGAGCTTGAAGTCAAAGGACGATCAGTCTCCTCCCTTTCCAAAAGACCAGCACTAATATCTTCCAGTTATCTTGTTGATTTCACTATCCAAAAGGAACAGTGGAAATCATGGTTGCAAAAAGTTGCAAACTTTTTCGAATCTTTTCGAATACCTCCTAAAAAGGACATACCTAAACCAAGTGCTGACTCTTTAATACCTGTTATAGCTCCAATCTTATTATCTAACCCTGTTGACAATAGACCATTTATAGCTGTCAAAATGTGTGACGTACCTTATACAGCCCTCTTTGACACCGGCGCCAATATCTCTGTTTGTGATTTGGAAACCATGCAGGAAGTTCTGGGTGAACTACCCATCCCTTCCAAAAATTCGGATTTGTTGTGTTCCCTGAAAAATGCTGACGGTTCCCCTCTATCTGTTATCGACATAATTGAACTTGACCTGACCATAGATGACGTCACAAAGAAAGTCCAGTTCCATGTGGTATCTTCCATTTCACCACAAATTATCTTGGGAATAGACGTAGCTCGTATTTTCAACATGATGATTAATTTCGTAAATGAATCTTTCGAAGTTCATCCCGGTGATCCTTCGTCTTCATTATCTCCTATCTTACCTAATGAACTTACGGTTTGCGCTATCAATAAGATTCAGGATATCTCTTGTTTACCTCCTACCGACCTGTCTAGACTTGAATCGACGATAGACAAATTCAAAAGTTTGGCCCGTGTTGATATACTCCCTGAAACCAATGTGCTATGCCATTCCATAGAAACAAAAGACGCTAAGCCTTTTAGACAGAGACAATATCCCTTATCTCCAACCCTTCAACAATATCTGAATGAAGAGGTAGATAAATTACTTAAGTTAGAAATTGTCGAAAAAAGTAATTCTCCTTGGGTGTCCCCTGTTCTTTTGGTCCGCAAGAAAGACAAAACATACCGTATGTGTTTTGATGGTCGAAAACTAAACGAGATCACCACACATGACTCATATCCCCTGCCTAGAATCGATACTATCTTGAGCAAGCTCAAAGACGCTAATTACCTTACCTCCATCGATTTAAAGCAGGCTTTCTTTCAAGTTCCTTTGGACGAAGAATCCCGCCCAAAGACCGCTTTTGTAGTTCCCGGGAGAGGTTTATTCCAATTCCGACGAATGCCTTTCGGACTGAGAAACAGTGCTCAAACCCAACAACGTCTTATGGACACAATTTTAGGTCCAGCTTTGGAGCCATTTGTTTTCGTCTATCTTGACGATATAATTATCGCTACCAATAGTTTCGAGAAACACCTGGAAATTTTAAGGGAAGTATACGAGCGTTTAAAAGACGCTAATCTTACTGTCAACTTCGACAAATGTCACTTCTGTCGAGATTCTCTCTCCTTTTTGGGTTTTATTATCGATAGAAACGGATTGCGAGTTAGTGAAGAGAAAGTTAAATCGATTATTGAGTCCCCTGTTCCTCATAATACCACTGGAGTAAGACACGTCCTAGGTATCTTACAATATTATAGGCGTTTCATAAAGGATTTTTCTACAATCAGTGCTCCTATCTCAGCTCTGCTGCATAACCGAAAAAAGGGACAGTCAATAACTTGGAACTCAGAAGCTGATCAAGCTTTTAAACTTCTCAAGGAACGACTAACTACAGCTCCCGTTCTAGCTAGCCCAGATTTCTCGAAGCCCTTTTGCGTACAGACGGATGCAAGTGATTTCGGGTTAGGTGCGGTGCTCTTTCAACTGGAGGGAGATTTTGAACACCCCATTGCTTTTGCTAGTCGAATGCTCTCGAAAGCCGAGAAGAAATACACCGTTACCGAAAGAGAATGTTTAGGGGTCCTCTTTGGTATAGAATATTTTCGCCCTTATGTCGAAGGTGCAAATTTTACAGTTTACACCGATCACGCCTCTCTTCTCTGGCTTCGCACGTTAAAAGATCCTATGGGTCGTGTAGCTAGATGGTGTTTACGCCTCAGCCAGTTTGATTTCGACATTAAACATCGAAAAGGCACTTGCAATGTCCCTGCAGACTATCTTTCCCGTTCTATTTCTTCTATCTCTCTCCAAAACTTTGTACCTGATGATTGGTATAAAGACATGGTCTCCAAAGTTACCGAGTTTCCTGAGAAATACCCTGACTTTACCATCAAAGACAATATTCTTTATAAACATGTTAAGCCTCGAGTGGAAGTCGTGTCTAACCTATCTGATTGGAAAATTGTTGTCCCTACTCCTAACCGGGAGGAAATAATTGCTCAATTCCATGACCCTCCAACTTCTGCACATTTTGGAGTAAGTAAAACTTTGGCAAGAATATCTGAAGTTTATTATTGGCCCAAAATGATTATCTCAGTCAAAAAGTACGTGAGAAACTGCCAGGTTTGTGGTGCACACAAAGCCCCAAACACTGCTCGCGTAGGACTTATGGGTAATTATAAGAAAATCAATTTTCCCTTCCAATTTCTCTCTATCGACTTCATGGGACCTTTCCCTCGATCTAAGGCTAGAAACACCCAACTTTTAGTCGTCACCGATTGGTTTTCGAAGTTCGTTTTGGTTAAACCAATGCCTAATGCTACAGCAGCTGCCGTTACAAAATTTCTTGAGAACCAAGTGTTCTTAATTTTCGGTGTGCCCCAAATTCTGCTTTGTGACAACGCTCAAATTTTTAAAAGCAGTCTATTTACTAATTTGCTGAAAAACTACGAAGTTAACTTGTGGTATAGCGCCAGGCATTTATCTCAGGTGAATCCAACCGAGAGAACGAATCGTACCATCCTTACAGCCATCTCATCTTACATCCGTGACAATCATAAAGATTGGGATAAAAATGTTTATAAAGTTGCACAAGCAATTAACTTATCGGTGAGCGAAGTTACTAAACACGCTCCAGCTTTCCTACTTTTCGCTAGAAATGTCCCTGTAGACGGAACCTTTTACGGTCCAGTCTCAGATAATTATCTAGAATTACCTGATGATCTGTCTTATGTTCATCGAGAACAAGACATATCTAAATTACCTCCTATCTTCAGCGATATACGTGATAGACTCAAGAAAGCTTACGAAGTAAGTAAGAAACATTACGACTTACGCAAGCGCCCCGATGTTTTCACCGAGGGTGACCTCGTCTGGAAACATACCTACCCACTTTCGAATGCCGCAAAGAATTTTGCTGCTAAATTGGCCCCAAAATTCGTACTATGCCGGATATCTAAAGTAGTGTCTAAATTGGTGTACGAATTGCAAGACCAAGAAGGCAATCCCCTAGGTCGCTGGCATTCTAAAGATTTGAAGGCTTATCGAGGCGAAGACCCGCCGAAAAGCGACGAATAGTTCCTTGTAATATCTTTTCTCTAATTTTATTTTCCTGCCTACCTTTATCTCTCTTTTTGTATTTGACAAAAATCCGTTAGAAAATGAGGTCTAGCAATATGAGAATTGAGAAAGCTCCGTTTCTTGTCGTATCTTAGAATGAATGAAGAATGTATGTAGAATGAATACCGTATCTTTCAAAGCATTTCTCAAGGATCTTGAAACTAGTTGTGTGAATGTGACGTCAAAGTGTAAATGTTGCTAATTTTGAGATTGGTATCTGCTATCCTCAGGCTCTCACTCTATTTTATCGCTCAAATTTTGAGAACTCATATCTTTCTGGTTATCTGAAATCATTACCTTGAAAAGTAACTATTCGCCTATCTTGTCTGACTATGTCTACAGGTCTAATGTTATCTTTTAACTTTTCTTATGTTCAACGAACTAAAGAAAATACTATCTTGCCGTTGTATCTACCTTATTTTATCTTTTACCTCTATCTTATCTACCGTCTAGTTTTAGACGGGTGCTTTCCCGACAGTTTCCGCCCTGCTACGTGCTAAAGTGAAAACTGCTCTGCTAGTCCAATCAGATGACAGCAGATCTCTTTTATCTTTATCTTACCCACCATCTTTTAAAGACGGGTGCTTTCCCGACAGTTTCCGCCCTGCTATGTGCTAAAGTGAAAACTGCTCTGCTTGTCAAATCAGACGACAGCAGATCTCTTTTATCTTATCTACCATCTTTCCAAGATTGGGTGCTTTAAGATTTTCCGCCCTGCATGGCTAAAGTGAAAAATCCCTCTGTTGTCTCAACGGAAGACAACAGAATATCTCTACCTTGTCTTACCTATCTTTCAAGAAAACGAAAATTGAATTAGCAAATTTTCTTCTTGATAAAAATGACAGGCGTAAGCTATAGTCAAAGCCTCGTGCCTTTCTTATCTTTAATTTCTTTTCAAAGAAAAGGAATTACCTATCTTACCTTATCTATAGCTATTAGTACCATAATAGAATGGTAGCTAATACTTATCTTCTCTGCGAATATTTTCCAAAATGGAAAATAAAAATCTATGTGAATTCGAGCTACGAATTTACAAAGGTGACTTTAGATATTCGGTGTTAACATAAAAGAATTTGAACACGGATATCGAATGTCCCCTACCTTAGCGATGAAAATGGTTGTTCCATTTTTCTTATCTTACCAAGTGATGATGTAATTTATCTTACCGTTACCTTGATGTTTATCTAATAATCCAGGCGATTATTGATGTTTTCTCTGTGCGATTATCGAATGTTTATCTGTGCGATTATTGGATGTTTTATCGATATGACTATTGCGATTACGCTATTTGATAAGCTACGCAATGACTGTCTGCAAACTTCCTTTCTCTTAACCATTTATTATGGAGTCGCATAGACGACGACATAGTCAAATTTTGACTGATTCAAAGATGAAAAATCTTACTCATGGATTACCCTTGTGGACTCTAAAACTTATCTTTCCCTGTACAAAGATGTTTTGATGCCCAAGTTTGGACAGCATCAACCCCCTTGAGGATCGTGTTTCACTTTTCCTTTGTTAGACTTGCTACTTGACCGCGACAGTCTCATTCTAGATTTTTCCGCGCCCCCACTGTTTCAGTGGCGGTGCATGCTCCAAATCAGAATGCAGGGTTGTCATTGGTCAAGGAAACACCATCTAACGGTAAAGGAGGAAACCGTGCCCACCTCAGGAGATCTAATTTTATCTTAGTATGTATCTTATCTTATTGTATCTATCTTATCTTATATTATCTAATCATATCTTATCGTATCTTCATATCTAGTTATCTAGAAAATATTCTTTTGTTTATCGACATTGTTCGGCGAGAACAATTACCGTTTAAGAAAGTTATCTTAATTATCGTTACTACCGTTACTAGCATATCTTTTATTTTTGTTACCTTTGCAATGAAGCATGAATATTTTATTTTTATACCTTACGAATAATTATTACCTAGTGCTTAATATTTAAGTTGCATGTAATTTTAGTAAACCTAACGCTATTCCCTTTTTGAAAGTTGCATGTTACCTTAGTAAGCATATATAAGAGAAATTTTATTCATTCAATGAAACACATCAATGATGTCGTTGACAGTTTGTTTCGTTCAGGATTGTTATCTTATTTCCTCGAAAGGTTCATGTTATTTATGAACGTGATTTCTGAATCATATTCTCTAAACTTATCGTCACCTAGTTGTCCCGCAAACATACCCTTCTTCGGGTATAGTAACAACTTGAAATACGCCTGTGCTTTTTCCAGTTGGTTTATCTTTAATCCTTTCCTTACCCCGGTAAAGAGAGGTGTGTAACGTCGTTAAAGGTTTTATTCTTTAATTAGCTCCATTTAATATTATTAAATAAGATATCATCGTCTAAATCCCTACTATAAAGGTGTCCGCCTAGCCACTTTATTTGATTGAAACATGAATTTCGATCCAACATCGCCACCTGTTGCCGAGTGGTAAAACTAACTAAACTAGGCAAGTTCAAGATCCCTACCTTGTAGTACAATCTGTAACTTCCCTCTCTTACAATCTTCCTTTTCGATTAACTAGAAACACAGATGTCGCTGTGATATAGTTTCGGAAGATGAACTAACACCCTTTTGAGTTGCGCAAAAGGATTGGTCCTTTTCGCGAGTCTGGAACAGGCTCAGCCATCTTCCAATCTAGGTGCTTGAAGCGACAAGTCGCACCCCTACCTTTTCTCTTTATCTAAGGACCGATTAATAAATCGGGTAAGTAAATTGTTCAAACTATCTGAAACTTTCTCTAATAGAGTTTATATATTGTTATAGTTCTTTCTACCTACCCTATCAATTGGGGTACTATCTTATCCCATCGGAAAACCTATCTACGAAGTTGAACCCCACCTGTCTTCCCGGACGCCATATTGGTTTCCATTTCTGGTACATCTGAATATCCGCTTTTATGGAAGGAATCTCTTACACTATCTGAAAGCTTTGCTGCTACCTGCCCCTAAATACTGGATCTCATCATTCGGAGCCTCATATTTTCATCTTTCATCTAACCTCGAAGGACGACCACGCTACCAGTGTTAGGCACGTGTTCCCACGGGACGCGACACCGTCCACCAGTCTTTCTGCCACCCCAGAGGGAGACCACGGTCTCTTATCCTGAGATTTCGTCCAGGGCCCCGCTCTCCAGTCTCGGCACGACATTCCAAGGAAGGCAAAATGTCGTATCAGTAAGCAAAGTGTGACATAACCTTTTATTGCTCAGAGTGATATCAGAGAAATCTATTAGGAGTTTTGTGTATTTTTATTGCCTTATCTCGTCAAGAAATTGATGATGATGTTTTATTAATTAATACTTATAATCACCATTATTATTCAAGTAATACTTGAAATGAATTTGTCACTTTTTATGTGAAGGAAAGATAGATATCTATTTTCTCTACCAGTTAAACTGTTAAATGAGATATTTTGCAATTAACTTCATGATCAATTAATTAGTAATTTCATAACCATAGAATTTCAATAAGTTATTTTGTAAACAGAATTCATAAATATACTTTTCATTAAAAGATCAACTTTATTATTCAGTAGGTAGATACTACAGTAGTTAGAAATAGTTAACATCTCATAACCTGAGTGAATTTTGATGCCTTTATAGTTCAGGTTACTTTAGATCAATTATTCAAAAATCATAAGGCACTGGCATCCCACTATCTTTTATCTTAGAGGAAATTAAACCGTACCGCTTTATGCTGCTGATGTTACCACAGTCGCACGAAATCTGGGTGAGATTTTGGTGCATCAATTAATACTTCGGCCCAACGAAGGTAAGTCGGCAATTATTTCAACAACGATCGAATTTTAATTGGCCAAGAATCATTTTAATTGGCCCAGAGCCTAATCTAATTAGCCCGACCGCAGCAAACCTTCAAAAGTTTCAGGTAGCAAATAAGAAAAATGGCGGAGATATTCAAATTTTTTATATGGATGTTTATTTCTCTAAAATTTCAAGTTTTCGGTTTTCAAAATTCCCTTGTATCTTTTTTCGAATTTTAAAGGTAGTGTAAAAAATAGGAACTTTTAAGGACTTAGGTAAAGTTAGCCAGTGACGTGCATAAGAGAATGAACAAAATTGCTAAATTTTGACAAATTTGTTGGTTTTGTTTATTTTAAAAATCCATTTTATGGCATGTTTCAAACGAAATGAAGTGAAATTTTCACAGTAAACGACTACGCTAATATTATCTGACTAGGTACCTATATGTATATGGTAATTTTCAGAAAGCCATACGATGTTTATTTCTCTAAAATTTCAACTTTACGATTTTCAAAACGCCTCTGTATTTTTTCCAAAAATCTATATTTACTTGCTTGACTCAGTAATAACGAATTGTCAGTCTTATTAAATGGTTTCCATAGATACCTACTATATAACAATGAAGTATTTATTATAACAACATAGAATACATGTATATAGGTATGATGTGTATTTATTTAAGTACTTATTTGGCTCCGTTGTCAAATGGTTGATAATTTACCCAGAAATATAATGGGCTATAACTCTGAAAATGAGACAGTCAATTGTTTTTTATTACTTTTTTTAGGATTCACGAACTTTCCCCTATAATATACCATTGAGGAAATGCGCCATTAAAGACTCACCCTGTAAATATAGGTTCAATTTTATAATTTTCAATTTGTTAATTCTCCATGGTCACACTTTAAAACTTGACACCCCATATATCCCATATATCCTAAAAAAATCATACGTCGAGTATCTGCTTAGTTAAAATATTTTAAATTTAATTTTAAAAACTTTGTTCAAAAGGTTGTTCAATCTTGTTATAGAATACATAATCAAGTAACCCAACCATATACCCTTGTCGTTACCCTGAAAAATTATGCACTCAGTGAAGATAATGAGATTTTCCACACCTTTATAGATACCCATAGCATGCATAAAGTTGGGTCGTGTATCAATAACACCTTACCACTGCCTAGTTTGAGCCATTAGATTTATAGGCAGCTTTTCCGGCCGAGTAAATTGAGACGATCAGTTAATTTAGTTGGTTTAGTGGCGTCGCGACGCTCTTATTAAGTAGTAAATAACTCCCAGCGTACACCCTTTACACCTCGGTCCCGCAATCTTGTCAATTCGTTCCTCTGATCAAGACGCCGCCCGACATCCACCAAGCCCTATGTACATGCGAGTAATGCAGTTGTTCGCCAATCGCCAATCATCAGCTCGAACATATTATTATTCGTAGGTATTATACATTTTGGTGGATTATCTATAGGTATAGTTATAAATATAGTCATTATTTGTTTCGTCGATTTAAGTACATTAATATACTTAAAAGTTTTATGATTGAGATGTTAATAGTATTGTTAGTTGTTACGTTTTTACTGAGGATTCGCTAAAGAAAATATTGACTCTCAGAGTTAGGTATAGTTACCTATTTATTAATAACAACTTTTTGTTTGACATGCAACATAAAATGTTTCCCTGCACGACACAATCCTAAATGGTATGGTGAAGATAGAGACATCGATGTTTCACTGGTTATTTCTAGCCCATGCAGTCCGACATTTCACCACCACTAGAGGAGTATGTCGAACAGAAAAAAAAACAATCTACATAAGTAAATTGATTTGTTGGAAACACGCAGTGACTTGCCCAGGCAAATTCCATCTAACGGCTGAAAGTTTATTTCAATATGTTGTTCTTCCAGTAGGTATGTTAACTTTCAATACTTCAGTCTTCAGTTTTTGTTTATTTATATTTGCACAAACTTAACACAATGGTACATATTCGTATCTGGTATTCGTATAAAGCAATAAAATATATCCACATCTTCTTTCGTTAACATAATTTTTCTTCACGCCTCTATGAAAACGAACGTATACACTTAAGCACTTCATCTGTGACAAGGGAGTGCTGTTGAGGTATACGTTGGTATGTGCAGTAAATGCTTCGTCACCCTCGATTTAAATTGATGGCGCGAGAGTAGACCAGAGGGAGACGACAGGTCCGGGTATAGCAATTCCAAACACATCAGTTCTAAGGAGAAACGATATCATTGGTATAATGTGGATCTACACTTCTTGTGGAGAGCAACTGCATATTGATGGACGCAGCGCTTGACGTATCCAGCGTCAAAGTACAGCTCTAGACAGAATTTGGAGAGCAAGCCCCATTAGAGCACTTCATAGTTCCTACAGAAGTGTCATCAGTAGAACAGGGAGAAATCACCCAGCAACCAGTGATGTTCTAAGGATGATGTTAGAGAGTCAGTTAGAAATGTATCGCATATGAGGCGAATTATTGCTCTTATCTGGATATAGCGTCCAGAAGCTTCAGGGAGTATTTATATAAGGGTGAAACCCCACGCATATATAGAGAGCTTCGATAATACTTATCTTTTGCTTGCTTCTTCTTGAAAAATTAAAAAAAAATCTAGTGACTGGTTTGTCGGTGAGGGAACCCCAAAAAGTGTTTCCTTAATTTTTTGCAGCAGCACTTTAAAGTTCAGACAGGAACCCGAGAAGAATCCCCGAGGAACAGAGCGATTCTATAGTCTTTATCTATAAATTGCTGCAGGGCTGTATCGACTGCCCTGCACTCCTTGCTGAAGTGGATTTTGTTGTTCCTCAGGTAAACTTGAGGAGCAGTCATTTCTTTTATCAGAGACTGGCAAGAACAAAGTCACAAATAGGCTAATGCCTATTCGCGTTCGATTTTCTATGTTATATATGTATACTTATGTGACATCAATTTTTCAAGCCTGGGTTAAATTAAGCAAGTTGCATGTGGCAGATTCTACAGAACTGGAGCATAGATCATAAAGGTAATTACTTACCAATTGCTTTGATCCACTTCTGATATTTTCATATTTTATTTTTTATGTAAAATGAATTTTTTTCTCAATCATTTTACTTATTTGTAATAGTCTTTTAAATTGATGTAGGGTAAAGTGGGGTGAGATGGCCACCATTTTGGTTGGTAGGTACCTCTAAATTTTTGGTAAAGGCTAGACCTATATCAATCCCAATTTAGTTGGGTGAGTTGGCCAACGCTGTAACGGCCATATGCCTAACTTTTCTATAAAAACAAAATAAATTAAACACCTTCTTTTTAAACGCGGTTTTACCGCAGTTTTGGAAGGTGTGTTTATGAAAGAAGAACAATTTTCATGGAACCATATCTGGCACATTATGCACTGCACATATCTCCACATCCCGTACATTTAGTGTCATCAATCTCTGAAATCAATGTTCAATGTCCTCTTCGTATCCTCTTCCTTCTATATCCTCCTCCTCTGAATTTAGTGAAAGTAAGCGTTTTCTTTTTCGAACAATATCCTTGTCTGTAATTTTTCGGAGGGGTCCTTTTTTATTTGTTTGGTTGTCTTTGCGGCTTTATTTTTCACAATCTCAATATGTTCGGGAGAAGTTAAAAGAGTAGCAACGGACTTAGCTGTTTTTTTTTGCTGAGACGACTAATTTTGGAGTGGGGTTAATTTTTTCTAAGAGTTTTCCAGGTGTTATATTTGCAACAGATGATGTACCTTCTATAATCGAGTTGCGCATCGAGGTGCTTGGATATGAATGGCTACAGGATGGTATCGCGTCCATTAGATCATATTTTGCAATTTGACTGTTTATTGGTTCATTGGTAAGCAGTAAATAATAGGTATACCTATTATTTACTGCTTGTGCTGCTTCATAGTTCTTTTGCTTTTGAGTTTGTATTAGAATGTTTGTTTCTTGTGCCAGTCTTCTCTGGTCTTCAGTAGTTTGGGCGTTTACTATTTGATCAGAAACTGCATATGCATGATCCGGTTAAATATGCAGTCAGGATTCCAGGGAACTATTCCAGTAGCTCTGAAGCCAGATATTACATTCCAGCGGACGCTTACTTTCCCCAGCTTTTCATTAGTAGTTCGCCAAATTGAAGTCTTCCTAGTTTTCTTCCAGGGTGACTTTGCATGCATTCTCTGCAAGCTTAATAATATACCGTTTTTAACGACCTAAAAAGCCCTATCTAATGGTTTCAAATAATGAGTTGTGTGCGAAGGTTAGACATAACAGACTCACATTATTATTATTATTATTATACAATGCGATGAATGCCCATCTAAAGTTAGCAAGGTCCTCTCTTTGCCTTTATGTGGTATAGAAAATGGTTTCTAAACAAATTCAAAAAGATTGTTTCAGTTACGTATATAGGCTGATTTCTGAGACATCACAATATTTGAACCAGGCAGCATTGAATCAGTGCACTCGGTCTTTTTTAAGTTCTTGCCTTTAAATACACAGACTGACGGTAGAAAAACACCTTCGGCGTTACAGCATGCTATGCACGAGATTATTGTTTCATCCTTTTCCCCTAATGTCACTGCAACAACTTCTTTTGGTCCTTTTTCGGCTAAAACATGGCCAGGTCGATTGTTTATAGTTGAAGGCTGTTTCATCGACATTATAGACGGACCCAGGTTTGTCGAAATGTTCATTTTCTCCTATAGTACTTATAGCTTGCAAAAGTGTAAAATAATTTCCCATATCTACACGGTTCATTCCCTCGCCTCGACCTAGGGTTATACCCTCAGCTTTTCGAATTGATAAATCGGGATGTCTTCCAAAAAAGACCTAAACCAATCGGAACCGGCAATTCCTTTTTGAATTTATAATTATTAATTTCTAGACTTTCAGCTACTGAACTGTCATCTGTTTTCTGCCGACTTATCAACTTGTCGTATAAAAAGGGAATATTTCCTTCTTGCTGGAAATGTGCACGGATCCAACCTATTCCCAAGAAAGGCAAAAAGATTATACCAAATAATTATCGACCAGTGGCACTGCTTTCAGTAATATCCAAGATTATGGAGAAAGTTATATTAACCAACATCTTTTAAAGTATACCTACTTGGAAGGAGCTAATATAATCAGCGACCGCCAATACGGATTCCGCAAACAGAGGTCAACTGGTGATTCCCTCACAACAGCTGTGGAACGGCGAAATCGAGCACCATGAGGAGTCTCGAGGGGTTGCGCTTGATATTTCTAGAGCTTTCGACCATGTCTGGTATGATGGACTGTTGGAAAACCTGCAGGCTTATGGCATGCTCGAGAAATTCTGCTTGTGGCTTGCGAGTGCGGAGATCATTCATGACAGGTGGCAGCCAATGGAGTTCTTTCTGAGACCTTTTCCATCAATGCCGGTGTGCCTGAGGGATCCATTTTATCTCCGACTCTCTTTCTAATATTTATCAGCGACTTGCTTTAAACAACAAAAAATCCAATATACAGTTTTGCCGGCGACAGTACACTCATATCTTCTTATACCTTAGATGCGCGAACATCTGCCATCGACGCACAGACTCGCAGGGAGCAAGAAGTTGCCATACTTTTAACAATGACTTGTAGGACATTCTAACTTGGGGCGATAGAAACCAAGTCCAATTTAATGCTGGAAAAACCCAAGCAGTCATCTTCTCCAAAAAGACCAACGTTTTGGAGCCAGATATGATGATGGCGGGACACTCTCTTACCCCAGCGTCATCTCTTCGTTTACTTGGAGTGAGCCTCGGAGCGAACATGTCTTGGCATGATCATGTTGCTGGTCTGGCGAAGAGTGCTTCTCAAAAACTTGGAACACTCTTCCGCACGAAGAAATTTTATACACCACAACAGCTTCTCCTCTTATACAAGACTCAAATCCGACCATCTTTGGAGTACTGCTCACATGTTTGGAGCTCAGCTCCCAAACATACGCTGAGACTTCTCGACTCGATTCAGAAAAGAGCCATCCGCTTGATTGGGGACCCAGATTTGACAAAAAATTTAGACACTCTCGAACATCTAAGACGAGTAGCTGACCTGAGTCTGTTTTACACATATTTTTATGGAAAGTGTTCAAAATACGTGGCCCGCTTGATCCCACCTAGAACAAGACCGGGCAGAAATACACGTCGAACCGCAGACCCTCATCCGTATCAGGTTCAACTCGTTGCACCTCGTCTCACCCTATTTCAGACTTCTTTTATGTAGGTATAGAACCGCATCACTTTGGAATAGCATTCCAAAGGGCGTGTTTCCCGAAGTATACAACCTACAGCGATTCAAGGCCAACGTGAATCGACATCTCCGCTCATGCACCGCTCCCAAAGCGTCATAGGGATGTCCCTGCAGTGCATGTGCATTTTCAATTAAAAAAAAAACTACTGTGGCTGATGTGGTTGTGCAGTGCCATCTAATAACATCTCGTTATAATAAAATTTTGGCTATTGGCTATCTCTCCCGCTTGGCCATCTCACCCAACTTTACCCTACCTGTTGGGCTAATAAACTGTATAAACAAAAAAAAAATTAAAATGAAGTTTTATTTTAAGAAGAAACAAAGTATTGTTTCTAAAAAGCCACTTCCTCTCTGTTAGTTTCTTTACTATTAAGTAAGTTCGAAATAAATATTCTAAAAGAAGTAATTTTTCATCACGTATAGTAATTAATATACAAGCCCAATATGGAAGTCCATTTAAAAAATATCAAATTTCTATAAGTCACTTACTTATAAATAATAATAGAAATCTTCGTACTGATCCCTAAATTCAAACTACTCTTCGACGTATTCCATTGAGATAAAGGATAACAATACATGGCACATGATGCATCCATAACTAATTGTATAATTGATATTGATTCCCTATTAACTATCGAGGAGGGAATATAACTTATAGCCTGGATGTTCTATCGCGTAGATGAGACAGGGACTGCAGGACAGAGCCGTTTATCCCCCAAATCTTACATCTATTACCAACGTTGACTGTCACGGATTACCCGAGACTAGGAGCGATAGGGGATAACAGCGATTTATCACCATTCAGTTCTATATGTTGCTCAGCTGACCCCACATGATAATATTTGTATCTCCTCAATGTAGTCCTTCCTAAACTAAGCTACACGCGCATCACAATTACGGAGTCATCCTTTTGTCTATTTTATTGCTTATAAATACTATTACTAATAACGGATTTAACGGATTATACTTAAATCTGAATAATTGAATACTTTATACTTATATTTTTTGATTCTATAATTTCAAACAAGCTAGAATTTATTTGACGGCCGCTATTGGGTACCTTTGAGTATGAGCCAAATACAAATTTGGTTTGAAATTGAAACAGAGCAGAGCGTCTTTGGTCTGCATGTTTATCGATTCTAATATACATGCACACATTGAGAAAATAAAAAATTGTCAGATATTTTTAAACTAATCTCTCTTTTACTTCTTCAAGTATCGCCTTCGTTTCGAAGATTGACAATCATCAAGGCAAATCTAACTTTTGAAACCGCTAACCTAAAAAGCTGGTTGTTGGAATAGGTATTTCTACAATCACTCTTTGATGTGCATGGTTCTTCAGCCAAGAATATCGCCTTCTCACATCTCCAATAATAAAAAATACTCCAATAATAAAAAATATATGACAAAAATATTCTCGATTTTTCATCAGTTTTTTCATGATTTTTCAGTATATTTCAGGAACGGTCCCAGGTATCTTGTATGTCTCGACGGATTCGAGATGGCCACAATATTAGGTATAGCAGCTTTTCTCTAATTTAACGGACCCTGTACCTATCTCTAAGCATTTAGAAGATACCAATGGTGCGAGCTCTGAAATGAGGACACACTGTATAAATATTAACTGAGAAAAAATCTATTCATTACCTATAGGTAATGAATAGATAATCTTAATATGTATACATATTAAGATTCACACTGTACCTATAGTTTAAGAGATGTTCATGTAAGTACATATTTTACCATCAGACGTTTGTAGGTATTTTATTCTTGTTACATGTGGAGTACCAAGTACTGAAAAGTGCTTCAATACGGACACTAATTCAAAAAAAACTTCTTCTGAAAGCGTAAGCGTGTAAGCGTGCGAAAATGTCGGTTTTCTTGCTGTAATGGTGTAATTTCAACTCGCAAAATTTTACCCACAATTTTTCAGAAAATTGAATGCTAAGAATCTAAATAATTTAAAACATAAAAAAGTTTTTTTCTACTCCCAACCTTTAATCTGCATATTAAGTATGAATCACCAGTGCTTTAATGGGTCTCATTAAGATACAAATTTTCATTAAAGCACTGGTCAAGCTATCCAATGGCAGAGGAGCATTTGCAATCGAATCGGTTCCTTTTCGCTCACAATCGGGTCGGTCCACCCCAACCGAAGTCACAGAGTTGTCATACTCACGACAAAAATTGCCTTGTGATATAAGTTCTGTATTTCTGAAAAAAAATTCTGAACGTTTATTTAATTTAGAACATAAGTAACATTCAAAGAAAATTTATCAAGATTTTATATGTTACCTTAATTAATTTGATAGGTAGGTATATCGTGTAAAAGATAGGAAGATAAAGTATTATATCATTCGTAGCGCTCCGTGATAGTATTCAAAGCGGCAACGCTGCGACCGTCGCGTGCGCAGGTAAACAATATCGTAATTAATGGCTGTCAATGTTATTAAAATTATTAATTAATCTCAAAATCGAAGCGTAAAATTCATAATTCGAACTTCGCATAATAAAAATTACGCAGTAGTAAGTAGTGCCCTTAAACTTGATACTAAAACATGTCTCAGCAGAATAATCTTAGCGACGAAGAGAAAATTTGGTACCTAATATGCGTAAGCAACCTATCTTAACCTCAATGATCCGCAATTGTACACGGGTCATTGTTAAAATATATAATTTTTCAATCTTTTCTATGAAATAAAAAAGGGTCGTAGAAAAAATAGTGTATGGAACTCGCAGATAATGGCTATTAATACGCTCTTATGATGGTTAAGATACGAGCCGTAAGCGAGTGTATTAATAGCCTTCATTATAAGCTCGTTGCATAATATACTAATTTTGTTTAATTAGGCAGACTGAATGCTGATGCGCGATTGGATTTCTGAGACGAGACCAAGTCGGGAAAATGACAAGCAACCTATAGCCTTCAATCTGCAATAAATTGTGTCGAGATTTATGTAATGACTGAAGAAGCTGCTTATTATGAAGAAGCGAAACTTGCTATACAACGTAATTTAATTCCGGTGCATCTGCTCGAGTACGAGTGTAGAGGTCGAGAGAAAATTGGAAGTTGCGGGAAAGTAAGCCTGACTAACTCTCACCCCTAGATTGTCTGTTGTTTTATGAGAGTTTTTCCCCTAGCAATTTCCGCGAGCCAATGAGCGCCCGTATCGGGAAATCCCGCAGCCAATAAGCGACGCAGAGAACGATAAGAATATTCCGGCTCCATAATCAGCCATGATAACAAGCCTGCTCCGCTTAGACTGATTCCTTTAATAAATTCTCCTGATGTGTACTTTAAAGGGCCTTCACTGTAGTTATTAATGCATGTTTATTGCCCCCGTTCTCTCTATATACATTCCTCCACTCTTATTCCTAATATTTAATTGATGGCTTTATTAAATCTGTTGTAAATTCAATTGGTATTAATTCCAGATTTCGGTTATTCCCGCTATAGAACAATTATTTGCATTCGCTTATTATTCTCATTGAAAAGCTATATTTAAAAGAACTGAAAAGGGATAACGGCTTTATTTATAACCAACAATGTATATTATATGTTACCTATAGGTAATGTAAATAGGTACCTATTAGGTCCAATGTTTTATTGTCCTTAACCCAAAAAGAGTGCAAAGTCACGTCAGGATCTTGTATCTTTTCCTTAAACACTTGAAAATGTGTCCAAAATTTTCACATCTATTTAAATCAAGTTAATCTTATCATTTCTCTTTTTCTGTTTATTTTGTTGAAATAAATGTTCAATAATTTTTAAAAAACAACTTCAAAAATATTGATTTTTTCCATATTGTTTTTAATAAAATTAATAATTTTTTAACAGAAACTATAAAATAGTATTTTTTTATCATTTTTTAATGAAATTTACATTTTGATAAGAATGGAGAATAGCAGACAGACAAAGATGATATGGCAGGCAAAAACCACGAGGAAACAAAAGAGAGGCAGACCAAGGAAGAGGTGGGACGAAGTAATTGCGGAAAACTTAAGAAAGAGAGAGAAGACGTGGACAGAGGGGAAGAATATGCGGCACAGGACAGGAAGATATGGAAGGACTTTATTTATTCTTAGAATACAACACACAATAGTTAAACGAGATGTGATTTATATAATGTATTAGGTACTTAGAAATGTATAATATACGAGCCCTACACCATATATTGGTAAATGGGTATTTTCTGATTATACAGGGGTGTCCCATAATATGTGGGCAATCTCCCGGATTTGGGTAAATTTCGTAAAAATAAATGAAAAAATATCTATAAAACTAATTCCTCAGAGACACCCCTACAAAGATATTAGCTGTTGAAGTTGAGGGTTGAAAATAAATTTTTTGCGATAACTTTTTTATTTCTTGACCGATTTTGATAATTTTTGGTTTTATTTTGTATTATTTTGGACTGTTTAGAATAGTGTTTCATAATCTTTGATAGCACATACATAGACCTCGGGATGGCATAACCCCCTCATTCACTTGAAATAAAACAATAAAAATAATAATTTTACAGTTTTTTAAGGTTAATTTTCTTTTTATTTGACATTTTTTACATAAAAAATGTATCTTTATTTATTTCGATAGAGCGAATTGTTATCGAGATAAACGTCCTTCTAATAGGTGATGCGTCGCAGGAACTTTCTAAATTTCAAGTAAATTTTAACAGATGGCTGACCTATGACAGTAAATTGAGCAGGAAACAAAACAATAACTTAATTAAATACACGTCAGTGTCAAAAGATTTCATTTCATGCAGATTCAATTCTAACTGATTTTCTGCGTATTCAGCGTTTTTGTAACTTATTTTAAAATCTGTTAGAATTGAATCTGCATGAAATAAAATCTTTGACACTATTTGACGTGTATTTAATTAAGTTATTATTTTGTTTCCTGCTCAATTTACTGTCAAAGGTCAGCCATCTTGTTAAAATTTACTTGAAATTTGAAAAGTTCCTGCGACGCATCACCTATTAGAAGGACGTTTATCTCGATAATGGTTCGCTCTATCGAAATAAATAAGGATACATTTTTTATGTAAAAAATGTCAAATAAAAAGAAAATTAACCTTAAAAAACTGTAAAATTATTATTTTTATTGTTTTCTTTCAAGTGAATGAGGGGGTTATGCCATCCCGAGGTCTATGTATGTGCTACAAAAGATTAAGAAACACTATTGTAAACAGTTCAAAATAATACAAAATAACACCAAAAATTATCAAAATCGGTCAAGAAATAAAAAAGTTATTGCAAAAAATTGATTTTCAACCCTCAACTTCAACAGCTAATATCTCGGTAGGGGTGTCTCTGAGGGATTAATTTTATAGTTATTTTTTCATTTATTTTTACGAAATTTACCCAAATCCGGGAGATTGCCCACATATTATGGGACACCCTGTATAATATAACATTTTTTAAATAAAACCGACGAGATCAAAAGGGATACTTTATGTTTCACTTTAACCTCATCCCTCATCCATTAAATTTACGTATTATCACGACGTAATCCTAATTGTTATAGATATTAAGTATAGGATATATATAGTTATTGCATTCACATTTGATCGATAAAGGTTATTGCAACCGAAAAAGAAACTTGCGCATGTGTTTTAACCGTTTCTGAGAGTAAGGTATGGACCTATTATATGATGGTCCATATAATGCTAATTCCAGTTTTAGGTGCTTTCCCCCATAAATCAGAGTTTATGTCAACATATTAACACAACGCTGAATTGCAAGGATCAGCGTCCATCGTTTAACGCAGCTTGGTGAAGTATAGGCACCCCTATAAATACTAAGTTTTATCAATTTCAAACGGCACTCGTTTGTCCACGATTTGTCAACGTTTGTCCAATCAAAATTTTCGTTTGTCCACTCTTAAAAAAAAAAAGACACGACCAAATTAAAAATTTTACATCCGCACCCCCATGAAAATTTTCGTTAATTTTGAATTTGGCATTCGTTTGTTCACGATTTGGCCGCGTTTGTTCAACCAAAATGTTCATTTAATCCACTCTTAAGAAAAACAGGTATACAGCGTGTTTTATATTAAGTCGGCACTATTGCTAACTTCGTTATTATTTAACCTAGAAAGTCGGTTAAATTAGCAAACTAGTAGTATTTTTTCTCCTGAATAAAATGGCGAAAGCAGAAAAACAATTGAACATCGCGTTTTCGAGATATTCAAAAAAATGGATATTTTTTTAATGGAACACCCTATGTATTTTTTGATGGATCGGTTGCAAATTTTTTTTAAAGGAAAAAGTCTTTATGCACTATGATCCTAAAATAATAAATTCATTGATTATTTATTATTTTACTACTCCTAAAGTAGGCTGCGATAATTAATGTAATTTAGTGTACCTACCTACGTAATGTAAGGTATAAAAAAATATGTCGTCCTCAATAATGCATTTTTCAATAAAAAAATACACAAAAAAAGGAGTTGTTGTATTGAAAAGGATTTAATTTTAAATAAACAAATAACAGAACTTGTTTGTGTTGTAAAATTTTATTATTTTAGGATCATAGTGCATAGAGACTTTTTCCTTAAAAAAAAATTTGCAACCGATTCATCTAAAAATATACAGGTGTTCCATAAAAAATGTTCTATTTTTAAATATCTCGAAAACGCGATGTTCAATTGTTTTCCTGTTTTCATCGTTTTATTTAAGAGAAAAAATACTAGTAGGTTACTAATTTAACCGACTTAATTTAAAACATTGACAAGTTCTGTTATTTGTTTATTTAAAATTAAATCCTTTTCAATATAACAACTCCTTTTTTTGTGTATTTTTTTATTGAAAAATACACTATTGAGGACGATATATTTTTTTACCTTACATTACGTAGGTAGGTACACTAAATTACATTAATTATTGCAGCCTACTTTAGGAGTAGTAAAATAATAAATAATTAATGAATTTATTATTTTAGGATCATAGTGCATAGAGACTTTTTCCTTTAAAAAAAATTTGCAACCGATCCATCCAAAAATACATAGGTGTTCCATTAAAAAACTTACATTTTTTTGAATATCTCGAAAACGCGATGTTCAATTGTTTTTCTGTTTTCGTCATTTTATTCAGGAGAAAAAATACTACTAGTTTGCTAATTTAACCGACTTTCTAGGTCAAATAATAACGAAGTTAGCAATAGTGCCGACTTAATATAAAACACGGTGTATATACACCGTTCACTTATTATAAAAGAATTGGGTTATGGTGTAGGGTGATAGAAATCACTGGGTATAACCGCTGTCAATCATTGGCTGGAGTTTGGTTATGTCTCTTTTTTATGAGGTTGAAGTTTTATGGCAAGGAACAGGACATAGTTGCCAGATGGATTTTTGATATTTTTGGTATTCTTATTATATTTATATTTGCATCTTTGGGGGCTTTTTATTTTGAATCATTTAGTCACATATTGCAATCTTTAACTAGAACGCAATGTCGCTGGATCTAAGATCTTAAAATCTTAAGCTTTTCATAAGAGTTTGAGAAAAAGGTTATCATGTAATTTTGCCAAGTTAGGAAAATACACAAATGTACTTTTTGAATATAAAATAAAAAACTTGAATCAATTATATTAATTTACTTTTAATAAATACATAGCAGGTAATTAAAATATATCGGTGCGTTTATTAAATTATTAAAATATGTAAATGAAAAATATTTTTCGTCAATTCGTCGGTTATTCGGTATCGTAGTAGTGTGTCGGAAACCAGCCAAAGATTCTGGACTTCTGGCTTCTGGCCCAAAATTATCCCCCATTATCAATAACCGCTACTGCATCCTGCTTAGAATCAGAATCATCTTCAGCGCTCTGATTTTAATAAGATTTTCACCATGTCCATTTGTTTCGTCCAGTCCTCCGAAATAAATTTTCTCAATGATTATATTAATTTGGTCACATGTCAGGTGTACTTACATTTTGAAAGCTCTTCAAGACATACATTCTTTACTTTATTTAGAGGGAAGCTGCTAATTTACGTGCTTGTATAGTGAAGTTTACAATACCCCCATGTCATTTCGATTGGGTTGTATTGGAAATAGATTATTGCAAATCTTCCGGAAACACAAAAATTTCATAATCAGTGCCTGTTTTATGTGGGCTGCCCAAGGGTGTAATATCAAATTTGTCTTGTCTAATAATATTTGCTAACGCCACGGTCTGACTACTATAAGAGACAGTAATTACCAGCAATTTAGCAGATACAGATACACATACTCAATACTTACATTCCAAATATATTTCACCTTCTGGAATGACTTAAATGTTTGCTCAAGTTTGGACTTTCTGGATATTAATCACTGAAATGCTTTCTTAATGCGGATTTATTCATCTTAGAGATATTATTTTCGTCATTTTGCTCTTTTGAAATTTAAAATGTCAAAAATTTAATAATTTTATTTGTCAGTTTGAGAAAAATTGATCAGAATGAAAAATCATCCTAGATAGATATCCTACCAAATACTCAATGAATTTATTTATTCATTGATCCTACTACTAAAACTTTAATTTGACAACATGGCTGTTAATCAGCTGAGACACTTTGAGTGATTTGACAAATGTCAGTCTATACTTAACCTTTAATATCTCGATCAGCTGATATTGTCAATCGAGATCTAGGGAGTTTTCATTTTTGCAAACCTAAAAACAAAAGTTCATGGCCACCTAGTTCTTTTTTAATATGTGAACGGTGTATACCTATGGCATAATTTTAATAATTTTACATTTAGCACCCCTTCATGAATATTTGTATTTTATTATTAACAAATAATACTAACAAATAATAATATTAACAAATAAAAATAACGATAAAATTCATGAATATATTTGTATTATAATTGCATGAAAAAATTTATTTTCATATACGATGATGCGATTGTCCACGATTTGTCCATCACACGTTTGTTTTGTCCACTCAAAATTTTCGTTTGTCCACCCCATGCACAATACAATAGAAAATGGCAGAGATTTTATGAAAAACCATTATCCTTCTAAACAACCTGAACTGACAGTTACGTACCCATGCACTGTTAACAAATTGACATAAAAAATAAACGAGCAGGTACTGGCTTTGACCCCTTCCGGCTGCATTTTTTTCAATTTAAGCACTATAGAATATGCGTAGGTGTACCTATAATACTAGGTGCGTCATAAATATGACTGCTCATTTACTATTCCCCTTTGTCAATCTACTATATAGGTATACAGTGTGTTGATTTTCAAAGGGGCAATGTACCAATAAGTGACAAGTTTCAAAGCAGAACATAGGCGAATAGCACGGGAAATCACATAATTGCAGTTTATTTCTCACCACTTTTATCTACAAGAATGGTAATGGTGTCTATCGAAAGAGAATTATTTTCTGAACATTGCTATAGGGAACATGTATAGCAAGGAATCATATTATAATCGTTGTTTTGTTGCTATTTTCCGATTAAACATTAAAAATTACTTGAATTTCACTAAAGAATTTTGGAAAACAATGTGAAATTCAACTATGTAATTCCTGATATCAAGCGCTAGCACTATGTGCAATAATTTTAGCTTCAATTTCATATCAAAACCATTTCTGTCAGTTTAAATAACGGCGAGCAGGAATTCTTAAAAACCACTTTCGCAATGCTAATTCCCTTGTACATATATGCTTTGAAAATCTACACCCGCCTGTATAAATGTTCTTTGAGGCGGGAACAAACGAAAACTTTGGTTGGACAAACGCGTGAAAAAATTGTGGACAAACGGTCAAATAAATGCCGTTTGTATTTCATAAAAATTCGCATTTGGCTGTCAATTTTTAAATTTGGTCGTAACTTCTTTTGGGAGGGGGGACAATCGAAAATTTAGGGTGGTTAAACTTGGGCATTTTAAATAATGAATTAATAAGTAAAAAAAAAAAAAGTAGTATAGATTATTCTTCACTTTTTTACTTTCTTGTATCCTCTCTAAATAGACAATTAGTAGTATAATACGTATTAATTTGTTTCTCTGTTTGTCACAGTCGAATTACACAGAATTCTCTTGTCAAAACTGTCAAAAGGCATCAAGATATAAGATTGATACAGAATGTCCTAACTCGCACCTGCCCCAATACTCAGAACACAAAAAGGTACGAATTTTTGAAAAAAAGTGGTATTTTTTCTCTTTTAACCGGTTTGTTTCAACTCTCATCTCTCCATCAGTTTTACGTTTGCAACCAAAAAAGTAATAAATGCGATTTTTGCGCTAATGTGTCAATAAAAAATAAATTATCATACCTATATGGTAAACTCGAGGAGAAAACTGTGAAATTAGGACCCGCGGGGACTATTTTCCGCATGTTACGGCACGCATGGCATTCCGTTACTACATTTTTGTCCGAATCTGGTGATTTTAAAGCTCTGTTGCTTGGTCTAGTCTGTATGTGATTATATGTGATACTATTATCACGGTGAATTGATTTATTCGTAGATTTCTTAGAAAACAATAATGAGTCACCACTTTAAATTGTCACGTTATCTCCTACGATTCTACGAATCTGCGATGTTCGTCAGAATCGGAAGAGGATACGCCACCTCGGCGCCTCGACATTTTGCTTGTTACACGGTTGAAACAAAATTTCAGTTTTAGAGAAATCGCTGGAAATGTAGAATAAACACTCATCCTACACACCCATCCCCACCTTATCCCCAAAGCAATCAAAAATGCTTCAAATTGTTTCATTGCTATCGCTGTGCAACGTCTTATATATTAGTTGGATGTAAAACTATTGTGTCTCCGTCTAGTATTTCTTTAAAGTAATTTTTTTAGAAGTTTTTTTTTGCTATTTTCTAATTATTTTTTATTATTTCCCATCATGTGAGGTGTCAATGGAAAATACTTCTCTTAGTAGAGATCGTAGTAATATTTCCCTCGATATTTTGCTTATTTTTGTTTTAGATATATCGCAGAAAATGTCGAAAAACATGCCCCTCCTTCTATTCCTGAAATTAATCAATTAGAAATATTTTTTGTGAAATCGTTTCAAAAAGTTGATGCAGTTTTGATTGTTATTTTAGTTTCAAAATGGCATTTTTAGGCGCAAGTGCCTAAAAGTGACATAATTTTACGCACTTGTACTTAAAAGTGACATAAATGACAATCAAAAGCAAGTTTTCATGCATGAAGCTTCAAGGTTTCATGCATGAAGCTTCTTCATGATTCTGCATGTCACTTTATATTTCTTGACGACTTAGACTAATTCATAAATTGTTGTTTCTTAGCGATTTAACAAAAATACTTGTGTAACACACGTCGCAAAAGGAGTTTTTATTATAAGCACTTGGAGATTATCAAACTCGGCCTATTTGTCAAAAACATTTCCGTTTTGCAACTTATTAGAAGTCGTTTTTAATTTCCAATAATAGCAGGTACCTACATGTTGTTTACCTCACAATACAACCTCTCAGAAAAACCGGGCTTTATTTAATTTGATAATACAGTCATAACTATTTCGAAAACTGAAATATGCAATTTATTATTTTATCCATATCTTATTTGTTTTTGAAAATAAGTTCATTACTTATTCTTTGTAAGTTCACACAAGTTGTCATGAGCTATACGTTTGACATATTAAAAAAAAATCAAAGCCGACTAGATCCCGCAGAGTTTCTTTAGTCAACTTTTTCATGTATTTGGTCTTAAAAAATTAGGGAAACAAAAAATCCTTCGCCTTCAAAAAAAAATTCAAAATTTTATTCTTGTTTTTAAAAGAAAAATACACTTTTCATTCGCCGAATTATATAGTATGAAAAAACCATAAGGCGAACCATATTATGACATCATATTGAAGTCATTCCGAGAAAAGAAATGCGCGCGGTAAAATAATTAAATTTTTTATTTTTTCTGACGACTGCAGTAATCCGAAATTTTGTTTCAGATTCCTAATAAGTATAAAATGCACGTTTTTTGTAATTTAACCGACCCTGTATCTTTTGCGGTTACCAATATCATAGTGAGCCACGGAATAGTTCAACGACCCTGCGTATAGTACCTATAACTAAATTAAAAAGCCGATTTTTCTTTTCAAGAATTTCTTTTAATATTTGAATGTTTGTTTCCTATAATACAAAATTCTATTTTGCAAATCGTTTTTTGTACGCAAACAAGGAGATGCTTTATGTGCATGTATTGTATAAAAAGTTTGCGTCAGAGTGATGGCATAATTAAGACATAGGCGAAAATGAATTTCGTAGAGTTTTAAAATTTATTGGTAAGTAAATGGATCTCCTCATTCTTTTTTTCTATTTCTTAATGCGCCAATTAACGCGCACTGTGCATTTAGACAGCTAAATTCTTCTCCAAAATTATTTCCAAACTTGTCAATGTCATCTTTTACACATGCTCAATATAACATTTATTTTAATTTACTTCAAGCGCATAAAAAAATCAATAAAACAACAAAAATGCATCATTTCAGTTATTGCAGCTCAGTTGTTGCTGTTTTGAGTTGACTGTACGCAATCGTAACAAATGGAGAAGAGGGAGTGAATTTGCAATTCCCAAGCTTTGTCCTCGAAAAATCCATGATGTTTTCATGTGTTTGAATATGCACGGAAATCAGGGAATCTTTATTCCACCGATCGGCGGGCCTTGCGATGTCATCCCGCTCCTGATTTCCCAAAGGCGACATAAAGTTCGATTTAAAAACAGATCGGGTTGCCGGTTGCCACGCCGTGTCACCATCAGCCACTCGATATCAAATGTATTGAAAATAATTGACATGTCACTTTTTTACCTACCGCGTGACTAATTTTATTTAATTATTTTTAATATGATTGATGTCTCTGCCTAACGAAATAATAATACTGCTTTGTCATCGCCAGAGTTCACCTGATGGGCTGAATGTTTTATTTTTCATTTACTTTTTATCTCTGCTTAGAAATCTCTACAGTTGTACTTATTATTCGTATAAAGAAAATGTAAATACGTACATAAAAGGGAAGATATAGGATATGATAGAATCTTTTGCCTTCCAAAATAAACGAAATTTAATAAGTGTCCTATAGCAACCGTTTTACGAAACTTTTCATAAATGCAAAATAATGGCAATTGATGGTCATCAGTCCCACGTACCGTGGGGGAGGTGGCCACATCACTATGGGATAGTTGGCCATGGTAAAAATGTGTTTTTTGGTTAAAGAAACAACAAATAAATAAAATAAAACTTTAAAAATAGTAGAAAACAGCATTTTTTATTGAATTAGGTTGCATCTCTGAAGGATTATTAACAACAGCTGCGTCAACAGACTAGATCAGGTCATAGAAGCCAGCGTCCTTGAAGAAGACAAGTATATGTTTTTGGTAAAACAGTGATCTACAAGGATGTCACTAGAGGCAACAATATGGTGTTTGGAATGGAATTGTTTAAGAATTATTACATGAGAAAACTGAGTCTATGAGTACTGCAGAAGGAGCAGATATGAGGAGGTTGACTGATGGAGAGTAGCAATACGTGAGTTAGTCTGATATGTCCTAGTCTAATTATTCTATGTATAGTTTGACCTGATCGTGTCTGTTGGTTAGAAGGGATAGACATTAGGAGGATTTTAATGTTTTAAGGAAGGATTGATTTAAGTTCCAGCTTTCTTGCCAAAGCGTAAGGACTTTTAATCGGTTGAGTGCCTTGAGGTCGTTAGGAAGATGGAAATAGGTAATGTTGAGCTGAAGCAGTTTTTTTTCTTCAGAGTCGGACTTATCATTACCTTGTAAGAGGGTCTATAAGAGGATAATCCCATTTGGGTATTCCGCAGGCTAGGCTTCAATATGTTTGAGTAGACTACTGGTGGATTGATGGAGTTTTATGTATAATAGCAAGGAGAGTGCTTAAAGAGTTCTTAGCAGATTATGAGTGATGGGTGGAGACTATGTATTCGACTGCTTTAAGAGTGCATGATGGCATACAACTCGGCAGAGCATATTCTGCAAAAGCTTGATCCATTTCACTAGAAGGAGTTATCACTGGAGAGGAACCCTGTCGTTAAACTTGAAAGTCGGTGTAAATTGTATTGAAACCAGGAAAATGGGAGCTTATTAAAACTAGGACTATTTGGATTCAAGGATACTGTATAGTTCTCTTAATGGGGAACCAATCTGGCTCGAATGATCAAAAATGAATGACTCTCTTAATGGAGAACCAATACTGGCTCGAAGGACTAAAATGAACGATTTCCTTAATGGGGAACCAATCTGGTGCGGTTTATTGTTACCGGACTCTGACTGCGACTAGTGCTGGTGGGAATATTTGAAAGGTTCATTTTTACAAACTTCTAAGTTTAAATCGTCTCGTTTCTTGTAAATCAAGGAAATTCGCACTATTGTCCATAATATATAATTTTAAATTGGTGAAAATAATAACACGAAACACTTTAATTTCCACAAAACACTCGTCTAAAGAAATCAAAATAGGGACAACACCGCACTCGAAATGATGAATTGCTTCGTAAAGTTTGTAAAAATATCGTAATCGCGTAAACATACGACATTGCCGAGCATTTTGTGTTTCATTTCTTAACATTGAAAATTATATTCAAATATGATTTCAAATATGATCACGTTAATCCCATTATTGTTGTTCGAGTTTTTTTTTAAGAGGGAGCATCGGTCTTAACTGTGTAGGTAAGACATAGTCGCTCCACTCTGGTAATTTGGCTTTGAGCACGAACTCTTCAGCCACACACACTTTAATTATATTTGCCTTTTAAACGTTCGATCGCTTGTTTTACTTTTCACAGACATTCGAAAATGAATCTGAAAAGTAAAGCGGGCCGAGGTGAGTTTCGAACTCGCGATCTATGGCTTCGTAGGCCAGCGGAGAACCACTTGGCCACGCAAGTCACTGTTGTTCGAGTTTATTATAAATATTATGCTATTTATTAATTATTAGTAAGGAGTATTTCGCGTAGTTTGTATTGACAATGTCTTGTTTAGGTACATATTTACGTCATGGTTTCAAGAACGATAGAATTGAAAAATCTTGTCACAGTAACGGTTTGGCAAACATGCAATTGCGGCTGGCAATGAATGATTTTGTAAAAATTTAAACAAGGGGGTCTATTTTATTTAGACGTCATTGGTAGAAACCTTAGACTATTAAATAAAAGATGGACCAAGACATAAACACTGAAAAAGTGTTCCGACATCCCTCTCTCTCCAAACAAGACTGTTCAAAACAATGAATGCCAGATCAATAATGAAACTGGCACTTACAATGAAAGAGCGCAACCTCTCCAGTGTTATTGGTGGGCAATAAACATCGATGGATCCCTTTATACCCGTTTTACTTTGCTACATCTGGCAACATGAATGTTTACATCCTGTCAGACCGTTTGCTTACATAATACCATAATAAGAGTTCATGTTTTTCAAACAGTTGTAAGTTCCTTGTTATTTATATTTTCAGCTCTAGCTTTCACTCGTTTTAAGCTTTAATAATTAATTTTTCAATTAAGTTAAAAAAAAGTGGCGAAAACGTGTTCTGTTTTTGAGAAAACTTCGAAAGAAGGTAAGTCTATCAGTTTCCTACGTAAGCAACGCAAAGCCGTCAATCAAAACAAAGCATACATGGTCATGGGCGTAGCGTAGTGTAAGTGTTTTATCTTTTAATTTGTGAAAACAATTATTGTTTGACAGTTTTTTTTTCATTTTCGAAAGCATACTGAATACCTACTCAAATTTTTAAAATGTGGTGAACTTTTTCCATGATCTTTCATTTTTTATCGGCAATTAATTCTTCTAAAATTGAGACGAATTCACTCTCAGCAATATCAGAACAAAACTTTAGTAATACAGGGCATTTTAAAATTAGTGATTAGGCATCTGACATATTTTCAATTAGGTTTGTTTAATTTATTTTTAGAATAAAATCAACTAAATATGTAAGAAATTGAAAAAATATTTTAGGTACGACCTACTGATGTATACCTGCTTTCCGACTTTCCTATCGATTTTTTATTTGCTAAATTGTTATTACCTTTTTGTACCTTTTATTTTGTATAGGTAGGTATAAGTATATATTTTCTTAATTTAATATCTATTAGTATTCCCATAATTTATGTTTTTTGTAACAAAAACTGCAAATAAAATAATAGGTAATATGAATATTATGATCATTATTATAATTTATGTAATTATTACATTTCCTATAACTGAACTCGAGCGCGCCACTGCCGTTGCGTTCTGTTTGTTTACGTTTTACGTCGTTCCCCTCACCCCGCCAGAAGCAGCATATGAGTACGAGAGAGAATATCAACAAACCAAAACTGACTTCAAGCTAAGATAGGGAAGGCGCGGTCCATATTTATTAATATAGTCTAAGGTAGAAACTATGTGTGTGGTGAAAATTAACAAATGAAAATCTGAAATATGACAGATATCTCGGGGTAAGCCTCCATTTAAAAATTTAAGGGTCGCAACTATCACTCTAATGGAGTTAACTTCAAGGGTGAAGTTTGTACGCCCTATATGATATCATTTTATAATCTAAGTTGAGGTGTTAAGATACTTTTTTAGTAGTAATAATGAATTTAGTCCATCTGGCTGTTCCACACTGTGTAAATATAGACCTAATCATAATATGATTTTGGTATGGATGCAAAAAGTGTTTATGCCTCTCACGTTATGTTTGAGAAAAACGTTTGGTATAATATTTGACGTTAGGTATCTCAGCAAAGTTATCCTAGAGATGAGCAGACGGTTCTTTACTTAACGCAGTTCCCATATCCCGGAATATACTTACATTCCCCAAAACCCGCTGTATTCGTCTACGGTTTTACTCGTAGGCAGGAAAAGTCGGACTTCACGACTTGGTTTTGGTTTGGCTGGGATTGAGTAGCTTGGCGATAGTGCGCAGAGCCAAGCAGATGTCAAAGACTGAAAACCCATCATGTATAGGTAAGACAATCAACAATTTACCGTTAAGTATATTTTTCTCTTTGCTGAAGTCGTCAGTAGGTTGTGCTGAATTCCGAAACTGGCATCGTGGTTGCTTGCCAAAATAGTGGATCAGTCCGCATGCATATGGACGACCAGAAACACTCCCGCTTTGTGAGCACTACACTTTACTATTTGATGTTCTGCTACAGTATACATTCTCTCTTTTCCGACAAACTAGCCTGGCCGTAAACATTATAGGTATATGTTAAGCATCTTCATTTGAACTACGTTTGCCCCCATCTTCCTAGTTCGGCGAATAAATCACATATTGACTTGCCGGATTTGAATTCCAGGGAAATTCATCTTGTTAATTTCTTCGTTACAGACTATTGTATTGTAATATATGCATCTACATTACCACCAGAAAATCTTTATTGCTTCCCCTTCTGGTGGCTGTTGAATTATATCACCCAATCCAATTCTACTTCTGAGAGGAAATTTATAATTACTGTCTATGGTAGGTAGGTATTTTGTCGCTGGTTGATAATGACCTAAGACAGCGGAATCTTTGTTGTACGCATGGGCATTCGACCATGAGATGTTTTGTCCCCCTCCATGCAGTTTGTTGACCAATCTTGCTAAAGTGTGCTCCGGGCTTGCAATGTCCAGCAAGAAAACCTGTTAGCATTCTCAAACCGTTTTTGTTGCGCTTGTGCAGATTTCAAATTTTTTGGTTCTATTTTTCAATAATTAATTTGGCCGGTCTTAATCCTGGGAGGTCTCTCCAAAGATTGTTTCCTTGTGTTTCCTCTTCTTTCTTTATTTTGCTTTTATAAGCGGCGTCGTTTCTCATCGCTCTGCAAGATTATCGATTCCTTCGTTGCCTATTCCCTATATGTATATGTATGTCCTGACACCTAGAAAGTTGTGTTGTTTTCTTCCTTATCTATTCAATATCATTTATAGGTATTCTCATACCATGTTTGAACTATTATAATGATGTATGCATGAGCTGAATGCTTTAATGGCAGTTTTACTGACCTTTAAGATAGCGATTTCCTACTTTTTATAGCTCCTGTCGATATTGAATTGAGTGAATATTACTATAGCGCGAATTTTCCCCATAATATGCTGCAGTATTTCCCCTTCCCCACCGGCTTAAAATATTTCGGTCCAGGTCCAAAGACTCCGCAGCATCAGTTCAAACATGCAGCCACAAAATAAATAGTTGCTTCTTTACCATTCAGTCTACTGTGCATCTTTCTTGTTAGCTGATGCAATATGCGGCTCCGTAGGTTTCCCCACTTGATATGCATGTTGATTTTAATGTAATGGCACCCTCTCAAGTAGGCACTTCAGTTCATAAGTCATAAGTCATTACATCTACAACTTTTCAATCATTTCAATCACTAAACACTATATTAGGCTGATTGGTCTGAAGTTAACAAAGTGCGCGGCATAATCACCTCTTGCCCCTTTTTTGGAAAGTTATGGAATATGTTGTCCACACTTGGTGACTTTCGAGTATAAGGTTGGAAGGTGTAGAATTTCCGTATGTTTGGTGTAGGTGTAGAGAAGATTTTTGTAGCTCTTTTCCAGTTAGTTCTATGGCAAATTTATTTCAGTCAATAATTCTATTTCCTGATCTACTTACTTATAATTTTTTTTCTTTCTTCACTTGTACTTGTCATGATCCACATAAAGCGCAGAGTTTTAAGCATCATAAGAGCCCTTTTTAATAACTCCAAAACGGCTGCGAAAACAGACTGCTAAACAGTTGGACTGCCTCGGACTGAGTTCGATTCTCAGTCTCGCTTTGGTTGTCTGTGTCGTCTATTCTACTATTTAATTGGTAAACATGTGTCTGGGTAGAATGAGCTAAAGTCTGTACACTGAGAGTTGTCTGTTGTGATAACTAAGGATACATCATCTCGTTATGTTTCTTACTCCTTCTATTGCATTGCATAGTCAATCGAGTTAAAATGGGACGTATTGTCAGAAATACGTTTGAATCGTCAGCAATTCTAAAAAGATGAGCGAGAGTGAGACGGAAGTATCGACTCGCGTCTTGATACGCTTAGATTGATACGATATTACGATAAGATTGTCGTCGCTACTCTCAGTAGTGTCAGTGTCAGCGGTAAATATACAATTACAATTACAATTACAAATTTCTTTATTGTACTTGAATTACAACAGTCATTGCTCAGTACAACAGCGTCATTACAGAAATTATAAAAACAAACATAAAGACAAACAGTAAATTTAAAACACACAGCATGTCAACATAACGCCGGGAACAGTGAGGGTCGAGACGCGCAGAGACACAAAAGAAATCAGTTCTCGATCGAGGCATAGTTCCATCTCTATGATAAGGATGGATCAAGGCTTTGAGTTTTAGGTGTTTTAATATCAGACTGCAGGTAGGGATGGGGGGTTGAGGGACAGTATATCAGAGGTAGTGTAGGGTTCCAACTCCGTGAGATGTTTCCGGAGATACGCACTGTACGCTGAGAACCCAACAGTTGCAGGATCTATTTTGAAGTGGTTCAGGTATTTGATAGATGCGTACGTGAATGTCCTTTCTGAAGACGACAGATGGTGTGTAGGAGGTCTAAACAAATTGAACCTGGTACTGTAGTGATGGGTGAATCGGTAAGGTAAAAGTCTATCCTGATTTTTGTGGATCAGTTTGAGCAGAGAGAAGACATACAAAGCAGGCACGGTAAGAAGTCCAAGCCGCCTGAAATGGCCTCTGCATGACTGCTGCATTGACAAGCCTGTCAGGATCCTAATCGCTCTCTTTTGAAGAAGAAAAACCCTTCGCAGAGATCTCTCAGACCCACCCCAGACGGCCAGCCCATAGTTCACGTGGCTGATGAAATGCCCATAATAAGCAAAGAGAAGAACCTCAGGGGACACCGTCTGCTGAAGGCGTCTAAGAAGGAAGCAGACGCTAGCAAGACGACGGCATAAATGATCTGTGTGTGCCGACCAGTTTAGGTTCTGGTCGATGTGGAAGCCCAAAAACTTCACCACGCCCTTCGGCTCGATCAAGGCACCATCGGTGGGTATGGAGGGTAAAGGTGGAAGATGTGATCGGCTAGAGTGAAAATCAATCAGCTCAGTTTTGTCTAAGTTAAGTTTTAGTTCATTGGCCCTGAGCCATAAACTTGCTCTTTTCAACGGGAGTTGAATGGTATCTATCAGACTAGGAGGGTCGCCTGGTTTTATCCTAATAAGAATTGTTGTATCATCAGCATAGTTAACACAGATTGAATTTGGGGAGGTAATTTTGGGGCCCAGATCGTTAATGAAGATAAGAAAAAGAAGTGGACCGAGAACACTACCCTGTGGCACCCCAGAGGAGACTGGAGCAAAAGGTGATCGCACAGGTCGGCCATCAGACCCAGTAATCTGAACCGCCTGTGTTCTTCCCTGTAGGTAGCTGGTAAACCAAGAAAGGGGCAATCCACGAACTCCGACATTCTCCAGTTTCCGAAGGAGGCACTCATGGCACACACTGTCGAAGGCCTTGGATAGATCCAAAAGCCAGCCCACAGTGCGCATCCCCTCCTCCAAACCCTGAGATATGAAGTCCGTAAGCTCCACAAGAGCCGTCTGGGTAGATCTGTTTTTAAGAAAACCATGCTGGGAGCGGGAAAGGATCTTTGTTTTGTCTAGAAAGTCAATAAGACGAGATGAGACAAGAGATTCAAGAATTTTATCAAATACCGATAGTAGACTAATCGGTCGGTAGTTTTCAGGGTTTTTGACGTCGCCCTTTTTAAAAATAGGCTTAACTAACGCTGCTTTGAGATCTTCGGGGAATACACCAGTCTGAAAGGAGCTGTTGTAAATTTCTGATAATGGCTGAGCAAGCTCAGCAATGCAATACCTGGCAACAAAAGAGGGAATCTCGTCCAAGCCCGAAGACTTCTTACTTTTAAACCTAGAAACTATTTCTATAATTTCCCGAGGTGACGTCGGAAAAAATACGAAGGAAGAAGAGGCGTGTGTTGACATGTTGGATCCGTGAGTGTGACTATATGTGGGAGAGTCATTTGAAAGAAAGACGGAATTGAGCATCTCTGTCATTTCTTCAGGATCAGTCGTCACCTTGCTTCGGTACTCAAGTTCTAAGATTTTATGAGAAGTGTTTATTGACTTGCATTGGTTGTTTATGAGGGTCCATCCTGCTTTGATGGGATTTTCAGATTCACTGATAAAGACGTCGTTACAGCGCTTGATCTCCTGCCTCACCAGGTACCCAAACCGTCGCTTTAGGCTGCACAGCCGAGTTCTGAACAGCTGGTTGGACGTGTTTATTAAAGGATTTAGAAGATTAATCGTGTCGTATAGTTGACGAATTTCAGAGGTGAGCCACCTGGGACTGGAGAGTCTAGGCCCATGAACTCTACATCTCCTGAGTGCGAAGTATTTGTCGAAGTAGAATGAAAGAGTGTCAGAGAAGCAGGAGTATTTCGAATTCGCATCAGGGGCATCCAGAACTTCGTGCCAGCCCAAACGCCGGAGTTCGTTTTGCAGCTGTGCAAGGAGAAGGGGGTCTTTTATATCTCTCTTCCATGTCATCAGGGGTTTGTCGGCGAGACCGCGGGTGTAGGCCGTCTCAGAAACTCCAAGGGCCACATGCAGTCCAAAGTGGTCTGATAGAAAAGTTGGCAAGATTTGACTATCGAGCAACTGAAAAATACCAGAAATCGCGACGTTATCGATGCATGTTGACGAGGTGTTGGTAACTCTTGTTGGGTCCCTAAAACAAAGTCGAAAACCATAAGAGAAGAGAGTCTCGGTCAGGCTGGAGGTGTTGGCGTTCTCACAGAGTACGTCAATATTGAAGTCTGCAGCCAGAACCACATTATTTGTGATCCGGATGGCCGCGTCAAGCAATCCGTCTAGGTGACGAATGAAATCTCTTACAGGGCAGGCAGGTGATCGATATGTAGATATAATTAGTGCTTTCTGAGACCGAAATTTGGTTTCGGTTGCCGATATTTCACACACGAGTGGTTGCGAAAGAGAGCAGAGGCTATGAACAACCCTACACTGAATGTCGGACCTGCCATAGATAGCCGAGCCCCCGTAACCTGACTGCCTGCAGAAGGAAGAAGAAAGGTTGTAATGATCGATTTTGATCTTTTGAATGTTGTCAGATGTTAAGAAATGTTCGTTTAAACAAACAAACTCGGGAAATCCCAGATCAGAGATCATGATACCCAGACCATCCACGGAGTTGTTAAGGGACTGAATGTTTATGTGTAGGACCCGGAAGTCATGTCTGGAATGATGGGGTGAGAGCACAGTTGATGTGAGAGAGGTAGATGTTGAATTGTTTTGACTCCTCACAATTCGATGGCTGTATGGAAGGGAAGGTACGCTAGGAGAAGGTGAGGGTGGTTTGTAGGAGAGTTCTTGCTCCCGTCGCGTCACTTCCTCTGAAAAGGGGTATTGTATGATCTTGAGTTTTCCCTTGCTTTCACGAGGTAGTTCGTGTTTTCAGCCGCAAGGTGTGATCTAAGGGCCTTAAGATCATCCTCGGCGTCACTTCCGGTTAATCCATAGCTCTCGTAGAAACGTTTATAATACGCCATCAGGGCATTTCTCTCAGTAGGGAAACCCTCAGAAGCAAGTAGCAATCTGACGCTGTTCTTCGTTTCACCATGAAGGCATGTTGACTCAGGTCTGTCATGAAGATAGGCTAAGTATAGCCTAATGTTACGGAGTAGCTCAGGTTGTCGCAATCTTGAAAGCAGGTAAACTCCCTCAGTTTCAGCAGATGTTTTCGTTAGTCTGGCCTGAGGTGGCCAAAGTGCATTAAGCCATGGTGGAGAGTCAAGAGTGGTTTGTTGACCATGCTCGATGCAATTCTTCGATTTCCCAGGATTGTCAGAAGACTGTTCAGCTACGAAGTTTATATACGTAGATGTGGGTCTTTGTATAGTCTGCTCTGAGGTCGAATTGGTTGGTGCTATCTCCAAGGCTGGCGTCCGCTCCACAGGGCAGGGGACATCCGTCTCGTTCGTCATGTATTGCTCACCTGAGCTGAAGGACCGCTCCACCATGGTACCACTGCCGCTGGATGCTGACTCCTCCGCTGACAACGCTGTAGTTCCGGCCTTCACCAAACTTTCGGGCATTGAGTCCTCAGATGACGGGTTGAATGAATGAGGAATGTGGCAAGTAGGGGTGACCAGAGGTGGGTCTGGAAGTACGTTTTTGTTTCCAGCAAAATCGACAAATCTGCGAGCGCAAATATTGTGAGGCCAGAATCCCGACTCTAATAGCATATCTGCTATATGGTTGCGGATGCCTATTTTGTAATTTTTAAAATTTTGATTTTGATTTCCGTGAGATGACGACAGGGATTCGATTCTTATGAATTCAGTATCATGAGTCTTAGATTTTATAAATTTAATGATGGCCTGCTTACTAAATGAGATGGGAACATTTCCGACATGCACATACCGATATCGCCTAGCTTGGTCCAATCGACTGTCGGTCTCCGCAGTACATGCTTTTTTTCCACGGACAAATTGAGTGTTTTCGTCTCTGTTGGGTGGAACTGTAGAAGGCCGATACAGAGTGTTGTCTGAATCAACAGTCTGGGTTGATGCATGGCAGGTGTATGTAATCCTATTTGGTGTCTTATTTGTTGAACTCTGTAGGGCTTTCACATCCCCTGCTATCAATGACATGTTTGAGCTTATAGTATTAAGCTCCTTCTGCACCATCATTAATGAATTTTCCAGTTGTTTAGTCGCAGGATCGTAGATTTCAACCTTAAAGGATGAGTCTTGATCTTCACCCTTGTAGAATACAGACATGATGGTAGACACTTCAGACTGAATTCTAGCTAACATATTAACGAGTGATTGTGGTTCGATGTCAAATTGATGAAAGGACGATGAAAGGACGAAAGAAGATACTAAATAAGGTTTTTGTTGTGATTTGAAACGTTTTTAATACGAAATTAGCAGAATTACCTGTGTTATATTGTACGGTGTGATAAACTATGAGTAACTTAATTTCGCGAATGCCTAAAAATCTATTTCCTTGTTTTGCCTGGGAAACGATTGAACTCCCTAGTACGTGGTCTTGTGGTAAAATTGCTGGAATATTTTACTTGCAAATAAGAAAACGGAGGTGTTATTCTTTCTTTTAAACGGCAACCAGCAGGTATAGGTGACATGATATTTCTATCATGATGATAACAATAATTATTATGATTCTTATTTACTTGCATTATATAATATTTGTTATCAAAAAGTTGCAAGGCTCTACTTCGTCAATAACTTGTCGAAATAATATATTTGTAGGATATTCATTATTCCTCAACACACGCCACTGACACGAACTGCGATACCACATCTGGTTCGACTTAGAAATAAGTGTACGATTCAAATCGAATTAAATGAAATTGTTTAGTCAGAATCAGTGTGGCATGACAACGGACAACTCTCAGTGTACAGAGAGTAGTTCTCGAATCCCATAATTACTGGAGTGGAGTGACTTTGTCTTACCTATACACAGTTAAGACCGATGCTCCCTATACTTAAGAAAAAAATCAGTTCACTGTCGAGCAAAACACGTCTCTAGTCGTTGCATACCTAGTACCTACTTATTTTCGCGAAAGTGTGTTTTGAATGCCAACGGAAATTGCATAGGTATACCTACTCAAAAGCAGGTTGTTTTGAGCAATTTTTCGAATTAGCTTTTATTCACGCTCATATACCTAACTGCTTTCCTCCTCTTTAGGAGTCCTATACAGTAGGTGCCAACTTTGTCGCTTTTTGCCTATTTATTTGTTAATTTTCAGTCACATAGTACGCGAAAACGTAGGTACCACTGGTAAAATTGACAGGAAATATAACCAACAATTCGTTGAATTCATTCTGCTCTGTCATCTGATAAGTGTTACCAATTACAACATAATACCAACTCACTTAAAAATTTTCAATTATTTTAAATCACCCGGTACAATATGTAGAAAAATAAAACAAAAAAAATTACCCTCATTGAGCTATGAAACGTGGCCAGAATTTTTTGAATGTCGAGAGATCTGGGAAGAAGACTGATTTGTAAATTTTTTCAAAAGTTGAAAAACCTTGCCGAAAAACCTATAACTTTTTGTCTTTCTCGAATGTCTAAATCGTACATATCTCAAAAACTGTTGAGAACTTACCTACCAAACCTTACGCCTTTTTGTACCAAAAATGTCTAGCTTTAGGAAAAATGTGTCAAAACCAAAATTTATCCAGAACACTGATACTTAATAAGCCAGTGCAGCGTTTGTAGTTTTAACTGGAGAAAAAGGAATAAAAAACATATACCGCGAGTGACCGATCACCAGAGGACTGTCATTTTTAAATAGGATAGTCCAAGAGGAAGAAAACGATCCTTTTAAAAACTTTGCAAGAATGCCTTCTGCGGACTTTATTTTTTTGTTGGAATCGATTCGTGGTGATATTTTTCGAAATTTTGAATTTTGGGGCTTTGAACCGTGGTCCCCGAAGATTTGCTACGGGACGACACCAGAATCAGCTTTGATTTCAAATGTTTTCTATTGTTACAACAATGGTGTTTTTTCCTTGCTTACCTTTGCCTTCCTCTTACTTTTGAGTACACGGGGATCTTTCTCTACGTCGCGAACCCCGTATATAGACTCTCAATTTTTTTCTTCAAGGATGCAGTTATCTTCGCCAAAAGTTTACCCCATTTCCCTCCATGCATGATGGATGTCCGTAAATTCAAGAGACACGGTGTATGTATATTCAAATTTTTCCTTTGAAGTACTGACTTCCATCGGATGTCGGTCGAATTGCCGTGGGACGTGCGTCGCACAGCAGCACGCGCGCAGTTTGCCGCGCCTCGGTAACACGTCTACATACATTATGCTCGTTCGGCCTCGCCTTGCCTCGTTCCCGTTCGTGCTCAGGCTCAGATGAATACGCGACTTATACAGGGTGTTATGTAATTGAATGTCAATATTTAAGGGGGTGATTTTTGGGTCCATTTTAAGAAGAAAACTTCATAAGAACGTATATGTCCTAAGAGCCTTAACTTTTGAGATACAGGGTGGTAATATCCTATTAAAATAAAACATTTTTTCGTAATATCTGTAATACCGCTCTGTATATTTTAATGAAATTTCGTATACAGGTATTAGGTACGTATCAAGGGGCATTTTTTCATGTACCACGTTTCATTTTATTTCCATTAGTGACGATGGTGCACGATCGTGCAGAATTTTACCTGCTTATTTTAGCAGACATTGATGGTACGCCACTGATTTCTGTTCAAATAGAAATAATTTTTGGAATCCCCATTCATTTCCAAGCAAATTTGATTACTTATTTTTTTTCAATCCGAAGCACGGTTTTCGCCTAAAAAATAAAATCTGTTTCTCTACATGGTCACAAGATTGTCGTTAAATGACAATAAAAAAAAATAAAAATATGCAGGTAAAATTCTGCAAGATGTGACTAGTGGAGATAAAACGAAATGTGGTACATGAAAGAATGCCTCTTGATGAGTAATACCTGTCTATTAAATTTCATTAAAATATCCAGAGCTGTATTATTACAGATATTATGAAAAAATTATTTATTTTTAAAAACTTTACCACCCTGTATCTCAAAAATTAAGACTTTTGAACACACGTTCTTATGAAGTTTTCTTCTTAAAATGGATCCAAAAATCACCCCCTTAAATATTGACATTCAATTACAAAACACCCTGTATACAAAAAAAATATTTATTTTTTTTAACATTGAGCATTCTCTATAGGTAACTTCATTATTACTCAATTTAGAGGGTAGGTTCATTGAAACTGTTTGTCTTAAAATTAAGTAGATATCCTACCTTAGAAGTTTATCCCTTTTATTCTGCGACACCCTATATATAGACCTCTGGAGGGATGATAAACAGCTTCAAGAAAATTCAACATTATTCCTTCTTGCAGGTAAACATAATTTTTTTGCAAATTGCATATAATCATACAGGCCTGCAGAATTTAGAAAGCACAATCCTAGGCTTGTTAGGAGAGATATTGGTGATTTGCATCTCTTTCATGTAAGTACGAGCTCTCCATCGGTTACAATATTTTTTCTGAAAATAAAAAACATAATAACATGCCATTAGAAGCATTAAAAATGCTCCTTTGATCCTGTTTCTGAAACAGGATTTTCACGCTAAACTTCTTATGCCTACTAAAATTACCGCATATAAAATGATTGGACAAAATGGTCGACTAGAGATTTTCGAATACTTATACAATAATAACATGAGGAAGTTTTCCATAATTTATTTTTCGTTTCCATATTTCCATGAAGTCTGTATAATATGGAGAATTGTAATACTTCTAGTTCTGAGTGTACCGAATCTTCATTACTATTTAAAAACATCGCGACGTCTGGGTGAACAACGGGAGAATAACAATCCTCTCGTCCTTTACGCTCTCAGAATCCATAATTATTTTACAGTTATCCTTCGGTAAACTTTGGTTTTCTGATATTAAACATGAGATTGGAAAATTTAGTAGTATCGCTTGACTATAAGTGTAAATTCTGATGGAGCAAATTGCTCACTGTTCCTTTATTCTTCTGCATACAGAAAATATTTTTTGCTGGTCATTCATTATTAGGGAGCAATCTCTCATTATCAATTTTCAAAGTACGGTCATGAATCCCCAAGATAAATAGAGAATGGGGTCGAATAAAACATAAATGCTTACAAACTCTTTGACTATCGAGGGTAAGCAATATTTTTATTTTAGTAGATAACTTACACCTATATCTACCTAAACCTTAGACTATTAACTAAGCCTATACTGGGAGGACAATCTCTTATATTTTCAACTCCCAAGTCGCGGTCATTAACCCCAATATCTTTGATTAAGTCGAACAAAACATAAATACAAACTCTTTTTGTAGGTACTGTTATTTATATGATACAAGTTCATGTTTGAATACCTACCTCTTTATTGGAGAACTTATTGTTCTTCTCTTTCAAATTCTTCGTCCTCCTAGAAAATACGTTCAGTAGCCTGCTTCATACTTTATTTTGCAGCAGTCCTTAATAACGTGTCAATGCTTATTAAGTAAGGTATTATGGGTATTTCGAAGGGCATACCCCCTATATCAATTTTTTCCCCGATCGACTAAGTGAGGTCTCAGCTCAATTTCCTCACTCACGTTCCACCGATCCTAGGGGCGGGAGGGGGGAGGGGCCATTATATTTTACGGAATATTGGCTTTTCGGGGATTGCTCCGTCAGTTTTGATCCCACCGAAAAATTGTTATTCCCCAAAAAAAAAGAGCTTGGCAGAACACGTAAGGTAATTCCAGTCGGAAGTCGATCGGGCAACTTGTTCGCCAAATATAGCGAATATTGTGAGAGTTTTTTTTCAAATGATTTTTTCTTGGCCGATAGTGCATGTATAGGGGGTTCAGCTAATGTTTTTTAGAAGGGTATTTTGATGTTTTTTAAGGACCCGTTGGAAGGGAGTGGTGGGACAATTTGGAGGGGAGGGAGAGCAAAAGTTTAATTTTTTTTAAACCCCGATAACACGGCTCCAAAGAGGCGTAGCGCAAAAAATCAAACGGCGTTTTGTTCATATTTTTTTTGCCAGAAATACAATGAACCCTTTTCAAAGCAACGTTAGCGAAAGATCCGTCGCTGGCACGCGAAACAAAAGTCTGCATTTTTTTCAAAATGTTTTTTTTTCTTGAAGGGAAAGGGTGGGGGAGAAGCTCCTTGTCATTTTCCTTCTTCCTCAAAGTTCAGCGGTTAACACGAAGAAGGAATTTTCCAAATCGGTTAAAAATTGACCGAGATATACGAGGAAGAGAGCATCCCTCCCCCGCTTACGGTCGCGTCGGCTAACTCACGCATCCGCTCAGGAACGTTTTTATGCTTTTAATTCACGCGGACGGGCGAAATATAGACCGAATAGAATATATTTTTAGTGTATTTTTTAACAAAAAATACACTATTGAGGACGACATCACTTTTCGAAAATCACCCAAACTCATCAAATGTCCACCGATCATGACCCCCAGATCACGAAAAAGTGGTTTTCCAAAATTCACCTGCCCACGATATATATATATATATTTATATATTTATATATATATTTATATATTTATATATTTATATATTTCTCCAAAATCGCGAAATTTCGATTTTAAAAACGCTCCTGTGGCTTTATCTTTTAAGATTAGTGAACGAAATTTTGGGTCCTTGTAAAGCTTGGGAATGACGTTGGATTTTCGTTGAAAAACTTTCCAAAAGTCCCATCACTTCTACAGGGTGTCCCTTCAAAATTCCAGGTATCCGGTTTTTGTCATCTAATTTCAGGTCGCAGTTTTGAATCTAGGAGGCTGAAATTTTTGTGGGAGTAAGATATCTATAAAAACTGGTCTGGTATTGTACTTGAGCAAAATCGGTCGAGCCGTTTCAAAATGGCGGTCATTTTAATTTTTGAAAAATTTGCTAATATTTGAACCCCTGTATGAGCAAGATGGGAAAAAAACTTTGAAATCAAATTAACAGGATTTGAAGAAAATTATTGGAAATTTGAGTTAATGCAATAAAATTAGCATATTTTCCATTAATAAGCCAGTGTCGTGGGTAGGAAAAAGGGTGAAAATGTGTCAATTCTATAACCGTTTATGAGTCCATTTTTGAATAAGTTGAACCGAAATTTTCCATTTTTTTTTGCTTTAACATATAATTTGATGTCTTAGCTTCAATTCTCCTCGATTAATGTAGCACTTTAAATGAAAAACAAAAAAGTTTTTCGCTTGTGCAAAATTAGCTTGCACTTATTAAATCGATGAAATGGTTCGCAATTTCTTTTTTATTTTTTTTTCACATTCAATTATGAATGGTTCTGAAAATTAGAAGAGCAATCGCAACGACAATTAAATCACCTACATGCGGGTGAAAAAAGTATTCAAATTGGTCTTTTAATAACTAAGATATGACTAGTTTAAAAAATAAAATGTGTAGGATGAAGTATTGGACGTACTACATATACCTACTCGATCATCGCTACATATTCGAAAGGCACCTTTAGCTCAGTTAGTTAGGCAAGCGAACCCTTGTCTAAATAGTAAACTGTTGATGCGGGTTCGAAACCACGAGAGGGCTATTCTTTTTTTTTTGGTAGGTAGGTGGTTTTCCGCTTTTCCCCCCCAAAAAATCGGATTATTTTTTCATTATATTCATTATAAAAAAAAATAGGAAGAAAATATTTATTATTGAATCGCATAAAAATACACTATTTCTGCGATTGATGCGCAAGAAGGTTTTTAATAAATAGCCTGATGTTTCAGCTCAATTTTTAGCTCCTGAAAAATCCCCTACTCTTCTTTGTTTCCCCGTTACAGAGCCGGAAGGTAGAACACCCATATCTTCCTCTAAAATTATCGCAGCGGGATTTTCCAAAGCGAAAATTAAAGCTGAAACATAATGGCATCTTTTGAAATAAAAATTGTCTCCCCCGCCCCTTCCCTTCATGCCAAAAAACATTTTAAACAAAATGCAGATTTTTGTCTTGCGTGCCAGCGGCGGATTTTTCGCGAACGTTGCTTCGAAAAAGGTTCATTGTATTTCGGAAAAAAACTAACAAAACGGCGTTTGATTTTTTGGACTTCGCCTCTTCGAAGTCGAGTTATCGGGAATTTTAAAAAATTTTGAACTTTCGCTCTTCATCCTCTCCAAATTGTCCCCCCACCCCTTCCCAACGGGTCCTTAAAAAACTTGGCACTACCGGCCAAGAACAAATTATTTGAAAAAAAAACATTTTCGCATCGGAAATTCGCTATATATTTCGCTATACAAGTTACCCGATCGACTTCCGCCTGAAACGAGATTGTGTGTTCTGCCAAGCTCTTCCTTTTTGAGAAGAACAATTTTTTCGGTAGGATAAAAACTGACGAAGCAATCTCGAAAAACCGATATCCCGTACTTTACAATGCTCTTCCCCCCCCCCTCGTATCGGTGGAACGTTAATGAGGAAATCGAGATGGGACCTCACTTAATCGATGGGAATTTTTTTTCTCTATACGGGGTCTGCACTCCAGGCTTTTTTTTAATCAATAATATCCATCTATATAGAATAGGTATGTCTACTGCAAATTTTTAAGCGAAGAAGTGCTACAAAGCCTGTGTTTTTCATATTTTACTTATAACATTTATACTGATTATTTCTTCTTATTACTCATAACCTGGTCAAAGACGTTGCAGTTCCATCTTTCCAAGCTTTTCAGCACTCCTCGTTCTTTATGAAGTCTCTGCAAAACTGATGCGTCATTGGACAATATCCAATAACGATAACACCTATTCTTGATATTCATTAGTGAGTAGTGAGTCTACACCTCGAGAGAAACTGGAGATACTGAACAGAGGCCACTTTTGTAACATCGAGCAGATGGCAACAGATTGTTGGTTGACATTACCTTGACTTCTCTCAATATCAGTACTCTAGTCTAAAGATGGTTTGTGACTGATGAACCGTTCCACTCAGGTTACTGGTATTAGGTATATTCATCTGGAACTCGACTCTGTCAATAAGACAGTGGAATCATGCCTTATTTAATCCACGGAAGACCAACTAAACGGGATATCAGCAACAGCCAAAGGAAGAACTTAGATATCAAAAGCAATATAAGTTGCACAAAGGATGTTAGAGGTAGGTAGTTACAAAAAACAAAAATTGAGAATGGGGACTTTAGCTGGTAAGAACCTCAAGCTGACGGAAATGAGATAAAAAACTGAAGGTTTTCAAAAGAGCTAAGAAAACAGGACGGTTGAATGATTATATAGGGTCACTCTATAACGGAATGCAATAAGGTGATTCGTTGAACCAAAAGGAATGCATCTGAAGGTGCAATCGAGCAATACTTATAGAAGCCCCTGGCAATAAGGATCCCCTAAACTCTATTGTGACTAAGAGATAACAATGGTAAGTACACAGAATCAAGAAAACCGACAGGACGACCTGGTTAATCCTTTATATAGGGCCCCTAGGGAAGACTGAGGACTAGCGAACGTCAAGGTAGGCATATACCATCATATGACAAAGTAAACCGGGCACTAGGCTCATTCGAAACCATAGACCAAACAACAGAGATTTAAAATCACCATATTCTGATAAAAGTAGTAATACCGCCGGTGCCATCACACGCGCAATAGCCCCCGGATCCCAATTGCACAGTTTTCTATACTTAAGTTTACCTTTTTTTTTTTTTTTCTATTGACCATTTAGTGCAAAAAATCGTTTTTATGTTTTTTTATGGTTTTAAAAGAAAAACTAATGAGGAAATCTAAATGGTAGCAATGGTCGAATTGTAGAGAAATAAAATATGAAAAAAATGAGAACTGAAACAACCCGATCGGTTCGTTCTTAAAGGAGAAAAATCAAGGTAAACGGGAAGAAATAAGGGGTTTTTGATTTCGTAAGGTCGCCATTTTTTTAATGATAAAACTTCAATCTTCGTTCTCCATTTAAATACTAATAAATAGATAACAAATTTCACGCAAACATCAGCGAAATCGGCCGGGAGCGTGAAAGCGGTCGTGGAGTGAAGAGGGAGAGTATATAAGAACAGCAGATATTTCGTATTGATGTTTTGGCAATATCCGGTGGTATGCCAAATGCTGGTTCTGGTCCGATAAATTCGGATTCGGCACCTTTCCTGGCCAGAAAGTCGTTCAAGTTCGTTCTCTCCATATCCAGTATGGCCTGGAATCCAGATCAGAGTTACTTCGTTGCTCTTTGCTAGAGCATTCAAGGCTACCAAATTGAACTTGCAGTGGCTGCGGAGCTATAAGAGCTTTTAGAGTCGCATCGGCCTGGAAAGGCCCAGGCTCGAGAAGACTCTCTTCTTCGAGCCAGCGCAACACACTCCAGCTCCAGTTCCTGTGGATTGCTTAGATCCATCGGTGAACCATCTGAAATCTGGTGTCAGGAGTTCATTTCTGTTGTCCTCCCACACGCCTATTCCCGGGAGAAGGACCTTATGAGCAAAGCGGTTCATGATTGTCTTAGGCATTGTGTCCGAGGACATACCCAGGAGACTGTGACTTTCTATGTCATCCAGTAACCTATCTCTTGTTGCCATCTGTCTCTATATATCATTCTGTATCTAGTCCATCTATAGCCTCTCTCTCCAAATAAATATAGAGAGACGGTAAGTTCCCCATATAGCCGCCGACAGTGTGGTGTTAATGGCACCACCAGATCGCCGGACAAGCTTGTCTCTGTATAGGCTAGAGAGCTTTACTTTGGCCTTGGCCTACTGACCTTTTGACCACAAGCGGTAATGCCAGAAGAAATCATAGGTCTGACGACCATTACGCTACTTGGAACAATTTTTAGTAGGTACCGAGTACCGACTGCGCACCCGTGGATTCTGAGAAATGTCAGTTATCGTTCCTATTCACAGCTTTTCTCTGTTTATGAAATCCACAGCTTTTGATTGGTCCACGAGCGGGAGCGGGTATTATGAATTTCTAGTAGCTGATTGGACAAGAGGCGGGTAATAATACGAATAACCTTCATAATTCGTCCAAAAAGCTCTATATAATACTTAATTGAAATATTATTCAATAAGAGTAGAAAAAACTTAAAACATAATAGTAGTTTATATAATATCTCATATCTCCTTCATATACAGGGTGGGGCGCTTTGAACGCCTCGGTCTGTGTAGCCTAAATCGTGCACGATTAAAAAAAAATTTGATTGGCTTTTACAGTTTGTTGGTGTTTAAATTGAGAAGTTTTTGAGTTATAAACAAGTGAAAATCGTCTTTTTTGAAGTTCAAGGCCCTGTACCACGAAAACGGCTTAAGATAGAGAAAAACGGCTTACGTCTCTATTTTAACTTTTCATTTTAACGCTTCAATAGGTACCTACTAACTGTATAGGAAATTACCTATACGCATAACAATAATTATACTATTATAGACATAAATGGCCAAGTAAGTATAGTAATGACCACTGACCACTGACCAGGACCTAGTAATGCATTAACGCATCTGTCTTCCTTTGTCCTAGTCTTTCTAAATGCAGGCACCTATACAACTATGTACGTATACTATCCTATCTACGAATCTGTTGTAGTATTATTATAGGTGAAGGTAATTCCCTCTTCAATAAACCTCCTGCAATCCGCACATTACTCACGCACTATTAGCCGCGACTGTCAACCGTTTAATTGGTTGAAATCCATCTTCCGGGTAAATTGATTTGATTCGATTCCGGGCGGTGATTGATCCGGAATAGGCGATTCATTGTGAGAGCGGTAATTGCAACAGTCGGGGGTGGTTTTCATTGTGGTCTCGGCACGTGCGATTTCACCCCGCTTTCATTGTTCTCTACCGATAAATTAACAGCTTTTAGTGGCTAGGTAGTTTTATATAAAGCGATAGATGATGATTTAAATCTTGAATTCAAGACAGGGGTTATAGTCATGAGGTGTTACTTTGTACCTACCTCGGTACCGGGGTGTTTCAAAACATTATGTCGAAAAATGAAAGGTTCCTTAGCAATTTCTTCGCATGTTCTAAAAAAAAGTTCCTATTAACATGGGTCTGTAAACCCACCATTTTCGAGATACAGAGGGTGTCAAAAAAAATATATTTTTATTTTTTTGGCGATATCTCATGCAGGAACCGTTTCAGCTATAAGACTGAATTTTTATTCACATCTTATAATTAATATTATTTACTTTCTGAGCTCCAATTAAATTTATTTCATATATGGCTGTGGCGGATTTGGTGTTGCTTGAAATTTTTTGTCAATAATTTGGCACTAACACACTGGGAAAATTGGCATTTTGGAAGCTCATTTTAAGCTGTCAATTTTTTCTACATAGTAAAAAAAGGTGCTCTTAGTCAAAAGCTTTAATGTGAACTGCTTTCGAAAAAAACAGCATTTTATGATGAGAAACATAAAAGTGGCAACATGTTTTGCTGGGGACAAAAATATCGAAAATTTTATTTTTAAATTTCATAAAAAAAACTTTTAAATTATCAATAATAAAAAGTTGTGTTCTCAACTTTACCTTTTCATATCTCTATCACAATATCTAATTCTTGTATGTACTAATTTTACAAATTTATGTGCGACTGCTTGCGATGTCCTCTCAATAACGTATAGGTACTGAAGAGTTTATATCCCCTTCCCACTTCAGGACACAACATGGTAAATTGACTTGAAAAACCATCTCTGGGCATTTCCTTTCCGTCCCTTCAGTAATTCAAAGGGCATTTCAACTTCATTATTAGCTACTTCGGAAGTTTGCCATGTGATTCATAGATATAAATAGTTTCGGTGAATTTATATGAATTTATTTAGTCCTATTTTTTAAACATATTCAAAACTGCTAATGCATCTGCTGTTTGCATAATTTGAGCTATACTTAAAATTATAATGAGTTTTTCCCGGCTAGACAAACCATCAACACTCATTCATCTTCATCATTCATCATTCATATAGGTACTTTTCAACTCCCAAGGTAGGTACTAGATATACAATCATTCCCATTTGTACAGGGTGTCCCACGACATGACTGCCATAGCTTAAGGGTAGGTGTAGTTTTTTAAGGCGATTCAGAATCTGGTTTTGAAATTTTCCTGAGGCCCTTCGTTTCGATTATACAGGGTGATTTGTGCAATTTGCCGAAATCTTTGATGAGCGATATCTTTTGAACGAATTGATCGAATGTAACGAAATTTGGTATAGATATGCTCTACTATGACACTTAACACCTCGCATTTTTCGCCGATTCGAAAACTACAGGGCCGTACTTATTTTTTTGATATCTTTCGGTTTTGTCGAAAAGTTCACCCTGTATGCATTTTATTCAAAGTTTGGTGCCATTTTCTAGAACTACGTGAAAAATGCTACAATTGTGGTAAAAAAATACTTGGCATCATTAAAATGAATTGAGAAGAAAATTCAGTTTTTTAGTTTTTTATTCGGGATTTCAATTCATGTGTTGTTAATAATTTACGAAAAGTCAAATGTGATTTTTTAAATATTTATTAATATAGTCTAAGAATGCACCGTATTTGGTGATAAAGTTCCGTATAATATTTACTCGGGTGAAGTTAGCAACGGGAGTGGCTAAACATCCGCGCGGCTCCAGTACGATGATAATTTAATTACCAAATCTGCTATTATTTCTTGAACGACAATGAAATGCCACTTATTGAAGTCATGTGAGGATATTATCATGTCAAAATAAAAAATCCTAAGCAACGTATAATGGGCAGTTCTTGTAGTTCAAGATAATTTTTATTTTTACAGCTCGAAATTTGAACTTCCAAAATTCATGGCGGCCGTTCTGAGTCCGGATAAGACGAGTTTTTACAACGCCGCGACAGGGTGGATCTTTCTCCTTTGCATGAAAGAATAAAAACCCCAGCAAACGTATCAAGGGTAGTTTTTATAGGTGAAACTCGAAAATTACAACATCTGAATATTCGGATTAGGAATTTAAAAACATCACGGTGGCCGTTCTTGGTCTGATCAAGGCGAGTTTCATAACGGCGTTAAAGGGTAAATCTTTTCCTGTCGTTTCGAAAAATTAGAAACCCCATGCATGCAGCAACGCATAAAGGGCAGTTTTTACAGCTGCATATCAGGATATTCATCAGATGTCGTAATTTTCCATTTTCAGCTAAAAAACTCCCCTTGATGCGTTATTGCTGCATGGGGGTTTCTAATTTTTCGAAACGACAGGAAAAGATTTGTTATTATTATATTATTATTATTATTATTATTATTATTATATTTATTTACCCTTTCACGCCTTTTATATATGAAAATCGCCTTGATCGGGCCCAGAACGGCCACCGTGATGTTTTTAAATTCCTAATCCGAATATTCAGATGTTGTAATTTTCGATTTTGAGCTATAAAAACTGTCCTTGATGCCTTGCTGGGGTTTTTATTTTTCCACGCAAAGGAGAAAGATCAACCCTATCATTCCCCCGTGGAAACTCGCCTTGTACTCGCCAGGTCCAGAACGGCCGTCATGATTTTTTTGAATTACCGAATCTGCGATATTCAGGTGTTGTAATTTTCGATTTTCGGCATAAAAATTACCCTTCATGAATTGCTGGTGTTTTAATTTTTCCACGCAAAGGAGAAAGATCAACCCTGTCGCGCCGTTGTGAAAACTCGTCTTATCCGGGCCCATAACGGCCGCTATGATTTTTTGAATTTCCGATTCCAGATATTCAGGTGTTGTAATTTTTGATTTTCAGCTATAAAAACTGCCTTTGATGCGTTGCTGGGTTTTTTATTTTTCCACACGAAGGAGAAAGATCAACCCTATAGCGACGTTGTAAAAACTCGTCTGTCTTGTCCGGGTCCAGAACGGCCGCCATGAAATTCGGAAGTTCAGATTTCCAGCTGTAAAAATGATCTTTAACTGCAAGAACTGCCCATTATACATTGCTAGGATTTTTTATTTTTACATGCAAATATCCTCACATGAGTCACATGACTTCATGAAGTGGCATTTCATTGCCGTTCAAGAAGTAATAGCAGACTATGTACCTATACTTAATTAAATTATCATCGTACTGGATCCGGATGTTTAGCCACTCCCGTTGCTAACTTTGTTATGTATACCATTTTTGCCCGAAACAGGTCGATTTTTTTGTAAGAAATGCATTTATCAACATAAAAATTATCTCTTTATCAAATCACATTTTTGAGCTATGACGTCATAATTTTTTTGTTTAAGCAACTTCCATTTTTTGTCAAGAATGGATTCTGTTCTTCGTGAATACAACGATACCACATACTTACTACCGGTTTATTACTATTTGCTGACAAATATCCGCCATCAGCGGTAAAAAACTATAATTTGATGGTAATAAAGTACGTACCTACACAAAAAACTTCGATTTTTCTTCAGTATATCGGTAGAAATCGATTTATAAAATCAAAATCCAATCATTATACCTGTCATTTCCATATTTTATGTATTTAATTTAATTAAAGCCTTACTCATTAGTTTATTGAAATTTATTTTCATATTTTCAAGGATTTTGATTTTATTAATCGATTTTCTATCGATTAATTGAAGAAAAATCGAATTTATTTTGGTCACTTCACCACCAAATTAAATTTTTTTATCGCTGGTGACCGAACAAAAAATAAAATAATTAAACTGATTATGCCACTCTATGGTCCTGTCTTAATTACATGAATCCTCAAACTTTCAATTTTTTATCTGTAAAATTAACCTTCTATTTCGGGGGTGGACATAAAGTGATGACCTTACCCTGTAGTACCTAACCATACATAGGACATTGCCTAATTAATGCCCATGTTATAACAAAATTATTTGTTGCCTATTGTCAAAGTATTTTGACGTATTGCTATTAATATTAATTGTATTATTATTATGGGCAATGTCCTATGTATACCTACAGAGATATGGTCAGCCACCCGATATACAGGGTGTTAGTAAATAAGTGCGACAAACTTCAGGGGGTGATTCTGCATGAAAAAATAAAGACAGTTTGCTATAAAAAATCTCAGTGGCGTACCATTTTTTTTCTTTAAAAAAATTGAGATCATTTACCCGTATGCGCGCCACTGATGAACATAAAATTCTTAATTGCATGTCAAAAAATGCGCAATCACTTTCCTATATATTAAAACCCACCAAATTCCATTTGCATATATCTCGACCGATTTCAGAGTAAATAAATAAATGTCAGTTTTTAAGTAAAGCTATAACACCCTGTATATATCTGGAAAATGAAGCATTATTTGCGCACATACGTTTATATAACAAACTGTCATTATTTTTTTCATGATGTAGAATCACCCCCTGAGAAGTTTGTCGCACTTATGTACTTACTAACACACCCAGTAAGCTCAACATTTTGAAATTTTCCCAATTTATTGGATTAACAGCAATAATAGGCAATAAATTTTTGTTTGATAGAGATATTGAGTAGGAAGAATTACCTACCTAGGTACATTTTATTCAAAAAAACAATGAGAAACATTAACATTTATATGTAGGTACCTACCTTATAAGCATATTATAAGGATAAGGTAATGGTGGTCGTGGTCGACTCAGGAAATACCGAACCTGAAAGTCCTGAAAAGCGCTGAAACTGAAACTCGGAGAGAGAAAATTCATCCAGCAACGTTTATATGCATGTAATCTAGACTGTGAAATAAATAGCTGTAATAAATTGGGAGCCATACTACCACCGCATCTGAGCTAGTCGTCCTCGCTAACTTTCCCGTCCAACTTGCTTGTTCCCTGTTGTTCCCTGTATCAAACTTCGGTTACCTACTTATTAAAATTAGATTTTTTTTACGAATCGTCACGTTAAAGTTCTAACTGAAAGTCTTATGAAAGTAATAACTCCTCTCCTATATGAATTCCGTTCACTTACATTCTTCCATCGTCCGAAACCGAAAACGCTATGGTATAAGAATAATATGTATAGCACCAGTATTTAGAACTCGCACATGCAAATCATCGTATCCAATGTGTTTCTAGACAGTGTATGTATAACTTTGGAGGGCGTGTAGATGAAAGCTTTGAATATTAAGAGAATTCAAACAAGACGAATAAAAGGTGGGGGGGCAGGTGAGCCCGGCGGCATGAAAAAAAATTTCTTGTATGTCGACACGCAGGCGGCAAATAGGCTAGGCCCGGCCCTGACTTTTGTAGCTTAATGTAAAAATGAAATTTAAGGAAAGACGGCAAACCAATTTAATTCTTATTTCATAACGAGAGTATACATGCAGGCTGTCCCAGAATAACGAAGACAAACTTCTAAAGTAGAATATTAACTCGATTTTTAAACAAAAACTCCTAAGGAGCCTACCCTCTCTAAATTGAGTGTTAACGAAAGTGATACAAGTTAAATGTTAAAAAAAATTACATTTTTTTGTATAACTCCAAAACGGCTTAGTATTTTTTTGAAATTCTTTGTGTGGTTTTTCTATTAATTGGTTTAATATTTGAGGGTAAAAAAGTAGGACCCTATCTACCATACTTCCCTGTTTTAAATTACATGCACACACGCAATTATCGCTATATTATATTAGACCAATTATTAATAGAAGTTTTCAGCCGTTTTGGAGTTATACAAAAAAATGTAATTTTTCAACATTGACCATCCTGTAACTTAGTTAATACTCAATTTAGAGGGTAGGTTAATTGAGACTTTTTGTCTTAAAATCAAGTAAATATTCTACTTTAGATGTTTGTCCCTTTTATTCCGGAATTATTGGTATTTATTCAAGTGCTGGCGGGAAATTGCTTGACCTTGAATATTAAAAAAAAAATCGTAGGCGGCGAAACAAAAGGCTTTTCGAAAAAACAATAAAAGACAGTTCAGAATTTTTTACGAGAAAAAAAGGTGTCCTGTGACCCCGAGATCTACGCCACTAGATGCTTCGGTTATAATAACAATTTTTCCAAATACTGGTTATTTATTATATAGAACACCTGCTGTATACAAAAATTCAGAATTATTGATCCACTCTGTAGAAAGATACCTACTTATACAATAAAAACCAGTTTCGTAAATCGACACTTATCCTCTGTATCTCGCTTAAAAAAACATTTTCGGAAAAAAATTATTTAAATTTTCTCAATATTTTAGATTTGTCTACACGTCCTTCAACTTATGGTAGGTACTCTATTATAGAAACACCTTGCTATATCTTCATCTTCTGTTCACCGACTAAGTACCTACTTGGAGAATGATAGAAAATTTATACGACGTAACAAGGGTACCTACAGTATTCTGCAGACTTAGGTATTCGACAAATTCGACACTGAATTAGCGAGAAGCGGTCCTGTGCATACCGGGTGTCGCAGATAATAGTAACTAAGTACATAGGGATTTCGGAAACGTCAAGAGATACAGGGTCGGTTAAATTAGAGAAAAGTTGCACAATTTGATGCTTAATAAGGATTTTAATTTTTTCTTTGAATATTTTCAGTCGATGCTGAAATATCCTGAAAAAAACTGAAAAATCAAAATGTCTTATTTCACCCATTTTTTTTTTTTTATTATTGGAAATTAATTAATTATTTTTTGCAGGCTTATATAAGTCGCCAGAACCTATCCGTTTGACATTACAAAAATTTTCAAAGCCAACTAGATCCCAAAGTTTTCATAGCCAACTTTTGTTTTTCTTATGGCCGCCTTATTGTTTTTCTATGTCATTCGCGGTATGAAAAAAATAATGGAAACCAAAAACTAATAAACTTAAAAAAATAAATTTCAAAAATTTTTATTTTTTATTTTTTTATTTTACAGAACTAGGTATTTAATGGGCGACTACAGGGATATCTCAAAACATTGAAGACGTGAGGTCGTTTGAATTAGAAATTTGTGCTACTTGCTACTTTGAGATGAGTATTTTGCGAAAAAAAAAATTTAAATATATCCTCAGTAATTCCCGCAATATCCTGAAAAAGCGAGAATTCTTATTTTTATCATATTTTTTTATTATTGAAAATTACCTAATTATTTTTTGTGTTTAGATAAGTCATCAAAATAAACTATCCTTATGTGACATTCATTTCAAAAATTTTCAAAGCAGACTAGATTCTAGAATTTTCGTAGTCAACTTTTGTTTTTCTTATGGCTGCCATTACTTTTTTTATCGTTCGGTAGAGTTATGGAAACTAAAAATTAATAAATAAAAAAAAAATTCAAAAATGTTTACATACCTATAGTTAAGACCGATGTTGTGAACACAAACTGGAACATCCTGTATATTATAAATTATATTCATACATTTAGAAATAGCAGGAACTTAAAACTTTCCAAAAAAACTTCTCTACATATTCAACCACAATGTTGCATTAGTAAAAATGTTTATTTCGAAAATTTGTAACAAAACTTTTTAATTTGAAAAATAAATCTTCTAAATTTTACATTTTTTTTTTAATCGCCATTTCGTTTATAACTAATATTGAGAGCTCTAGTTGCGCTTATTACTCTGTTTGTTGTGTAAAAATTTAAAATCGATTATTGCTGCTTCATTACCGGAAAAATTACGAGTAGTCCAGTACAGCCCCGTTTTGGCTAGAAATTCTATAGAACACTTCCTAAAATTATAAAAATTTAAATTTAGGTAGTCCATACCCTCTACTTCAAAGTCTCCCCGCATGCCGTTGGTTGCTTTTACCGAGGGGGTGAAAACCACTTCCTTCTCGCGGGTGAAAAATTGGTTGTTAAAAATTACTGTAAAAATCAATATATCTACCTATTAATTTAAAGTTATTTTTTTCCATAAACTTTTTTCCTACAGCCAATACTTTTTGAGTTATTTGCGATTGAAATTTCAATTTTTTGCCACGTTTTTGAAAGGTTTTTCATGAATACCTATCTCAAAAAGTTTGAGCTTTATCGCTAAGACCATAATAAACAAAGTTGTAGCTAATAAAAAAACAAAGAAAATGGTTTTATTTATGGTTGCTCCAAAAGCCTCCTGAGTAATGGCTTATTAAAAGCCAACTTTTGCTTTTGGAGTAAAAACCGAAACTTTCAATCTCAAATTATAAAAAACGATGGATTTTTTTATAAAAACTGAAAAAAAGTTTTTGATAGTGCCTAAAAACACGACTTTCATTTTTGTTTTTTATGAAAGGTTCTAGCATAAAACCTGACCGAGTTATGACGAAAATAGGATAGACGCCGAGTTTCTTCGTAGAAAAAGCGGTCAAAAAACCCCCTTCAAAACCACCCCAATTAGAAATATTTGTTAGCCCTTCTACGATTCACTTTCTTAATATACCATTAGTAAATTCTGTGAGTTTGAACGATGAACAATAAGCCTTAATTTTGAAAAGATAACAATTTAAAGTCAGAAAAATTTTTGAAATTTCTATATAAAAAAGTACGTTTTTTCAATATAAGTCAAAAAATAAGGCAGATATGTAAAAATTACAAGATACCAAAAAGGTTTTTTTTCACTGCAAATTTTCATTCAAGGTTTTTTTTTTCATAAGTGTAAAATTAAGGGAGATATGGCTCTCAAAACTTGTGGCTAGTGGTTGACTTATACCATTTTCGAATCCTTCAACCCTTGCCACTTTCCAGAATAAGGGTGGAAAAAATATCAATCCTACATGAGTTTGTAGGTCTTGCATTTATCGGGGGTGGTTTTCACCCCTAAAAATCTATAGTTACTGGCGTTTTTACACTCAATTACATACATCGAGTGACCTTCACTAAATTTATATAAACGCGTTCGTATATAGGTAATTTGAATTAATTATATGGTTTATTAATCTATTGTATTGTATTATATTTTTTGCCAATATATAGGGGTAGTTTTCAGCCTTAAAAATAATAAGCAACCAACGGCATTGGGGATACTTTTAAGTTTAGGTCGAGCACAGCCTAAATCCAAATTTTCATGCAAATCGGAGGTGTTCTGAAGTTTTTCCAGGTTTCGCTGTTTTTTACCGCTGTGTACTGGACTATTATAGCGAGTTAAAGTCGAAATCATTGAAAAGGTGCGCAGCAGAAATACTTGAAACTGTTGATTTTTTATACGTTCCAATGTGTAATACATAATTATTAAATGAAGTCATTACATGACATCTTATTATTGTATAAAGCCACTCAGATTATAATTTCAGAATGCGCTCCTTTTGCAGTCAAATAGCAAAATCTTTTTTTCCGAAGTGAAGCATAGAAAATATTACACCATTTCAGAAACTATAGATCAAAATGTCTCATTTAATGAGACATTTTTAGGCATAACTTGCCAGGTTCACAGGGTAATTTTTTTCATTTTTCAAGCGCCAAAGTTAGGTCATGAAAACTTTTTCTTTTTTTCAATCAGAAAAAAATAATAATATTAAGGTATGAAAAAAAAAGGCACCAGAATATTTTTTCGGCACTTGATCAATAATAGGACTATGCAGCATTACGTAAGTAGGTAACTAACAAAATTTAAAACGTAAAAATTTGAAATTTTGAATGTGGCACTCGAAAAACTGATCTAAAGTATTCTCACACAATTCATATGAGTAATATTATCTGGAAAAGAAATAATTTTGTACTAAGATCATGTTATGATAGTCATGAGTTGGCCTATCCGTCCTTCAAGGGAAAACGTTGAGTTTTGGGTCACCTTTATAAACTAATTTCAATTTCCAACTGTTGAATAAGTATCTATAATCATAAAATAATTTCGAACTACTTATCATAATATTACCCCTTGAAATACAAACAAGATTTATTTAAAACAGAAATAACACTTACTGGCCACATTTTCAGTTGTTTTATCATCAAAATTGCTTATCAAAATTATTTTTATAAACTACAACAACAAAGTTGGGGTTGAAGCTTTTAACAATAAAATTTTTAAAAAGTTTCTTAATTTTTCAAGGTAAAAAAAGAAGACAACACAAATGCTTCAGAATATTTTTAATTTTATTATAAGTAAATCAGAAAATATTTTAAAGAAGACAAAATTGCATCATTATTAGCTAAAAAATTAACTATCTTCTCACAAAACCTTGCAAAATGTAGGTAATGTTTTATATTTATTTGTCATTAAATTAAACAACAAACATTTCATTTATTATTTATTAGTTCTAAGTAGAGTTACATTAAAAATTTATACAAATACAAAATATAATAAAACAAAGACAAACAAGTTAAAATATTTTGGCTTTCACCATCGTCAGTTTTTCAGGAGATTTCGGTTTCATATCAGGTTTAAGGTCACCGGAAGGCTGCTACTCTACCATAACATTTTCTTTTCCCAACTTGGCTTTGTTCTCTGGCATTTTTTTCTCTTCTCTTTCCGGTTCTTTCTTCTCTGGGGTGTTGCCCTTTAAAACGCCAGGTGGTTTATCTGGTTTTGGCGAAGTTGCGACTTCTTTGACTTGTTTCTTTTCCACAGCAACAATTGTAATTATATCAGATTTTGCTGAGGCTTCCTCAACTTTACCTAAAACTAATTTAAATCAATCATAACATAATATAAGTCCTGGAGTACCTAGATATCATCCAACCCTTACCTGCAGTTTTATCACCTTCTTTTCCAAGCATCGTATCCTCCTCTTTTGAATCAACAGCTTTTTTTATACCTTCTTCTCCCTTCTTCTTATTAATATCCAGGATTTCTTCCCTTTTATCACTGATTGCCTCAGGAATTCCTCCTTTCTTCGAATCAGGCAATATCTCAGAAGTCAAATCTTTCTTATGATCGTCTGAGGTTGTCGCTTCTGCTTTACCGCGCTTTTCCTCTTCAGGAATATCTCCATGAATTCTGGGGTCAGTATAATCAGCGCCATAAACATTGATCGTTTTTTGGGAGGAGGGATCCTGGTCCTCGGGTGTGGGAGGCGGCTGTCGGGGCACGGGCTGCACGATGACCGGCCTGCTTCGTGTTGATACCGGCCTCGCCTTGGGAGGCACGTCCGTTCCGTCGGCGTCTTGCTGACTGAGAGCCTCTCCGGGTTCCCGTAACAGAATCTGCTTGCCCACGGGACGCTTGAGCTGTGGCAGAGGCTCTTGGGGTTTCTGTGTCTCCTATTGAAAATAGATACATTATGTGACACAACTCATCTGGCAAAAAAATTAATATGTTACCTACCTGATTTTTATTTTCAACTACTGGCTCTGGTTCGATGTTAGTAGTGACGTCGACATTCGAGTGTTCAGGTTCTTTATTGGGAGGTGTGTTCCCTTGTTGTTCCCCTTCGATTTGAGGTACTACGTGATTACCGGATGTCTCCCCAGCTTCGTTCTTATTTTCACCAATCGTATTGTCTGCACCCGCTTGTTCTGTTTCGTCGATCACCAAGTTGTCGCCTTCTGTCTCAACAGCATCCTCGGGCGCCTGCTTAATATCTTCTTCAGGTGTAGACTGCGCTGGTTCTTTCGAAGGTTCCTTGGGAGGTTTAGCAGATTCCTGAACGCTGTCCATGCTTTTTCTTGGCACGAACTTACATTTCGGGCCCGTCTCGGACTGACCTTCGAATTGTGCGAGACGCTGCTTGATTAGATCGCCTTTCGGTTGAGCGGTCTGCGCCGCCTCTTCCGGTTTCGGTTCGGGCCCCGGAGTCGATTCTGTCTCAATATCGTCCATTTGGAAGATTTCTTCCTCCTCCGATGGCAATCCTGTTTTGGTAACAGGAATGGGGACGAAACCCAATTTCCTGTAAAGTTATTATTACTATTATTATTATTTTTTATTATTATTATTATTATATTATGGTAATAATAATAATAATAATAATAATAATAAGACTCATTAACTAAACTTACTCAGTCAAGTTCTGATGATGATGCTTCTGGTCCTCTTCAGCTTCTGCAACAACGGCTTCCACGTCCACGGGGGGCGACAAAGTATAAGATATAAGTTCAGGGGGTTCTTGATCCGTGTCATCTGTGCTATGGAGCGGAGAAAACTTTTCTATGCTTATATTTGTAAAATCCATTGCAGGTGGCTCGTATATAGGTGTAGGAGGGTCATCTTTGGGAGCTTGTCGTTGGAATGCCTCAATCTCCCTGATCCTTCTATGAGTCTGGATCTCTACCGGTGGCGGTGCTTGTGCCTGTTCTTCAGGTCTATTCTGGATCATCGTTCGGTACCTATCGCAGATCTCCCTCATGTCATTAATCTCATCCAAGTCTTCTTCTACTGCCTTGGAATTCGCACTTCTCTCTCGCCCAGTTTCACTTCTATTATTCCTTCCGATTAGCACAACATCGCTTTCTACAAGCGGTGGCTCAGGGAGCTCTTGCTCTCTATTATCGGTAATCGCATTATTTCTAATCATCTCAAAAAAGGGCTGGACAAGTTCTAAGACGTTCCCATTCCTGAAGATGAAAGGTTTATTTCGTTCATAATCACTCTCCAATCGTTTCTCTGTCTCAGCGTCGAATCGACTAGAGTGGATCATCTTGGAAGAGACGAAGATCTTCCTGTACACGACGTCGAGCTTCTGGAGGATGACGTACATCTCGTGCTGGATACGAACCATCTCGAGGTTGTACCTCCTCCGCTGCTCTTCGTGCCTGATAAGGCTCCGCTGTTCGAAAGTCGAGGAGTTCACGTTGTTACGGGTGAACTGGATCGCTTCCATCCAGAGATGGTCGCCGTGGTTGATCTCCTTGAGCAGGTGAATCATCTCATTGAACTTTGTGTAGAGGTTGTTATGGAGGACAGCTCGAAGACTGATGTTGGAGTGTACGTCGCTTACGTGAAAATTGAACGATTCTAGGTCGAAATCGTCGTCCGGGACACGATTCCCGCGGTCTCTGTTCGGTGGTTCATTTCTTCTTTCGGGGATCGGGGATCGGTCTCTTTGATTTTGTGGCCTTGGATTGTCTTGACGTTCGCCACTACCGGCGGATCCGTTGTAACTGTCCATTTTTGAGGACCGATGAGAAGAGCTTGAAAAAAATAGAGAGAAAAAAAGACTAATAAGTTTTTTTAAGGATCTTCTTACTCATTTTAAAATATAAAAATTATAAAAATGTCGAATAGATCACTTTTTCACGCCAGCGATCGATTGTACGTTTTTCAAGACACAAAATTTCTTAGTGTATAAAGGCTCATTAGGTTAATGGGCAGATTGCAGAAGCCGTTTCTAGAAAAGGTTTCAACTTTGGTTGGATAATATAGCAATCTAGTGATTCTTGGCATGAAAGGGATTACAAAAATGTTAATAAAAGTAATTTGACGTCGATATTAGCTTTGAAAACGGCCACAGAAATCTGCCCGTTAACTTAAAGGGCTTTTATGATACCCACTTTTAGACTTACAGCTTCCAAAATTGATATTTGGTAGTTTTTGATCATCACAGTTTTTATTTTCGAATCGTTTCAGAAAAAAAAATGATAAATGTGAAATTTTTACTCCATTTAAAAGGGGCTGTAAATGAAGGGTTGAATTTTTTATAAAACATCATAAAATTTATCAAGGAATCTCGACTAGAATTTTCTGTAGGTACTGATTAGAATGCTAGATTGCTTTTTCAATTTTTTGTAACTATACAACGCCTTGTATCTAGAAAACTAAAGCACTGAGGAAGTATGTTCATTGAAATTTTTATGTCTTAGTTTAGTTGACGATTGGCACTTTCAGAGATGAAATCTGGACACATAGGTATTTAAAATTAAAAGATAAGAAAAGTTTGGTATGAAGGAGTAATTTTGAACAGTTTGCTAAAATTTAAGTAACCAGAAATGCTAAGTTAAAAAAAATAACATTAGTAGTAGGCAGCTGCTATTATGACTGAAAAAATAAAAAATACAAATTTTTCTGGTGATATTTTTCGAAATTTTAAAAATGAATTCCATGTTCTGTAATTTTGATGCAATAAATATCAAATTTGACATGTTTTGTATACTTTTAAAAATATTAATTTTTATCATTTTATTTTATAATTTGTAATGTTGCAAAAAGAATCGATGCAAAAGTTTATAGAAAAAACAAAAATTTTCCATAACCGATTATTTTGAAAATGCTAAAAATATAGAGTAAAATCGGGAAATTGTGAGAGAATTTCAAGGGAATTAATTATTTGCATAACAGGTGCGTAAATAAAGTATTTTTACACAGAGGGATGAAATAGAGGGAATAATAATTTTATTTCATAACCACTACTTTCCATATCAGGAGCTTAACTTTAACCCTTCACAAAATATTCCCTTCACATAACCCTTCACATTAAATATTTTGGGGATACTTGACAAAAGGACATTTACATCATTTATTGCAGTAGAAAGAGGTAATTTAATATTAATCGTAAAGAATGAAATTAAAAAATGAGAAGTGTAATTTTTATTTTTTGAAGTTTTAATTTTTTGACAAATAAAATAGACTGTACTGTAGTACTGTAGTAAAATAGACTTTGTTGGGAGCATGGAAGTCATGGAAATATCGTTCCATTTATAAGCCACATTTACAGTAGGAAAATTAAACTGTCCCAGTTTTATTTGAACACGACTGTACAAGATGTAGGTACTGAAGTTATTTAGATTTAGATAATTGAATAAATTACTTTCTTGTGACAAGTTCCCACATTATTGAATTTATAAACTTGTTTTTGCATGTCCATAATTGAACAAATATAAAAGCTAATTAATACGAACAAGAAATCATTTTTTTAAATACAAAAAAAATAAAAATAATTTAATTGATTGTCAATTATTCTCAATTATTCAAAAATTTAAAAAAACTACTGCTTTATATGCATTTGAATTAGGTACCTAATAATGTAAAAATTTTGCTTTACATGAGACTTTTTTTTTAATTTTTACCAGTGTGAGATTTACAAAAAAAGGCCAGAACTTCTAATAATTTAAACTTTTCCTTTCATTAAATTAATATGCATGAACTTTATAAGCAATCCCTTTATTACATTAGTGAAGTAGGTAGCTAGCTTAGAGAATTAGCGCCAAGAAAATCTGTACCTGGTGAAAAATGAAATATTTTCTAGAGATCGTCAAAAAATATTACACTGATTCAATTCAATTAAACTGAAATTGAAACAAACATAATAATTACCTTTGAATTTTCGTGAATAATAGAATAAAACGCTGCAAATTGTAATAATTATTCAAGACACACTTATTGCAACACAAAGACAAACACCCAGTAAAAGAATGGAAGTTATTAAAATTCTGCAAGGTTTTATCTTGCAGTTTTCGAGATAATAAATGCTTATCAAAGGCAATTTAATTTTTTAGCTTACTTTATCACAGGTAAAAAATAAAAATCATCTCCACTGACTGAAATTGTAAGTTTTAAGGAAACATATTTAATTATTAATCTGAAAAACAAAATAATAATTGATGGATTTATTCAATTTATCAAAAAATTAACTCGAAAAGTTAAATAAAATAGAAATAAACAAAGTGTTCAATCCTAGATATTAGAACCTTTTTAGAAGTTCAAAAAAAAAAATCATTATCAGGTCCCACTTTGACATTTCTTATTGAACCCATAGATAGTAGCCAAAATGTATATGTAACTTTATGTAATGATGTGGTTCTTAAAATTTCTTTTCACCTTATCAGCCCTTTTTACATTCTTCCTTTGGAGTTCAATTAGGAGAAGCCTTATTGAATCATGGCGGGATAAACAAAATCATATTGGATAGTCAAAATAGCAGATTTCTTTTTTCTTCCAGGACAAAAGACTTCTTTAAGAAAATATTTATTTATTTTAATTCTATTTTAAACAGTTATTTATTCATTGATTGACTTGTTCAATATCTAAATACCTACCTACCTAAAATAGTTGTAATTTAAATGGAACCATTAAAATTCTATTATGTTCTAAATAAATAAACATACAAGAGAATAGTAATATACTTATTTATATTTTAATTTTTAGAAACAGTTTCAGAGATATTAAATAAAAATCATCTTCAGGGCCTAAAGTCCTAACTTTATTTAAATTTAAACTTTTTAAAAATATTTTCAAAGCTTTTTTTCTTAAAGTGGCTTAAAATTTTATTTATTTATACAGGATGTTACTTAAAGGTATGTAGGTACTAAATTTGAAGGCGTACTCCTGGACCAATAATTTTTAGTAGAAAAGTTCATATAACCATGTGTCCTAAAATGTCTGGTTTTCAAGTTGGAGTTTTTTTATCATTTTTTTTTTTATTAATATACATACAGGGTGTCCCAAGATTTCTTTATCAAGGGATATCCGCGTTATTTCAAAAAATAAACAAATGAAATTCAGGAAATTTCAACCATACCCCTAAGGCTTTGCAGCTGCACCCTCAATGCCCCTTTACGCCTTTCCACCCCTAAGTAATCATCCCCTACTTTTTTTTTTCAAATGACACCCCCATATTTTTTCTGCTCCGCAGGATTGTTGACTTCTTTCTGAATACGAATTTCATACGATTTTTTAAATCGAGACATATCTAGCACGCCGAAAATAACATAATATAACAAACGAGGGTTGTCAAGGAATAACAATTAACATTTAATATGACATTAAAATCACAGAAGCAATTATTATTATTAACGCCTAATCCAGTAACACCGGTATTACTAGTTAAGGTGGTTGGAGGAAACATTAACACAAAAAACAAGCAATTGCAACTCCTTGACAACCCTCGTTTGTTTTGATATTATATTGTTTTCGGCGTGCTAGATATGTCTCGATTTGAAAAAATCGTATGACAATGTATTCAGAAAGAAGTCAACAATCCTGCCGAACAAAAAAAATAAGGGGGTGTCATTTGAAAAAAAAAAGTAGGGGATGATTACTCAGGGGTGGAAAGGCGCAAAGAGGCATTGAGGGTGCAGCTGCAAAGCCTTAGGGGTATGGTTGAAATTTCCTGATTTTCATTTGTTTATTTTTTGAAATAACGCGGATATCCCTTGATAAAGAAATCTTGGGACACCCTGTATATCTCAAACATTCTTTTGCCAATATTGTTGAAATTAGGCAGCATTATTTGTAGTAATAACAAGCTTGTTTGCCCGAAGTAGATTAAAATCATAAAGTGCAGTGGCGTCCAAGGAGGCACCCTCACCAATATTTTTAATATTTATTTTATTCAACCAAAAATACATTACATAGCAACTGATACATTAACTGTACCCTATAGAGGTAGGTAACCATAAGTTAGGTACCTGTCCATAGGCTGGTATGTATTATTATTATTATGGTATATAAATATTATTAGTGCAAATAAAAATGTACACCACTGACTTTTTTTAAATTTTGATATTTATTTCAGAAGCAACTGAAAATACAACTTATTTGTTTCTTCACTTTTTTCGTATCGTAATTAGTTCTTATAAAAAAATCCACATAATTTCATACCCCTGGATTTCATATCACATTAGAAACATGGGGAAAATTTTATTTTGGAAATTATAATTTTTTAATTAATAATCTTTTAAATAAACATTAAGGAAACTCTAAAATAAATACATTTCTCAGCATCTGAACTAACGAATTATTTGTTTTCTTTTGTGCGATTCAATGCATTTTATTTATTTTTTCAAAAACTAATCAAGACAAAAAAAATTCAGGAGACAAAAAAAGTTTTACTATTAGTTGCTTATTTAAAAAAAAAAATCAAAATTTAAAAATAGACAGCAAATTGACTTCCATTTTTCTTTGCAATAATATTGGTGAGGGTGCCTCCGTGGATGCCACTGCACTTAATAATTTTAATCTACTTTGGGGTTTAAGAAGCTCTGTGTTACTATATACCTAAATAACACTGCCAAATTTCAACAATACTGGCAAAAGAATGTTTGAGATAATATCTTTCTGTGTCGGTTGTCAGCCCGTCACTGTCAGATGTGAATGCAGCTATTTAAAAGCCATTTATTAAAAAATGCACGACCGCGATGAACACTCAGCCCATCTCCCTGCCGTTAGATGTAAATTAACCTTAAAGCTTCTTAATGAAAAGTATCTTTTAGAACAAAAATTCTTTCTGTAAAAAAATACTCGTATCTATAAGCGGTTGTAACCGCGACATTACTTGCCAGTGATCATAACTGAGGATTCCATTCTTTGGACCGTTCTCGTAGCATTACTAACTGATAGTGGTGGTGACAAGATTCAATTCTCTTGTTTGAGAGACCCTCAGGGAGAGACAGTCCAGAGCCTTTTGACGTCGATTTTGTCTGATGATCGTCTGATCGCTGATGATGTCTTCTGCTGTAATTTTCTGTAAAATTAACAGGAATAAATTTACACAATATCGCTCCCCATTGGCCCTCAAGCTGTTTTCAATACGCAGGCTTCGATATTAGCGCAGGTCTGTCCGGAACCTTGAAATACAAAAAAAAAATCAAACATAGAAACTCACAACAATATTGAGCTCAATGGAGCCAGAAAATTGAACAGCCATCATAATCCGATAATAACCGCTAAATGTTTGTAAGTTTAAGTTATTTTTGACCAATTCAAGAAATTAATACAAATTAATTAATAATTAATTAATACAAATTAATAAATAAAATGAATAAATAAATAAATAAAATGATTCTAAATTCTAATTATAGACACGCTAGATTCCTTTCTGCATTCAGCACACAGAAGTGACCAAAGTATCCTTTAATTTTGCACTAAATCGCTCAATGAAGCATTTTGGCTATTAGCGAACTAAAATTCTCTTTTTTGTATGTTCAGCCATCAAATACGCAAAATCTTACAACGAATTACAGAAGTTAAATCCAGTAGATTAACATTAGAATCCAATTAATAAAACAAATTGATTTTTAATTTTTTTATTAAACAATACTCTACATAATTATTATCATTACAATATAATATTAAGTATTACTTTTAAAAATTAAGAAAAAATCTACAATTTTTTTTTGTAGGTTTCCTTAAAACTAATGGGAAAGATTTACAAAACTTATTTGACAGTATCTATCAAATATAAATACACAAAATATAGAACTATTTTTTTTTCATTTCAACAACAAACTTTACACTTCAGTCGTTCCAAAAAACACAAATTCAAGCCTTCCAATCACTTGTTAAAAACCAGTCACTTCATTTCACAGCATCTTTCATTTTTTTTACAAATTTAAAATTCAGTCTAACAATAATTAAACAAACTTCTTTTATTGTTCCTGGTCTCCTTGATTGCTGGGAGAATAGCTGGGCGATGATGGTGAATATCTTGATTGGATTGAATATGCTGGTGACGCGGGCGAATAGCTGGGTGAAGTCGGAGTATACTGAGGACTTGTTGGAGAATAACTAGGAGAACTAGGACTATAATTAGGAGAAGAAGGAGAATACCTTGATCCCCCGGCGGGAGTATGCTGAGGACTGGAAGGAGAATAGCTCGGGGAGGTGGGTGAATAGCTGGGCGATGTAGGTGAATATTGAGGGCTTCCACCGGGGAACGATGGAGATGTTGGAGAATAACTCGGAGATGTGGGAGAATACTTGGGTGAAGAAGGAGAGAAACTGGGAGAGGCTGGTGAATACTGAGGGGATGAAGGAGAGTAGCTTGGAGATGTTGGAGAGTAACTCGGCGATGCAGGCGTGTACCTGGGCGAGCTCGGTGAGTAACTTGGAGAAGTAGGAGAATAACTAGGAGACGTAGGACTGTAACTAGGACTTGTTGGAGAATAACTAGGACTAGTCGGGCTGTAACTAGGGCTAGTAGGAGAATAATTAGGGCTAGTCGGTGAATAACTAGGACTAGTAGGTGAATAACTCGGAGATGTAGGACTGTAACTGGGGCTCGTGGGGGAATAACTTGGAGATGTGGGACTATAACTTGGACTGGTGGGCGAGTAACTCGGAGACGTCGGACTATAACTAGGACTAGTTGGTGAATAGCTTGGACTCGTAGGTGAATATGAAGGAGAAGTCGGACTGTAGCTGGGACTTGTGGGGGAATAACTTGGGGAAGTGGGGCTGTAATTGGGACTGGTAGGTGAGTAGCCCGGGGAGCTAGGAGAGTAGCCTGGCGACACGGGAGTCATTGAAGGAGAAGTTGGTTGAAGAGCGGGACTGGAAGGACTGTACGATGGCGATTGGCCATGAGGCGATGCCATGTAGGGGGACATGGCTGGAGACTGCGGTGTGGGCGACCATGCTCCATAGCCAGGGGACATTCCTGATGCATCTGACGCTGTTGATGGCGAGAATGACGGTCCGCCCGGAGTCATACCACTTCCCAAAAGATCTGAAACATTATTTTTAATAATATTCAAAATATGAAACTTTTTCAATTATAATCGTTATCATTTTAATTTTTCATTTTATTTAGACAGCACTTACTTTGCGGAGACCAAGCGCTGCCGGCATAAGGAGTTCCTTGATTCCATGGAGTCATAGCTCCTGAAGGACTCATGCTCGGCGTGGCCGCCGATCCAAAGAACATGCCCGTCGACATAAGATCGCCTCCGTGAGCCTGCGGTATCGGCATTCCCATTTTACACTTCTCCGCATCCAGCAGCAAGTCGAAACAGCCCGTACCCATTCTCGGCAGCTGTCCCAAGATAATGTTCTCTGAGACGCCTCTCATGGGATCGACTTCGGCGTGCGAGGCTGCGTCCATCAACACATCTACAGTCTCCTCGAAGGAACACCTCATCAAGGCACCAGTGTCTTGACGATTGATGCCGTGACGGGTGATGGCCATAAGATGACCTTTAGCTGTCATCACGTCGCACAGCAGGGCAAGATGCCGGTAGTTTACGTACAGCCCATAGAAACTCAGCACTGTATTCATTTCTTTTTCAACTGACTTACGAACGGCTTCAATTCCTAATACCTGATAATGACAAAAGAAAATTTAATTTTACAAATATTTAATTAAGCTAGGCAAATAAAAATATAAAATATGTAACTGTAACATCTTAATAAGCGACAAAAAGTAGATTTCAAATATTATTATAGAAACAAAATTAGTTTTATAATTATTGAATTAAAACACAAACACAAAAAAAATTGTCCAAAAGAGATAAACATTATGTTGTCATTTCCAACCATTACAGGATACTTATTGTCAATATTAAACATTCCATTACCAGTACAAGCCAGTACTTAATACTTACAGAAAATATCTCACAAATGTCATTAGAGAACGTCCGTACAGGATCGACGTCTCTCTCTGACAGCACCTTCATCATGCTAGTGCCGTCAGTTTCCAGTAGCCACTCAGCGATGGCTTTAAACTCTCCAGTTTCTGTTATGATGATCCTTTTCTTAGAGTCGGTCTGCGGAAGATGCATGTACACCTTGGAGATGGCCTCGATGCCCTGCAAGGTCATATCACTCAGCATGTTCGCTTCGATGCATCGCAGGAACATGTCGTCATCCATCTTATCAACGTCCTCGTCGACGCCCTCGCCAAACTTGCCCTCATCGCTGTTCATTATTCGAATTCGCAAGACGAGTTTTTCAGCATTGTCATCATTGAAGATGCAATTCAGATCATCTCCAAACCCGGCATTGATCTTCTCAGCAATCTGCTCCATGGTCAATTTTTTATCTGGACATTAAAATACTTCAGTCAACTTTTATCATAAGAAATACATACAGCAAACTGCATCAGTGGCAAATATGGCAATAAAATGGGTTGATAATACACTCGTTTCAAAGGGGATTAGTGCCAAAATCATCTTTCAGAGATATTGATAAAATTATAAAAAAAAAAAAAAAATACATTGGCGATATAGTAAAGTACCATGTTTGATGCTTGCTAAAAGTTATTAGAATAAATGCAAGGCACTGCCTTGCCCCCTTTATAGAAGCACGGCGATGGTAGTTACAAGCAATTAATGTACAAAAAATGTGGTTTTCAAATTTTGGCACTTATCCCCTTTGGAATGGCTACACCACAATTAATATTTATTGACAATGCAATTTTCCACACAAAAAAAAATAATATTAATTAATATTATTAAAAAATATTTAACAATTTTTTATACCATTACATATACCACCTAACATGAAGTCTGAATACTATTTGGACTTTATCAATTGTATACAAAATACTCTGTATGATAATAATTCGAGAAATGATTGTAAGTTTTGTCTCATTGGTGATTTTAATATTCCTGGCTATGAGTGGATATTAGAAAATAATTACTCATCTGCTGTTGGATTTCACAATAATGTACACCTTAGAGATGCTGCACGATTGATGAGCGACTGGTCGAGGACTTATAAACTTGTTCAATTGAATAAAATAAAAAATAATGCTGGTAACATCCTAGATCTAGTGCTCACAAATATGTATAATTCTTCTTCAGAGATTAGCGATGAATTTTTGTTCCCGTGCGATGAGTCTCACGAACCACTGACAGTCTCTCTTTTCGTAGGTGAGGTTGAATGTGGTAATTTTGAAGAATCTATACTTGATTACAGACACGCAAATTTTGACGAAATCTCTGACAGGCTTAGCAGGATCACGGTTCCCAGTAACATAGTTGAGTATCATGACTTGAACACATATGTAGACAGCGTTGAATCCCAAATAGATGTTATTGTGAGTGAATTTGTACCTATTATCAGAATAAAAAATAGATCTTTCCCCAAGTGGTTCTCTAGCGAGCTTAAAGCAGCTGTGATTAATAAAAAAAAACTACACAAACTTTTTAAGTGCTATAAATCCCATTATTACTATGTACAATTTAAGAAAGAGAGAGCTTACTGTAAGCTTCTTCTGGCCAGGGATGAGAAACTCTATTTGGAAGGAACCGAGAAATCTTTGAGTAATGATTCTAAAAATTTTTTCAAATATGTCAACTCTTTAGGCACTTTTAATTCTGTTCCGTCCTCAGTTCATTTGGATAACACTTTTGCTGATAATGGATTGGACATCGTGAATTTGTTTGCTCATAAGTTTGGTGGTGTCTATTCGGGAGATGACTTATCGAACACACCAGTGTTATTCGATTTTAATGATTGCTACAATACTATTGTTTTTTCGTTAGATGATTTAGATGATTGCATTAAACACCTGAACCCAACACACAGCCCCGGCCCTGATAGAATCCATCCATTAATTATTATTAACTGTTCAGAAGCTATTAAACACTGGCTCTTGGATTTGTTAAACCTCTCTATAAGACTCGGAGTTTTCCCAGATGCGTGGAAATTATCTTATATATCCCCGTTACTTAAAAACGGAGACCCTTCTGATGTCGCTAATTACCGTCCTATTAATAAATACAAAGTTTTCGCTAAAATGTTCGAATATTTAGTAAATATTAAAGTCTTTCCCTATTTAAGGAAATTTATTCATCCTGGGCAGCATGGTTTTCTTAATGGACGTTCGACTGTTACAAATCTGACTGTCTACTCTGAATTTGTAATATCCAATCTAAATAATGGAATTATTGTGGATTCGATTTATACCGACCTCACCCGCGCTTTTGATTTGGTAAATTTTGACCTTCTTGTTAGAAAACTTCATGCATATGGATTGACCGGCTCTCTCTTGTCGTGGTTTCGTTCTTATCTCAGTGGACGAAAACAAAGGGTAAAGGTGAAACAGTTCATCTCTGACCCAATTGATGTCTTATCAGGGGTGGGACAGGGCACTCATTTGGCACCTATTTTATTTTTAATCTACATTAATGATGTCTTTGATCACATCCACCATAGTGAGGTTCTATTGTTTGCCGATGACACTAAGCTATTCAAAGCCATTACTGAACCGAATGATGTAAACTTACTTCAGGAAGACATCGATTCATTTGTTGATTGGTGCAGTCTCAATGGTCTTAGATGTAACCCAAGAAAGTGTTTCTCGATTAGGTTCGGCCGCACTAGAATACCCATCAGCATCTATTTGCTCGCTGGTGACCCACTGGAAAATGTGGATCATATCCGTGACTTGGGGGTCACCTTTGACTCTAATATGACCTTCAGAGCACATATCGATCACTTAGATATTATGGTCCGCAGTAAAATTTATTTTATAAAAAGGTTCTCATTCAGGTTTAGATCAATCACGACGTTCAGAGTATTGTACTTTTCATTCATCTATTCCAAGTTGATGTATGCCTCAACAATTTGGAGGCCCCGCGAATTGGGATTGATCGGAAAACTGGAATCTCTGAGTCATCTGTATTTGAGATTTGCGGCATTTAAAACTGGAAATCCTCTTCATTACACAGATCATGATTTCACTACCACTTATCAGATATTCTCTATCCCCAGTTTGGAATCTGCGAGAAACAGATCAGATCTGCTTTTCGCATTTAAAATTTTGACCAATTCAGTTGATTGCTCCAGCATTGTTAATAGTCTCAATTTTCACGTACCAGCTAGAACACTTAGAACAAATCACCATTATTTTGATATTCCTTTATTAGCTTATGGCAAAAGAGAGACAATTATTTCTAGATTATCGAAATTGTGTAATCTTAATTACCGTTGGTTCGATTTTTATAACTCTTCTTTCAGTCGCATGAAAGCTAAGTCCAAATTAGTCCTTGAATATGCATGATTACCTTTGCAGCTTTTTGTTTATATACCTTGCTGTGCATTTGTTTTTTTGATATATATGTTTTATTTTGTATGGGGCTCACCCCGTTGGTATAAGAATAAATAAATAAATAAATAAAAAAACAATTTATTCAACAATAATTAATCGACAAACAAAAGTCAAGGGTCAATAACTTTGAAAATTTATTCATACCAAATAAGAAAAGGGTAATGATAGATTTCAATGAGACATTGCAGACTTTTATTTCTCTTGTAAATGAAATCTTTGTTCATAGTAGGCAACATAGCCCCGTTTCATAATAAAATTAAAGTCACTTTCAATTTAACCGATTCAACCGATTCATAGTCTATCCAAGATTGTTTTAGTGGATAGTAAATATATTTAGCCAAAGTGACTCCTGTCCTGTGTTAAGAATAGTGCACCGACGCTCTATATTCCTTAAAACCTTACCTGTCATTCTTTTCCTGTCCAGCTCAATACGCAATAGCCATGGCGATATTCTAGTGGGATCAAAATCAGGCATCTCGTAATAGACATTGACGAACTCCTGATCTTCGGGGATCACAGTGTTTTGTGGGTCGGGATCGTAATAAATTGCTGTGTTTGCAGTTACCTGAGGATCAATCAATCGCACATGAGTGGAGGAAAGAGCGGACTAAAACTGATCTTACCTTTCTCAGTGTGGTGTGTTCCAACCTGCAAAGCACATTCTTAGCCTTCTCGGCATCTCTAGCGGCGACTCCCGTCAAGAATACGGTTAGAGATGGAGCCTTAGGTTTCTTTGAAATATTGATGATTTCCTTGAGACGGGGTACGCCAAGAGTTACGTTCTTAGACGAGACACCAGCAAAATGGAAAGTATTAAGTGTCATCTGAGTTGCAGGTTCTCCTAGAGACTGAGCAGCTAGAGCGCCTACCATTTCTCCTGGATTTACCTGGAAGAGAGAGCAATGTAAAAAATTATTCTCGACTATCGCAATAATGATGTTTTTTTATCAATTTTTCGTAAGAATATGTGTAGTTCATTTTTTTGGCGACAACATTCATTCATGATTTGTTATGAAATGCAATTGGTAAACAAATATTATGTTCAAACTGTGGAACAAAGTGTCTTTTGAAAAACAACGGTTCTTTATCTTAAAGTCAACATGAAAAGACAAACTTTCATAACAAGCCATCAAAATGTTACAAATCGACTTACCTGAGCTTGCTGGAACCTTGTTTCGATTTCACCAATAAGCCATTCGAATGCTTCTGTGCTCAAACGGAACTCTTCAGAAACGCATTTTGTGCACAGCGTTGATCTAACCAAGCATTGAAATAGAAGCGTTGCATTTTCGTTCGCTTGCTTTGACAGTCTATCTTCACCAGCTACAATAACACATTTATTAAGTAGTTCTCTGACTCCCTGTATAACGCGTAAGGGTGATAGATCTGTAGGAGCTCTCTTGTTAATGTGGAAAATCTTCTGTACGTTCCAGATCATTCGTTGTAAATTGCAAGGTAGTACAACCTTCGATTCGCCGCTAGGGAAAATTTGCCGTAGTGCCTCTCTGTCTTTTTGCAGCTGCTCCCATTCCCTTTCCAGTTCGGATATCACCTCACCCGAACCCATCAACTGCCTGATCACATCCTCACTGAACACTCTTCTCAGGTACCTCTCGTTACTCGGGTCAAACCTGAACTTTCTTTCGAATGCTTTATTGCTGAGCTTAATTGTGGGAAGTGTCTGAAACTCGACCATTTCCCCGCACAGGCCGTCTTCTCCGTACCTTAACTGGATGAGCTGACCGACAGAGTTTCTAACAGTGCCGTCGTAATGGACCATAACGCTCTCCATAGCCTTTATCAGACGACGCTGGATGTAACCTGTTTCTGCGGTTTTTACAGCTGTATCAATTAGACCTTCTCTACCACCCATAGCGTGGAAGTAAAACTCGGAGGGCGTAAGTCCGGCCAGGTAGGAATTCTCTACGAAGCCACGAGATTCAGGACCGTAATCGTCTTTGATGAAGTGCGGTAAGGTGCGTTTGCGGAAACCAAAAGGTATACGTTTACCTTCTACGTTTTGTTGTCCCACACAAGCAATAACCTGAAACATATTATTTTTAGCGTCCATTTCATTTATTATACATGGTGTAGCTAAACGGTACCATCAACGCTCTACCACAGATTCCTGAGGAAAAAAATGACTTTTAAACCAATATTATCTATGCCCAAAAAGGCACTCTTTTCAAGACACAGCCTTAATAGAGGGTAAACCAACTACATGTTTTCCAGAATAAATTAAAATTAAATCTCAAAACTGACAGATGTAAACAGAAACATAATCAATTTGTTATTTTGGATAAAAAAAGTCGACAACAAAGTTGTAATTGAATATTAAATTTATTGTTTCTGAATACTACTAATGTCAAAAATGTTCCACTGGTGTCTTTGATAACCTTCAAATTCTACTCGTTATTTTTAGTGACATAATGTTCAATATTACAACCTATCAGAAACAAATATGACCTTGGCAGACTATTTAGAAATAAATCAGGGTTTATGTATGCTTTTCCTTGGAAATAATAAAATATTTTTCATCATCGATGTGCTAGAATTTGGCAGAGCTTGCCCATTAAAAAACTGGCTTGTATTGTAAAAAAGGGCTGTATCTTGAGAGTGGTACCTTTTTGGACATATTAAATAATTCCAGTTAAATTGGCATAATTTTTAGTTGGGAATCTGTGGTAGAGCATTGGTGGTACCTTTTAGCGACACCCTGCATTTAAATTTTGATAAGACTTAGGACTTGCTGTTCAGAGCTGCAACAAATATTATTTCATAATCACAACAGGTTAGGTATCTAATATTAGAGATTAGAAATGTGATATCTTTTGTTTGTAAGTACGGAAATAACCATTTTGAAGTAACAAATCTGAAAACTCAGATGCTAACACTGGATAACTTCAGTATTTAATTGCAGTTTTGAACAGAGCTAGAGATCCAAAAGAGCTACTTACTTGAGAAATATTAATATTGGAACCTTTAGAACCGGCAACCACCATAGCCTTCAAATTATTGTACTCTGTCAGTGATTTCTTAGCAGACCCTCCAGTCTTGTCACGAGCGTCATTCAGGATTCTGTTCACCTGATTCTCAAAAGTCTGCCTGAGTGTGTTTCCTGGTGTCGGTTCTAGTTCCATATTATGCGCTTTCTGAATTACCTCTATTACGTCTTCTTTTGCTTTTTTGATGGCTTTCTGAATTTCCAAGTAAGTCTGCGGATCGGCAATAGTGTCACCAATACCGATACTGTGACCTTCCAGCAACAGCCAATTATTGATCACAGTCTGGATGTTACCGTAGAATCTACCGCAGACCTCGTGGCCCAATTCCAAAAAACATATATGAAGAAGAGATCCTGCAGAAGCACCCAAAGTTCTCTTACATAAAATGCCCATGACAAGTTCACCGTGCTCTACCATAACCTTGGTATCACCGGGCGATATCCATTTATAAGGTCCGTCATCTTCTTCGTCAGGATGAGTCGAATGTGTTCGGATCATGTTCACATTTCCAGGAATTATAAGGGAAAATAATTGCTTTCCAGTCCACAACGGTTTCGGTTTCAAGATGGCAGGTCGTGGCATCTTACCGTCCCAAATCGGCAAGAACATGAGCAGATTCATCATTTGCTCTTTCTCTATAAACACATCACGTTTGGTCATCTTTCTGACAGCCGTGAGGGTATCCTGTACGATACCCATTACGGGTTTGTTCGCTTGTGGTGTTATAATCTGACGAGGGGTTATGTGCAAGTTCTCAACTTCAGATCTGGTCTCCATACTTTGCGGCACGTGAAGGTTCATTTCATCTCCGTCAAAGTCGGCATTGTAGGGAGAAGTACAGGAGAGGTTCATGCGGAAAGTGGACCAAGGCAGTACCTTTACTCTGTGGCCCATCATACTCATCTTGTGGAGTGTTGGCTGACGGTTGAATATTACCAGATCACCATCTCGAATGTGTCTCTCAACTTTATAACCGCATTGCAGATGCAAGTCGGAGGGTTTTGGATGAAAACGAAGATCAATTCTCTCACCTAAAATTAGAAAAATGCACGATCTTAGTGTTTTCTGTTGAAAAGATATTTTCTTAGCTCAGATCATTATAAAATAACTTTACAAGTATTACAATTTAAATTAAATGAAGTTAATTCAATTTAGGCGACATTATTATAATATTAAACCAATCTTTCTACTCATCTTAGTGAACACGCTACATTGGCAGACATGGATGTACATAAAGATGAGCGACTTGGGAAAAAGGGGATTTACCCCCAGATTTAACAATCTTCGTATACCCAAAATTATGATGTTAATTTTTACATGAAATTTCCTATACTTGCAAAACTAGTGCTTCAGTCGATAACAAAATTTTGTCTAATGTCACAAACAATCTTGGAACCTAATCTACAAACGACATGTTAGGTACTGTCGAAAGGTGATGTTGGTAAATTCCTGCTGTGAAATAAAATATCTCTACTAAGTTCTTGACACACTATTTGGAATAAAATTAAATATGTCAAAATTTTAAATATGTAGAATATCCCTAGTAAGTTACCTCAATCATATGGATTCATATTGGAACATTTCGAGGATATGCAAAACCTCAGACACCTATACATGGTAATTTCTAAGTTGAAACATTTCTTTCAACATCCATTAGAATTCATTAAGCACATAACCTTTTTCAAATAATTTTTCTTAATTGGGTCAAACATAAAAGAGAAAGACAGTCGTAATAATACATTTACTGGCTACTATACTTCATTTTTTTAAACTAGGTAGTAGAATTTAAATAAACCGCCAAAAGAGGACACTTCTCATTGGTGAATTCATAGGCAAAATTACACCCAGCAAAATTTGTGAAGAGCACATATGCAATACGCAACACTATGGACGCTTATAATTTTTCATTGGTACATTATTATTTACGTTGTCAGCGTCGGATGTTACACATCAGCCAACCAGTTCTTTTCAAAGCTCAATAAGTTCGTTTTAAAGCCCAGTCAGTTCTTTTCAGTACTTGTAAAAATTATTTCAAATCCCAAAAGTTCGATTTGGAGCCCAGTTTTTTTTTACAGCCCAGAGAGTTCTTTTCAGAAGATTATTCATTCTTTATTCATTCTCAAAATGATTTCAAGTCCGATTATGGATAATCCAACATCAAGTACAAGTAAGACGATATCTCCTCCAAAGAAACGTTCCCGCTTAAGTTTGGGCCATATGTGTCTGAATTAAAACATTGCATTTTGAATCTTTTTATAAACAGCATTCGAGCGACGAGCTACCTAAAAAGATCAGTGCAACTGTATTTCAAATTTGTCTGGCATCCATTGAAGGGTTAACCACAGGACTGAAAAATCCTTTAGGAAAGGGGAGAAGACTAATAATATTACATGTAGGATGTGAATCAGGTTTTGTGGAAGATTCACTGTTAGTTTTTGAAGGGAAAAAAAGTGGGTGGAATTTTATGGGAATTTTTCATTCCCATTTACAGAAAGGTCATCAGTTTCAGTAGTAGGTACCTGTCTGTTGCAACAAAAACTTTATCTATGATAAGTTAAGTTTCAAAATCACAATAAAGGAAAATGCAGTTAATTGAATAATAAATTTTAAACAATAATAAAATTGATTGAAATTAAAATTAAATTAAGCGAACCACAGTGACACCTACCAACAAGGAAGAGAAATAATTATATTTATAATAAACATTACAGGCAATTCAGTTATAAAAATTGATTAGGACAAATGATAAAAAAAAGGAAGGAGATTAGCGAAAGAAACCGGGAAGGCAGATGGAAATGGATTGTAAATTTACGAAAATGGAATAACTTTAAAATGTTAAATTTGAATCCTTATTTTTCATTGCAGATTCGGATTTTACGGCTAAAAATACATCCGAAATAAATCCCCCTTCCTCTCCTGTGTAAATTGGAGGGGGGGGAGTTGAAATCATGGTTAAGAACCCCTATTTTTTGTCAGATTAGGGATTAGGACTTTACTGTTAAAATTGCGTAGAATTTACCTTAAACATTTTTTTAGATTCACACTAGATGGCCCTGTAATTGACGAAATTGATTTTTTTTCAATTCGTCCTACTGAAATTGAATGAAAAAGATTCATGAATCGAAAATAATATTTCAAACAAATTCTATGTACTCTATTTCTATAAGGAGAGGGGGGAGGGAAACTAATTTTAGCCCCAATGTATTTCCCATGCAGAATGATTAAATTTTGATCATGAACTTTTTTTAGGAGTGTTTAGTAGGTACTCAGATACCTGAATGTTTCGAATTGGAAAACTTACTCTGCAGAATCTGAAAAGTCAGGCAACTAAAAAGCGTAAACGATCCATTGATCGTCAACCTGTTAGGAAACGGAAAATAGATCCATGTGCAGGGATCACAATCGAGTGCATTCATGAAATGCTTTTAGGACATTTCCAATTGCATGGTTGGTATTCAAATCAAAGTAACCAACCAATTATGATGCTACTTCATGGTATCCAGCTTCGTCAAATATAGCACATTCAGCAGATTTTAATCATACTTTCGTAGAGGAATTCAAGAAATGCTTGAATTAGATGTTTAGGCTTAAATTGCGGTCTTACTGTGATTAGACTTCTTCACTAAACGAATCCTTGGTTCTTTTTTGGGGTCATCCAGTTTCAGAACATGAACAACAAAGGTAAGAAGACAATATAACGTTATCAAGTATTATCGCCTTTATCATCAGATTAATATATTTTATCAATTCTGAAACAATGGGAAGAATAGAAAACGATAAGGCAATAGTTATTCCTCTAATTATGGTCTTCACTTTCTTTATTATACACAATTTTTGTAATAGAACTCACTCTCCAAAAAACTATTGAGCAGGAAACGAGCACTTTAAGGATATGCAAAAAAGACATGAAAATCCCCCATGGTAAAATCAAAAATCAAACTAAAGCAAGGTAAACACAATAATTGGAAAATTAGGGCTCCGTCAACATCTTCAGAGATGTGAATTGCATTACTATCAAATATCACTTCAAGTTGACTGAGATTAACATAAAATTATACCTATTGAAATAAAAAATATATAAGGCTTCATGTCAAGGATAATTATTGTTAGATATTGCTATGTGGTCAGTTATTTGGAATTGGTACCATATAACGCAAAAGTATGATAAAAAAAAACTTAACTTACCAGAGAGAAAAATAAAGGAACGGCGGCAGAAAACTATTAAGATCTGAATCCCTAAAGATGGAAAACACGCAGAAATAGATAGCGAAATGTCATATTCAAACAGCATGCTTCCTAGAAAATATTCCTAACTCAAGTAAACCTGAAAAGTGGAAAGGCATATCATATAAGATGAAAGCGTTGGGAGTAAAAAAAAAATTAAACAGTGAACTGTTATTCTAAGTTCTGTATTATTGTATAATAATAAAAATGTATAATGATAATGGTATTTGCCACTATGTTCGCATAAACTTATAAACCGATTATTATAATAAAAAAGGAAAAAGCGAAGATGTGCTGTTCGAGCTTTTTTTTAGCTGTTTTTTTTTTAATGCTGCTTTATAAACCATAATATTTCCTTTAGATAATAATGAAATGGTACAGCACTGTGTTTCCAAATTACTTAATTAATGATGTAATTCCATGTATGCCAACGTGTTAAAAACATTTGCGATTAGTTATTGCAAAATCAACTTCACTTACCATTATCTCTAATGATGTACTTTGCTCCTGGATACTGAGAATTGCCTCTCTGAACCAATTCCAACATCTTGTCAAAGTTGAATGGAGTCACTATTTCAGGGAAAGTGAGATTTTGTGCAATACTCCTAGGAACACCGACTTGATCGATACGCAAATTCGGATCGGGAGTGATGACGGTCCGAGCGGAGAAATCCACTCGCTTACCCATAAGGTTACCACGAATTCTCCCTTCCTTTCCCTTCAGACGAGCCTTTATCGCTTTAAGAGGCTTGCCGGACTTCTGCATCGCCCTGGGCATGCCGGGCATGTCGTTATCGACCAGCGTGGCAACGTGGAACTGTAGCATTTTGATGTTCTCGGCTATCACGTGAGCGGCGGCCCCGGCTGCTTCGTTTTTCTGGAGCTCATTGTTCGACTTTATTATGTCGGCCAATTTATGAGTTAAATCATCTTGATTTCTAGCCGAGCCGAACATCACCACAGCGGGACGTACAGGAAGCGGGGGCACGGGCAGCACCGTCACTATCATCCAATCAGGGCGGGCAAATTTAGGATCCATACCAAGGATGAAACATTCCTCATCTGAAATTAAGTAATTAGTATGATTTTGAAGTGATTTCTCAATGAATATTTAATATCATAACAAGAAAGTCATACATCCAAATATTTCTGATAATTTTTCATAAGCATACCTGTAATATTTTTCAAAATCTCCCAAACACGTTCAGCAGACAGAGCAATCTTTTTCTCTTGGGAATCTTCATTTATGTGTTTCCATTCAGCTGTCAAATCTAAACCAGTTCGTCTAATATTGGGCTGATATCGACCGCAACCACCATGACCTTGCTTTTTACCTGAAATAACCACAACAGATTAAAAATAGTCTTCTTTATCCAAACATATATCAACATACCAGGTGGAAGTTCTTCTCCTTCTTTACCAACGTCCATTTCGTCACCTCCTTCACATATATTTTTACCTTTGCACAAGTCATAAACAAAGGCTAATCTTTTACGTGGTTGTCCTTTTGATTTTATAACGACTTCTTTAATTTTTGGATTGTTCTGATGTAAAAAAAAATACATATGTTTAATCAAATTAACAAAAATGGAAGATTGAATTGCTTGATTTTTATAAATATTTTTAAAATTATGCATAATATTTAAAATACTAACCGGACTAACAAGTAGTTTGCTACAATAGAAGCAAACACACCTGAGAATCTTTATGGTCTTTGTGACAAAACCGACATGGAAAACTGGTTTGGCCAAGTCAATGTGACCGAAATGTCCGGGACATTCGGTCATATTGCCAGCGCAGGTCTGACACCTGGAGTGTCGGTCGATAACACCCTGTCGGGGATCCATCAGTCCGCCCATTTTAGGGCGACCCGCTTCCATGGTCTCCGGAAATTTGATGCCGCCCTCCGTCACAGACATGCGACGCTAAAAAGAAATTCAATTCAATTAAAAATTTCACAACTGGAGAGAAAAAATGATATGCTTAGAGGCCAAGTAACTACTCTTGCATTTTCCATAATGTGGGGACAAGCTAGTACCTAGCTAAAGTTACTAATTGAAGTAGGTACATGTGGAATGTTTGTTTATATAGACGACAAGTACTTGTCAAAGAAAGTCTTGAATTGAATCTTGAATCTTGTGTATTATACAACTCATTTAAATGTGAATTGAATGAAATAGTAATTGTGTTTACAAATAATATAAAATAATAATATTGGCAGTTACTTCGGGTTAAATAAATAATAGTGTTTAGCTGCAAGTGCAAATAAATACTGAGACTAGTGTGTACTGTGTAAAATAAACTATAATTTCTGTATAAATAATGAATAGTTTGAATTTACTTTACAGACAACCATTTTAAGGAAAAATCCGTTACAATATTATAAAAAAGAAATTCCACAACAGTTAATTATTGTGTAAGTTTAATTTTTTTTTAACGCAGTTCAAATTCCTACAAGTAGACTCGTAACAAGTTAGGTCTTGTCTGATCTGGGTCAGTTAGAGAATTTTATCTGATGCGAGAGGTACAAGTCCAGATGTTTTTTTTTTAATAACATGAATTATTACATTTTATTAAGATTCAGTCACATTTTTAAATAAACTGAGCGATACTTTTCTATAAAGTAGCTATTTGACTACATGTCCAACATGATTGCCAACAATTTAGGACAAGCCAACAGAATTTATGAGTGGAAACGAGGTATGGAAATATCAACTGGTTCATCTCAAGGAAATGTGAGGATATAAGTATCAAAAATATAACAACCCTCCATGTGAGAATTGCTGTTGTCATATGTCATATAGGATATGCTGTTTGTTTGAGAGAACAGGTAGTTTTTCAGATCTGTTTTAACAATAATTTCTTCTCGTATTCTCGATAGTCTGGGATATGTTCAAGTTTTTTTTCTTATGAACATATTGATGAATGCCATATAAATCCATCATTAAAAATTAATTATGGGAACACCATGCAAGATACCAAACTTATCTAAGGGCAAAAAGTTTAGTAATACTTCGGATAAAAAGGCTTTGGATAAAAAATACAGAATCAATCAGTGGCATGCGGATAAAAAAATTCTGGGGGAGCAAGACATGAATCAAAAACAGGGTCAATGTATGTAAAACTAAGTTAGTTTTTTCCTCTTCTTAACAATAGGTAGTAGGAGGTGAAATTTTGAAGTTTCTCAGTCAATCCATTTTTGACTTGTTCTGGAAAATTGTTTTTGGTTGACCCCCTTTTAAGTGCTGTATCTTGAAAAGGGTACCTTTTTGGACATTGGCAGAGCCTCCTTCACTTACAAGCCGTGAAGTATTACATTTGGCCACTCAGCTTGGTAGTCCTATGACTCGAAGGTCTCGAAGCGTGCATCGCTGGCTGAATGAGTTTCGTCAGGTTTCATCCGCGTGTTCGGGTATCTTCCGTCAGCTGTTTTGGTGTATTTTTACAAGTTTGTATATTGTTATTATTGTTTATTTTTATTTAAAGCTGTATCAAGGGAAAAGATAGAAACAGAAGAGTTATTATTGAAGAATTTATTAACTAACAAGGTAACTACATTTACATTATTGTTTTTGTTTCAATAGTTGAAAGCTCTGATTTAAGGTTATATTTATGTGTGGAAACTATTTTTATTTCTTTTACGTTTATTGTAGATGCCAAGACATTGCTGTGTTCCTGGATGTAAGTCCAATTATGCCACCAGGGTTCGCCCGATTTAAATCATTTGATTTAAATCACGATTTAAATCAAGTGATTTTTTTATATTAATCAACGATTAAAATCAAAAAAATCAAAAATCAGAAATACTATGTTTTTATCGAGTTTTTTATTTTCTATAATAAATTTTAATTGGTGCCACAAAAATCACACAATATTATATAGAAGGGTGAAGGGTACCATGAACCTCAGGTAGTAATTATTATTGATGAAAACATTGAAAAAATATTTTATTGCTTTCTTTTGAAACTTGAAACCTTTAAAGGGTGATCATAATTTATGTATTCCTGCTTTAAGTTTGAATAGATGCAGTAGGTAATTATGGGAACAACAAATTATTGTATCTATTATTATATTTCATCTCCTGCATCTTTCTTTTGATCTCACTTAGCTGAACCATGAACTTGGAAATAAAAAATAAACAATAAAGGAACAAGAATATTTGTCCTTTTTTATTATTATTTATTATGTGTTCTTGAATAGTGAAACGGTTTGGGGGACTTTTTGTGATACTTCAGCCCTCTAAAGAATTCTTCATAAGTATAATTCATAAAAAATGTTTCTAACTTTTCTGAATTTTAGCTGATTCTGGTAAATAAATTTGTTTCAATTCTTTAATTTCATTTTATTATTATTATTTTTAATTATATAATTCAACAAACCCAAAAGTGAAGAAAAAAATTACAAGAGAAAAACGCAAAATTCATGGTGTGGCGACCACTTCTTAGCCTTAACGAAAATATGAAGCAAAAACTTCTCACATATTTGATGTGAGAGCGTAAAAGAGCGGAAAATAGATCATACCACATTATTAGAAATTGAAAAAAAGATTAAAGAAATCAAAAAAATCAAATAAATCAAAAAAATCACGATTTTTTTGATTTTTTTAATTAAAATCATTGATTTTTGATTTTTATAAAAAAATCATGATTTTTTCGAACCCTGTATGCCACTACATTAAAAAGTGAAAATGCCGAATCCACCTTTTCATTTCCCAAGGATAAAGAGTTGCAGAATGTTTGGTTACGAAGGATTCATCGTGCAGATTACACCGTCTCGAAAAATTCAGTGGTATGTGCAAAACATTTTTATCCAGAGGATGTGGAAAGAACTGAAACATGGAAAGATAAAATGGGGAACTTGCAAGTACGAGATCTGAAATTTCTAAAACTGAAAAAAGAGGCAGTTCCGCAAATATTTCCAAACCAGCCTAAGTATTTGAGTACCCCAAAAGTAGGTTCGAGAAGAGATCCGACAGAGAGACGGAATGCAGATTGGAAAAGAAGATTTGTGGATGTGGAGAAACGTGTGGATGAATTTTTAAATGATGACTTGATTGTAAACTTCGATGATTTCCTTATCAACATAGAGAAGAAGGTGAATTTCTCGGTGAATTTGAAGGAATGTAACTATAAAGTGGTGGAAAATAATGTGTATTTTTATTATATGAATATTGGTCACTCTGACAATCTTGACAAAAATGTTGTGAAAGTGTTAGGTAGTATTCGCATTAGTGATAAATTTGAGGCGAGTAACTAGCAGTAAGTTGAGTAGGTGGTCTCAGTTGGAAAATGTTTTCTGGTGAATTATGTAATTTTAAATTTCATATTGAGAAAGCCCATGTAAATGTCAGAGCTGCACTCAGTTATGTCGACGATGGCTTCACTGAATTTCAAGATTCATTGTCTTTAATGGAAAATCAGCTCAATATAATTGTTAAAAAGCGAAAACAATATTCTGTGCATACTTTAATATTCGCACTTTCTATATACAATCATTCATCATCAAGATATGAAGTTATGAGAAATTTTCTTACTCTACCAACGAAAAGACATTTACAACAAGTGTCATCTTCTCTCAATGTTTATTTATTGAGACATTTATGATTTCGTCTGTTTTTGGAAATGTGAAAGAAGTTGCCAGATTACTACCTGTAAATAAGCTATTGGGAAGTGATTTAAAAGAAGCAGTTCTTGAAACTATTGCTTTTGTTCAAAATCAGGGATTTAAAGTTTTATGTGTAATAACTGACAACAATAGAATTAATCAAAACATGTTTCGTAAAATCTCTGACAATGGTTTCATTATGAATTCTCAATATCCAGATGATAAATTTTTTTTTCTTTATGATTTTGTTCATATTTTGAAAAATATAAGGAATAACTGGATGAATCTAAAAGATTTTTCAAAAACATTCATGTATCCTGACTTTGACAACCCTCAAATAAAGCGTAAAGCTTCTCCGTTGGATCTGCGAAATTTGTACAAATTGGAAACAAATCGCTTAACTAAAAGAGCTTACAAACTCAACCATATAACTTTATATCCCAACAATTTCGAACGCCAAAATGTTTTATTAGTTGAAAACCTTATACATGATTCAACAATTATTATTGCTGCGTTAGATTCTGAAGTCCACAAGGATACTGCAATTTTTCTTAAAATTATTAAAACATGGTGGAGTATTATTAATGTGAAAAATAATATTAAAGGTAAGATAAAAAGAAATGATTGGTGTACGCCTATTTTATCACAAGATGACAAGAAAATGGAGTATTTAAAAAAAATTCTCCTTTGGCTTGATATTTGGAGAACCGATCCCAATGGAATTGGGCTTACCGCTGGCACCTTTAAAGCTTTGAAGCATAGCACTACTATCATTATTGAAATAATCAATTATTCATTTTCAAAATTCAATTTAAATTATATCCTAATAGGTAAATTCCAATCAGATAACTTAGAGAGGAGATTTGGAAGATATAGGTATTTGTCTTTCAATCAAATCTTAGAATCAGAAAAAAAAATTCGTTTACATCATTTATTAAAAAATTCCGATAATCTAAAAAATATGAAGGCACTTCTTTCTAATGATCATGATAAAAAACTAGATGCTACTGTGGACGTGTCGGCATTTGTTTCCATTTTTGATACGGATTATCTTCAAATATATAACATCGATGAACCTACTCGGATTTATGTTTGTGGTTATGTTGCTCACTCACTGTATAAACATCTTAAATGCGAAGCTTGCAGTAGTAAATACACTTGCAGTACATAGTATTGGAAATGACGTTGGCTGTGATTATTTTGATTCCCTCCAACGGGGCTTGTGTGTAGCCAGTGATGACTTGAAATTTATTTCCTTTCATCTATGTGCAGTGTTTGAATATAATGTACATATTATCAAAAATAGAGATTTTAAAAACACTTTTTTTGAAAATAGCAATCATCAAGTTTTGTTATCGACAATAGTCTTGGCGAGTTTCGAAAGTGACAATTTTTTAATAGATTTCACTAGCAAATGAGAATATGGACACAGTGTGTTTGACATATATTTTAGGTCCGCGAAAATTATGAGCAATATAATTTTAAATAATTATACGAAAAATACAAATGACACTCAACACTCAAATAATGTATATAGCAAAAAAGAGGAAAGTTTCTACTCTCGGTGGATTGAGTCAGAACTGATTTTAAATAAGTACTTTTGTTATTTTTTTACTTATATTTTCTAATAAAATAGAGCTGATAGCATTTCCTCTGAACTTAATATGTAAATTAACTTTTATATTATTCTTGTAGTTGTTATCATTCTTATAATTATTATTGGAACTTAATAAACCAATTAAACATCAAAGGATTGTTTCTTTAATTTATATACCTATAATAGCCCATGAATACTTATTGATGTATTCTTGTAATGTAAATTTCTGAGATTCTGAAATTTCAACCAAAAAGTATTTTACCGTCAACACCTGATAAAATATTTTCACATCTCAACCTAAAATCTGTTTTGAAAGTCTCAAAAACATTCAATAGAATCTTTGGTGTAATGGTATCCTATCAAACTTTTATTGAATAATTTTAAAATGAATTTAATTCGCGCGCGGTCTGCTGGTTGCGAGCCGGCAGAGTGGGGAAGCGTCGGACTACCATACGTAGCTGATGCGACGTTTTATTTTTTTATTGCGACGTTTTTTTATTAAAAAATACACTAATAATGGCCAGATATCCATTGCATCCATATTCCGTAGTTAAAATTATTGCGATAAGCTCTTTCCATTATGAAGCAACGAACGTGAAAGTTCACGTTCACGCAAGTTGCAAGGCACTATTCTACAATCTATTGAATCTAACCATAATTCATGGTTACTCGTTGATAGTGATAAATATGCCGGTCAACCCAGTTGTCCCTTTTATCGAAGGTGTACTTACAGGTTAGGTATATAAAATTTGATGGCAAGTTCGTCTCTATAATAATGATCAAGTCGGTCTGTTCTGTAACTACCTACAATAGATTTCGGTCATTATGGAGATGAGCGGCATGGGTATAGGGCGAAATGGCTTATACTATCGGATAGCTTGTGTCTCTAGGAGTATCAAGGTACCATTGAATTTTTGCGCCGGCAAGTAATAGTCGAGAAATAAGGCCTTAAAGTTTCATCCTTGCCCTAATACGCGTATATTCGTACATATGCGCTCGAACAGGAAGCTCGCACTCCGTCGGACACACGACGATGGAGGCGTGCTTCCCGTTCGAGCGTATATGTACAAACACACGTAATGACACTTTAAGGCCTTATTTCTCGACTATTACTTGCCGGCGCAAAAATTCAATGGTGCCTTGATATTCCTAGAGACTAGAGACACAAACTATCCGATAGTATAAGCCATTTCGCCCTATACCCATGCCGCTCATCTCCATAATTACCTAGATTTCATTGGTCTTGCCTGATATTATAGATTTGTCGGTAATCCTGTTGTTTAGTCTTCCAAAACACCCCTCACATGCCCATTCCACTTTTTCCACTCGCGTCGCTCACAGCAGTCTTAGATTGCTGCATTAAATCAGGTCCTTGGTCAGGGTAGGTGTTTTTTTTTATTTTAGGGACATTTAAAGGGAAAAAAAACCTACCCTGACCAAAGACCTGATTTAATGCAGCAATGCTGTGAGCTACGCGAGTGGAAAGGGCATGTGAGGGGTGTTTTGGAAGACTAAACAACAGGATTACCGATTTGTCTATAATAATTACTAATTGGTAGGATGGTAGGTTAGCATAGATATTTTTTATTTTGTTAAATAATTCATCAGGATGTAAACTGTGCTAAATAAACTACTGGATTATGACTCTTTTCTCAATTTGCAAGTACTTCAGTCAAAGTCCTGGGGGTTATTTTGGTTTAAAGAACGTCAATACCAAACTCACACCCTTCACCTTGATTCCAATTTTCTATCTTTCAAATTCAATGCTAAACAACATTGTTCAAATCTTGCAAGGACACAGGACTACATTTCAATACAACTAAAAAAGTGAAGTCCTCGCAGATTCGCTTTTTTCCAAACAGCACAATCAGTCTCCTAAGAATACCTAGGTACTAGGAAAAGCACAGGGCGAATTATTTTCAATAAGTTTGCAAAGTGGGGGCCTCTAAACAGACCAGTGCATGTAATTACGCTATTTAAAAACCATTACATAGTTCCAAGTATTATTTTAATATAAGTGGACACTCACTATTTCATCGGGACTAAGAATACCAAACTGGACTCTCTTCACGGTCCTCACGGGGGCTTTGCTGTCACTAGCAGCCATTTTTTTGCCAAATATTGCAAAGCACTTAAAAATTACCAACTATCATGCATGTATAGTGCTTGGACCACAAGTAACACAAATAGTACAACACTCGCAGAGAGGCTTTTCTGTTTTCAAGCGAAACTATTCAGTTGACTGCGAGCGAAAACTAAACCGCCATTTTGTTACGAAATATTACGTCTCCTTCGCCTTAACGTAACGATTTGGCTGAAAGCTGGTGCCGTTGATCTCCTTTTATACAATTTGTCTTTTTTTTGTAGATGACATCAATGACACGTTGTCTGCAGTGACATGACATGACAACTACGAGTACTACGACTATGATACACATATACACGGTAATTACACGTAATTATGCCGATTGATTTTTGTTACTATTTTGGTTATTACTGCGCAATGACGTCATGTGGTTTTATTTTGACTTCAAGTATTAATCGAGGCGAGGTTGTTTATAAAATAAATGTCAAATTATATTGTTTCCATCCTTTTTGCTTGTGTTTTTCTTTGTGTTAGATCTATTATAGAAAAATCTTTCATTTTTTTTCGTAAAAAGTAAAATGAAATTTTTACAATTTTTTTTAATGTTATTGATTTTTGATTTTCATGATTTTTTTTGTACCAAACAACATAAAAAACAATATGGCGGCTATAAGAAAAACAAATTTTGACTATGAAAACTCTGGGATTTAGTTGATCTTGAAAATTTTTAAAACGGTAAAAAGATAGCTGTTATACCGACTTATGCAAGCCTACGAAGAATTATTTATCTATTCCTGAATCCTGACAAAAAAAAAGATATGGAGCAATCTCATGTGTAATCTTAGAACCGCGTGACGTCAGAAGACCGGAACGCAGTCTCCGCGTCATCCTCTTCAGTTTGAGATGCGCATTATTACATTTCAAGTTTATGTTAATTCGTATTCTGATTAGGGCAATTTTCTCAAACATTATGGCCTACTCATATCATGTGATCCACAAAATTTTTCATCACTATTGCCTTGAGCCTTGAATAAAATTAAGCCTGTCTGCTAGATAAAATAGGTACAAACCAGTTGGAAGGTGTGTAACACGCCGTGTCCTAGCTGCATCCATGATATACCATCATCATAAAATCACGATACACATACACACGGTATATGCCGATTGCTGTTACTATTTTGGTTATTACTACGCAATGACGTCATGTGGTTTTATTTTGACTTCAAGTAGTATTAATCGCGGCGAGGTTGTTTATAAAATAAATGTCAAATTATATTGCTTCCATCCTTTTTGCTTGTGTTTTTATTTGTGCTAGATCTATTATAGAAAAATCATTAAAAAAAATTTTCGAAAAAAGATAAATTAAGTTTTCACAAATTTTTTTTAATGTTATTGAGCGACATAATAAAGCAATATGGCGGCTATAAGAAAAACAAAAGTTGACTATGAAAACTCTGGGATTTAGTTGGCCTTGAAAATTTTTAAAACGTTAAATGGATAGCTGTTGCCGACTTATGCAAGCCTACAAAGAATTATTTATTTATTCCTGTTCCTGACAATAAAAAAGATATGAGCAATCTCATGGTGTAATCTTCGAACCACGTGACGTCAGAAGACCGGAGCGCAGCCTGCGCGTTATCGTCTATCGGTATACCGTGTATATCTTCTTCTTCTTTTCCCTCTGGACTCGGCCCGAGAGGGAGGGATGTAGCCGCGCTCGTAGGCTACTTGGCCAGTCCGCCCAAGGAGTTTGGGTCGGTGTTGATTGGAATGTTGAAAGCTTTGTCCAGGGAAGCCTCAATTAAGAGGGTCCTCGTCGAAGGTTTTTCCTCTCCTCCCTCGGACCTGTCGATTATTTATTAATGGGTTATATTCTAATACTGTGATTTCTATCATCTGTTTTACATTCGACATTGACAGTTGTGTAGTGTCATAAATACTTCGGTAAATAAAAATTCCCGCACGCTCATACCCATGTGCCATGTGCCCATGCCCATGTGACAAGCTTGAGGTGCGTTCATAAATTACACACGCCGCTTACGCTCGGCTACTTATTTATTTGTTATTTGGTGGAGACGTTCGTAAACAATCGCCGTCACTCGATGTGTAGAATCTTGAATCGTTCATAAATTGCCGATGACGACGACGACGCTCGAAGTGTTGAAGAAACGCCGATCTTCAGACATCTTCCAGATCTTTCCACAGTTTTCCAAGGAATAAAGAGTTGATGAATAAAAAAAGTTAATTCTATAGAAGGTGCGTAAATAAATTAATCAACATTTTATAGCTAAACTGCTGAAAATGGAACAAGAATGGGTTAAATGGACTTATGGAGTGTTGAAGCTGAACTCTCGCCATATTTGATCTGATCATTTCAAAGAGGAAAATTTTGTTAATCCAGCAAATAATAGACCTTTAAAATCGCAAGCAAGGAAGCACATAATTGGATTTTGGAAAATAAAAAGTTTACACTTAAGTACTTATTAGCGATTCAATATTTTTGCAATTAAGGTACCTAAGTACCTCTACCTATATTAATAATAATAATATTGTGTAAGCTTACTAGTTAATTATTGTTAATAAATAACATATTGAAAACATTGTTGTATTAACTTTTAATCCCAATTTCATCCGTCTAATAAATTTAAATTTTAAAGGCTTTTCTATTCCGTGTTGATTTTTAAAAACTCCAGCTCTGTTTCACACCAAATATCTCTTAGTGTCACCAAATCTTGCCTGGCGGCGCTGCTAAAATTTGTCGCACATCGACAATGCAATGGTTAGATATGGAAGTGTCAACTGTCCAACTTATGGCCAGCCAATGTCAACTTCAACAACTTTGGCATTATAACACGTGTAAATTGTTAAACTGTCAATAACATCAACATCTCGTTACTCGCTCTCACACACTCACTCACACAGCTGTCGCTCTCGGTCTTGCATTTAACATTATTCATAGATTTTATTATTGATTTAACCTAAAAATGTAATATTTATATTATATTTATATATTTATTTTTTTGTTGTCACCAGGCAGGCATGCCTTTTTATTTTTTGTATTACTGTATCGTTCGTCGTTGCTAAAGCGCCCCGCCGACAGTTGTTAATTGTTATATTGTTGTGGAGTGGACTAAACTTTAGGATCCTACAACTTTATGTGATGTTATCAGTTTTGAATTTTAATTCTTCTATCTAATCCTACCTAATGTTCCTAAATTGGAAATAGCTACCTTCTAATTTTATACCCCTAATAAGATATTTTAAAGAATATTCCAAGGCTGTGTGCTGTGTAAAAATGGCGAATAAAAAGGAGGAAGAAACTCTTCTCGAATTGGCAAAATCTAAACCAGAAGGCATTTCTGGCAAAGACATATCCGCACATATTTCCCATTTAGAGATGTCACAGATTGCGGTTATTATTAACACATGTTTGAAATCCGGGTAAGCCTGACTGTGTTGTTTGGGGAAGGTTGCTCTTTAGCGACTAGAATTCCTCTCCGCTAAGTCAGGTCATTGGTCAGGTTAGGTTTTTCCCCCTGTAATTTCAAGGAAATTAAAATATATGGAAGATAAAAAAAAGGTAGTCAATTTTATTGATAATGACCTGACTTAGTGGAGGGACCGAAATTTTACTCGCTAAAGTGTGCATACCCAGATTTGTACCTTAAGTAATTATTCATATCTATCGGCTGAATTATTAGAGATACCGTGCAAGTACTGAGTCTTTATACATAAGTGAACTGCAATAATTAGAAGTTGCTAACTAAGTAGGTATCTATGGTAACTCATTTAAATTGAGTGAAACTTAACCATTTTCTTTTTATATAATGTCCAGTATTTAGAGAAATTTGCCTGTGGATAAAAACTTGGTATTCGCATGGTAAACTAGATAATACGGTAAATATATACACCCACGTCTCCTAAGTTTCATCAATTGTTTCGGGACCGAGGAGCGAAATAGAGGTGCTGGGTGGGTAAGAAGCTAAAAACAGCCATTGCAAACTAATACTAAGGTTGCAACTAAGGCCTCTTTGACACTAGGGTCGCATATCTATTTTTTCTTGACTTTCAGGGCAAGGAATATCTTTGAGATTAACAGTAGCACGGTTTTTATTTTGAATTTTGCATTTATTTTGCATTTTCATTCCAAAAAAACGTGACTTCAATCCCTTCAGTCTTGGTACAATATGTGAGTGCTAATATCCGGTAGAATACTGACCTGTGTAGCGTGTCCGTCGCTTCCGCTAGTTCGGCCACGCTATGACTCGGTATTCGACACTGCTTGATTATTATGTGTGATATACGCGATGAGCCAGGACCGGGCTTCTACATACAACTTTTAGAGACCGTTTTTTTCGCTTATCTTGTATTTGCAAAGCAAAAGAATACCTTGTTGGTGTTAGTATAGGTATGTCCTCCACCCCTATATAAGTGCCATAGTGAAACTGTAGGAGACGCGGATGTATATAATGACCAATAATACTAAATACCAGCGGTGAGAACTAATCAGTGAAACCAACATTTGAGGATCTCTTACATGAGATTGTATTTAAGGTCAGTCAAGTCCTTGCCAAGTTGAAGTGTACTACTTTGCTTAAAAGAATATTTATAAGTTGCAATGGCGCAGGTGGCAATTTTTGAGGATTAACCTCTCTACCTTAACAAAGTATTCCCAACAAATATAAATTTTCCCAACCATTGCAGAAAGTATAGTTACATATGTATCGGATGTATTTACTTTTTCTTGACCGCCATCCGTCCAACACAAATTCCCTGAAAAATTGGCGGCGATAAGGCCACCAACTTGTTGGAGTCGATGCTGTCTATACTGATTTTAGTAGGCGTTCGACGGTGTCGATCATAAAAGACTTCTAGCCAAACTCGAAAGTTACGGGATGATAGGTGAACCTCTCCTTTCCTACCTTTCATCATACTAATCGAATTCAAGTAGTTGAGGGTGAAAGGTTTTATTTCAGACTTCTTCAGGGTTACTTCAGATGTTCCTGAAGAATCTCATTTGGGGACAGAATTATTTTTGATTTTTATAAATGATATAAGCTGCAACTTTATATACTCAAACTTTTTTTTTTGGCAGATGACTTGAAAATATACAAGGTGTTTCTAAATAGAGTACCATAAGTTGGAGGTCATGTAAATGATGCTTAAAAAATATGAAGAAAATTTGAATAAATTTGTTTCCAAAAATGTTTTTTAACTGAGATATACAAGGTGTTTATGGGTTGATTTATAAAAATCTTTAAAAAATACTGAACTGTTTTTTTATTATTATTATTATATTATTATAATTGAATTTTGCCTGAATATGCCGATTTATTTTAGTTAACAACTCGGTCGATTTTGTGAACTCGAACTTGTGGAATTTGTGTACATGAACTTGCCAAATGGCCTTTCTGTTTACACAAAAAGCAAGACATTGTCATAACTGAGGAATATTCTAAACTTAGTGCTATCAAGATCTAGACTATTATTTGTAATAATATTTATTTTATTTATTATTACTATCATTTATTATTTTTTTATTATTGTTTTTTTGGAATGTCAGATTAAGTTGCTATACAAAAGCCTTACTTATAAAATTTCGATAGGACGCACCATTTCGATAAAAATTCAAATGTAGCTTTTTTCATAATTTTTTAATTTTTATTATTTTTATTTAGCAGTCTAAAATAAGTACCATAAATGGAAGGGCTTGTAGATAAAGTTGAAATAAGTAGAAAGTTCAAAGTTTTTTTTTTCGAAAATCTTGTTTTTTTAACCGAGATACACTTGAAAACCCTGTTTTGTAAATGACATTTAAACACCCTGTATCTCGTTCAAAAAACATTTGGGAAAAAATTTTATTTCAACTTTCTTCATATTTTAGCTTTATCTACAAGCCCTTGAATTTATGGACTTATCTTACGACTATTAACTAAAAATTTTAAAAAATGTAAAAAACTACATTTGAATTTTTATCAAAAAGGGCGTGTCCTATCGAAATTTTATCAGTATGACTTTTCTATAGTAATTTAATCTGGCATTCCGAAAAAAAACTTCAGAATTTTTTTATGAGAAAAAAAGGTGTCCTGGGTCCCTGGATTCTACACCACTGGGTACTTCGGTTTTACCCAGAATTTTTTCTAACACGGGTTATTGAATGTAGGCCTCTATACAAAAATTCAGAATTATTGCTACACTCTGTAGAATGATATAATAAAGAGTTTCCAAAATCGACACTTAAACATTCTGTATCTCGTTTAAAAACATTTTTGGAAAAAACTTATTTGAATTTTCTAAATATTTAAGCTTCATCTACACGTGCTGAAACATGCTAGGTTTTGTGAAAAGAACCACTATGGATTTCCTAAGTGCTTGAGCACTAACAGGACTTTTCTTCTCTAGTGGAAAGTATGTTAGACTATAATAGTCTAACATACTTTCCATAGAAAAAAAAGTAAAAATTTTTATTCAAAAAAAACTTTAATAAAAGCGAGGAAGCCAAGAACATGGGAGGTGGCCCATTACTTGTCAGGAACAAGAGCGCTATGCTACAATAATTGTAGCATTATTGGGCCCTGGTATCCATTTTTCAATACATCTATTGAAAGAATGGAAATGGTAAAAAGATTTTTCATTAAATATCTTTGTTTTCTGGTCTGCGTTTCTCACATGACCTGTATGACCAGTACTTGTCATATTTCAGCCTTATGAGACTTAAATGGCGGCATATTTATTTCTGTGTCAGCTTCTTTCACAAGGTTGTGAGGAAGCTCGAATTGTGAGAAGGCACTGAGTTTGTCTCCACTGTGGTGTAAAATACCCAGATATTTATTTTACCTTTAATTAATACCCAAGGGGGGATGGGGGTGAAATAGCTGCAAAATGAACATTAATTTGAAAATTTTAACACTCAATAACTTACTTTTTAGCTCCCTTGAATTGTTTAAAGTAAAGGGTGAACTCCTTTACAAATATAAAGATCCTTCAAAAAAATCGGCTGGTGGTGATGTCGAAGAAAAACTTGTGTACAGCATAATCCAGCAATCCGGCAACAAAGGCATATGGATCAGAGACATCAGATTCAAATCCAATTTGAACCTAACGCAGCTGAACAAAGTATTGAAGAGCTTAGAAACTAAAAAACTAATCAAGGCTGTTAAATCTGTAGCTGTAAGTTTTTTTTTTTATATATTTTCTTTTCTAATATATCTTTTCTTTGGAAGCTCTAGATCTCAGAACCGGGGGCCAAGATATTGTAGAATGTAGAATCTCTTTAGTGACCATGCAGAGAACTTTAGAATTCAACATAGAATCATTGGGCTCAGCATGATCGTCATGTTGCTTTGGTTGGAGCCCTGTCATTTTCAGTATATTTATGTGTAATTTTGTGAAATTACAGTGTGTAGTATATTTTATAAACTTCTTGATTTTAAACATTCACTCCACCTGTAGTTAAAAGTCATGCCGAAAAACTTCTAATAACCTAACATATTATTATGTTATATTATGTTATTATGTTATGTTATGTTATGTTATTATTATTGCAGCATTTTAATTATTGAATACCCTAATTTAATTTTAGGCAAGCAAGAAAAAGGTGTACATGCTCTATGAACTTGAACCAGATAGTTCAGTGACCGGAGGTGCTTGGTACCAAGATCAGGATTTCGAATCGGAATTTGTGGATATTCTCAACCAGCAATGTTACCGATACTTACTGGAGAAAAGCGAGGAAGCCAAGAACATGGGAGGTGGCCCATTACTTGTCAGGAACAAGAGCTATGCGACTGCTAGTGATGTTCACAAGTTCATAATAGATTTGCGTATTAGCAAAATCAATTTGAGCGTTGAAGATATAGACAGTATTTTGTACACTGTGGTTTTAGACGGGAATGCTGAACGAATCACGTCACCAGATGGTTCTTACAGGTACCGGATGATGAAGAAACATTTTCCTGCACCAGGAATTTCAAGAACCATGTGTGGGGTGTGTCCGATGATAAGAAGATGTGATAGTAATGATCCTGTGAATCCCAAAGATTGTTCTTATTTGACAGATTGGCTTTGTAAATAAATATTGAGCATTATTGTTTTAATCTACATGTAAATTACCTTCAAGAAATCATTTTCTGTCAATGTTCAGATAACATAAATGTAAAAAAAAAAAGATTAAACTGGTTAATCCAAAGAGAAGAGAGTCGATTCCTTTATAAGATACGATAAACCTTTATTTAGCATCCTGCTAATACACAACAACCTCGACAACAACTATGTCTCAAACTAATTAATGCTCGGTTGCACGAACTTAATTAAAAATCTCTCAGATAATCACCGATTTTGAAATGCTCTGTATTATCAAAATTTTGGTCTGCTATCGCTGGAAATAAATTCTACTCCCTTTTAGAAGAATTAACTACTGATAAAAAAATAAAAGATCATTGAATATATTCACCATAATATTTGCAATTTAAAATCAGTAATTATCTGAATTATTTTTAATTACTTTTGTGCAATCGGACCTTAAAGCTTGTCATTGATACATAGCTTATTGCTGCTGTAAAAGAATCATTTTGTGTAGCCTTTTTTGAAACCGTGTTGTCTGCTAGTGCGTCCCATTGGCTTAAAGCGGGGGCGGACGTTCAAAAAGGTAAAATTTTTTTAGACGTCCGTCTGATACTTTTCTGTTGCATTGAAAATAACAATCAATCTATTAGAGTTAGACGGTCAATTATTATCATTTGTTGGTAGACAATGTGCTAGTGGTTTAAAGTTTTGACAAAAAATCATTACCTACATGAATTATTAAGAATGCCTGTTGATTGAATGTTATATTAGACCAAGCAAATACTGTTTTTTTTCTTCCTGAGAAAATAGTAACGGAATACCACCGGTCAATCACACGCGGAAAAGCCCCCAGATCCTACTGCTTGAAGGAGAACCCCGAGAAGTCAGTGGCTGTTGTTTTTGGTCCCAGTGCTCGACGACGACAGTTTTCTGAAGGGTCCCGGATTGATTTACCAATGTTGGACAACACTATAATAGAAGTAAGTGAAAGAGCAAAGAACTTGGGGGTATTTTTCAATAGTAGCCTGTCATTTACTACCCATGTAACCAACTTACCATCTAATAAATAAAGATACCAAACTGAAGCTTGTTGAATCTTTAATATTCAGTGGCCTCGACTACTGTGATCAAGTTTATCATAGACACTTGACTTTGAATGACCGCTTACGCCGTCAAAGGCTGCAAAATAGCTGTATCAGATTCTGCTGTAAGGTTCGGAAATATGACCACATAACTCTCACATACAGAGAAAATTATGTACTTAAATTGGATGCTAGAAGAGACCTTATTCACTATCAGTGCCTAGAACATAAAATCACTTTATTACAACAACCAGACTATCTATATGATAAAACCATTCCTAGAAGTTCCTGTCACAATGTTAATATACGCACATCAGACAAAACACAATTCAGAAAAGTTCAAAAGTTAATTCTACACAGCACCACTATTATACAATCGTTGCACATTTGAAGAAAAAGTATGAAACAGGCCAAATTTAAGCATGAGTTGAAACTCGAAATGCTTGAACGGCTAGTTACTGGTTAAGTGGAAGAAGGAGCTTGCTCCAAACCTCGCCAATTTGTACAAAATCATGTTTTTTTTATTTATTTATTATTATTATTATTTTATTTGTTTTAATGTAAATACCCTTTAAATGTAATACCTTTACCCTTAAGAATTTTGTATTATTTCTTGTTATGGTCAATTATGCACAAATAAATATTATTATCCTAACACTGCATAGTTTTCTACTCGAGTTTATCATTTTCTTTTTTTTTATTGACCATTTAGTGCAAAAAACAGCATTTGTATTGTTTTTCCCTTATAAAAGAAAAACTGATGAAGCAATGTTCCAACTGACGAATTGTAGGAATTAAAATAATCAAAAATTCGTTATGTCGCCGTTTTTTGAGTTGTAGTGCAGGCTTTTGCGGGATAGTTGACATTGGTAGGTACTTCCTGTGTGCAGCACCCAGACGCTGTCGGACAATTAGTTTTCTCGTAATTCCAATCACAAGTTCTTCACACCATGTTTTGTAGCAAAGCTGGATGCTCTGGAGGTCGCCCAATTCGAATTTGAAAAGTAAAAGTCTTCAGCTATAACACGTCGATCTTCGTTTCATTTAAATGCTGAAAAATAGGTAAAAATTATTCACAAACATGAACAAATACGATTGAACGCGTGAGAATGATGGTAGAACAGCAGATGAGGGGTACAACAGCGATTGTAGTACCTATGCCTTTCCCCCAACTACTGTTCTACCCGCACGCTCGGCCATTTTCACTCATTTTTTACCTATTTTTCCACATTTAAATCAAAAACGAAGATTGGCGTTGATAGCTGAAAAATTCTACTTTTCAAATTCGTTTGATAAATTGGAAGACCTCAAGCCTCCAGAGCATAATATAGTCTCGCTTAAAAATATGGCACGAAGAATTTTTTAGTTTTCTCCCAATGAACCGATAGGGTTATTTCAGCTCTCATTTTCTTAGTATTTTAATTTTCTACAATTCGTCCATTGGGACCAGTTACATTGCTCCATCAGTTTGTCTTTTATAAGCAAAAAAACAAAAAAAAAAAAAAAATTGCACCAAAGTGGTAATAAAATAAAAGAAAATTGTAATCTTGCGAGTAGAAAACCGTGCAGTTAGGATCTGGGGGCTATTCTGCATAATCTGGTGATTTTGGAGCTCTGTTGTTTGATCTGTATTTTTATACATTTAAAAAGCCATATATGAAATGGCAGACAAAAAACGAAAAAATTCTTTGTTCGTTTATCGAGCACCTGCCATGATTTCTAGCGAAATGGTACCGCCGAGAAGAGGAAGAACAGCGCTCGCTCTCCCTTATTTTCCCCCACTCAATAAAAAGACACTTTTCGAAAAGAAGCGAGCGAGAACGCAAGTGACGGCGGTTCAGTGAAAAATAAAACAGATTTTCGTTAGTTACAATTATTTCTTTGCTCCTTTTTGAACATTTTAAATTATTATGGTTCCTGTTTGTGAATAAGAGAAAGAAGACTTCCTGGGGCTCCACAAAACCTGACGCAGATGTCGACAAGGTAGGTGCCGTTCCTGTCCTTCAATTTGAAATAATAACGCTCGGTTTTAATCCTATTATAACCAAAATTTCAACCGCCTTTACAATCCCGTGGTTTCATTTATCAAAACAGCATTAGCAAATATATCTTTGAATGCTGATGTGAATTAATGTCCATTGATTGATTGTTATTTTCAATGCAACAAAGTTATTTGACAGCTGTCTAAAAAAATTTAACATTGAAATTTTTACTTTTTGAATGACCGCCCCTGCTTAAAGCCAAGCGTTGGCAGACAACATGATTTCAAAAAGGCTACAAGGATACTCTTACAATAGGAATCAGCCATGTATTGATAAGTTTTTTTTGGTAGTCAGCTCTGTCTATAGCTAATATCCCAGAAATAATTTAATAACCCACAATAAATATACTGTATACCTTACAATATAAAGAGTAATTCCAACCCCCCAACAAATATTCAATCTCAATTCCTGTGTTAACCCAGTCAGGAAGGTTTGTTTCAACTGCCCTATATTTGTGCACTATCAAGTGTTACTGTCAATCTCGGTTTAATGTATTTGTTCAATGCTTCCTTTTTATTTCCACAAAGTTTTCCTGTATAATTTTGAATTACACTGCACATTTTTATTTTTTAGAAATTATTATTCAGTCCCACTTAGTTTTACAGATTCTACAGAGCAATGTATTTCTTTTTGTTTTTTCTTCTTTTTATTAATAATATAAAAGGCGTTGTATATCAGTATAATATATTTAAAATATTTTCAATCACTTAATTTTATCACAATAACATTTTGACACAACAAAAATCATTAGTGTGTTTAATAAGCTAATGTAGATAGTATAACAACAATAAAATATTTTTTTATTATAAAATGTATGTATACATTATAGATTTGTTGATATCAGTCTTGACTTTAATAATATGGAAAATGTAGCTAACTGTTTGTATCCACTTCTTCCGGGCATTCTAATTGATTCAATTTGTTTGGATCGTTGAAAAATATTTTCTTCGCTAACACCTAAATTTAAAAAATCGATTAAAACATAAGAATACCTTTATAAAATCCGAAACTCTCACCCTCAAACTCTCCAAGCATTGGTCCCCATCGACGGTATTGATTTCCGTTAGAAGGTTATTAGATCTCTCCAACTCCGCATACAAACCAAAGGGAATTCTTGCGAGGCACTCCAGCTTCATTATGTGCATTTTCGAACGAAGGTGCTTGGCTAGATGTCCGGGAATTCTGAAGGCAATTTTACAGTCCAAACACTTGAAAGGTCTCGGTTCTGATGAAACTTGAGCGGGTGAAGATGTAAGCTGCGACAAACAGAAAAATGTGTCACTGAAAAGTGTGTCACTGTGCTGCGGTCAACTTCACTAAATGGATATTTTCAGTTAAATTATTTATAACAAATAACTTATAATAGTTTATAATAAAAACTAGCTGAACTGTCTCACTTCACATTCCAAACTACTCTTCTTCTTTACTTTCCTTCTGATTTTACTCCCATAACATTCAACTCTATAGCGAGTCGACAGCTGAAAATTCATCAATGTCTGCCTCAGTGCTACATAACTTCCTTTAAAATCGGAAGGTTTGAATATCTTTGTTTGATAAAATTACTGCCAGATACAAGGTGATTAACAATTTGATGCTCACCATTGGGATCTCGGAAACGGTAAAAGATACAGGGTCGGTTAAATTAGAGAAAAGTTGCACAATTTGTTGCTTATTAAGAATCTAAAACAAAATTTTGGACAATTTTTCAAAGTTTTCATAGCCTACTTTTGTTTTTCTTATGGCCGCTATATTGTTTTTCGTCTCATTTGGTATTAAAAAATTAGTAAAACAAAAATCTAACACATTTAAAAAATTAAATTTTGCAACATTTTCTTTTTTCGAAAAAAAAAAGGAAATTATTCCACTGAATGACGTCACCAAGTGACATTGCTTGCCTTACGGTTTCTTAAGACATTCGGTTAAAGGTATTTTTTTCGAAAAAAGGAGAATAAAATCTTGAAGAATTTTTTTAATGTGATAATTTTTTTTTTTAAATATCGAATGACACGAAAAAACGATAGAGCGGCCATAAGAAAAACAAGTCGACTATGGAAACCCTGGAATCTAGCAGGCTTTGAAATTTTTTGAAATATCAAATGGATGGGGCTGTTGACTTATATAAACCTATAAAAAAATGATTTATTTATTTTCAATAATAAAAAAGTTTTGACTGAAATATGAAATCTCGATTTTCCAGTTTTTTCAGGATATTTCAGCAAGACTAAAGTTGCCTAAAATTTTGTTCCAAATTCTTAATGAGCATAAAATTGTGCAACTTTTCTCTTTTCTTAACCGACCTGTATCTTCCACCGTTTCCGAGATCCGAATGGTGAGCATTGAATTGTTAATCACCTGTAAAGCTATCGATTGACACCATTCTCAGATCATTGAGTGAAACAGAACCATCATAAATATTTAGAACACTTTTGGTACATGTAAACCTTTGTAATGGCAATTTCATTTTGAGGATATTGTAATGTATGGCTTGTCCACTGAGTGTTGTCCGGTGAGTTTCCACACTGATCCTTGCTATAAACGATTTGATTTTTTATGTTTTAATTCGTAAAATTATAATAATTGATATATATTATAATTATAATATTTATTATTATTATAATATAAATACAGGGTGTTAAGAAAATGGCGGATAAACTCTTCAGTACATAGTAGGGGACACTCTGTAAAGTACGAGAAAAATAATTTAAAAAAATCCAGAGCTACATTTAAAAAGATATAAGCAAAATATTGAACAATAAATTTGGCAACGTTTAACACGATAACTGCTGGTATTTGGTAATTTCGTCTAATTTCTAGCAATGTAGGTTGATAAGGTATCAAAACCGTTGTTGCCAAATGCTTTTTTTTCAGCATCTTAGAAAAGAAAAGAAAATCTTATTAAATGTTCCAAGCCAGTAATAGATCTTAAACAATTTTTTTTTTTAAGATAACGATTAAAGTACCCTTTTTTATATCTGTAAAATCATTTAAGTTTTGCAAATACTGAAAAACAAAGATAGTAAAATGTTAACTTTGGCATTTTTTATGTCACCAAATTAAAGACCAGAATTTTTAAAATTATTTTTCCCGTACTCTACTGAGTGTCCCCTACAATGTACTGAAGAGTTTATCCGTCATTTTCTTAACACCCTGTATTATAATACAATAATTGATTTGATTTGTACAATTATAATAATTAGAATTAGTACGAATTAAAACATAAAAAATCAAATCGTTTATAGTCAGGATCAGTGTGGCATCTCACCAGACAACACTCAGTGGACAAGCCATAGATAGAAACTGAAAATAATTGTTACAAACTATTGTAAAAGATTATTAACACAAAAAGTGAATTAGGTTACAATATCATCATGAGTGAGAAGTCGATTTTATTTTCTAAATGCCATCTTCCGACATATAAAAAGTCATTATGAGTCATTGGTTTTTGTTCAATGACACAATCCCCTACTTCTGATGCATCAGAAATTTTCCGTTAAGTATCAAACTAAAAAAAAAGAATAAATCCCAAAATTTACAGCATGTTTTTAAATTTACAGCAATCCTTTTAATTTTTATAGTGTACAACAACTAGAAGTACGAAATTTAAAATTTATTGGGATTTAGGTTATAATTTAATTTGCCATTAAAGAGCACAAAGTGCCGTGTTTGTTATGGAATCATCAACATATCATATCAGTCAGACACACACCGTACGAAAGTTATATTTATCTTAGTTGGTCTTTTATGACGGTAGTGGCTAGTAATTTCAATGAATTAGTAAGCAACCAGAGAATGTTTGATATGCCAGAAGTTATTTGAAATGACACACATACTTGTGAAACTTTGAAGAAAAGTTCTTCTTAGGAAGACCTTCAAATAGGTATATGAAATGACCCCCTTTCAAAAAAAAAATTATTTTGAAATTTAGGGGGAAATATCCTCCTTAAAACAGACCTTTTGGAATGATGTACCTATCACAAGTATGGGGTTACCATAAAAAAAAAATGATGTACAAAAACCAAAATCGACCTGTCCAAACAATTTCCATAGAATCGTCACATGAAGTAACTATTAATTTTTCTTTAATGTGACTAAACATTAACTTTGTTTATCATTAACTCATCATAACTTTATCATCAACTGTATATTAAAATGTAGTTGTATAATATCCAAATAGAGTCGTATGTACCTTGAATCAATTCGAAGCTGCACAAGCATACTACCTACTCTGATTTTGATCGAAATTCAATTTACCTTATTATGATGACTAGCACTTCTCTCGTGTTTCTGCAGATGCCCTTTCGAACGAAAACTCACAGAGCACGATTCACATCGATAAGGCCGCTCGATATAATGAATATTCATATGTAACCTGCAAAACAAAATTGTTAAAACATGCAAATGCACCCAAAATGAAAACTTAAATCGTCAAGAATGTGTAAGATTGTATAGGAAAACCATGCCGTTCAGGGTTTCCTTACTTGCGGTCGGTCATGCCGGTGTGTTTTGTAAGATCATGGTCAAAATCATATTATAAGTTAGGTATTTATTTATTTATTTTTTGAAAGTTTAATAGACAGCACAAAAATACTCATTCTTCATTAAGCAACCAGCTTCTGCGAATGCAATGTTAGAATACCTCAAAATAAAGACATAAATAGACATGTAAAATTTTACATGTATGAAGAGCTGCTTTGAAAGTGGCGAAAGACATGTAACATCGATAATCTATCCATATACAGCAGAACATTAAAAAACATTAGAGTTTTATTTATTATCAATTTGTATAGACATTCTACCAAGTTAAGGTCGAAAATATAAATATACTTGGATTTATTTCTAAATAGTCTGCCAAGGTCATATTTGTTTATGTTACGTTGTAACATCAAACATTATGACACTAAAAATGATGAGTAAAATTTGAAGGTTATTAAAGGAATTAAATGAAAATTTTTGACTGTCAGTTTTGAGACTTAATTTTTAATTTTATAAAATAAATTAAAAATTATCATAGAAAGTAATAGATTATCTATAAAAGTAACCAAAATGCCAAAACATCTAAGTAAAAATAAATAAATATCTTATGGCTGTGGTAAAGCCCAAGTGTCAGAAGTTTTCAAGTAGCCTCAAGGGCCTCTGACATAACTTAACGACTGCTGTGAAGCAGCCGGGACCCCCTTTTTAACGTACCTCCCGGAGCACGATCGGTCACGGAACTTTTTTATTTACCACTATAATTTTGGTCACCCATCTAAGTACTGACCAAGAAAAGTCATGCTGCACTTTAGAGATCGTTTGACCATCTAAGTAAAGAATCGCAACAGATGATGGCAAATTTGATTGAATACTTTGAAGACGAATCAATGAATGGAGGCCCCTTATTACCCCTAACATCAGTGAGCAAGGTATAAATCATTTTATAGGTTCAAATTTTACTCACATCAAGTAATAATTGTGATTTAGAGGGTAGCTGAAGTTCTGAAATTGTAGCTTAGTACAATTAAAAAAATTCGAGCCGTAATTAATAAAGGTCAACCATTGGAAAGTCCCCCAAAAAGTCAATCGGCAGAAAACGGTCACCAGTGTTTAAGCGATTATCTCTACTAAATGTATCAGCAGAGTGAGTAAGCAGTTTATGCAAAGATTCACATATTTGGTATATAGGTAACTAAGACCTACTCTCTATTTGTAATTCTAAATTTGCTCATAAACTGCGCATACAAACTGTATTGTAATTAGGTTTGGAACTGATTATATGACTCTGAATATTAAATTATCAATTGTCAAGTCCTGAATTAATTTATATTTGTAATTTGTGTAAAACTTTCCAATAAAATGTTCTTTACAAATAGGTGCTTATTATTTTTTCATTATAAATACCTTTTATGAATTAACACCAGCAGCTATAATAATCAACTGAAACCTTAATTCTTATTTCCAAATAAATAAAAATTATTGTTAATGTACTAATCAGTTACGTCTGTTCTGAGATTCCTCATTGCACCTACAAAATTTGAGATCTGACATCAATGCTGATATTTCATGTGACCTTGGCAGACAATTTAGAAATAAATCCAGGTATATTACATAAATGCTAAACAGTCATTTATCACTTTCCGGGTACTGACGTTTCACAACAGTCACACTATTTAACTTGCTGTAATTTTTGTATTTCTTTAATTATTTATAGCATCCTCAATTTTTAATGAACCTTATAAATATATGAATAAAAATAAATTTTTGCTTTCACTACAAGTAAAGTGAGTGAGAAAGAAAATACATATTTTTGGTAATAAGATGTGTCTGGAGTAAAAGCTTATGCTCTATTTTATTCATATTATACTACCCCTATTATAGAGTCGGTTTAATTAAAGAAATGTTGCACAATTTTATGCTTATATTCAGAATCTGAAACAAAATTGAGGATAACTTACTTTACTCATACTGATAAAACTTAAAAAATTTATACTTATTATTACAGCATTTTTTTAGGCCGATGTCTTCCATGCATCCATGTCTTCAGCAGTGTTTTTCTGTCTTTAGAATGAAATTAGTATTTACTATGAACCCTAATACCCACGAATTTTCTTTTTACTATTCACATAATATTTTGCTTGAGAATTTATTTCACTTCTAAACTAAGAAATCTTGAATTTTTTGTTTTTTTCAGCAAATTTCAACAATGACTGAAGTTGAGTTGTCCTAAATGTTGTATCAGATTCTTAATAAGTATAAAATAGGGTAACTTTTCTCTAATTTAACTTACTTTGGTATCTTTTATGATAGTTCAAAGAGTTATAGGTGTATACGTTATGTACTATTGTTTTTGGTCTCATCTTATAATAACTGGAGTTTTACCCTGTCTGTTTAAATAAACAAATAAATACCTCAATTTTACCACTCTATGAATTACTTGACCATTTTTGTTTTTCATTATGCAGTATTTTTCCCAGAACGTAACGCTCAAAAACGGTGAGCTTTAACTGTACATACATAATTAAACAAAAATATTACAAAAATTTTACGATTAAGAGAAAAAAAAAGGTTAATTTAATAATTACTTTAACTGAGATGACTTGCTGAAACTCTTGGAACAAATGCTGCAACTCTTGCTGCCTTCCGGTTTCACGATCAACTCGTTCACATCTTTAGGGATGTTAATAATGTTGGCATTGTTGCCAGAAGGATATTCATTCTTCGTAGCTAGCTTCAAATATTCGGTGGCGACGCTTTTCGCTAACGTATTCTTTTCTAACTTATCTTGCTTCGTCGCTATGTCTGCGAGAGTTTCCATTGCACTGTTATCGTATTGCATAATACTGGAGCTTTCAGGTTCGAAATTTCCATGAGTTTCTTGAACTTTAAAACTACTAGTCTCAGTGTTCACTACATCTTTCCTTTGGTAGTTAGTCAACTTCAGAACGCCTTCATCTGAACAATTCACCCTAGGTGCCACGTAGTCATCTCTCGTTTCCATGAATAACGAGTGATCTTTCGATGCTTTCCCTTCATTTTCCGTGAAATTAGACTTACTATGATCTGAGTTTCCTATCGATAGATCCATTACATCTTCGCTCTTTTGTACTTTATTTTTGTTGTAGGAATCATCAAAATCGATTTTCCGTTTCTTTCTATCATCGATTTCTTTGTATCCTGAAAAAGAATTGGCACGATCTACGGACATCATTCCGCTCTCTTCATAATCGTAAGACTCCCTAAGGTTCGCCCTATGAAAACTATCACCGACCGATTGACTCCTGCTCCTTTTCATGTCACTTAAATGCTGTGTAGTTTCCGGGAACTGACTGAGACTGTCACCGTGAATCTCGGCACTGTTGATGACGGGACAAATCGCAGGAGGACACTTGACTTGCTCTTCTGAAAATGAAACTGAAGTGTAAGGGTAGGTTAGAGGTCTTGCTATTGATGTTTCGTCTGCGCTGTGAGGTGCGTACTTTGTTTCGTTATCTAATAAATTCTTGTGAGAACTAAAATTGTAGTTATTCTGTTGGTCCAAAATTTTATTTTTCGCGTAGTTGATTTTCGTGACGTGAACGATCTCTTCTGTGTCCATAATATTTAGCATGTCCGGGATCGAATGGATTGGCCCGGAGTCAACTAGATTGGAAACCACAGGACTCGTCTGCGATTCAGGCACGAGACCCGTGGTTGTTTTTTGGGCTAAAGTTAACAAACCGTAAGCAGCCTCGTGTTCTTGCTGCCTCGTTGATTCATCTAAAAGAGAAAAAAAAACAAATACATGAATCCGTGACATGTGAACAGTCATACAAAGTAATATTTCCTAACATATTTACGCTCATGAGAAATGCCATTATGCAACTACATACATAAAAAAAAATCGAGGTTAAAAATTATTGTAGGCCATTTATTTTCTTCTAGCTCAGTCTTCTTGAAGAAATTTTGCGGAAGTTATAGTGGGGTAGATCCAACTAAATTTCAAAACAACACTCGTTTTTTTGTTTTTTTTGTTTTGGGCAACTTAGTTGACCACTCCTTGTTATGTAGTCGATTTGATGCAAGTCTCGGAGGTTGGGAGGGGGGAGAAAAAGGTATAAAAATGGGGGGAAAGAGTTTTTTGCCCCTAGGTTAGCTGAGTCGACAAAAAAAAATCGGCTAAAAAACCAAGATCTCATGTGTGGGCACAACCTGGTGCAATAGTGAATTCCTATATTACTCGTTGAGATATTGCCGTTTTGACAAAGTTTTTTTTGACAAAACGGTAGTCACCTGGAGTAACAGGGAGAGGTAATAAGTTTGCAGAGGCAAAAAAGTCATCTCTGTAAATTCATGTTTACCAAGGGTTTCGGACAATTTTTATGTGGATCGGTGTATTAGTGGCGAAGAGGGAGGGGGTAACCTAAAACACACGAAATCGTACATAGTTGCCACAGTTTTTGCCCCATATCGTGCAGCAAAAAAAGAAACAATTTTCTTGGACTGGAATAAACAAATAATGACGACCAAAACAAAAAATGTGAAATTTTTTTTAACCAATCGAAAGGTTTTTTCAATCCATTGAAAATGAGCCCAATCTGAGATCTGTCCGTTGATTGGAAGGGGCGGGAAAGGGTTTCAAGTCATTGGATTTCTTGTATCGATAACACGGAAATGGTTAGGGATTCCTAGCCGGGCTCATTTTTAAGGTAGTTAAAAGATATTTTAATTTATAAACTTTTCAAATTTGAAACTGAGTGATATTTTAAATTGGATCAAATCATATTTATCTAATAGAGAACTACAAGTTACCTAAAATATTAAGGTAAATCTTTCTGACACTTTTATTGCAAAATCTGGTGTTCCTCAGGGATCCCATTTGGAACCCCGATTGTTCATTTTGTTTGTGAATGATGTTGCCGATAGGGTCAAAATTGTCAGAAAATTAATTTATGCAAATGATATAAAGATTTTCCTCGAAATCAGTTCTTTCTATGATTAAGTATGTCTTCAAAAAGACGAAGATTCAATTTGGGAATGGCCAAACGTTAATAAATTCTTTCTTAATTAACCCCTTTATTCTCTAACCTCTGTTATGAAAATTACATTACTGAATTCTGTTATGTCTCTATAATTCTGTAATATTACATAAGACAAAATAAAATGATATTTTAAACTTACAGTAAAAAAAAAAGTGTGTATAATAGGCGACATACCAAGAAAATGGAAGATGATATTATAGTTGTGGTACCCGTAATTTGAAAATAAGATACCAATGGAACATACTTTGCCCCATACTTGGAGCCCTCGCTCTTTAAAAGCTGTAAACTTGATTATACCTGCTGGTTTACCTCCACCAATAGCCTTTCGGTTCTCAACCACCTTTCTGTACTTCGCCAGAGTGGCGTTCTTCCAGTACGTGTAACTTTTTTCCATTCCTGAACAAACAATTCTGGTCCAGAACTTAAAGAGTTTAATGTGTCCTTTAGAACAACCCACTTATTTTCAATATGATGCCGATCAACATTTCGGTTCAAAATCCCGCTCCTAAAATCTTGATCTTGTTCCATAAATAATTGTAAATATGTATAACTCTAGTTTCTTGTTGTTGTTCATAAGTGGTCTTTTCGCCTCGTTTTCTTTTTATAAATTTTTAATTTTCAGACATTTTAAGAAGAAAAGGCCCAATAAAAATTTTGAGAACTTTCTAAACTGACGAGCAATAGAGGGTGTTTCAAAACATGTGTTGAAAAATGAAAGGTGCTTTTTGAGAAAGAAAGTTCCAATTAACATGGGTCCGCAAAACCCACCATTTTCGAAATAAAGGATGCCAAAAAAATATTTTTTTCAGCTTTTTGACGATATCTCGGTAATTGTTCAAGATAAAAAAACTGAACTTTTGCACATATCTTCCCATTGATTTTAGATACTTTTTAATCCCAACTAAATTTATTTTACCTACCACCAACAGTGTGTCGTTATGTATTGTCACGGATTTAAAATCCACTGATTTGTATAAGTTTGGGGGGCTTAATGGCTTTTGACGGCACTTATCCTTGCTTTCTTGGTGTGCCACGCTGAAGAGGTCAAATAAGACCGAAACAGCGCTGTCCGTGGCTCTGGATCTGCTTGGATTGGTGTTGCTGGTTGCCATGGAGCTCATTTTATGAGTAAAGCCCAATATTCTTTTCCTTTTTTTAATATTAATCACACTAAAGATTTCTATCCTTCTATTAAATTTTTTTATATGCCAGAGGGGGAGATTTTGGGGGTTGTGTGCATTTTTGCCCCTAATATCTATGACACTAGGCAAATTGGAATTGTTAAAGCAAATTTTAAACCGTCAATGTTTTCTACATAAAAACGGTGCTCAAAAGCTGTAATGTGAACTGTTTTGGAGAAAAACAGCATTTTATATTGAAAAACATAAACGTAGCAACATGTGTTTTGCTTTGGACAAAATCATGATTCTTTTTGATATTTTTTTATGATTTGTTTCACTACCACATGGAAAAAATTTAATTATTCCGCAAAAAGTAAACGGTTCAAGACTTACCGTAAAAAAAAATTGAAAAAAAATTTTTTTACGTCTGTTTTTAATTTACTATTTATTGAACCAGTTTTTTAAATATACATAGAAAAGTACATGCTTCTTCTCCAGCATATTCTCACAGAGGTAAACATAGTCACCTGTTTGTGAGACTGGCTACCTACATCTAAACCACTAATAAATCTAAATTCTTTTTTCACTAAATTTTAATTTATTTTTAATTTACAGTCAACGGGTGGAACCCTTTTCTCGAAAATGGTACATTTTCGTGGACCTATGTTAATAGGAACTTTTTTCTTAGAACGAGGAACAATTTCCCCGGAGATCAATTAAATACTGCAGTGGAAACTTATCCTCAACTAAATAAAAAAAGTTGAGAACAGAATTGATAATTTTGTATGATCGAGCTGACTTTCGCAACTTGGATGGAGTTATGCCTCTTTTGGAATTTATTTTAAGCAATAATATAGAAGAAAGACACTTTTAATGAATTGGCAACACTGCTGAAAATTGTGATTACAACGCCAATGTCTACTGTAGAGGCGGAACGTTGTTTCTCAACTTTAAAAAAGAATAAAAACTTTCTTAAGAAACACCATGTACCAGGAAAGGTTAATGTTTTAGCATTCTGTCAATTGAGAAAGACATGATTAAAAATATAAAGGACTTCAATACTAAAGTAATAAAAAAATTTGTCAGTGAAAAAAAGCAGATTTCCATCTTTAACCGCACCTTTAAATGAATCAATTTTTCCGTAAGTTTTCTATTTATCTCAATTATCTCAATCTCCAAACCTTGCCAATGAAACACTACACATAAACAGAACATACGGAGGACCTGGATACAGTACCTACCAACAGTCAAGATGGACGGCTTCATCAAAGAGGCTGGCCTGATGGGGTTAATGTAGCACGACTAGATGTGAGCCACAATAGACCTTCGGTCGCAGTGGAGGTGTCACAATGGCCCACTCACAATAAATCAATCTAAACAGAACACAGATCAGGATAGTGATGGGACACTGCCATCTGAGACAACATCTACATAAGACATGGGCTTCTACAGAAAAGAGCCACTATGCACTACGCAGACTTTGCATTGAGGTAAACGAGACAGCTTTCCATGAAATTTTTGAGTACCCGGTACTGGCACGAACAATCATTGAGCAAAAAAGCTCCAGTGATCTGCCGGCAGGAAAATCCTGCTCTAACACCCTGTTGAACTTTGTAAAAGATACCGAACTGTTCGACTAGTCAAGGACACGATAAATACGGAAGGATACAATGAGCCTATCTACAGCAAAGGGGACCACAAAACCATCTTCGATATTTAGTTAAATCAAACAAATAATAGCAGTCTTGTTTGGAATGCTATTCGTTATGGTTACTTTTGAAGAGCTCCAGTCAGAGCTGTAGTGGTCTACACCAAGAGGAAGGGGCTACGGGGAGATGGGGGTAATGAGGGATGGAGCGTGGCGAGAGGCAGGCTAAAACGGATTAAGAAATTTAGAAAAAAAGTGTTATTTTATGAAAGAGATTAGGTTAATTGTTTGTCATGACCAAAGATCGTTTAGAAAGTCGATAAAATTACTCCTATACAATCTCAAAACTTACCGCTGCTTTCGGCGTCCGAGTCTTCGCTTTCAGATTCCGAACTCTGGGTGAGATTTTGTTGAGATGAACTAGAATTGCCGCTGCCCGAGGTACTGTTCTTCGTGTGCACTTTACTTTTCATGTGCTTGGTTAAATTCCCCTTTGTCTTGAAGCTGCAAACGATTACAGAACTTAAAACTACATTTAAGGCACATTTACAATATAACCTCACCTAAAATTACAATGACTACACGTGTAAGGCCGATCGTCTGAATGAGTCTTTATGTGCTTCTTCAACATTGAAGGTTTCTTACACCTTATACCGCATTGGTCACAAACGTAACGGCCTCGTCCTGAATAAATGAATTATTGAATTTTTAAAATTTCAATTTTCATCTTCAACTCTTACCTCTTCCTCTGATGTAAGTGTAATCTTCTTTACTCTCATAGCCACACGTCCCGGTAGTCGAGTTACTGTTCAATTTATCATCACATTTTTCTTGTTTCGAAGAAACTACTTCTGTCAGTATGAACTGAAATCGCATTTCAATTATTAGTAGTAAGAAACTTCATAAAGTAATATCAAAACTCACCTTATAACTAGAGTGAACTATTAAATCTTGCGCTTTGCCAGCCATCGAATACCTCTGTTGCCTCTGCCGTGAATCGTAAGAGCTAACGAACAATTTATCAGTTTTGTTGTCTTGCTGACGCCACTCGGAGTACATGCTCAGTTTCTTGAAATGCGGAGTGTAGAACGGTTGCGTTTTGTTCAGTGTACAGTAGACCGGCTTGGTTGTCGATTTCAACCCCAAATAACTGAAATAATTTCCATGGAGGAATTGCTGTACGTATTTTTTGGCCACCCGCGGCGTATCCGGACTTATCAAGATTTGATTGAACATCGTCGGAGTGAGTCCGTGGTGCTGCTTCAGGGAAACAGATGACGGCTTCAAGGCTAAACTATTAGGACGTGCGAACTTAGTTTGGGGAACTTTCTCGCTAAATTTGGTTTGATCGATTTGGTTCATTGACACCACCGCAAGAGATTTTGATGGATCGATTTTACTCTCTATTTCCGGTTTACTGAAATTTATCGGTGGCTGAAAGTTTTTAATTTTGTCTTCTTTCACTGTATTAGCTTGTGATTGCACTGACACTGAAGGGTCTCTTTCTTTAGGTTTGTCTATAACCGGATAACTTTCTGATGCAACGGGCTCATCAGCTATGACCGGTCCGGGCATTCCGGGAACATAACGGACAACTCTACCATTGACAACTAGATGCATCGGGTCAAAGGTGTTGTTGTGCTTCTTCAATTTATTTTCATAGACAAAGTTATCACTCTGTTTACTGATTGCATCAAACGACTTATAATGACTTGAGTTATGAGATAGATCATCGTAAACCGGTTTAGAAGCATTGATAATATTTAGATTAGGTCTTTTAATGTTAGGAGTAAGCATTTTCAAAGCTTTCTGACTGAAATCGACAATATTAAGGCAACTGTACGATGGAGTTGTTTCAACATTTTTATTCGGTATCTCGTAAGGTACCTGGATTGTTATAGTCGGTGTGGTATCTCTGCTACTGGTCGGATTGAAGCTGAAATTCCTCTCAATACCATCACAGGGTTCAGATGCCACCACCGAAGAGGTGGGTTTATATATATTCATTCCTTCACTCTCATTATTCGAATCTTGTTTCGAATAATGCGTTTTATTGGTTAGAACTGTCCCTCCAGATTGCAAGCCAGACTTGACGACATGGTTTTTACTCAGCTTATCTTCAATTAGAAGCTTGGAATTGGGAGAAGAAGAAGACGAGTTAAAGGTTTCGTGTACCTTACTGTCCATTTTGTAGCATTCCGATGAGGTATTTGCAATTTTAACTTCACCACCGAAGAGTTTAACAGTCGGTTTTCTATCTCTCTCTGTCTGTAAATCTAGGCCCCATAAGTACCTGTCGGCAGCATGTCCGGGAGACGACTGAGCTGAGAAAGTGTCCGCTTGAACGTCTTCATACGAGAAAGATTTCGTCTTCTCTCTATCGACCAAACGAATATTCCCCAAGAAGGGACCGGGTGATTTTAGTGGAAACATTGAGTTTTGTAATTGAGGAATATCATCGAAGGCGTTTTTATTTTGGGTCAATATAGATGCCACATTGACAGAACTACTTCTCGTGTATTTTAAACCAGGCTTGGTGAAACCTTTACAGCTTCTCAATTTGTGCAACTCCAGTTCAGTCACAGTTTGAAATATCATCTTACAATATCGACACTGCATTGTTTCTGCATACAGATTCTTTAATAATAATTCCTTGATTAAACTCTTCTGAGTGATCGGTTCCTGCACTTCGCTGACACACCTCTTGCGATTTTTGTTTGTCAAATTTAAAGGTTCATCGTACCTCTTATCTGAGTTCGCGTAGTCGGCCTGATATTCATCAGGGTAAAGCAATTTAGGCACGAAATGATTATTTGAATGAACGATGGAATTATTTTTACTTATAATTTCGTTAATATGATGTGACAATGAATCCGTATTGTTCAATTCGTCTAAACTAGATTCATCGTGTCTATCCATTGCAGAATCTCTGGAAACAGCGATTTCCTTGGCGTTATGAAACCGAGGTTTGTAAGGCTTCAATTTCAAGTCCTGAGCTAATTCCTCCGTCTCGGACTTTGAGGAACTATTATTAGAGAATTTGTGGTCAGCATTTTTCTCGTCGGTACCGATCTCTTGCACTTTATTACCCATAACTCTGTTGGCGTGAGTCCTAGACCTGCAGTGTTTATAAAGGTTCGATCTGGTTTTAAAACTGAAGCCGCAGCTAATACAGGGATAGGGTCTTTCATTGGTGTGAGCACGAATGTGTTTCTGTAGAACGCTAGGCTTAGAACAGCCCAGATTACAGTATGTACAGACGTACTTGCCGCCGGTTGGTTTGTCTTGCAGTGCTGGTGTCTCTTCGTATTTAGAATTAGAGTCGCCGCTCTTCAGACTGCCATCATGGCTTTTCAAGTCGGTCAAAGGAACTAAAGTTTCGTCGTTAGTAATAAATCTACTCGTGTTATTATTGTACGATATGTCTTCCTTATGGGGAGAACAGGCATCTTTAGAATATGCGGTGGTGGCAACGGAAGAATCGGGAGCAGTGAAACGATCGTAATAAGTCCTATCTGTTCTAGGGGAGTACCTATCATCTGTTCTAAAGGTTTCTACATATGATATGCATGGACCAGTTGATTGTGTGTTTGATTTCACAGATATGGAAGACGTAGCATTGTTACAGTAACTAAAATTTAAAACGCTATTCTGATTTGTACTTTCGTCTGACTCTTTTGCATTATTGTCTGCAATACAGTCTGGCACGCTACTTTCCTTTCTCACTTCATGTCCTATTCTCGGTTCTTCTACAGTGTTGCACTGTTCTTTCTTTCCGTTCTCTGTATCACATTTGAAGATTTTGTAATCGATTGTTGATTGTTTCTTGAATTTCTTGTGCAGGTAACCGGCAACACCGCTTTCCATAGTTGACTGTTTGTACTTAGTACGCTAAAACAAAAAAGGTCATTAATAAAAATAATTACTCCCAGCACAAAAAAAAGATTTTCCAACAATTTTACAGTGTCTGCCAAAAAGATTGCATTACAGTAGAGTCCCGCTAATCCGAATATGTGCGGATTAATTATCATTACTCCGCGAGTGCGTGCAGATTACTGAAACTCGTGAAAAAAACTTTATAGAAAATAAAATAGTCATGTGCATGTGCCTATGCCTTTTTATATGTTATTCGGAAAGAAGTATACAAAATGTAATGAAGACTGACTGAACAGGAACATGCTCGAACAGACAATTATCTTGATCAAGTGGACCTCATTCGGTTCAATTTTTTGGTTTTTATGTTACAGAATACATTACAAAAATGTAGGTACTCAAAATTTCACTGCATTACATTAACATTCTTTTTGCATGCAGATTGGGTCATCTGATAATCAAAAATATGTTTTTTTAGCGCGTCGCCTCTGAAAGTTGACCGGCTACGTTCTAGCCCTAGGACTGACAAATTTTTTCAGTTGTTGTTATCACTTTGATGATAACGGCAGGTGAGAGCTACACAGCTCGAAAGAAAGCACACAGTTAAGAGATCCCGAGATTGATACCACGATACACGGATGTTTCAAACAAGCCGAAGCGCGCTAAAACAATAATCATATATACCTATCAAATTAACGATTGTTGATGGCGGTTGATAACGGTTCCAACGCGATCGCGCTTAAAATAGCGTGCATATCTCGGCCGTACTGAAAACATACTGAAACATCCCTCGCTACGCTCGGGTCGAACTTCATACTTGCTGAAATGCGCTTTGTCCCACCCTTGACATACAATGTACTATTACATAATAAACTTTCTTAAGCCAATAAATACACAGCCAAGTCATCAAAAACAATTAGACAAATGTATCTTATAAACAACAATAATAATTCAAGCTAACACAACAAGGAAAAAAACTCTTCTACACTATACAAAGTGTTCCGCAGCAGCAAAGTCCTAACGGCCCCTCGGAACTTGGCCAAGGGGTATGAGTGAAGGTACTCTGGCAGTCCATTATACAGCTTGATGCACCAATAGTTTGTCGAGTGTTGCGACGGTGCGACACGATTAAAGGGGATGCTCAATTTGTCACAGCTTCTCGTGTCATAGTGATGGAAATTCCCATTAAAAAAAAAAAAAAAAACTGCCGCTGTTTCCATGCACATACATTACACAATTTATAATTTACACAGAAGGTGCGGTCAGTATACGTAGCCTCTTGAATACTTCTCTACAACTGTCCCTATAGCCCGCCGAGGCCAGAAGACGAATCACCCTTTTTTGTATCAGTACAAACAGATCAGTATTCCATAGTTGATAATACTATGAAAGTGAGCATAGTAAGCCGTCAAAGCAGCCTGAAATGAGGTCACAGTCATGAGCCGCCTGATCAAGTACGCAGCCTTGGACAACCGCCCGCAAACATATCCCACATGTGCATCCCATTTAACGTTGCTCTGGAAGTAGACCCCCAAAAATTTCACTGGTTTTCCTTTGAGGCATACAGGGTGATCCCGAAATGGCGGACACGGACAGCACCACAGCATCCATTGTGGATTAAGGATTCTAAGTTTTATTTACTGTTTTCTCCAGTATGGCTCCCTTAAGAAGATATGACCACTTTTGTGGAAAAAAAAGTCACAACACTGCACTACCCTTCTTAAGGCAGAAAAATAATGTGTAGGTCTACAATAATACCCAGATAGATATTACCATGGAAACATATGAAATGGAAAGTTCAACAATGTTCAAAACAATAATCGTTGCGGGGAAACATATCCGATAATATTATTCAAAATCTATTTTAGTTGCATTGTTGAGCTCGAATTTGAACAACGATGCCACATTGAAAAATTTTGTCGAACTCAGGGAAAAGGTAAACTTTGAATGCCTTTAATTCCGTTCCTGATAATAATAAAAATAAAACACAAACGCTATCGTAATAGTTATGTCAAATCATGTGCTTTGCCATTGGAGGTTATTTAAATTTGACTGCCGTTTTGATTTAAAGTTTAGAAAAAGGACACCCTATATATCAGTAACGAAGGCGAGGAGACAATTTTTGTTTTAAATTTACAGTCTTTCTGAACATCCTCTACAACACCCTGTATACCGTGTCCGCCATTTCGGGATCACCCTGTATATTAAACCATGAGTCAGCTTGGCACAGAGATATCCGAGTTTTCTCTTCTACCTGTGTGTGACTGGCGGCCGCATTCAGGAATGTGGTGTCGTCTGTCGTCTGCGTACAAGTAGCAACCATCACAACACCGCATGTTGACTGGCAAATCGTTCACATATACTATAAATAAAAGTGGCCCAAGTATGGATCCCTGAGGAACACCGGCATGGATGGTCGTATAACCAGAAGTTCTCATTCCAACACGCACCCTATGTTGTCTGTTCTCCAGGTATGATTCTATTAGTTTCAAAGGTCTCTGACGCCATCATAGTATTCAAGCTTCTCCAGGAGGATCCCGTGTGACATTGTATCAAAAGCCATGCTGAGATCACAGAAGGCTATTTATGCCACATGTTTTTCATGAATACTTTGACACATTTTGGTCACCGAGTCAATCATTGCTGTTATAATAGACTTATCTGTCTTGAATCCATGTTGTCTGTTGTCCAAAATATGCGCTATAGTAAATGGGACACCTGTATATTTTATGCAACTTTCTCAATCACTTCGTTCTAGATAGTTACTACACCATCAAGCTTGGATAATGTGCTTTATCTCATTTTTTACCATATCTCCAATTATTTCAACGTTAACAATTAAACGGCAATCACTTACTTTTTGTCCCCAGAAATTCTTATCATCTCAACTCTCAACCTAATTTTTTCTAGTTGGCAACACTGTTGGCCAGTTTCTACTCCACAGGTTTCTTTCAGTTTTAGTTCTGGGTTTGTTGTTATAATAAAAAAAAAAAATGTCAAGTGTTTTAATAATTAAATTATTAAGGCTAGTCAGGTGAGTTTTGGTGAGAATTATTATTGTTTGTCCTACCAACGCCGACGAATAAAATAATTTCTCAATTTTCTTTTAAATTAGTGCATAAGTTACTGTAAGGTTACGATGTTTGTAAGAGGCAAATACTGTGTCTGTGGCCTTTTTATAGTTAAGACGCGGGATTTGGGGAATCTTTTGTTTTTTTAAATCAATGAATCTATCTTTATTTTTTGCAGTATATTAGGTACACTCTGTATAAGATTTAATAATGTTCTTTTTTGGACCAGTCAGAAACCGGTCGGTAGGTAGGTACCGAGGTAGTAATACTAATAAGTACGGTACCCAAAAATATTTCAAATAGGGGCTTTGTGCCCAACAATTTACCAAATTAGTTACATAAAATAGACTGTGGGCCGATTTAATAATCAAAGTCACAGTTATGGTTTAAACACAACAATTTACTGTATTACAACTTTATTCGAACCGTCGTTGGTCATGAAAAATCAGCTGATTTCGCCTGGTTTAATTTTGAAGTTTTTATCAATAAACTATGACTGAAATTTTGACAGTGGATGTCAGCCAGGCTATCTCATTTTAACTTTGTTTAGACTGATTTGATGTGGAAGTTGTCACGTTTCCAGAAATTTAATTATTCAAATCAAAATGTAATAAATAATTATTTTATTATCATACAGGAAAATGTCAAAAATATTGAACAAAGATGTAAAAAAAAAATTTAGAGAGCTGCCAACAACCCTAGCTTAGGTTGATACGACTCAAACTATAAAAAAAACTGAGACTTATGTAATGTTTACAGCAATAAAAATAAATTAGGTAAGATTGAGGATGAAATCCTATAATTAATGACTTTCTTACGGGAACAACTCAGGTGTATTTATTAAAATCTAATGGTAGGTATCTATCAACTACAATATTAGAAGTACCGTGACCGTGTTACAAACAAATACTACAGCCGAGAAAAGATGCACTAGAAACAGATGTGACAGGAAATTATTCAAATTTGCAACATTGGGAGATATGAAGGAAAATTAACCTACAGAAAAAATATAATATGACAACTTAGAGATATACTTAAATTAGTTTCATGATTTTCAAGTACGTCTGGCAATATTGCTTTAATCTGAGAATGACATTATCAGAAACACTCATAACCTAGAAACTTTACCCTTGTCAGTGTGCTGTGAACTGTAGGATAGGGGGTTGATCATTCCCATAATCCATAGCCAACTTGATCTGAATAAAGTTGGAATATGACTATAGTTTAGATGAGTCGATGAGTGACTGACTGACTTTAAGCTAAAGTAAGTAACTTCAAAATTTATTATGAAACTGGCTCAATAGTGACAATAGTAGGGGCCGATTTCACTCAATAGTGACCCAGGTGAAATATTATAAATTTTAAATGTTAAACGTGGCTTTAATTTTATTATGAAACTGGCCTCTAATATTGTTATTTTGTATTGAAGCAGTTTCATTATAAATTTTGAAGTCACTTTAAAATTTATTTAAAATGTTTCACCTTGGTTACTAATTACTATTGCCTTGTCTTTAACAACAATTTAAAGTGATTTCAAAATTTTATTTAAAACTTGCCCCTACTATTGTTATTTTATATTTAATAAGTGGCCAGTGTCCAGTGTCATATAAATTTTTGAAGTCACTTTAGCTTAAAGTCACTTTAATCTATTGTTGTATTTAAGATATAAATGTGACTTTAATTTTATTAATAAACAGGCCCAATATAAAACAATAATAGTAGGAGCGGTTTCATAATAAAATAAAAGTCACTTTGAAATTTATTTAAAATGTTTCACCTTGGTTACTATTGCCTTGTCTTTAACAACAATTTAAAGTGATTTCAAAATTTTATTTAAAACTTGCCCCTACTATTGTTATTTTATATTTAATAAGTGGCCAGTGGCATATAAATTTTTGAAGTCACTTTAGCTTAAAGTCTCTTTTCTATTGTTGTATTTAAGATATGAATGTGACTTTGATTTTATTAACAAACAGGCCCGATATAAAATAATAATAATAGAGGCTGGTTTCATAATAAAATAAAAGTCACTTTAAAATTTATTTAAAATGTTTCACCTTGGTTGCTATTGCCTTGTCTTTAACAACAATTTTAAGTGATTTCAAAATTTTATTTAAAACTTGCCCCTACTATTGTTATTTTATATTTAATAAGTGGCCAGTGTCATATAAATTTTGATGTCACTTTGGCTTAAAGTCACTTTAAACTATTGCATTTAAAAAATAAATGTGACTTTAATTTTATTATTGGTTAATTTTATTAGTTTTTTTTTTATTTTGGTTTTAATATTTACATCTGCGTATCCTAAGTTCCATCAATTTTTTCGGGACCGAGGAGCGAAATAGGGGGTGCTGGGTGGGTAAGAAGCTAAAAACAGCCATTTCAAACTAATAATATTAAGGTCACAACTAAGGCCTCTTTGACACTATGGTCGCATTCCTATTTTTTCTTCACTTTCAGGACAAGGAAAATCTTCGAGATTAACAGTAGCACGATTTTTATTTTGAATTTTGCATTTATTTTGCATTTACATTCCAAAAAGAGTGACATCAGTCCCTATAGTCTGGATACAATATGAGAGAGGTATATCCGTGCCAATCCTTCTCTGTACGCTACGAGGCGGTTGGCCGTGACCTCAAACACTTCTAGTGCTTGTTACTTCCGAGACCCGGCATATTTATTTTGTGTATTATCCGCGATACTAACCAGGACCGGATTCCCTAGACCGATTTTTAGTGCCATTTTTTTTTTTGCTAACCATGCATTTGCAAAGCAAATGAATACCTTCTTGGTGTTAGTATCGGTACGTCCTACACCCCTATATAGGTGCTATAATGAACTGTAGGATACCCATATGTAAATAATGACCTTATGGTAGTTATTAAACTGGCCCAATATAAAATAACACAATAGCAGGGGCCAGTTTCATAATAAAATTAAAGTCACTTTAAAATTTAAAATGTATATAATTTCACCTCGGTTACTATTGTATTTAACATCAATTGAAAGTGATTTCAAAATTTATTTTATTATGAAACCGGCCTCTAATATTATTGTTATTTTATATTGAGCCAGTGTCATATAAATTTTGCAGTCACTTTAGTGTAAAGTCACATTAAGCTATTGTTCTGTTTCACTGAACTATTCTGCCGTGCGACGGAAAAACGCCGTATGTGCAGTTGAGGTAGTTTCGAGAAATCGGCCTTCAAAGTTTTAACATTTTTAAACGCTTGTCTTTTCAAAATTAATTAATCAATTTTGTTCTGATATTTTTTATTCATTTACTAGTGTACCGTATTTGATATGATTTTTTTCTTGTAAACGTACAATACACCGTTATATTATTTTTAGTCAAAAATGTTCACATATGGCGTTTTCACAGACTATCATCTACTTACTTACTAGACATAAGGAACGTAAGTGACCACCCAATGTAATTTCATATACATACTATACACATACGTTGTTTCCATTAAGCTGATTTTGAGAAAATTAATAAAGCATGGTACATATAAACGCCGTATTTAACCACATACGGTGTTGTTGTGTAGTATTTCTAAACGCTTTATCCAATTATTTCCACATGCGGTAAAAATGGGAAGAAATTCATACACATACGTTTCTATTGCGTAGTAAATTGCTGAATGTGAACAGAAAATTACAAACCGTCAACATTCAAAAATGATTTGTTCGGTCATTTTCGAAAATGTTTTCTTCATTTATTTTTTTATTTGATAGAACCAACCATGAAACATCCAAAACACCAAAAATTCGAATTTTGAAAAAAATGCACATACGTTCTTCTTCCGTAGCACGGCAGTATTGTTGTGTTTAAAAACTATAAATGTGACTTTAATTTTATTATGTTTACATACGTGGTTTAAACAGAGCAATAGTTTAAAAGTAACTTTGAAGCTAAAGCAATTTCAAAATTTATTATGAAATTGGCCTCTGCTATTTTGATATTTTATATTGGGCCAGTTTCAAAACAAAAAAGTCACTTTAAAATTAATAATGTTTCACCTTGGTTAGGTACTATTAAAGACAATTTAGTCAATTTACCAAAAGTGATTTCAAAATTTATTATCAAACCAGCCCAGCCCAATATAAAATTAATAATTACATTTAAAATTTGAAAGTGACTTTAATTTTTTTATGAAACTGGCCCCAGGTGTAATAAATAAGGTATGACTGTAAAAAGTTTTAGGTATCTATAAAACCTTAGGTATAGGTAGGTACAATACCTACTGTATGAGTTGTGTATTTTATTATTATTTATCAAACTACCTAATAGGTATAAGTACCTATGTATGTAATTATATTGTATACCTAGTACTTAGTAGTAGCCATGTCAATGGATAATAATAATTATTATTATCATGAATACCTCCTCGAAAATGATGAGTAATAACTGTAATCTAGAGCCAATAAAACACTGTAGCGGTAATGAACGAAAAAAAAAACGAAATGAACTATGAACCAGACAAGTACCTAAATAGTTTAGTAAGTACCTAAGTATGTGTAAAAAGTGAAAAGTAATCAGGTATACCTACCTACCTACCTACCTATTATGAATTGAATGCTATTTATGTAATAGCGTTATAAAGGTCACTCAGAATCGCCTCATGCTCATAAAAACGTTGGATCAACAAAAGTGACGTAGGGATTTTATTTGTGGAATTCCGCCAGGAATCCCATCCAATTCGGAGATCCGTTTTTATCGTGGCATATTTTCGATCATCGTCTCCAATGCCAGTTGGAGAATTTTTACGAAACTGTTTCAAAGTAAACAAATGAGCGTTCGACGAAACGGGGATCATGCGATTATTCCGCGAATCCCCGAACATATGGAATTTAATTTCAATTTGCGTTTATAATGCAATGACAATAATAATAATTATTACACACGTCGATGAACGGGTACGAGTACGACGGGCTGGAGACTTGACTTGTGTTGTAGCAGCCGTATTTATAATGTTTAGTTTGATGACGCCAAGTAATAGTCTGGTCGGCGCCAGTCGCCAATGTACAATCGTGCAAAAAATGTGCCTAATGATGTAGGCCTTTAGGTATGAGGCGAACAACAAGAACGAACCGACGTACTGTACCAGTACCAGTAATTTAGTATTATAATTATTATTATTAATGCCCAGAGATTTTACTTTATAGAAATTTACTAAAATAGTATCTATCTATCTAGGTATCTATCTATTTATCATTATTATAAGGCCGTCTGGTCTAGTTAAGATAAGAAATATGTAAAAGGAAAATCCGATTACTTTACTACCTACCTACCTACAGTCCCAGACATGACAGCAGCAGAATTTTATTAGTAGCAGCAATTATGATAATAATTAATTATTATTGAATCACGAAAATGGAATTTAAAAACCTCGTAAAAATACTCACTGTAAGTAGGAGGTCACCTATCGTCAGGCTTTGTGAATTACCAGCACCTGTTTACATTATTATAGGGAAGTTAGGAAACAACCTATGGCACTTTGCACTTATTTCAATATCAATTAAGTCTTTTAACACACACATGTAGGCGTGAAAACATAGGTTACTTATGGTTAAAAGTCACTCTCTTTAGGGCTCGCGATTTGGCACTTATTTACATAATTGTCCGATTTAATTATATCTAGCGGCTAGCGTCACTTCTCGTGAAAAGTAGACAGAATTCCGACAGACTGCGTGTACGAAAACTATACTTCTAAGTAGTAACTTGATATAGCTGCTGATACGACGCCATGTCTCTTTAGTCTTCTTAACGTTTTTCTCTCTCACTCGGGCTGATTATCTTGCTTCGTCCTTCCCTCGTCATTCAATCACAATAATACAGACATGACTAAGACAATTCCCGCTCTCTGTCTCTCTCTCGCACATACTACGTCGTCGAGGTGGGCGAAATTCACGCGTTACCAGGTAACAGTTTCAGAATCACTGTTAACAAAAGTAGCGTATCAATAATTAAATGATTCATAATAAATCAGAGGAGGCCATAAAAAAACAAGTAAAAACAATAATTGAAATAACACGTTTGTGATTTAATTCATTAATGTTACAAATGTCGATACTGCAAAGTAATTCCTCCTTGACTTCTTTTTAAGTTTTAAGACTTATTAGATACGACCATAAGACCGAAACCAATTTTTGCTTAGTTTTCAAGAGATAGGATGGCAAAATCAAAAGTTTTGAAAAAAAAATTTTAACTTTTATACTCACCTATACCTACAGGGTGTTAACTACCAACTAGTACAAAATAAAGGTGCAGGTGATTCTACGACTTATTATAAGAAAAAAAGTTCCTATTAACATATTGGGATCCGCAAACGCACCGTTTTCGAGATAGGTAGGTACCGGGTGTTCAAAAAAATGTTTTTTTCTTACTTTTTTTGCGATATCTCAAGAACCGTTAGAACTACAGGCTCCAGCTTTTGTACAGATTTTTATATTAATAATAGCTACTTTTAAGGCTCCAAACTATAATGTTCTTAAATTAGCCAGTGGTGGAGATTTTAGGATTGCTCAAGGGTTTCACCCCCCTAACTTTTACGGCACTGTAAAAATTATCATTTTGAGAGCAAATTTCAAAGCGCCAATGTTTTTTACACAAAAAATTACTCCTGGTCAAAAGCTGTAGAAGCCACCGTTCTTGAGAAAAAAAGGCATTTTATTATCAAAAATTCAACATGAACAGAAAAATAGAAATGTATTTACTTATTTCATTTTATTTATTATGTATGTATATCCCATTTCAGACGTTTTTGGATTCAAGTTGGCTGTGATATTTTTTCTTCAAGTTGGATACCCTGGACAGTCGATTTGAGCTAAAAAAGTTCAAATGACTTCCCACTTTACTCATATGCCATTAGGATTAATTTCTTACCTAATAAAAATATGTTTGACGTATGAAAACAATAATTCAATAATATACGATTGTTGCTATTTTTTAGTAAAAAATATTTAATTATTAGACGTTCAGTAACTTCATTCAAAAAGTTCTGTCAGATTTTCAGCATCTTATTTCAATCCTTCTAAAATTGAAAAGAACTTAAATCTCCTTTGAATACTACATTATTATATTATAATGCCAAAAGTAATGGAAAAAAAACTTGTGTGGCACAGTGTCTACCGAAAACCAACACAAAGAGATCGTTATTTACACAAGAACTCCAATCAACACCCAGCCCAAAAACGAGCTCTGTAATACAAACCCCGGTGAATCGTGCTTCCCGAATTTGTGAGACTCAGTCCTACCTCGAAGAAGATGAGCTCTACACCATGCATGAATGCTTTGCTTCAGGATGACCACGCCGTGTGCTACGAAAAGATGAAAATTTTGTCTACTACGTCACACTATTGCATCCATGCATATACTGTTTTATAACAAATTGAAATCCAGAAAATATAAAGGTGGAGTAATCAATAACCATACCTAAATTAAACCGATTGGATTCAGAAAATTTATAGTTCTACCCAAATATAATTTTTATTCATATATTTTAGGCAGCCTCAGTATCAAACGACAATAACGAGATAAGAATTTGTCATAACTCATCCTCAACCGAGTTAGCAAGACTTTCCTCAACCAGCAAAAAAATCCTCCAACTCCCTACAATAAATTGAAAATGAAGAAAAACTTATTGGCAACCTACAAAGATCATGAGGCTCATTCCATCTGCTTTCTTCAAAATTTGAATTAAATTAGTTGATAAAGGAATAAAGACTACCCCTACTTATTCTCCAAATGTTCTTGTGAAAATTAGGCATTTCAAGAGTCGGCGACATGACATATGATATATGTTCCTGAATTTCACCACATGACTCGACTTGAAGTCCAGCACTTTAAGTTATTTAAGACAATAGATGACAAATCAAAGATCATAAATGTAAATGTGATTGAGTTTTTTTATTATATTATTATTAAATAACTTTTATTTTGAGCGCGGCGGTTTAGGTCACTATGACTATAATTATTGAGCCGTTGACGCTGCCACCGTCTGGGTTCAAATCCCAGCTCGGCATGGTTATTTCTCGGTAATTTAACTATGTATATATTTATAAATTTAAAATTTGTGTCCGGCCAAATTAGCTAGTTCTGAGAGCCAAATTACTAGATTGGAATGACTAGGTCTTATCTACACGGTTAAGACCAATTTCTTAAAAAAAACTTTGATATTGGAAAATTGAAGTCAGTTGAAAAAATTTGGAAATAGCCTTTTATAAATTTCCAGGGCATAATCTTTATCTTCGAATCTAAACCAACTCAATAAAATTTGAGAGTAAAATCAAGAAGTATCGCGAGCAAACAAATCCGAAATGATATTATGTAAATTTTTATAAATAATGTTGTAACCGCTAGCCTTTAAATTACTTCTCTGGATAACATTTCTTAATTTTCTAGTTGAATATTTCTTGTTCAATAACTATAAAAGCATTGTAGAAGTGTAGAACTGTAGAAGTGTAGAAATATAGCTTATTACCTTATAATATATGAATCTTATTTTAACCGTTGAACAAGAAATTTTAATGACAATGAACATAACTTGTATTTTTATCTTCTATTACTAAACTTAAAACAAACAATAAATTATGATAATTTTTATATTTCGTATTTTTTTTGATAAAAATTAAAGTTTTGAAATACAGAAAACATATTTAAAGGAATCGTTAATAATTTCACATTATAGTTGAAAAAAATCGATCAAGAAATAAATCCTCCTTGTCTGATTTTACACAAAAATAAATATTTCCCCGAATATTAGTATAAGTACCTACTTTAGATAATATATTCCTGTTTTGGCAACGCAGCGTAGGTGAAATTTAAAACAAAGTCAAATTTGATTAGAAACATCCACAACCTTAAAAAATTTAGCTTGTCAAAGGTAGTTCAAAACTCAGCTTTTGGAAAGGTACCAACATAATTCGAATTTTCCATAGCCAACTCTGAATTCAAAAACGTCTGAAATGGGATATATTTATTCTAGACGAAGTTGAAAACAATCTGGCTCCAAGCACAAGTTGAATATTCTGTACGTTTTTGATCATAAAATGCCTTTTTTTCTCTAGAACAGTGGCTTCAACAGCTTTTGACCAGGAGTACTTTTTTGTGTGAAAAACATTGGCGCTTTGAAATTTGTTCTCAAAATGATAATTTTTCCAGTGCCGTAAAAGTTAGGGGGGTGAAACCCTTACACAGCCCTAAAATCTCCCCCACTGGCATATCTTAGAACATTAGTTTGTAGCCTTAGAAGTAGGTAGCTATTATTAATGTAAAAATCTGCACAAAAGCTGGAGCCTATAGCTCTAACGGTTCTTGAGATATCGTAAAAAAAGTAAGAAAAAAACATTTTTTGAACAGCCTGTATCTCGAAAACTGTGCGTTTGCAGACCCATGTTAATAGGAACTTTTTTTCTTAGAATAAGTCGTAGAATCACCTCCTTTATTTTGTACTAGTTGGTAGTTAACACCCTGTATAATACAGGGTGTTAACTGTAAGGTTGGTCAAACTTCAGAGGCCGATTCTTCAGACTAAAATAAACAAAAACTTTCCCATTAACGTCTGTCCAGAAATGCACCGTTTTTGAGAGTGGCGAAGAAATATTATTTTTCCAGTTTTTTGACGGTATCTCGGGAACCAAATGAGATGCAATGTTCAGCTCTTATACACACTCGGTGGAGTGCTAGAACGTTAATTACAGATCTGCCAGATAATTACTGATTTTAAAATGCCCTGTATTATCAAAATGTTGGTCTGATATTGCTGGAAATAAACTCTACTCCCTTTTAGAAGAGTTAATTACTGATAAAAAATGAAAGACCATTCAAAATATTCACCCTATTTTCAAAATTTGCAATTTAAAATCAATAATAATTATCTGACAAATCTTTAATTAGCGTTCTAGCACTCCACCCACTATGTGCTCACTGATCCCCTTATTTTCGCCGTAAAATAAAGATGAAAAAAATCAGTGGCTTAAATTTAGGGTATTTTGAGCGTTTCGACCCCCTAATTTCTACGCCACTGGAATAAATGCTATTTTTAAGCAGCGCCCTTAAACCGTCCATGTTTTCTACACCAAAAGGGTACTCTTGGTTAACGGCTCTAAAATGTTTGTCTAAAATGAAAGTAGGTAAGTGAAGACTTATTCCTATAATATTCTAAAAGATATTCTAAAAGATATAAGATCCCAAAAGATATTCTAAGTTACACAATATGAATTGCGGAGTTCCGCAGGGTTCCGTGCTGGGACCATTGATCTTTCTACTCTTTGTGAATGATTTGCCTGATATTTTTGATAAAAATAAGATAACACTTTTTGCTGATGACACATCATTGGTGGTCTCTGCCGGAACCCATGGTGAACTTCAGATATTGACTAAGAATCTTGTACAAACTTTTGTTACCTGGTGTGAAAGAAATGGTCTGATTGTCAATCTATCCAAGACTGTATGTGTCTGTTTTCGAAATCTCAATTTAACTTACAATCCATCGTTAAGCTTTGCTGTTGGCAATACTCAGATAATTTCGTCCAAGTGTACAAGGTTCCTGGGGGTTTATGTGGACGAAACTTTGCGTTGGGTTGAGCACATTGACCAGCTTACTAAAAAAAATAATAGTATCTCCTATGCTATGTCTAGGATAAAACAGTCTCTACCACTGACTGCACTATTAAATGTTTATTATGGATTGGTGCACAGCATTCTGGTGTACAACGTTGTGTTATGGGGCAACGCTAGTGATGCTCAAAGAGTGTTTGTAGCACAAAAAAAAGTTATTAGACGGATGTTTGGCATGTATCCTGGAGACTCTTGTAGGCCAGTGTTTATAGGTCATAAGATTATGTCTTTTCCATGTATATTTATATACCGTAGCTTGCTGTACGTCAGGGATAATATACATAAGTTCTCTGTTGGTTCGGAATTACATGACCATGAAACTAGGCATTCACATTTGTTGATCCTGCCTAGTCATAAGACTACAAAGTTTAGCAACTCTCTCTTGTATATAGCCCCTAAGTTGTATAACCGCCTTCCTCGGCGTTTGAAAGTACTAAGTACTTCCAAATTCAAGGTTGGAGTGAGGGGGCTCCTGCTAGAAAAATGTTATTACAGCCTGCAGGAGTATTTTAACGATGGTGACATGTAGTTCCCGCTTTTTGTATTGTTTTAAATACATGTATACTCGTTCATATGTGATGATTTTGCGTGTAATTTTTTTATGTCGTTCTTTTATTTGTTGACATGTCCTATACATTCATATGTCTTAAAGGATGAATAAATATATTATTATTATTATTATTATTATTATAGATAATGTTTTCTCTCATGAAATTACATTTTTCTCGGAAACGGTTCACTTTAGATCCGTTAACACCTTTTTGGCGTGTAAAACAGGGACGGTTCAAAGGCGCTGCTTAAAATCGCATTTATTCCAGTGGCGTAGAAATTAGGGGGTCGAAATCCTCAAAATACCCTAAATCTACGCTACTGATTTTTTTTAAAACCTTTATTTTACGGTGAAAATAAGGGGATCAGTGAGCACATAACGCCCTATGTATCTCGAAAACGGTGCATTTCCGGACACACGTTAATGGAAATTTTTTTGTTTATTTTAGTCTGCTGAAGATCAGCCTGTGAAGTATAGTATAGAGAGTATATTAATTTAAACATTCGATAGAAAGTCATTTTAAGGTAGAATAGTATATTATTCTTCAACGAGCGAAGAATGATACCATTATCCACGAGAACGAAAATTTCAACACGAGCCGCCAGGCGAGTGTTGGAACGTTTGAGTGGATGATAGATATTCTTCGCGAGATGAAGACGCTATTTTCTCTTCGACCTTTTGAGAAAATCATTAGTTAAAAAAAAAACTTTTTAATAGAATTATATATCTTGATATTTGCGTTGTCATCTTTTACTAAATTCCCAGTCATTTCAATTATCAATAAAATGATATTTTAGAATGGAGAGCAACTTCGAGGTAATTTCTTATCACACCACCGCCCAGTAATTTTATAGGTATATATTGTTAAATATTTTCATGGATAGATATTACCTAACCTGGTTATTATTATGACCTGTCTCGTAAGGTTAGGTCAGGTGCGCTGGTGGCTGGCGTTGATTGAAGCGCATATAATACGCGCATCTAAATTATTGATTTTTCAGCTTTATTCACAATAATTCACATATATAGGCACAATAATGAGGTTAGGGATTTATTCGAATATAAACGATCGGTAATACCTATAGGTTGAAGATAAGCCAAGAGCGTTTCAAAAGTTAGTCCGGCGATAGGTGGCCGTGGCGTTATCTTAACATGTTTGACGTCACGCAGTTAATTTCCGAAATTAAGTTCTCAAAATACCAGGCAGTGATTGGCTTAAATAAAACATTCCCTCATCGGAAGCGGTGAGGGAATGAACAGTCCCTCATCCCTCATCGCATGGAGAATGCATATCGTCGCCGTCTCGTATCTAAAATATCATAGGTTTTCAGAAAACGCAAAAAACCTGCTAAATTCATTAAGATTTATCTAAAATATTTGTATTTTTTTTGCAGAAAACATGTTACAAATCGGGTCAACATATACTAATAAATATGAGCATCACTAATACATTTCATAAATAAAAAATTTTTGTAATAAAATTATTTTGTAATAAAATAAAAAAAAATAAAAAAAGTGAGATACGAGGTTTTGACTCTACGGCGACGATATGTCATTAGTTAACTGAAATTGGCAGTATAAAGAATGGTCGAAGAGAAAGTTTTATACAACATGCATAAAAGTTATTAGTTCTCGAGATACTTAAGTTTTGTTGAGTATTATTTTTTTTAATATCTTAAAATTGACTCAAATGGAATTTTTTAAAATTTTTCACAGTTAATTGAAGTATAAGTAGGTTAGGTGAAGATCTCGGTATATCGTTATTTTTTTTCTAAATAATTTCTACGCCACTGCTTTTAATGAAAATTTGATCTTTTTGTTAGTTACCTCGTGCTCTTTAGAAGAGAAAAGTCGTTTTATATTTTTGTCGTAGAACATCTGTTTTTTAACATATTTATTTCACAATGTACGAATCCGTACAACATAATTCCCAAAAACGCAATTTTGCAAAATAGGAATATCTCATAACGTAAACTTTCAATTGTTTTACTTTTTTCACCAATGTAATAAGCGACAAAAATTCTTCATATATTGAACATTGACCGACTTCATATAGCTCTAATAATAACAAAGTTACCAATGGTGAACAGAAAAACATAGAGAATAGGCGATTTTTCATCACCCTGTATACATATTCACTTCACGCTCATGGAGATTTTTGATCACCATAAACATATTTGAATTTCAGAAATTTTAACCGTGGGATGACTACTAAAACTACCCATTTTCCATTCTACCATGACTGTTACGCCCCCTAGGGGTAGTTTTAGAAGCTCAAAAATATTCTCCAGCGATTTTTTGGGGTCACTTTCCTCTTAAAAAATTTTACCCTAAAGCTGTGTGACGAGCCGTTCCTGAGAAATGATTGGCGTCCATTCTTAGTTGCTCACCGGGTACATATAAAGTTAGCCATTTTTACTCCTTTCCTAATCACGTCACTGCTGGCTTAGGTATTAATGAAAATAAAGCATTTGATTAAGACTAACATCAACTTTTTCATCAAACAATTTTCTTCCAATCCTGTTAATTGAGTTAGATTTTTTTTCATCTTGCATAAATAGAGAGGTTCAAAAAACAGCAACGGGTCGACCGATTTTGCTCAAGTGCAATCCCAGCTAGACTACTACTTATGGATATATCTTACTATAAACTGGGAAACCCTGTATGTATACTATTTTATTACCTTGTTTTTTTAACTCGCTTTCTTGTCTCTGTCTACACAAATCTAACAATCGATTTCAAACTTTCTCGAAGAACCAGAGACTTGAAACTTTAAACATAACTCCAAACAGGATGACAATGAAATAATAACTCGCTTTCTTGTCTATGCGCGTTTGTCCGTTCCAGCAAAAATTTTAGATAATTTCGATCACCAATTAGAAAGCGCGTGGGCGGAGCCAGATATAGGGGTGATGTCAACGAGAGAGCGCGTGGTCTGAGCCACTTGTCTTTGTATTGACTAATGAAGATGTTTAAATTCGATTGCAAAAATTAGCACTGATACAACAGTAAAAATAAGAAAATAATTATTTAAGCAATTTGTTTAAATAACATAGGTACTATTACCACATTTTTAACACGGACTAAAAAGTATAACATGATTTTTATAGCTATGAAAATACGTGTAAGATTTAATACGATAAACTTGAGACGTACGCAATTGATAATAGTAAAATGTGTAGAGAGTTAAGTTGATTTCCAATTGTGCAATCAATCATGCATGCACTCCTCGTTTATCGTTTTAAATCCTACAAGTAGGTACCTACCTACATATTTCCATAGACGTTAAAAATTATTTCTAAGATATCTTTGCATCAAGATAACGTTTCTATAGCTCGCAGATCTGAATGATAATATGGCCTCACCAAAAAAATAATTTCTGCGAAGCTATACAAGCAGAAAATTTTCCTCGAAATATCGCAGCGCTCCACACAAATGAAATATAGAGTTTAACAAAAAAGGATCACACACCTTTTATTTGTGACACCGCTTGCCTTTAACTAATTTTCAAATGATTAAACTAACGGTGGTTTACTACATTCATAATTTAGGTAAATACATATACCTAGTTTACAATAATGCATTTCTACCAGTGGCGCTCGTGGGAGATTAGCACTAAATATTTTTTTTTATAAAAAAACAAGTAGGTAACTTATCTACACTACTAACTACAAAACTATAGGTACTTCATCTTGAAATAGGAAATATTTTCTGTCCTCATCTTTTCTGATCAAATATGATCTCTTAATTTTTTGGATCGATACACGTTTTTTTTTTTCGTAATAAATTAAAGCAATTTTTTGGCAAGACCATCACACGACTGCTCTTAATATCTGATTTATCTGTGACGTTCCTGAAATATCCTGAAAAAAAAATGAAAAATCAAGATTTCTTATTTTTGCCATATCTTTCTTATTGTTGAAAATAATTAAATTATTTTTTGTTGCGCTTTGCATAAGTTGTCAAAAACCGTCAATCCGAGACTTCAAAAATTTTCAGAGCCGACTAGATCTAAGAGTTGTCACAGTCAACTTTCGTTATATTTTATGGCCGTCATATTATTATTTTATGTCGTTCGGTATAAAAAAAGTCATGGAAATCAAAAAGAACCAAATAAATTTATAATTTTTCAAAAAAAAATTTTTTTTTCACCAAATCGTGTCAATATGAAGTTAATTATTTGCCTCATATGGTTTTTTTTTTAATAATATATCTATGATATTCGGTACAAAAAATTGTATTTTTTCGAAAAAAGAAGAAGAAAATGTTTGATTTTTTTTTATGTTATTATTTTTTAGTTGGATTTTTTTTATATCGAACGACATAAAAAACAATACAGCGGCCATAAGAAAAACAAAAGTTGCTATGAAAACTCTGGAATCGACTTTGAAAATTTTTGTTATGTCAAATGGATAGCTTTTGATGACTTATGTAAAATTATGAAAAATAATTTATTCCTTTTCAAAAATAAAAAAGATATTTTATATTGTATATGGCAAGAATAAGAAATCTTGATTTTTCAGTTTTTTTCAGGATATTTCAGGAACGGTCACAAATATCTTGAATGTCTTCACGGATTCAGGATGGCCACAAATTAGGGCTTTTTTTCTAATGGACCCTGTATCTCTCAGCGTTTACGAGATACCTACTCATAGTAAGCTCTGGAATCGGGAACAGCCTGTATATTATAAGAGTATGTATTTATTTTAAAACGGATGCTTGTGATTTTAAATAAATAAACATTTTAAATATGTAAAGGTATAATCACTGGTGTTTGGTGTTTTCTTGAGATGCAGCGTTAAGCTACTGAGGAATAAGAATTGCCTTAAAATGTCTTACCTGGAAATGTCTACTTGAAGAATTACAAGAAAATAAATCATAATTCTCTGAAATATTCTCACCTGTGAAGCGCCACACAATCGTAATTATTATTGAGAGACTACCACTTCCACCTGCGAGTGGAGAGTGGAGAGTCAAAAGGGAGAATGCCTAGCCACAGGCCTAGCCACAATTCTACGAAATGTATCAATGGGGGTATCAGCAGGAAGTCAATAGCTTTTGACTTTTGTATATCTCTTTAAAGGTGCCTGCCTCTTTCTTTAATATTTTTTCTAGAACAAACAAAACAACACAAATAATGTTGGTTCGTGCCTATAATAAAGGTTTGTTAAAGGGCATATGAATGACATATCTGAAGAGGAGGCAAATTTATCCCTACCGTAAAATCTTATATAGGAAACTATATGGAACTGCTGAAAGTATATAGGGACAGGGACAGGGGGTATGTTATAGTACATATTATGTATCCACAATAAATTTAACACTCGATTAGGTATTTGAATGATTTTAAAATTGAAAAAATTGAAGGTTCATATTATAGTTCAGTCGGTAAAGTAAAAAATGTACAAAAAGTTCATAAAAAATCCAAGATTTTCCTTCAATAATAATTATTGTTAGTGAAGAGCAACTTGGTAGAATATAATTCAACAAAAATAAGTTCTGGGGGTGCAGCGCGTACACCCCCCCCCCCCCGCCCCCCCATAAAAAACACCTCTTTGGTGAGAAAAGTATTTTTTTTGCTCATGACTCGTTAATCATTCGAAAATGCACATGCACTGCAGGGAAATCCCTGTGACGCTCTGGGAGCGGTGCATGAGCGGAGATATCGATTCACGTTGGCCTTGAATCTCTGTAGGTTGTATGTTGTATACTTCGGGAAACACGCCCTTTGTAATGCTATTCCAAATTAAGTGATGCGGTTCTTTCAATATTTATTCAATATTTGAGATATTGCCATTTTTTTATTTTTGATGTAAGCCTACAAAAGATTACTTAATAATTTCCAAAAATAAGAGAGATATCGCAAAAATAAGAAATCGATTTTTCAGTTTTTTTAGGGTTTTTCACGAACAGTCACAGATACCCTGTATGTCTTGACGGATTCGAGATGGTCACAAAATTACGCATCTTTTCTCTAATTTAAACGACCCTGTATCTCTGCGTTTAAAGCCGACTAGATCCCAGAGTTTTCATAGTCAACTTTTGTTTTTCTTATGGCCGCCTTATTATTTTTTTTATGTCGTTCGGTATAAAAAAATAATGGAAACCAAAAATGAATAAACTTCAAAAAAGTAAATTTCACGAATTTTTGTTCTTCTTTTTTCTTTAGAAAAAGGACAACTTTTTAAACCGAATATCATAGAGAAATTAAAAAACCATAAGTATGACTTCATATTGACGTATTTCAGCGAATTTTTTTTTGTTTTTTTTTTCGAAAAAGAAAAATAAAAATTTTGGAACTTTTTTTCGAAATTTATTTAATTTTTGATTTCCATTATTTTTTATACCGAACGACATAAAAAATAATATGGCGGTCATAAGAAAAACAAAACTTCACTATTAAAACTCTTGGCATCTAGTCGGCTTTGAAAATTTTTGAAACGACAGATGGGTAGCTCGTGCCGACTTTTTGTGAGCCTACAAAAAATTATTGACTAATTTCCAATAATAAAATAGATATGACGATAATAAGAAATTTCGAATTTTCAGTTTTTTCAGGATATTGCAGCACCGACTGAAAATATAAAAGATTCTTATTAATCATCAAATTCCGGATCTTTTTCTCTAATTTAATCGACCCTGGGACCCTGTATATGTTAGCGTTTACGAGATCGCAATATAGAGAAGGATATAATTATTATGATGAACCCTGTAAGTAGACCGAACGCGAAATGAAAACAACGTGTACCTACCGTGTACGTCACAGATTCGCAGAAACGCTAACCGGAAGTAGCCAGTCTTGAATCAATCAAAAGTCGAACAGGTTGAAGTTAGTTATTTTATGGACGTCGGTTTATCGTAATTGGACGGGTATACAGGTGTATCTAAAATGAACCGAGAAAATTCAGGGGGTGATTGATGAGATCATTTTAGGAAAAAAAGTAAGTATAAACGTATGTCCTAAGAGGCTTAACTTTTTAACTACAGGGTGTTGAAGTTTCAAGAAAAAAATCGTTTTTTAATAATAACTTTGATATAAAAATCAAGATATTTTTTGAACATCGTTTGAAAAAAGTCAAGAGATCATATTTACTCAGAAATGAAAGAGGATTTGAAAAATAATTTTATTTTCATAAAAAAGCAGTGGCGTAGGTACTATTCTTTTTTCAAAAATATTAAGTGTAGCACGACTTGCACGAACGTCACTCTGCTACAATAACTAAAAGTTATATACGTTGGGAAACGCCTCTTGATGCATGGAAGGTGTACACAAATTTTCACGAAAATATCTTCATTGTTATCAAAGTTATTAATAAAAAACGATTTTTTTTATTGAATCTTCAACTTTATACCTGCTTTTTTTCTTAAAATGATCTCATCAATCACCCCCTGAATTTTCTCGGTTCATTTTAGATACCATTTAGTATATATCAGGTATTTGATTTATTATAACTTTAATTGATTTATTTATTATAAATTTATTATAGAATTAGTCGATGGCGTACATGTCGTTTTCATTTCGCGTTCGGTCTACACCTGTGTCCTGTGTCTGTATTATAGAAACTTGATACTTTTACAAATACCTATTATAGTCACGAGTCGCGATAACAGTTCCAAGTAGCAACCCATCACCACAATGTTGTGTGCTATTACCTGGAATCTCCGACTTCATTCATATTAATTTTTTTCCCACATGAAACTGCGAAACCTGTTCTATTATTATTATTGTAAGGTCTCCGAAACTCCGAGAATCCTGTGCGTTGGATTCACCTGCCTCGACCCGTTCCAGCTATTTCTCTCTTCTCTCCTGATGCTGGTTGCTGGCTCTGGCTGATGATGCGATATGCGATAAACAACAACACGCCTTGCCTCGTCAGCTCAGCCAGCACTCTGTTCTAGGTATTCGATAGGTAGGTATAAAACGTATAATAAATGACCAAAATGTAATTCTGATCCTGAGCGAAACCAAGTTGAAATTAGAAATGAACTAATTAAAAAATAGATACAAAACTGGATGGAATAAGCACCTATTCCATAATACTTATATTAATAAGTATAGGGTATAGGTACCTATATACCATTTAAATATTATTATAATGTGGTCTGCTCTGCATTGTCTTGTCAACATTCAACAATTCCTGGTATTTTTCTCTTTTCTCATCAGTAAAATCTACTTAATGGGATTAATGTTTATATTATCTTATATTTGTCACTGTGCATATCATTATCAAAATAACCGAGATAATGATGGCTTGAAGGCTAAATGATTTTATTATTGTTATACATACTTATAAGTATATATTTATATCTTAATTCATGTAGAGCGAGCTCTTATCATTTTTATAGATGAACGTTGCTCATTTATTGTTGTGCCAACCATCCATAAGCTACTGTGGTTTATTATAAAATAAATAATTAGGTAGCTACTTATCCGCCTTTTTATTTTACCTACCTTGGACCTTAAGCGAACACTGTTGACTGCTGTTTTGCACCCCCTCCTGCCTCCTGCCACCCTGACCGATGGACATTTAAAGGGCAAGTGTCCGGGGTTTAAGGTGTCCCAGTTCTTCTTTTTTCTCAAAATACTTTTCAAAATATGCACCATATATCCTTCTCTATATTGCAATCTCCTAACGCTAACGCAGATACAGGATTGGTTAAACTCGACAAAAGATGCACAATTTTGTGGCCATCTCGAATCAGTCAAGCAACATGCAAAATATCTGTGACCGTTCCTGAAACATCCTGAAAAAACTGAAAAAACGAGATTTCTAATTTTTGCCATATCTTTTTTATTATTGGAGCAGATTAATTAATTATTTTTTGAGGTCTTACATAAGTCGGCAAGAGCTACCCATCTGACATTCCAAAAATTTTCAAAGCCGACTAGATCCCAGAATTTTCATAATTAATCAACTTTCGTTTTTCTCATGGCCGCCATATTGTTTTTTTTTATGTTGTTCGGTATAAAAAAAAAATTGTTAAACTTCAAAAAATAAATTTTTAACATTTTTATTCTTCTTTTTTCTTTACAAAAAATATAACTTTTTAGACCGAATTTCATAGATAAATTAAAAAACCATAAGACAAGCACCATTTCGGCGTATTTTAACAACGTTGACGTATTTCGACGATTTTTTTTTTAGGTTTTTCTTTGAAAAAAGAAAAATAAAAATAAAAAAAAAAAATTTTTTTGAAGTTTTGGTTTCCGTTATTTTTTTCATATCGAACGACATAAAAAAACAATATGGCGGTCATAAGAAAAACGAAAGTTGACTGTGAAAACTCTTGAATCTAGTCGGCCGTGAAAATTTTTGTAATGACAGATGGATAGCTCTTGACGATTTATGTAAGCCCACAAAAAATTATTCATTAACTTCCAATAATAAGCAAGATATATGGCAAAAATAAGAAATCTCGATTTTTCAGTTTTTTTCAGGATATTTCAGGATCAGTCACAGATATCTTGTATGCCTTGACGAATTCGAGATGGCCACAAAACCGCGCATCTTTTCTCTAATTTAACCGACCCTGTATCCTGTATCTATTAGCGTTCAGGAGATAGCAATATAGAGAAGGATATATGGTGCATCCTGTACATTGCAGGTACAAGGCATAAGTACCTATAGGTAGGTATTTCAGTTTGTGTTCATATAACTCTGGCAAACGGTGGAGAACGTATAACTATAGTATAACACCAGTAAGGTATTCATTTTTGCTTTGCAAATACATGGTTAGCCCAAAAAAAAAAACCGGCACTAAAAATCGGTTTTGCGAGTGCGGTCCTGGCTAGAATCGCGGATAATCACATAATAAATAGGTACGCCGGGTCTCGAGAAAGTAACAACTTGACGACAAGGCCAACTGCCTCGAAGCGTACGGAGCAGGATTGGCATCGATATAGCTTTCTGATATCGTATCCAGATTATAGGGACTGATGTCATATGTTTTTTGGAATGCTGCCCTGAAAGCGAAGAAAATAATAGAAATTCGACCGTAGTGTCAAAGAGGACTTCGTTGTGACCTTAATATTAGTTTGCAATGGCTGTTTTTATAGCTTCTTACCCACCCAGCACCCCTTATTTCGCTCCTCGGTCCCGAAAATATTAATGGAACTTAGGATACGTGGATGTAAATATTTACCAAAATAAATGTTTTTTTTTTCATAAAATTTGCTTGCAGACTTATAGGTACCTACTCGAGATAACAGAGTGTTACATTTGGAAGCAAAAAATCAATTTTATTGAATATCTTCGCTAAATTATTGAAGATATTTTTCTCAACTTTGGTATTAGAGGTATAGGTACTAAACTTTAGGCCCCTCTAATGTACCTACTAAAGAATTTATCCGTCATTTTCTTTACACCCTGTATATTTGTATATTACTTGCGTTTCTAACAAATAAAAAATGGCGGTGCTAACTTCGCATAAAAACTGACTTTTGTCGATAAAAATGGCAAAATTAGCGAAATTTAATTTTCTCTCTACAACGCACAACAGGAGCACATTACGGCACCACTTGCGTTTTTGAGAAAGAAAAAAAAAGGCGGTGCTAACTTCGTAAAAACAAAACTTAGGTAAATATGTATTTACATCCACGTATCCACCGAGGAGCGAAATTAGGGGTGCTGGGTGGGTATAAGAACAGTAATTAAGAAGCTAAAAACAGCTATTATACAAACTAATATTAAGGTCACAACTAAGGCCTCTTTGACACTACAGTCGCATTGCTATTTTTTTCTTCCTTTTCAGGGTAATGCTCCAATTTCTGGGTCAATAATTTTAGAGGAATATATCTTCGAAATTAACAGTAGCACGATTATTATTTTGCATTTGCATTCCAAAAAGCGCGACATCGATCACTTTTTAAGTCCCGATACGTTACGAGTTAGCTTGGGGACTTATGCCGGTACTGGAACGCGCGCGGATGATGAATCCGCCGGCTCGACGCGCTGGCCTTGCATGTTTCTATGGGTATATAAGCGGTGCTAACTAGGATCGGACTCCCTAGACCAATTTTTTAGTGCCGTTTTTTTTGCTAACCATGCATTTGTAAAGTTAATTAATACGTTCCTGGTGTTACTATAGGTACGTCCTACACCCTTATACATATAGGTGCCATAGTAAAATAATAATAATGCTAATAATAGAGCGGTGAATTATAAACTCATAAATAACTTTCAGGGCTAACCTAGGGCTTCCTGAGGCAGACCAAAGACACAGAGCTATCTAGTCACCTCGAAGCTGTAGACAACGCTGTTTCGGTCTCTTTATATGACCTCATCAGTACAGCACATCGAGAAATAACTAGAGGATGCATGCCAGGTCAGTCCAGAGTCCAGGAAGCCAACTCAATGAACCGACGGATGGTAATGCCCCGAAATGTGCAATCTGCATGGGGCTACCTATTCCCGATGGACACATGCAAGCAGTCGTGCTGCCGTTAGTTCTTGTCTCCATCGGTAGATGGCAATAAACTCTTGAAATCACGGAGTTTCGTGTCGATTTTTCATTTAAGAGTTGGCTTCCTGGACTGACCTGGCATGCATCCTCTAGTTATTTCTCGATGTGCTGTACTGATGAGGTCATAAAGAGACCGAAACAGCGTTGTCTACAGCTTCGAGGTGACTGGATGGCTCTGTGTGTTTGGTCTCTGCCTCAGGAAGCCCTAGGTTAGAGCGTAAAAGTAGCCCTGAAAGTTATTTATGCCATAGTAAAACTGTAGGATACCCAGATGTAAATATCAAATGACCAAAACTGATTTTTGATGTGCGTAGGCTTTCACGGCCGACTTCAATTAAAATCGTATTTGATTCCGGGCTGTTGTCCATGGAGATTTGCTCCGAACGTTTCGTCTACAGTTGCGGTAGACATCATCAGCGGTTACGTACCAATACCATCTTTAAAATTAAACCGACACAACTAGTTCGCAACATTCTCCATTCAGCTAAAGACCCCGATTGATTCACTTTCTTTCGCTGGAGTTTATACTTTGGAATTCCTTGCTCTGTAGTACTGTAGTAGTTCTTTATCAAACGCAGTGTCAACACCCGCGTGACCGAACACAAAACCTACAAAACAAGATAAACTGCCGCCTAGGCTAAACAGACAAGTCAGGCTGTTGCGAAGCACACCGTGCTTCAAGACGATCACGCCATAGATATACTTATTTGAAACTACGAAAATCCTGTCCACAACTTCACACCCTATTGAAGTACACTATACAGGATGATTTAGTCATGATGGATCAAACGAAGCAAGGTGATAGGGGACCTCAATACGCATCGATCTAACCCCCATATGTGTGATCGGAAAATTGATGGTTTCAAAAATCAAGATCAAAATTAATTTACTTATATTTTTTATAAAATTTAAATTTAAAAACACACCATTTACGACATTTTAGTATAATAATTATGATTTTTTAAAGTATTTTTAAGTTTTTACATATTTTTTACAATTATTTATAAGTGAACAAGAGACCAATCGGTCCCGAAACGTTTCATTTTTATAAAAATATTTTTGAAAAATAATATTTTAATATCGAACCTAAAACCCAAAACAAAGAAGAACATTTAACAACTAATAAGAAGCAAGGTTCAATAAAAATAATCAAATTTAAAAAGTTAGTGCAGTATGGATTCAGAAAATCTATAAATATTTTTTGTTATTGTTATGAATTATGATTTTTACCTCCGCCCGCCGCCCCTATGAACTTTCCGCCTGCGTGCGGGCAATCATGGCACACCTGCTAGGCCCGGCCCTGATTCCGAGTTTAAACTCGGAATTTTTAAAATAAAACTGTTGTGGCGCTTCTACGCCTTCGTAATAACTGTTATATTTACCAGTTTTTTTTTTATCCCGAAACAGTCGATTTTATTTGAAAAAAAAGTTTATCAACATAAAAATTATTTTTTATCAAATCACATCTTATGAGCTGTGACGTCTAATCATGTTTTTTTAAGTAGCAATAACCCCCATTTTATGATTCTCTTCTATTACTATTCGCTGTTAAGATACAGGGTGTGTTTTGTTAGAAAAACAAAATAAAGTCGAAATGAAAACAAACAGAATTCTTACCAATTAAAACAACTTCAAGTTGAAAAAAATAATCAAGGCGAATGATTCGAATCAAAAACTAAAAAAATTATATTATTTTGTTCATTCTTTTTATCTTAAAAACCCTTATTATATCTAACAAAAAATTATCCCAAATCGAAATGATTATCTTAAAATTTATCTTTACCAAGAGAGATTTAAGGTGGAAAACCAAAATGTCAGTTCTGCTCGAACGTTGAATTGTGAAAAGTGTTCTAATAGTTTTTTTTCTTTGTAGAAATTTAAAAAATGGTTCATTTAACGGAAAAAGAAAGATTGAAGTTTCGATGATGGTTGGATTCGGAGATCGATTAAGATCTCGCACTGAAGCTTCTGATTTATTCAATCAAGAATATCCATGCAGTTAGGCTGCCTTATTAGTATGTCTAGTCTACAGTAAGTAGGATAGTTTCAAAATTTATTGAAACAGGAAGAGTGAAAGACTTACCTCGGCAAGGTCGGTCTAAGGTACTTGATGATAAACAATAATTATTGAATGCACTACTTATTGAAGTTGAATATAATTCACACACTTACTACAAGGCAGATAGCTTTAATATAGACACTTCTATATTTAATGCAGTGTGTCGATGTGCGACAACTTTAGCAGCGCCGCCAAACGTGACTAGATGACACTAAAAGGTAAATTTGGTGAAACATATGGCGGGAGTTTTAAACATCAACACTGAACAGAAATAAAAGCGCTTAAAATTAATCAGACAGATGAAAATTGGGATTAATAATTAATACAACAAAGTTTTCAATAATATGTTTATTATATTAACTACTATTCCACACAATATTAGTTATTAAAATAGCAGGTTGGTTATTGCATATTGCAAAAAGATTGAATCGCTAAAAAAGTTTAAACTTTTTATTTTTCGCAATTCTAAAGGTCTATTATTTGCTGGATTAACAGCATTTTCTTCTTTGAAATGATCAGAACTAATATGGTGAGAATTCGGCTTAGACACTTCACATTTTTTCAAAATTTCATCACTCATCGATGTCATTAACCTATTTCTTGTTCCTATTTCCATCAGTATAGTTATAAAATATTAATAAGTTTACTTGTATTTTGTATTTCTATATTGAGGGTGATCAAGTTACTGCGACCTAAAAGATCTGTTGTATCCCCTCTACTGTGCTTCGCCTGATGTGGAATCCCTTTAGTGAAGCACCCTCTTCAAGTCTGTTTCCTTGAGAAACTTCAGGATTTTGAGAGGATCGAGGTCGGGTAAATTCCCTGCTTCTAGCTGGTGATGACCCAGAACATTACTTCTTTTGAGTTCTATCGCATCGCAGTAGGTGACGTGGTGTCTCGTCTCTTTTCCCGCAGAATCTGCAGACGCCATTCTCTTCTATGCCTAACTTCCACAGGTGTTTCTTGAGCTTACAATGTCCCGTTAGGAATCCCGTCAGTGTTCTGAGACGTTCCTTGTTGAGGTTGAAGAGTATCTTCGACCTCTCTCGGTTAAAATTCCCGAGAAGCTATTTGGCTTGTCTCAACCCTGAGAGGTTCCTCCAATGGGTTTCTCTCAGTTTTTCTTCTTCCTTTTGGAGTTCTGCCTTGAATAAAGTATCTTCGAAGCCACAGAATGGTTCTGGTTCTATGAAGGGTGTCGATGCGCCTTTTCTTGCCAATGAGTGGGCACGTTCGTTTCCCTCGATTCCGGAATATAAGTTTACTTACACGGCTTATAAAGTTAACTTTATACATACAATCCTTTATTTTTGCTTGGAAAACTGCGGAAAGATCTGGACAGGATCTTAACAATCCATAGTTCGAGCAACCACACACAGCACATATTTTCCAGACATGTTCACTTTAATACAGCAAAATTATAAATAAAATATTTAACTGTACACAACAAAACTATCTGCCGATAATGCTTCGAGTAATTTTAAGTTGAAATTATAATTCAATTAGTAATGGCAAATTAATAATAATTATGATTGACCGAAGCTGTCAAAAACCGTGAAAAGTTACCTAACTTTGAATTTGAAAACAGCTTAGTGATACCAAGTCCTGCATGAGGACGCTGGAAAAATTGTCGCTCGTTCTCAGGGTAATAAGTGTCCGGCATTGATATTTTAGCGTATTGTGTTTATTTTTATAATGGAAAGTTCTATGGTAATAATGTGTACCTATTATAGGTATACTTGTTTATAGATAATGATGAACAGAAATTATCAAACTTCATTTGGCCGTGAGTTCTAGGAAAAAGACATCTAGAGATTTCAAGGCACCAAATTGATGAATTTTAGAATCCCCAAATTTCAAGATGATACTTAACTAAAAAAGAAGTTAATGATAAAACATAAAATACACAAAATACAAAAATATTTATTTAAATAAATAGGTACAATTAAGTAATAAGGCACTAGGTATAATAATTAATTATTATAATTTTACAAAAATATATCTGAGCTACCTTGAACCAAGAATAAAATCAAAGACCGATCATAATAAGTCAATTGAATACCAGAAGTTAAAAATATTATAATAATTAATGAGTTACTCTTATATACAGGATCTTTGGCTTAAAAACCCATCGTTAATCATAAAAACACTATATTATGGTTATTTTAAAAGAATCAATCGATCAGTTCAATTCTTGGTTAAAAAGTATGCCTGACTGATTGGAACATCATTCATTATCTGTTTATTAGTGAAAAACAACTATAATAAGCTTGTTTATATATTTGCTATTTGCATTGGAATTTTTGTTATTTTTTTGATTATGAGGACCAAAAATCAAGACCAGAAATTTAAGGAGACAGAACCTTTAAATTACAGTATTTTTCTTTTGGTTTTCGTCTTTTGTCAATTGCTTTTCCCATTTATCGCAAACGTCAGTGTGATTTTTCAATTGAAATTCCTCTTTTGTCAAATAAGATTCCTTTTATACCAAATGCTTTTCCAATATTTATGATACTGTCATTGCACGTAAATAGGAAAAGCAATTGACAAAAAGTGAAACTGATTTGACATAAAAGGAAATTGATTGCTAAATCGATGACTATAATCATTATCAAAATTCGAAAAAAAGATCCGTAGTCAAAATAAAGTGCAACGAACGTGCAACAGCGTACGAGACAAATATGACTCGCTCCGTCACATTTTACGATTTACTCACGAGAGACTGTGCGAGTCATTTAATTTACGAGACAAATATGACTCGCTCCTTGTTATGAATCGCTGATAAGAGACTGTACGAGCTGAGAAACTGTACCGTCTCACAGCAAGCGACGGTTTCAGTTATTTCCATAAAGCGATAAAGGCATTATTCTGAGAAACAGATTTTCAGGAATCGAAATGTTCGATTGTTTGTGGTCTTTGAAAGTTTATTTAGGATTATTATATCTGCGTCCGTGTTTGTGAGATTAATATAAAACAAAAAATGAATAACAGCAGAGGAAAAAAACTTGTTGCTTTGGCTAATGCTGTGGAACGCATTGACGATAGTTCAGAAGAAGAATTTCAAAAAGACTCTGATGATTCAATACTAGATAAGGACTACTTACCTAGCTCTGAGATCTCTGAAAGTGATGAAGAAGTGAACGTAACTGAGTATGAACATCAACTCAATCACTTTTTCCAGTTCTTTGTGGTAAGATTGATACATTTTCTGCACCAAAGTCCACCGTAACACCCCTTGATTTTTTCAAATTATTCATCACTGATAATATCATTGACCTGATGGTAGATGAGACAAACAAATACGCAGAACAATTAAAAGTAGAAAAAATGTTAGTTAGAAATGCACGAATCAAAAGTTGGGCTCCGATCACAAACAATGAAATGCAAAAAATTCAGTTGTCACTGCCATGGGTATTGTCGACTTACCCTAAGGATATCTAAGGATACTTTGTACAATAATGAGTTCATTTGAAAATCGATGACCAGAAATAGATTTCTTTCGATCTTACAGTGCTGGCATTTTGCAGATAATTCTGAAAATACCGGAGATCGGATTTGTAAAGGATTAAACAACCAAGAGCCAGAGATTCCTAGACCTCGAACACCAAAAAGGATACATAAGCTATCAGAATCAGGTCCTGAAGAAAAAAAACGAAGAAAATGCAAAGGGTGCTATCAAACACTCAGAGAAACATTGACCAGTCACGAGGCTGATAAAAAAACTAAACAAGTCTACACATTCTGCCAGGAATGTACTGGCATGTGTGTTTGCCTTGTTTTAATAAAGCGCATGCTGCCCAAACATAGTAATAGTATTTGTTATTTGAAATCTTGATTGATTTACATTTTGTCTTGTAAAATATACATTTTTCAGTGAGAATAAAGGATTAATTTTTGGTCATTTAAATAATGAATACGTCAATTATTGTTCCAATATGTGTGTAGACGGTACGAGTCATATATGACTCGTTCTGTTTTTGCCCCACACCAGTATTTTTCCTCAGGTGAGGGATTTGATTTCCCCTCGTCAACACGGATTTTTTGAAGGTCGTTCTACAGTCACAAATCTAACATAAGTATATGACTCATTGTATTTCGACTGCATTGGATAAACAGAGGCAGGTGGATGTGGTGTACACCGACTTCTCAAAGGCTTTTGATCGTTTAGATCATCAAGTTGTTCTAATTAAGCTCCTCAAATATGGTTTTAGTAACTCACTTCTGAAACTTATATCATCTTATCTGACTAATAGAAAGTATTATGTTCAATATAATGGATATAGGTCGGGTTGTTATATGGGGACCTCTGGTGTTCCACAGGGCTCCAATCTTGGACCACTTTTGTTTTTGATTTTCATTAACGACATTAGTGACGTTGTTGGTGAGGAATTTCTATTGTACGCAGATGACTTGAAACTCTTTTCATGTATTGATTCAGTGTTAAAATTCAAAGCTGTATTGATTCTATTAGGGCTGTAGCATTTAAACGTTTAATCGTTTAAACGTTTAAAGGTTGTTATCCGTTTAAGAAATTACTACACGTTTAATCGGCTAATGAGAAATTTTCAATTCCAATAATTTACTAATATAATAATAATTTTAATAATAAAAGAATATAATGAATTAAAAACATAACCAATCTTGGCTAGCGGAGTTGAGATAGAGGAGTGGCGAATTTTCATTTTACTTTCAGACCAGGCACCGTGAGTGAAGGTCAACAGTCATTGCATCAAACAAAAAATTATAGGATGGATGAATGGGGATGCTTCCATCCGAGCCAAACCCACAAATACCTCAATTCGCAGCGTCCTTCCTGCCTGGTAGTAGGAATTTGATTTTTTTCCTTTAAATGAGACTACATAAACGTTTAAACGCGTTTTACAGTTTAATAAATTTGTAGGAAATATACAGCCCTAGATTCTATACAGACTTGGTGAGCCAAGAACAGCCTTGACTTGAACGTTGGTAAATGTAAAGTGGTTACCTATTATTCTAGATTCAAAAAACAGCTTGCGTACCAATATAGGATTGGCTGAACATTGCTCACGCGTGATAACCATTTCAAGGATCTGGGGGTTTACTTTGACAGTGAACTAACTTTTTCGATGCATATTGATCGAACTGTTAATTCATCTTATACTTATGCTCCGCACACTCGGATTTATTCAAAGGACTTCACGTGAATTTTCAGAAAATACTATTAAAATGCTGTATTATTCGTTTGTTAGGTCTAGGTTGGAATATGCTGCTATTGTATGGAGTCCATTTTATAAAACCTATAAGGTTGAAATTGAAAAAGTGTAACGTAAATTTTTGAAATACCTGTTTTACATTGCTCATGGAAGATATCCCCCCATGGTTATGATTATAAATTACTTTTGAAAGAGTTTGACAAATTTATTCCTCGGAATTTCGGAGGATTACAGCCTCTCTAGCTTTCCTTTATAAAATTCTGAATGGTGGGGTTGACAGTCCGAATTTGCTGACTTCCATCACTTTTCGCATACCTCAGGTTTCAACATGATATGATGCTATTTTTCAGTGTTGCACATTGAAATATCAGGTTTTAATTCACTCTTCTTCTTAGAGAAACTAAAATGGAAATTCTGCAGTTTACAATTTATAACCAGTTATTAGGTACATTAAACAAGATAATAACATAAAATTCATAGAAAAAAACAAAAAATAAAAAAAAATCTTTTTCCACTTCAACTTAGAAAATGCACAGAGCTATTATGGCTCTATGTGTTCGGATATACAGGGTGTTGATTTTCAAAGCGGGCCATAGGGGATTAGCATTGCGAAAGTGGTTTTTGAGGATTCCTGCTCGCCGTTTAAACTGACAGAAATGGTTTTGGTATCAAAATGAAGCTAAAATTATTGCGTATAACGCTTGACATCAGAAATTAATTTAATTTCACGTTGTTTTCTAAAATTCTTCAGTAAAAATTCAAGTAATTGTTGATGTTTAATCACAAAATAGCATGCCTTGCCTGAACAATAATGACATTTTTACGTTTTGACAATCCAATAATAAAACTTTATAAGTCAGTAGGTAATAATTAAGTCTGGTTCTATTTAACCCTACTGTAACTGGCTACAACTGTAGTAGGTTTTCACCATAAAGACTCTTTCTTGGTTTGTATAACCCATTTTTAAATAGAACCAGACTTTATTATTACCTACTGACTTATAAAGTTTTATTATTGGATTGTCAAAACGTAGAAACGTCATTATTTTTTAGGCAAGGCATGCTATTTTGTGATTAAACATTAACAATTACTTGGCATTTTTACTGAAGAATTTTAGGAAACAACGTGAAATTAAATTAATTTCTGATGTCAAGCGTTATGCGCAATAATTTTAGCTTCATTTTGATACCAAAACCATTTCTGTCAGTTTAAACGGCGCGCAGGAATCCTCAAAAACCACTTTCGCAATGCTAATCCCCTATGGCCCGCTTTGAAAATCAACACCCTGTATGTTCGGAAATGATATGTACAAATACACGTGTTTAAAATGACTAATGATTAAAATCTTTGGAGGAAAATGTAAAGATTTTAGATTTCAATTTAGGCCCCTAAAATGCTTGCGTCCCTGGGCTATAGCCCTATTAGCCCAATGGCCATGCTCTTCCAATTTTACCCACAGATCAGAATACTTACTTTTTCTAAACGAATATACCCTAATTACTATGACAAGAGATTTCTGCCTTCATTGGCAAGTAATTTAAGTTATCCTGCCATTCATTCAATAAGTGTGACCACACTGTTTAAAAACTATCACCAAAACAATGTCAATGCAAATATACAAACATGCTTTAAGAGTAAAAAGATAATGTAATTTTTAGGCTAATTTAGCATCAAAATTAATCAAATTAAAATTTCATCGATCATCAAATAATTTGCAATAATAATAATAATAATAATTGTATATACAACAATAAACATTAGGTCATTATAATTTTGTTTCATGTCTAAAAGGTTTCAGTTGTCTTACGATAACAGGATATGAATTACAATCAGACTCATCATCGCCGGAATCGACATCTCCGTCACTACTGTTAGCCGACGGCAAAATATGATGACCAGACCTTTGTTTCCTATAATATTTGAACTCCCTGGGAAGCGTATAAGACCTTGGCAGTGATATTTGACTCTCTACATCTGACCGTGATTGCGGCCTGGGTATTTCCACCGGATCTGGCTCAGGCACAATACAATCGTAATAAAGAAAACCAGGTGCAAGAAGGAGCTCTGGTGTCCGACTTCTCGGTGCTCTGGGCGGAGGTCGTCGATTCAGATTAACCCCATAACTCGCAAGATTGTTGAGGGAGGCTAAGCTTAGAAGGTGTGGCTCGCAGTGACGCTTTGTTTTTGGGATCGGCTGCTTATCGTCGACGATTCCTTCCTCCGGTCCAACTAATTTACCTTGCTGGATCTCTTCTTGTATCATCTTGAGTTCTGCTAGTTGTTTCTGTCTCTTCTCTTGCAATTTCTGATATATGTCCACCCTAGACCCGACACTGCTGCCTTCGTTCTCGCTCAGAGAAGGTAGAGGCCTTCGCCAAAATGGAATAGACATGGGAGCGAAACCGGGAGGTGGCACAAAACTTGTCGGCTTTTTCTTTTTTCGATACAACGCATCAGATGATGGACTGCTGAATCGACAGCTGAATACTCCTGCGGGGGTCGACTTTTGCAATAAACGCTTTACATGAAAGAATTTATAATACAGAAGCATGAATGCGATTCCTATAAGAAATAAACCCAAGGCAAACAGAGGTACCAGCTGCCAATGTTGAGGACGATCTTGCCAAATTGAAGCAATCCAAGCCGATATTAGCAGACAGTTTTCTAGCAGCATTATGACGTAAAAAATTACCATTGTCTTTCGATGAGGTTTCTCTTGAATATTTATATAAGCTAAGATGTACACTCCAGCAACCAACGCACATACACTTATTTTGCTCTGTTTGCGGCTGTTGAATGGCGAAAGCAGCCACAGAAACATACACGCCCAGTGTAATATTAAGACTAGAAATACCCATGAATTATAACTAGCGGCATAGGCAGATAAGGCAAGAGCTCGTGATGTTACAGTACCTGCACGCCACAATAACTGCGAAACTACACCTAACCATGTCAGGACGAGTTTATCTACACTTTGAATGTGCTTAGTGAAGGACGCTAAAGCCCAACAGAGCGAGAATAGTGAAAGCGATGCGGACACTATCAACAGGTCACTCAAGGGGCCTTCTTTAGAGAGCAAGGTCAGCTGCACCAGCAGCATTGGAGCAGCCTGTAGGAAACCGTGGACCATTCTCAGAATGCACAAATTTTTCACTTCGTTTTTAACATTATCTAAGTGGACGGGAACGAGAAGGCAGGAGTAACGCCAAAGCACACCAAGCTGGCTTATGTGGAGTGCGATGACAACAAACCGGGCCCAGCCGGTGGGTTTTTGCTGCAGGTACCAATACAATGACAGACCTTGTACAACAAGGGTAGTTAGTAATATAGCCACCATACATTGTATGCATGTTAAATTTAATCCGACCTCATAGAGGGCATATACCATGAGAATATCGAAGACTGCGTCACAGAAGTAAGCTGCCAGTGATACGACGTTGAATAAGAGATCACATAGTGGCAAAAATTCTGCCATTCTTCTAGAAGACCATCATTGTTGCCTAGAAACATGAAAATATTAAATGCCAGAAGTACGCAATTAGGGTTGAATTCTTACTTGATGAATTTCATTGAGCCACTGCCCAAATTCCTAACCTCCTTTCAAACTGAACATCAATGATTTCATGTTGTCTTCATGAATAGGAAAAGATTCGAGGTTACTATTTTCAGCTTCACTTTCAAAACGAACTAGCATTTACCTTTTAATTTGCACATTGCACTTGATAAAAAATTAACTAGCCTTGGAAGACTTCTTCATTATTGTGGTTAAAAGGCGACTTGACCAACAACTCGATTCGAGACCTTCACGGTAGCACTATCACTGCATTCTTCATTCTTCTACTTGGCGACAAAAGTCAAATAGTGAAGAGGAAATAAAACAACCAATACAAAGTAGCTACAAGGAATGTTAGGAATTTATTACAGAAATTTATGAGGAATTTCCTCATTATTATGTCAGCGCACCAGGTTTACGACGTTTACGTTTTGACTGTAATGGAATTTTTGCTCTGTCTTTCAATCTTCAGTCACTTGCATTTCATATTTGACATCTGACGTTAAGAGACAAGCGTCTCGCAATCTTTCTTTCTCATGTAATAAGAGGTTTGTTCCAACACGCTATTTTTGTACGGTCCCGGAACCGTCACAGAACCGGTTAGATCGATTTTGTGCGCAAGCGCTAATATTGCACGGTTTCGTAACCATGCCAAGTTAGGCACGCGTTGGAACGGTTTTTGTGAACGCATCTGATCAGAGATCATTATCTTGAAACTAACCTTACTTTTTCATTTGCGTTTGTTATTGTTTTTCATTTTTGTTGCTTTCTACCAAACACTAAACTAAAAACAATTCTTCTACAATCAATTTGAAATGGAAAAAGATATAGGTAGGTATGCTTACATTTAAAATTGGCCTTTGTTATTAGTTGATAATCAGAGGAGAATATGATGCAGGTATCACTAAGGTAACTTTTACACTTTTTATAATCTCATAATTATACTGTTTTATAAGCGAAATGCCGAAATAAAAATAAGCGAAATAAAAATTGATGTTTTTGACAAAACAATGTATTTTTAACATCATTTATAAACAGTAAAATTTTATAAAACAGTAAAATTTTGAGATTAGATAGGTACAATAATAAGTGTATCAAATATGTATTTTTACACACTCTGTAATCTCAAAATTTACTGTTTTATAAATTAAAATGATGTCACAAATACATAGTTATTTTTATGGCATTTTGCTTATAAAATAGTATAATAATTATGGGATTATAAAAAGTGTAAAAGTTACCTTAGTGATACCTGCATCATATTCTCCTGATTATCAACTAATAACAAAGACCAATTTTAAATGTAAGCATACCTATATCTTCTTTTATCTTATATTTCGTTTTTACAATACCTTTAATAAATAAATTGCGTTTATATATTTTTTTATTAATAAAAAACCATTCATTTCCCTATGCTGCCCGTGTTAAATTTCAGCTTTTTGCCTACAATGATAGCTATCTCTGTCATTTGCTTTGGCTTCTCAATTTCGCCATCTCTCTTTAATGTTGTCACCACTTGAAAGCACAATTTAGTGTAGCGAGACTCTATCCAGTAGTACTACTATAAAATCTATGACAGAAAACAGAAACAGCGAACTAACCTAAAACAAATCCCAAAATCTAACAAACGGACTAATGCGCAAGTCAGTCCAGAGCGTACGAAGCTTGAAGCGAGTATCGATATGACCGTACGAAAATCGATTCACGAATGGTCCCTAACTCTGTTGGAACGCCAACAGGGATCGTCCAGTAAATCGTCACGAGTTCGTTGGAACGCTTTTCTCTTTCTGCGCATGATCTGGACGGTACAATGTACGGTTTTCGCGTATGTTGGAACAAACCTAAGATATATTGTTATTGTCACTGCCACCTTTACTTACGTAAGTAGAGGTGGCAGTGTTATATTGTCAATATCAATTGTCAATATTGTTATAGCGAATTCGAGTTACTGCACTTTTCTGCTCCGGGTGCGCACCGAGACGGAATCTCGTGTTCGATTTGTAGGACTCCGTTCCAGTGCTTTTCGTAATCGTATTCGAGTTAAAGTGAACTCTAGCGGTGCATATCGTAATTGTGTTCGAGTTACACTTGCTCTCTGGCAGTGCATAGGAAAATATGTTCGAGTCGTATGGCGGAAATGTCCCGGAGCAAAATAAACTGCACCGTCAAATTTGACGGTGCAACGGTGCACTCCCGTAAATTTAGAGGTTAGAAATAGCGGGAAAATTAAATACTGATTCCTTACTGATTCCTAGTAATTCCTTAAACCAAAAATTTGTGGATAAGTACATTATTTTACGTATTGTATGAATTACAACTTATTACAATAATTAAAATGGATCACGCCTTGTAGTTCCACGACTCTGTTGTAATAAGAATAACATCATAACAAACAACAAACAACCGTGATAGGGATAAGTAGAAGGCTATAATGAAAATGCAGACTGGAGGGAAACTGGATTGCACACTGCACTGCACCGGTGCATGGCGCTCTGGCTCTGGCTCTGGTTCTGACCTGCCCTGACACAGGTCGGTTCCATACAGAGTCGAAATGCGAAAGTTCTGCTCCGGACTGGAGCAGAATTCTGGGCAGAACTGATTCAGAGACAGATCGATCTCGCTCCGAGCAAGTGCAGCCAACCCGAATTCGCTATTAGAAATCGCGCGTAAATAATAAAATATTATAAGTACTAAAGTACCCAGGACAGGAAGTACCTTCAAAATATCAATACCGGACACTTTTTCTCAAAGCGAGCGACAATTTTTACAGCGCCCTCATGCAGGACTTGATGTCACCAAGCTGTTTTCCCAGCTTCAGTCCATCATAATTATTAGTAAAATTGAACGTTTTAGTTTTACGTAATTTCAACTTAAAGTTACTCTCAAATCACTATATCGGCAGATAGTTTTGATGTGTACAAACAGTTAAATGGGCATTTATATAATCTTCCTATACCGCTGTAGTATACAAGTAAACATGTCTGGAAAAGTAGAAAAATATGTGATGCGTGCTGTGTACGGTTAATATAATAAACATATTGAAAACTGTTGTTTATTGTTGTATTAAATTAGGTAATTATATTAATCCCAATTTCACCAGTCTAATTAATTTTAAGAGATTTTCTATTCAGTGTTGATATTTAAAACTCCCGCCATATTTCACCAAATTTACCTTTTAGGGTCACCAAGTCACTCTTGGCGGCGCTCCTAAAGTTGTCGCACTAGAGTACCTGTATTACCGACACTAACGCTTACTAGGGCAGCGCATTCACTCGATGACGTTTGCTTGACGCGGAGATGTTTGAACAGCTGGATGTCATATTTTTGGTACATTTGGTCACAGGCGTAGTTATCAAATGAAAAAAAAAATTGAAAAAGGAAACAAATTATTAACACGATAGATGTCTATAGGCACGAAGATTACGGGTCTAGGATTCTACGAATCTGTAATAGACTTTAATATTTTTGGTGTACAATTTTTAATTCGATATCTAATGCTTAATACAGTTACTAAGAAAAACGATCTTGATAGACATACAGAACACAGACGACAGAGTGATCTAAGTACGGAAGTACCAATAAAAGATCATCCCATACTGCTCCTAAAAAATAAGATTCATCATCAATAAAGTGCAATGAAACTTATAGGTACTAGCCAAACTTTCAGGTATACGGAAATTCTGAGCCCCGTATATTTTATGCAATCGTAACTGCTTGCTGGATGTATTTTTTGTCCAGAAAATCCCAGTAACAGGTAAGTATTGATAGAGAACTAGTATATTGAATTTAAATTAAATAATAAGAAAGTTACCTTTAGGCAACGCGAACAAGTAGAATAGAAAGCAGTGAAAGCACTTTTTTTAATGTTAAAACATCATCTAACGCAGCAAAAGTTCACAATTTTTAGAAAATACGCGGACATTTATTAACAAATATTTAGACAGTTGTACGTTCATGGAAAATCTGACGTTTTTGAAGTTGAATTTGATACTCCCAACTTTTTGTGAGGTTGTGTCGTTCAGAAAACGTTATTGTTTTCCAATAATCAGATTGCTATAATTTATATCTATAATTAATTATTGTATCAATTTGTTTCTTAACCATGTAACTGTCAAATGCTTGTTTATTTGGAACTCTATCCGTTTGCCCCGCCCACTGTCGGCGTCCATTAGTCTTCTCACTCTTCTCTTCTTCTTTGTAGAGGTCTGTGAGAGCAAAGCAGCTAGAGATTAAGAGTGGAAATTAGGATCTTCTTGCATAATTTTTAGGGTTGCCGAATATTTCATACTTCGTTATCCTTCGTCTTTCGTCTTTCTTTATTCTTTAGAAGAAAATAATTTTTGTTCGAAGTCGAAGTTGTGTTTATTCTTGAAAAATTTCTTTAGTACACTTTTTGTAGACATCTAAATCTTAGTAGCGAAAACTTTACAAGAGGATAGAAGGTAGATAAATCGGGAACTTTTAACGGCCTTTTAACAACGCCCAATTTTACTTACTGTTGATAATTTTATTAATTTCAGTTATATCTGATCCAACAACTGTTTTTTGTATGTGTTCAGTGTTGTGACCTATTAAAATGGTTGTTGAAGCATAATATTGCAGCGATTGTTGATAATAATATATCTTTGAGTTTGGAGTGTGAAGATTATTGTAAATTGGTTTTTGTTATTTACAATAATATAGTCATGTAAGTATATACTCGGTTTTTTTCAATATTAAAAAGTACAGTAAATACAACCCACTTTAGAATATATTTAAGAGAAAGATGGGTTAAGGCAAGGCCAAGGCGGTATGCTGCTGTACATTCAGATTTCTCCATTAAAATTTCGAAATTTGTAATACCCAAGACCTACCTAGTGGTTCATGTTTACACAGAACAGGTGTGAGGATTTTGGATGTAATTATTTACAAAATGAAATTGGTCGACTTGAAATTTTTAAAGTAATTTCTTCCTTTGCCAGACAGCCAGACACCTATGACCCTCCAGTCGCATTTCACTACACAGTTCTTATGTTGTTATATCTTTTCATTGTACATTCTTAAAATGAAGGTAATTTTTTGTGCAAATGACCTTTAGAATATGACGGGGTCATGCTGAGTGAATGGAGCGCTAGGTGCGTAAAGCACGCATATAACATGGATTACGCATTAGAATCCTGTTGGTTGCCAAATTATGGTAAATGCCAAAAATGGTGAATAAATATTACACCAAAGTCAGCCCTGCGCTTTATATTGCCGCCAACAGTAGCTCGTGATTTGCTGAGGGCGAGGGGGGCTCAAAATTAATTTATTTCAAATAGGATACCCCCCATTAAAGTAACAATTTAACTATAACACTAAAATTATAACAAGGTAATGTGTAACATAAATAAAAGCTGTTCAGAAAGGAATCTGTATGGAGTAGGCTCTGACAGCAAAGAGGTTTGTCTTAACTTAATCCACTTTTTACAACTGAAAGCTCTGAATTTTGTTAGGTTAGGTCTGTAATTACAGTTGTCAAAATTTTCAAGAACGTTAATAAAATAGGCACTCACTTTATCGAATTTTTTATAAAATTCAAATAAAATCAACAATAATTAATGGTCATTATATACATCCGCGGCTCCTACAGTTTCACTATGGCACCTATATTATAGGGGTGGAGAAAATACCTATAGTAATACCAGGAAGGTATTCGTTTGCTTTGCAAATGAAAGAGGCCACAAAACGGCTTTAAAAACCAATTTTGAGAGTGCAATGAAAGTACGGTCCTGACACAAGCGCCGATTGATACCTCTAGGCTCGGATATAACTAAGGATGTATCCACTTACGACACAATGCGAGCGCTTCGAAACGTATACAGTCCCGTATTCGCATCATATCCGCTTTTTCATATCGTGAAAAGACCACAGGGATTGATGTTACGATTTTTTTAATATAAATGCAAAATAAATGCAAAATTCAAAATAAAAATCGTGCTACTGTTAATCTTGAAGATTTTCCTTGCCTTGAAAGTGAAAAAAATAGAAATTCGACCGTAGTGTCAAAGAGGCCTTAGTTGTGACCTTAATATTAGTTTACAATGGCTGTTTTTAGCTTCTTACCAACCCAGCACCCCTATTTCGCTCAACGGTTCCGAAAAAATTGATGAAACCTAAAAGCCGCGGATGTATATAATAACCTAATTAATTAATTTAAGAGGTGAGTGAAGTGCCCTTCATCCTCCTGAACATATTTTAATATGCGGTTTCTCACTCCACTAGACTCACTGGAGCACTTTACAACAGTTCAGATGTATCGTTTATCTCGATGAACTTCTCTCAATTACTTGTCTTTGTTTATCACTAATCAGTCTCACAAAAAATATCGAGTCCTTGATGTAAAAAAAAAGAAATAACATTTAAGCTTGCAGAAGCTGGCTGGCTTTGGTATGGGTTTATTACGACTGATAAGTCAACCTTCACAATAGGACGCCTTCGATAAATTGGAAGTACTTCGGAAATTTTCCAACAAACACATCTTCTTTCTGTAATTCTGGCAATTGACGTGCACGATACTGAAAACCAGACTAAACCTGCAAAAAATCATTGCTGAAAACTACTTCTTGTATTTTGTCAAGTTTCGGGAAAAACCATTGACAAAAATGTTACCTGTCAGGAATGACTCGGAGCAGGGATACTTTCACTACTATATCACTTGGTCAGGACAAAAGTGAGCAGCTTGTAAACAGGGTCAACAATAAACATCAACCAACTCAATTTGATGACGAACAAAACAAACTATGGAGAATTTCCATAACATTCCAAGCGATTTAAACTTTCTCTTTGGGGCACTCGTTGGCCTGCCAGTTAACTGACTTCCTGATATTCCCTCTGTTGTTCAAAGATTTGCAACACACCCTTTAATTTGTTTAATTCCGGGGGGGGGGGGGGGGGGGTGCACACCACGACATTTGGAAACAATTATCTAGAGAGAATAACATCCAAGTTCCATTAATTTTATTTCCATTGCGAAAATAACTTTTTCTACTCCCAACCTTTAATTTGCATATTAAATATGAATCACCAGTGCTTTAATGGGTCTCATTAAGATACAAATTTTCATTAAAGCACTGGTCAAGCTATCCAATGGCAGAGGAGCATTTGCAATCGAATCGGTTCCTTTTCGCTCACGATCGGGTCGGCAAGCCAACCGAAGTCACAGAGTTGTCATACTGACGACAAAAATTGCCTTGTGATATAAGTTCTGTATTTCTGAAAATAAATTCTGAACGTTTATTTAATTTAGAACATAAGTAACATTCAAAGAAAATTTATCAAGATTTTATGTTACCTTAATTAATTTGATAGGTAGGTATATCGTGTAAAAGATAGGAAGATAAAGTAGTATTATATTATTCGTAGCGCTCCGTGATATAGTATTCAAAGCAGCAACGCTGCGACCCGCGTTGCGCAGTCATACAATATCGTAATTAATGGCTGTCAGTTATTAAAATTATTAATTAATCTCAAAATCGAAGCGTAAAATTCGGAATTCGAACTTCGCATAATAAAAATTACGCAGTAGTGAGTAGTGCCCTTTAAACTTGATACTAAAACATGTCTCAGCAGAATAATCTTAGCAACGAAGAGAGAATTTGGTACCTAATATGCGTAAGCAAATAGCAACCTATGCTTAACCTCAATGATCCGCAATTGTACATGGGTCATTGTTAAAATATATAATTTTTTAATCTTTTCTATGAAATAAAAAAGGGTCGTAGAAAAAATAGTGTATGGAACTCGCAGATAATGGCTATTAATACGCTCTTATGATGGTTAAGACACTCGCCTACGGCTCGTATCTTAACCATCATACTCGCGTATTAATAGCCTTCATTATAAGCTCGTTGCATAATATACTATTACGTTATAAAAGTTTTTTGCTTGAACTTAAAAAAAGCCATTTAATGTTTTTGTAAATAAATGGTTAAATAAGTAAATAACCAAACTTTGTTTAGTAACAGACATAGGATTATACGCATTTGCATACATTTTTGCATGTTCGCATAGCAAATGCATATAACTGTCTTTTTTCTATCTTATTGTATATTTAAGCCCTTTTTCATTTATATTGCATATTTCTACACAAAATCGCAATTTCAGCAGTCTCAAACACGTCGATTTTAAGTGGAATAGGAATATTAGGCACTTGCAGTTCCGCAGTCCGTCGTGGCGTGGCTGTAAGTGTGCGATTCTCATGCCTTTCTTCTCCACACTTACTGCCATAATAATTATGATAATAATAAAGTATGTAATTATTTATTAAATTTGACTCTTATTAGTTGCTCACCTAATCTAAATATGTGATATAATGAAATGATAAAACAATAGATTTTGTGTAATTTTCACGTGAGAATATTTTTTCAAGTTTGAAAAAAATGTAGAAAATAGGCAGAAAAAATGCACTTGAATTTTTAATTGTATTGCTTCGAGTAATTTTGTTAAAACTTTTCCCGGGGGAGGACCACCCTTTTTCTGAGGGGTATATTCAATTAAGAGTACGCTAAAATTTTCCAATGAAACACCGAAAATCTTCATCGGTCTCGACTTTTTGTCACCTGCTTTTCTGCTTACCTAACATAAATGATCACTGTATGCCACTGATCTGTACCAACCCTCAAATCGTACAAATGTTGGAACGCTCAGAAAGTACCTAATGCGCATGACTTGAACCGTCATTTTACGGTTTTGTTTCAAGTTGGAACAAACCTAAAAAATCTTTGAATAAAAATTGAACGACTTTGAAATCGCAGTTGTTGAACGTCGGAACGTTGTTTCCGATGAGCTGGCACTAGAGATGTGCTAACAACTCGAGTCAGGGAGCAGCGATAGATGATCAAATTGTTACTAAAGATTTCCGTGCGCGAGAAATACTGTTTCTGTCTATTACTGGCATATTTTGTGAGAGATTGATGCCCGGTTGCACGAATGTAATAAAAAATATGTCAGATAATCACCGATTTTAAAATGCCTCGTGTTATCAAAATATTGGTATGATATTGCAGGCAGTAAATTTTACTTCATTTTAGAAGAGTGAATTAATGATAAAATATAAAATATCATTGTAAATATTTACCACATTTCCAAAATTTGCAATTAAAATCAGTAATTATCTGAAAGATTTTTTAATTACGTTCGTGCAACTAATCCTTAGACTAAAACCTTACGCCAAACGATCACGGCTGTCATAGATTTTGAGATTTTAGATTAGAAGAAACTGGGATGCTGCATTTTCTAAATAATCGAATGAACAAAAACAACTTTACAGCAATGTTTTATAGAGAATCTGGAGAAACTCACTTTGGGAAAACATTAATCTTGATGGCTAAACAAAGTTGAAAAAATAACAATACAATTTGATTATATTGAGCAACATTTTAATATTTTAATCAAATTCTAAATATTATATTTTCAATAAATTTGATTCATTAAATTTTGTAGTTAACTAAAAAAATTAATTTACTTTCTTTTATAATAAAAAAGGCTATAAAAAGCTCTTTCTAAATTAGTAAAAAATTAATATTGGGTTCATAAGAAAAACCAAAGTTGACGATGTATCAGATTAACCTAAACACGGAAATAACAATCTGACTAAACAGACAGATTTTACATGAAGGGTTTCAGGACGTCATAAAATTTTCTGAAACTTTCCTCATTTAAACATTCTCGTTTTCTTCTACATCAGTCGAGATCTTAATACATGCACCACCAATCTGGGATACACTGTATGTATATCATGACAGGTGATGACAGTGACATTCTAGACAGCTTTCTGGAATGTCAAGTGTCGCAAATTGGCATTTTGTAGACAGAAGAGCTGATGCGTGCAAAGATCTCAGAAACAAATTGATACAATAATATAAAGGGTTCCTTTTTGAACTTGTACTTTATACTTTTTAATTGGGAATCTGTGGTAGTGTTGGTGGTACCTTTTAGCGACATCCTGTATATATTATTTACTAATTCCAGTAACCACAACTAGCAATGGCCGACCAGCAGCAATTCTTTTTAAAATGGAATGATTTTCAAAGTAACATGGTAACATCGTTCCGGCATCTTCGAGATGAAAAAAGCTTCACAGATGTGACCCTTGCATGTGAAGGACAGACATGCAAAGCTCATAAGATGGTATTGTCCGCTTGCAGCCCGTATTTCAAAAGTCTTTTGGAGGTAATGAATAGTAAATTGATTTATGTCTGTGTATAAAATTTACTGCTGTTTGTAGAAGTATTTATTTCTAGTGTTGTTACTTGTTAATTGAAAATTATCAAGTTTTTATCTCATCGTATTTAAAAAAAGCTCCATTTTTAGTTTGCAATACGTAGTCTAGTTTTCGTTTTTTCTTTCTCGATTTTTCTCCTCAGACCTTTCCACTCAACTCTGACATTTAAGTTGATCTGGATTCATGAACTCAGTTGAACTAACTAATTAAATATAATTAAAAAAAAAAAAAATTAAAAATAACATGAATTAATTTCCACATGAATTTTTGCTTATTTTCAGGAGAACCCATCGAAACATCCTATAATTATATTGAAAGATGTTGCGTACAGTCACTTGCAAGCGATTCTGGAATTCATGTATGCTGGAGAGGTGAATGTGAGTCAAGAACAACTGCCTGCCTTTCTTAAAACCGCCGACAGATTAAAAGTCAAAGGACTGGCCGAAGCACCTCAAGCGATTAAAAGGGAATAATTTAATGCAGTTTAGATTTTATTACCAGTTTTGTGGAAGTCGATCTTAGAAAGAGTGTCACTATTTGGGAATCGAAGTAAATGGGGAAGGGTTTTGAATGTGTATTTTTCTAATTTATAATCGTCGTCTAACTGTTGACATTTAAAAAATTGTAGTTAAAGCACAGGTACTGACAGTGATGTAGCTGTGACCTTTTGAGGGAGGGGGAGGAGGTTTTAGCCGCCTCAAAGTAGTTATTACAAGAAAATATAAAGACTTAAGGAAACATTTATAATTTAATATTAGTGTATTTGGGAGTTTTGTATAAATTTAGGATAATAGTCTACATAGTCTTCTACTTTCCTTTGCAAGTGTGTGCATTCAAGATTTTATTAAATTCAGTTGCCACCTTAACCCCTCCCCCCTTTCTGTAAACCTTGAGCGACACTGGATAGTAATAGGTAACATCTTTTTTTTTATATAAAATTTATAGTTTTTATACTCTACAAATTAGAGTACCGATTTTGAAGTCGTGATAAAGATGTCATATTATCTAAATAAGTCATTGTCTATAATTTCCATAATATGACCTTTGTCAATTGATTCTTTTTAGTCTTAATTGTTGTTTTTTGGTCCAATATTTACTTTGGTATAATCGAGACCCCTGTGAGTAACTGCGATATAAATCATTTGCTGTTTCACCTAAAGTTAAGCATTTAAAGGATCTGGCGACAGGGATAGAAAAACCAATTGTTACTACCTATTACTAATATATAAAAGAATTCCCCCTTCATAACCTACATTGTGTATTCTTTCTAAGATAAACTTTTTCTGCATCTATGAAGTTCTTATACTTAAATTGGAACTCTGTTGTATTGTTTGATTTTCTGCATTTATTGTCTCCAAAGGACAATTTTTCACAGATTGAAGCATTTAACTTTTTTATACTCAGGTTTGTTAGTTTACAGTCGTAACTTTTGTGATCTTGTCCATGAACTGTATTTGACATTGAGCTCAGTTTTTTTTTTTAATGATTTATTTGACGACTTAATTGTATATTATAAGATGACATGCGCAGATATTACAGAAGAGATAGCTCGTGGAATTATACCCTGTAATTTGTAAATATGCGATTTATGAATCTAGTTTAATTTTTACAGACAGTAGCTATTTGTCAGATATAAGTATTTATGCGGAAAATTGAAAACTGAATTACGGATGTTTTATTTTGCGGAAATGCACATGTAAGTTTTTGTAAAATAAATGGTTGTCTTTAATTTTCTTTCATATTTTTTTATAAGTTTATAGAATATTTTGAAATGCTTATCTGGTACAATTTAAAATGTGTTCTCATGAATTTGGAATAAATACCTTTTTCTTATTTCGGTACTTAAAAGCCTATATATTTAAATTATATAGTCTTATCGTTTTCCGAAGTTTATTTACCTCTATGTTACCACAGTGACGTGTACATTTCATCTACAGATTTCTTGTTATAGCCCTCAGTTAAAACTCCTCTAATATAAAAATACTTTTTTAAATAACAAAGTTGTAATAAAAATTTACGTACAGTTGTAGTTTTTCTCAGATCAACCCAATCCTAAGATGAAATAACAATATTTATAATGCGGTTGTTGCAATAAGTTACTGAAAATTACACTTAGGTCCGTATTCATCAATAAATATAACCCCTGGGGTTATATTTTGGAGCATGTCATTGGTTTAGAATTCGTAGCGTTCGTAGGGTTTGAGCATTAGACCAATCAGCTGTCAGAAAATTCAAAATATAACCCCAGAGTTATATTTTGAAGTTTGATGAATACGGACAATAATCTGTTTAGTTTTTTTTAACAGCATTAGAACTAAGTACCTGAAACACATTTTTTCCCAATTCCTTTTTTTAAATAACTCCAAACTAAAGCAGCTGGTACTAGTTTAAATAGTTTAAAGAAATTCAAGCCATGCACTGTAGTTATGTCTGCAGGGATTGAAAAATCTTTCTGAATCACTCGCATGTTGATTGAGTTCTAAAGAACAGATAAGATGAATGTGCAAAAACAAAATTCAACATTTCACTTGATTTTAAGAAGCTGTTTATCTGAACGTTGACATTCTCAGTATATTTTTCTTGTATAATTAGCGAGATAATTTGTAAATTCTTTGAAATATTCAATTTAACACTGTTAATTTTAAAAGACCTAAATAAGAATCTTTGAGTTAAAAGTAACCAATCTTAACAAAATTGAGGTTTTATCTTTTTATGTCATAATTATTGTACCGGGTGAGTCATTAAAAATGGAGCCTTCCTCCCCCTCGCTTACTCCCACTCAAAAAGTTGATTAATAAAAAATAATTCACTTACCTTAACCCCAAAAAGGAGGTGGCTATTGACAGATCTCAATGTGACTAGGCAAATTTGTAACATTAGCCACATTGGCCTGTCGAGTAGGACATATCAAATTTCGAATGCCCCACCCAAATATTCTAAATGTCGGAAGAAAAATAAATTTTAAATTTTGAAAAGTGATCGTCTAAAATTTCCAAAGTATCAAACCAAAACCAAACTTCACCAAAAGGTTCGTTGTGATTATCCAGCCCGGGACAGATAAATGTGGCCTTCCTCTGGAAAATCCAGCATTCACCGAACCAGACTGGACCCGTAGTAACTCCTAACAATTTTAAAAACAATAACCAAAAATTAATAAACCTCACCAAAATATACCAGGATATATCGCCCTATTCTTGATGTTACTCTACTGATTGAATAAATAATTTAAAAGAACATGAGGAGGGTTGATTCTTAATACTCTAAAATTGTTGAATTTTAATACAAAGATTTATTAAAATCAATTTCATCAGTACAATAGACTAGGCTGGTAATCACCAATAGATCTTATACCTAAACAATAAATCTAATAATCAAAATCAGTAATCCTGATTCAAACCTTCAAACATAAATACTACCTTATTACCAAAGATATCAAACTTACATGACTAAAATTCAAAATAGTTCAGATAAAAATTTCTAAAGTTCAAATTCTATTAAACAATTTCTAAACTATAACACATAGGTATGATTCTGAATAGAACTCCGAGTTAAATCAGAAGTTATTTCTCAAAAATTTAAATTTATCTTAAGCAAAAGTTTCAATATAAAAACAGGTATCTACCTACAAAATCTGAAATTCAAAATTTAATTTAGAAAATGATCATCTCTAACTCGAAATCCTAAACACATACGATAAATTTAATAAATTATTTTTACACATAACCATTACATTAGTCACTTGTTGACCACAATAAAAGTTCATAACATATTATCAAAAATCAAATTCACTTAGAAAGTCATAGGTGATGAAATCAATTAAACACTGTACTTGAATTTATTTAATTTTCTTGATTATCGGAAAATAGCAAAAGTTTATTCACTCATAAAGACATACCTTATTATTCAAAACTCCATCTCAAAACTGACGAACTAAGGTTCCTCTAACCTAATTAAGCGCGATGATCAAAGCATAGGCCGGCATGGTTACTGGAACTGCCTTTGTGCTGGTGTTAGCACCCCTTGGTTGGTGCTCCAGGTGCCGGATGAGCTGGACTGCTCTCCCTGCTACCTTGTGACGACCAAATATCAAAGTGCTAGGACCTCTGCCTGATGAAACCTTCCATGTCTCCAAACTAAACTCCACCACTCTTCTTTATTTTTCCAAGCTTCTACAAATATCACCTTTCACACAGGCTAGTGTACCTACCTAGGTAGGTACCTACATAAGCCTCCACATGATCGAATCTTTATGTAAACTTTCGTGTAAATCAGAAGTTTGAAAATTGGAACTCAAAACTCAGAACTAGAAGTTCGAAATTAAAATTCAGGAATCAAAAGTTAAAACTTAGAAATTCAAAGATCGAAATCAAAAACTGGAAATCGGAAATTAGTAGTTAAAAATCAAAACTGGAAGTCGGGACCTAACATTCTAGAACTTGAAACTCCAAAATAAGTTTAAAACTAAATCCAATAATAAGTAAGTCCCTAAGTAAATCCCTAAGTAAGTCCCTTAGTAAGTCCCTTAGTAAGTCCCTTGTCTGTAAAGACAAGAAAGCGAATATTAGTTATAATGACCAAAATTAAATTCAGAAGATTACTTACGTAAGACTGCATCTTTCACAGAAATAACTTCACCATATCTATTGTGTGCTTACACAAGGGACTAATATTAATTCACTAATTGAAGACAAACTACATGAACTGTCGAATTTAGACCGGAAAATGAACCTGAAGCGTCCTTTACCTCCATTTATAATTTTTTTGGGATGACGCTATCGCATGCGCCCTAATCACTGTCTAACCGAACTTGGTGACCTACTTTCAAATTCAAACCTTATCATTGATGGTATGCAACACTTAAAACTCGCACGCGACGGTGTCGGATCGATTCTCATATACTTTGGTACACTTTCGGCAGTACGACCAACCTCTCCCGTTCTCCCTCTATCCAAACTTAAATTTCACAATCGTGAATCCGCATATACTCGAGGCCTGTCGTGTCTCAGAACGAAATGCAAGTTTTTTTATATGTTTCTTTATGGGTCTTCTCAACTATCTTTTCCTGTTTTTTAACCCACACCCAAAGAAATAATATTTTAGGTTTTATCTGGATAACTAATCGGAAATCTAGAGTAGCAAGATGAGAGTGGTCTCGTTAGACGCGGAAAATTAATTCGCATAAGATGATATACTTTTCAAACTCTGAAAACCTAGAACCGGGACAGAAAATCGACCAGACATGTTTTCTACGTCTTACTCAAATAACAAAAGCAGGAATTTCTTAATAGCTGCCAGATGTTCGTTCGTGATCTTTGCCTAATACAGCCTCTTACACCAGCAAAAATGTACAGTCAATCATAACTTTTCTGAACTTTATAAAAATATTCTAAATCGAGAATCAAAATTTTGAAAAAGAAAACGTAGCGTGCAAGGCACGCTGCACACCCCCCCTTGTAAAAAGGAAGGAAAAGTCTCCACAAGAAACTTTTCCGAGAGAACTCCTCTCGAATCAACAATCAACAAATCCCAACAAACCGAAAGAAAAGACAGAAAGAACAAGTTTTAAACACTCCATGTTTCAAACACAAAGCAATATGGGCGAGCCCTGACCTCGGAAACCGCCAGTAGGACTCTGGTTACTAAAACTAGGTTAAACAGGCTCCCAAAAGGAAAACCTGACTGCCGTTATTCGGAAACTAACTCCGCTCTACACATAACTTATCAAAATAAGTTGAGTCTTATGAGAACACAAAGGGACTCAAAAGGACAAAACTCTTATGGTGGCAATATTTGCCTATGTAGCGAAGCTCAAATAATTGGCCCCTGTGGTTGGCATGTCACGTGACTATACCTCCTACTTCATCAGTCGGGGGCTCCACAACTGACTAAACGGCAGGCCCTTTCCATTTATAAGGCTGGAAATGACATAATGCACCCCTCTAGTACACTACCTTGTAACTAAAGATTTTTCAAAAGAAAGCTAAATATTTTCCCTAACCTCTGGTTGAACAGACTATACCAGAACCAATAACCTCCACCACCATACTCATCCATAAAATAAAATTAAAAATATTATCCAAAAGAATCAAAACTAACCTCTTACTTAGAAAAGCCTAACAAAATTTCAAACCTAAGAGTTCTACCTACATCTCAAACTCCAAGACGTCTAAATCGGGTTAAATGTTAAAATTGTTCATACTCAAAGTATTTTGATCTGGACACTTCCAAATCAAAATTATTCATACCTCAAAATATCAAAACCGAAATATCGAAGATATTCATACTCAAAAAATGTCAAAATCGGGATATCTAAAATTATCTATACTCAAAAATGTCAAAATCGGGATATCTAAATGATCTATACTCAAAAATGTCAAAATTGTTTTCCAAAAACGTCCAAATTATTCAACAAGATTCAGTCAAGTGGTTATCAAAAGCACAAGAATAGATGAAATTCTGAAACTCCAACTCGGATTTTATTTCTCAAAATTAATTAACGCGAACGCTAAGTATCAGTAGTAAGACAGATTTAATTTTCCAAGATTTTCCTCTACTGAGACCTACGTCACTAAATTTCTCTACTGAATGACTCAAAGTGGTACTGGAACTGTGCGGCCATTCTTACTCAAGAACCCGTCGAGACTTACCCAGACACCTAAACTCAAAGACTCAAAACTATCTCAAATCCAAATTATTACTCTAAAACTTACACAAATGTGTTAGACCTTCAGAATTATACTATTATGTTGATCAAGGTGGAACTCGACGTCAAAATATAGGGAGTAAAGTCCCTACTTTACTTAAAAGAAATCGGAAATGATTTTCCAAACTGAATTAATATTTGAAGGACCAAAAAAAAATTGGATCCAACCTTAAATGGATGGAGAAGTCCAAGAGAATCCTGATTTACCGAGATGGGTCTAATGGCAGGTTACACCGTTTATAGATGTTGAGGTTCGACCAACAAATCGAAAAGTTTTGCCGGGATGGATCTGGTGACAGGATAACTGTCATTCATAACTGGAATGAATATTATAAATTATTGCCCAAAAAGGGGTGGTATATAGGAGTATTCCTTTCATTTATTTAAGGTTCTCCTCAAACGGATTATGCATATTTTACTTTAAAAAGGGCTAAAGAGATTAAATGTCGAAATGGTATATGGTGCAAAGTGGTTCGTTCACCCGCTATGAAGATATGAGTTATTATAAATTTAGTTTGAAAGAGATAGAAAAAGATTAAAGACGAACTTATATGTGTGCCGTAAACAGCGAAAAAAGAAAGGAAAGAAGCGCATAGAAATATATACAAGAAATCAGCCACTGGACCTATTTTCAAAAATGGCTGGATACTTTCTCTTTAGGTAACACCAGGGTGGAAAGTACCAAAAATAACCCCAAAGATGTTGTCATTGTCTAAAGAAAATTTTCAAACGAGAAACCAAATCTCAATCATTGGACCTATGAAGTGGTTTTACTTACCAATGAACTCTATCTCAAAGAATAAAATTTTCAAAAAGAAAATCAAATCTCAACCGTTGGACCTATATGTGGTTTTACTTACCAACGAACTCTATTTCAATTATTAAAGAATAAAAATTTTCGAAAAGAAAATCAAATCTCAAACGTTGGACCTATATGTGGTTTTACTTACCAACGAACTCTATCTCAATTATTAAAGAATAAAGATTTTCAAAAAGAAAATCAAATCTCAAACGTTGGACCTATATGTGGTTTTACTTACCAACGAACTCTATCTCAATTCTTAAGGAAATAAAAATTTTCAAAGAGAAAGATTTTTACTTTTAACTGTCACACTACTCAAATGTTCTCAAAAGAGCAAACTTGAAAAGTTCTTACAAATGAAGAGACTTTTAAAACTCAAAATTTCTTGTCAAAATCTGTATAGTTAATTTCCAATCATAACTCATTAACCACCCGGTTAATGTTGTTCCGCCAAAATTAAACACCATCAAAGATATTCGAGATAATGTGTCAACTGAAAGAATTCTTAAATCTCAACTAACTGTACTTATTGAATCTCAAACTCTAGCTGAAAATATTGCCTCGACTTAACCTTAATCAAAGGAATGGAAAAGATTTTTATCATCAGGAGCTTTTTCTTAAAAATCTCAACCTAAAAATTTTATAACTACCTCAATTCTCAACTCTACTCAACGGATCGTTCCTGAAAGTTACTGTTAGGATGATAACAGCTCAGATTTATATTTAGATTATGCCAATTATCAACTCTAACAGAACTCGAAATTTTCAATTAAGAACTCACCTAAATCAACTCAACCCAACGCCTAGTCACGTAGCTCACTTATTTGCATGGGGCTCTAACGCGACCGTTTAAAAATATTTTACAAATTAGTCTGGCCATGACTAAAGTGTAACTCAACCTCTACCTCAACAACAATTACTGGTAGGTTAGCTAAATTTATTTAATTTGTACGCTAACGTTATCAGTCTCAAATTATTTTAACCTAAGTACCTATAAAAGGATTTTCTCTAAACTCGACTCAACCTCTACAAAGACTCCTGACTCTAAACAACCTTTACTTTTTCTCCAAAACCGTAACTAAATTTACTGAAAAACTTACTATTGACACACTATACGAATTCTTTCTAAATTCTCAAACTAAAAACAAATAGGATGTATTTCGCCTTTGCGTGTGAACGGAGCTTTACACTAGGGGCGCCAACTTGAATACAACACAACTAGGTCACCCCTAAAGCGCGCTCTACACTAACACTGGCTATTCTGGATCTCAACAAATGGTTTAATATCACTTACGTGAAAATCTCCCAGGATTTTTCCTGACAGATCTGAAAGAACAACAACCTTACCAGTACCTTTAATTTTCTTTATCATAGCCGGGACATACTTCGGAGCTAATTTCTTAGAAAACTTATCAACCGCTTTGGAAAGAACGAAGTTTTTCTTCCACACTTTATCACCTTCCTGATAATTAACTTCTCGCCTACGAAGGTTATATCTCTTAACATTTTTCTCAAAAGATTTTCTAATTTTCTCCTGGATTTGTGGATAAAGTTTAGGAACTTTGCTCACCTCGGACTGCCATTTAAGTCGATTGGAAAAATCGACTGGGTCAAAAGAACTATAATCAACATCCTTATAAAAACTACCATTCACTGGTGTGTAACGTCCAAAAACCAAAAAAGAGGGTGAGTACCCTGTGGACTCATGTACCGAGGTATTAATTGCCTGAGCAATCTCGAAAATATGTTCGTCCCATGTTCGATGATCGTCATCTTTAATATATGACGCTATAGCACTCCCCAAAACTTTATTCACCCTTTCGGTTGGATTAACCTGGGGGTGGTAACTGGGATTATACCAGATCTTAGGAACCTGATATTTCTTCATTAATTCTTTGAATTCTCTAGACCTGAACTGACTACCATTATCACAACACACGACCTCTGGAGTTCCATAAACCAAAAAGATTTCTCTCTCCAAAATTTTCACGACCTTGGCCGAAGTGGCCTTAGGAAGGGGTTTTACTATAACAAATCGGGTGAAAGAATCGGTAATAACTAACAATTGGGTATTTCCTGATTTAGATCTTGGGAAAGGTCCCATAAAATCTAACGAAATAGACTGAAACGGGAAATCGACTTTACGTTGATTTCCTCCTAAACCAGCTGGAGATTGATTTGTGGATTTGTGGGCACCACAAGTCTCACATGATCTAACATAACGTCTCACTGACTCCTTTACTCCTGGCCAATAATAATTTTCCAAAATTCTTGCCAACGTCTTTGAAATACCTAAATGAGCTGAAGTCGGATGATCATGACACTCAACAAAAACCTCTTTCCTATTCTCAGTTGGAACTACTATTTTCCAGTCTGAAAAATTGGACTGGATGTCGTGTCTTGGCCTAATATGTTTATACAAAATATTATCCTTAACGTCAAAATCTGGAAATTTCGCTGGGTTACAGCGGACTTTATTAATCATCTCAACATACCAGGTGTCTGGTGTAAAAGATTTAACATTAATCAAAGAAATATGTCTGGACAGAAAATCAGCCATTACCAAATTCTTACCGGGACGATGGACAACCTTGAACTTAAATCCACTCAACCTGACTGTCCACCTAGCAATTCTGCCGACTGGATCTTTAATTTTATACAGCCATTGTAGGCTGGCATGGTCAGTAACAACTGTAAACTCTGTGCCCTCGACATAACACCTGAATTTTTCAATACCAAAAATAACTCCAAGACACTCCTTCTCTGTAACCGTGTAATTTTTCTTCTCAGTCTTGAGAAGTTTTCTAGAAGCATAAGCTATAGGGTGCTCAAAATCATCCTTAACTTGATATAAAATGGCCCCCACCCCTACGTCACTTGCATCCGTCTGAATGAAGAAAGGTAGGTTGGGATCCGGTTTGACTAAAATGGGAGCTGAAACCAACAATTCCTTAAGACTTTGGAAAGCCTCTTCGGCTTCCTCCGTCCAAATAACTGGAGTGTGCTTCTTACGACCCTTAATAAGCGATGTAATTGGCTCAGACACGGTGGAAAAATTAGGGATGAACTTTCGATACCATTGGAGGATTCCAATTACTCTTCTAACTTCGGTGGTAGTTTTAGGTGATGGCATATCAACAATAGCCTGAACTTTTCCTGGATCGGTCCTTAGACCTTTCCTATCTACTACATAACCCAAAAACGATAACGAATCTCTACAGAACTTACACTTATCCAGGTTGATTTTCAACCCGGCTTTAGTGAGAATCTCCAACACTTCAGTAAGAAGGGCAATGTGTTCCTCGAACGAATTGGACACACAAATAATGTCATCCAAATAAGTAAAAACTCGATCTTCAAACTTGGTACCCCTAAATAGGTGGTCCATTAACCGTTGTTGTGTCTGTGCGGCATTACACAGCCCAAAAGGCATAACCTTAAACTGAAAAAGACCTCGACCATGAACTTGAAATGCCGTTTTGGGCTTGGAGGTTTCCTCCAAGGGAATATTCCAAAACGCCTTTGTTAAATCAATCGAAGATAGATAAGTAGATCCAGCTACTTTACTCAAAATACTATCTACCAACGGTAGTGGGTAGGAATCCTTAACAGTCAACTCATTGATCTTACGACCATCAAAACACATACGGTAGGTACCGTCACTTTTTGGAACCATCAAAACAGGACTTGACCAAGCTGAATTACTTTCCTCTATAACTCCATCTCTTAACATTGAATCTACTTCTTGATGTAAAAATTTGGTGATAGCAGGAGACAGAGGGTACTGCCTCTGCTTCACGGGTCTAGCTGAACCTGTATCTATGAAATGTGTAATTTCACTCGTACGACCGGGAGCTTTCGAAGCAAGTAATTCGTACTGCTTTATCACTTTATCTAAAACCAACTGTTGTTCCTCTGACAACTCCTCAAGATAAGTACCTAAATTTGGAGTCTCTCCTGTAATCTCATTAATGTCGAAAACTTGATTTTTAAAATCGATAGCCAACTCAACCTGCTTGCAAAAATCAGAACCTAAAATAACAGCGTGGGATATAGTAGGGATAATTGTAAATTCTAACTCAATCAACCTATCCTCAAAACAAATAGGCAAAATTACAGTACCTAGAACTGTTTGTGGCTGTCCGTTTGCTACGGTCACTCGTGGTAATTTATCTTTAACAACTCGATTGGACTCCAATAGTTCCCAAATCGACTCAGTTCCTGCACCTAAGATGGAAATATTTGCCCCAGTGTCAACTAGAGCTAGAATCTCAAAACCCTCCAACTCAATAGAGATATACGGTCTATTATCTGCATCTTTACTCTCAAAAACTGGACTGATCTGCTTAGAAAGGTTCGAGTTCACCTGCCTCGATTCTAACGTCTCTTCGGAATCGCACCTGATTCTGGACCTGGTTGGCGTCTTCGAAACTCGAGGGAAGTCGCGCCAAAATCTTCTCTCGCCGACTCGTTTTTTGAATCTGCCTTAGAACTTTCTTTACCTAAATTCGACTCCCGAGTTTCTGGACAATCCACCACCTTCTTAACGTCTTTGGGCTCAACTGCTTCCTGGTTATCTTTCCCTGAATGATGACATCGGGGACAAGAAGGCGCTATTGCTCCTTTCAAACCGCACGAAAAACAAAATTTCTCAAGTGGATGTGGACAAAAATTAAATGAATGACCCGCCTGGTCACAATTCCAACAGGAAAAAGAGCTGACTGGGGGTCGGTCTGACTTATTCATCGACTGATTTGGAGCATTCGCAAATCTTCGGGGAGGAAAAGGTGGACGAGGGGTCTCTACTTTAACCTTTGGGATTTCCTTCGCTTCCCTAGCTGTCGTTCCCACAGGTGCTGCTTGGGGTCTACCTACACGGACCTTACCCTCTACTCCACTCATTATCACCGAATTCTTCGCGATCTGCCTGCATAGACATTCTAACTGCTCATAGGAAACCAGATCAATCAAACATAACTTCGAATTCAAATCGGGTAGGAGGTTTCTCCTAACTATCTTCAACTGTTCCGGAATAGAAATTGGATTTAAAAGGTGTGAAAACTTCATCCTTAAATTTGCAATAAACGTAACGACATTTTCATTATTCCTTTGCCTAAAGGAGCGAATCTCCTCTAGGAGTTCTTCATCGTAATTTGGAGGGATGAAAGTATTACCAATTCTTGCCTCCAAGTCTCGCCAAGACCTCAACTGATACTTAATACTTCGGAACCATGAGAGAGCTGGTTCCTTAAATAAATCGACTGCACTATTAAAAACTGTATCAAGGGGGACTCCCCTAGCTTGACTAAGTTCACGAACTCTTTCTAAAAATTTTATAACTTCAATTCCCTTTTCTTTACCAGTAAAACATAATCCCCATTTATACACCGGGATGACCTTATCTATAGGCGCCACTAACTGGATGGATGGGACTTGAGAATTGAGACTAAACTGTGAGAAAGTGGGTGATGGATTTCTCACTGGGGGTACAAAACTGCTCGAATGTGCCTGATTATCATAGTCAAAGGGTACCTGATCACAATCTAAAAACGGATTGGTGTTATGGCTTCTTAAGCCTAACCTTCTTAACGATAGATCTTCTGGAAGATTCGAAGGGACTCTCGAAACCGTATGAAGATTATCTTCATGAGTAGTTGAAGCATTATGACAAGATAACCTATCAAATGCTTGATCTAAAAGAGAGGCCTGCGATCTTTGTGGGATTTCTGTTCTTGAACTGACTACCTCACCGACAATTTTTTTCTTAAAATCGCCTCGCAATCGTAGAGCATCTGCTCTAACCTGATCTCGACTAGCAGTCTGAACATCGGAAGTGACCTTCATCCTGTCTATTCTTCCTAACAAATGAGCTAACCTCGAAGAAAATCTCCTAGCTACATTAGACTGAGGGGAAATAATTACCTCATCGTGCAATATTTCAGTCATATCCAAAATAGAATCCAAAACTTGACTCAAATCCTCATTAAAATCAAAAGGAGAGATAGTCACAGTGACTCCTCCATTTATTCTCAAAAGTTGACTTAATTGTGTACGCCTATAATTTCCGTTCCAATGTGGAACTTCTCCTCTTAATAAAATTTCATACTTAATCTCATCTACCTTGAGATCAACGACCTCAAAACCGACTGTAGTATTTTCCTCAATGAAATCCATTTTCACTATTTATCTCAAAAAAAATTTTTGCCTCAAAATTCTCAAACAAGACTTTTCAATCAACTTTACCTGAAACAAAGAAAACGAAAATTGTCGTTCCTTTTCTTAGTTGACTTGACCTGACCTAACAGAATTATCCAAAACCAAAATTTCAAAAATCAGATTGTTGCTGATTCTATCTGTAACTCCACCTAAGCTGAAAAATTAAAAAATTATCGAACTCGAAAACCACATCTTCAGGTTTACCACACCGTCTGGGCTGGAACCTAAAAAGCTGAAACGTCAAAAAAGAAAACAACACGGACTCAAATACCACAGGTCTGAATTCCCTCGAAGTCCTTCGTTGAAAATTTCAAACCTTACCTTTTGGTTTTATTCCATCTGTAAACTTTACGCAACTAAGAAAGGTATTTGTCTTTACTTGTCTAAATTTTGAAAAAGTTTTTCTCAAAAATTATGAAAACACCAACACCTCATGTTCATTAATTCTTCTCAAAGTTTGAGAAAGTTTTCGAAAAAAGAATAAGGAGATTGATTTATCCTGGTCACGCACCGCTTGGAGCCTTCCTCCCCCTCGCTTACTCCCACTCAAAAAGTTGATTAATAAAAAATAATTCACTTACCTTAACCCCAAAAAGGAGGTGGCTATTGACAGATCTCAATGTGACTAGGCAAATTTGTAACATTAGCCACATTGGCCTGTCGAGTAGGACATATCAAATTTCGAATGCCCCACCCAAATATTCTAAATGTCGGAAGAAAAATAAATTTTAAATTTTGAAAAGTGATCGTCTAAAATTTCCAAAGTATCAAACCAAAACCAAACTTCACCAAAAGGTTCGTTGTGATTATCCAGCCCGGGACAGATAAATGTGGCCTTCCTCTGGAAAATCCAGCATTCACCGAACCAGACTGGACCCGTAGTAACTCCTAACAATTTTAAAAACAATAACCAAAAATTAATAAACCTCACCAAAATATACCAGGATATATCGCCCTATTCTTGATGTTACTCTACTGATTGAATAAATAATTTAAAAGAACATGAGGAGGGTTGATTCTTAATACTCTAAAATTGTTGAATTTTAATACAAAGATTTATTAAAATCAATTTCATCAGTACAATAGACTAGGCTGGTAATCACCAATAGATCTTATACCTAAACAATAAATCTAATAATCAAAATCAGTAATCCTGATTCAAACCTTCAAACATAAATACTACCTTATTACCAAAGATATCAAACTTACATGACTAAAATTCAAAATAGTTCAGATAAAAATTTCTAAAGTTCAAATTCTATTAAACAATTTCTAAACTATAACACATAGGTATGATTCTGAATAGAACTCCGAGTTAAATCAGAAGTTATTTCTCAAAAATTTAAATTTATCTTAAGCAAAAGTTTCAATATAAAAACAGGTATCTACCTACAAAATCTGAAATTCAAAATTTAATTTAGAAAATGATCATCTCTAACTCGAAATCCTAAACACATACGATAAATTTAATAAATTATTTTTACACATAACCATTACATTAGTCACTTGTTGACCACAATAAAAGTTCATAACATATTATCAAAAATCAAATTCACTTAGAAAGTCATAGGTGATGAAATCAATTAAACACTGTACTTGAATTTATTTAATTTTCTTGATTATCGGAAAATAGCAAAAGTTTATTCACTCATAAAGACATACCTTATTATTCAAAACTCCATCTCAAAACTGACGAACTAAGGTTCCTCTAACCTAATTAAGCGCGATGATCAAAGCATAGGCCGGCATGGTTACTGGAACTGCCTTTGTGCTGGTGTTAGCACCCCTTGGTTGGTGCTCCAGGTGCCGGATGAGCTGGACTGCTCTCCCTGCTACCTTGTGACGACCAAATATCAAAGTGCTAGGACCTCTGCCTGATGAAACCTTCCATGTCTCCAAACTAAACTCCACCACTCTTCTTTATTTTTCCAAGCTTCCACAAATATCACCTTTCACACAGGCTAGTGTACCTACCTAGGTAGGTACCTACATAAGCCTCCACATGATCGAATCTTTATGTAAACTTTCGTGTAAATCAGAAGTTTGAAAATTGGAACTCAAAACTCAGAACTAGAAGTTCGAAATTAAAATTCAGGAATCAAAAGTTAAAACTTAGAAATTCAAAGATCGAAATCAAACACTGGAAATCGGAAATTAGTAGTTAAAAATCAAAACTGGAAGTCGGGACCTAACATTCTAGAACTTGAAACTCCAAAATAAGTTTAAAACTAAATCCAATAATAAGTAAGTCCCTAAGTAAATCCCTAAGTAAGTCCCTTAGTAAGTCCCTTAGTAAGTCCCTTGTCTGTAAAGACAAGAAAGCGAATATTAGTTATAATGACCAAAATTAAATTCAGAAGATTACTTACGTAAGACTGCATCTTTCACAGAAATAACTTCACCATATCTATTGTGTGCTTACACAAGGGACTAATATTAATTCACTAATTGAAGACAAACTACATGAACTGTCGAATTTAGACCGGAAAATGAACCTGAAGCGTCCTTTACCTCCATTTATAATTTTTTTGGGATGACGCTATCGCATGCGCCCTAATCACTGTCTAACCGAACTTGGTGACCTACTTTCAAATTCAAACCTTATCATTGATGGTATGCAACACTTAAAACTCGCACGCGACGGTGTCGGATCGATTCTCATATACTTTGGTACACTTTCGGCAGTACGACCAACCTCTCCCGTTCTCCCTCTATCCAAACTTAAATTTCACAATCGTGAATCCGCATATACTCGAGGCCTGTCGTGTCTCAGAACGAAATGCAAGTTTTTTTATATGTTTCTTTATGGGTCTTCTCAACTATCTTTTCCTGTTTTTTAACCCACACCCAAAGAAATAATATTTTAGGTTTTATCTGGATAACTAATCGGAAATCTAGAGTAGCAAGATGAGAGTGGTCTCGTTAGACGCGGAAAATTAATTCGCATAAGATGATATACTTTTCAAACTCTGAAAACCTAGAACCGGGACAGAAAATCGACCAGACATGTTTTCTACGTCTTACTCAAATAACAAAAGCAGGAATTTCTTAATAGCTGCCAGATGTTCGTTCGTGATCTTTGCCTAATACAGCCTCTTACACCAGCAAAAATGTACAGTCAATCATAACTTTTCTGAACTTTATAAAAATATTCTAAATCGAGAATCAAAATTTTGAAAAAGAAAACGTAGCGTGCAAGGCACGCTGCAAAAAATGGTCACTGTGAATATCTTCAGAAACTAAGCGTCATACAGCCTCAAGCAAAAACTTTTGTTAAGAAAACTGGTGCTAAAAAATGGTAAAATAGTTTTGAGCTTCTAAAATGACCGCTATGGGGTGTAACAACCATGATCAAATAAAAAATTGTAATTTTCTCATAATTTTTCAAAATAAGGGTATGTTCAAAAAATCATGGGTGTAATGCTTAAATAGTTTCGATTTCTTGATCTTGCATTTTTTTTAATAACTCCATAAATAAAGTGGTGGGGAAACATCAAAACTTTATTTATTCAAATGGATTATTACGGTTAACTGAATTTAACAAGATTAATCTTGTTACAAAGAGTTTTTCTTCCTTTGTCGGTTGGACTTTACAAATCTTTCATTATGTTACCACCACAACCGATAGAGGGCGTTATCCGACATGTAAGCATATATCAAGTTTTTTCTGAGAAAAATTAAATACTTACAATGATATTATTTACATTGTGAAAAAGAGAATTAAATCCTTAAGGTGTCTTTGAAAACCGCAGCTGGATAACTTTCGCTCAATCTGCAAGCAAAGTTGATTTTATGAATTTTTGGAGTTTGGTCCCGCAGGGATAAAATGGAATTCATCCCTCGGTTAAAATTACTGAAATTTAAATATGTTCATGGTGAGTGACGTCCATTAAATTAGCAAAAGTTAAGAATTTTTGCCGCATATTATAGTGGTCAAAACAGAAAAACAGTTAAAAATTTTCGTCATGAGATATTCCCAAAAACGCAATTTTTTTATATAAAAATATCACATGACATGAACTTTCAATTGTTTTTCTTTTTTCACCACTGTAATAGGCGACAAAAATTCTTAGCTTTTGATAATTTAAGCGACTTCATAGAAGCAATAATAACGAAGTTACCAATGGTGAAGAAAAAAAAAATAGAAAATAGCCTATTTTCCATCTCCCTGTATACACATTCACTTCACGCCCATGGAGACTTTTGATCGCCGTAAATATATTTGAATTTCAGCAATTTTAACGGAAGGATGATTTCCATTTGATCTCTGAGGGGTCCAAAAAGGTTGGGCGAAAGTTATCCAGCTGCGGTTTTTAAAGAGACCTTAAGAATTTAAATCTCTTTTTCACTGTGTAAATAAAAATATATCATTGTATTTAATTTTTTTTTCAGAAAAAACGCGATTAGACTGCAAAATAAAAAATCGAGGTTATTTAGGCCATAATACACCATGATGTATTTTGCATGAACCCAATTTTGAAAAATAATGAGAAAATTAGAATTTTTTATTTTGGCATGTCTGTGACACCCCTACTGGTCATTTTAGAGAAGCTCAAAACTATTTTCCAACAATTTTTAGGGCCACCTTCCTTAAAAAAAGTTTTTGCCTGATACATTAGTTTCTGCGATATTCCCGGTGACCATTCTTTACGACTCACCCGATAACAAGTATGTGAAAAAAATTATAAAGAGAAAAATCATAAAACCTCAATTATCCCAAATGAACCAATTCGTAAATAAAAAAGTACTAAAATAAAAAAAAAATTATAATAAACCTCATAGTTAAAATAAATTTAAATTATTTCATATTCATATTCGTTGAAAAAAGTGGAAAATTAGTAATGAGTGAAGGATAGTAATATTTTCAGAAAAAATAAAACATCACTACACTGTACAATATCTTTATTGTTTGCACTTCACAGTTCCACTCTCAACAGTAAGTTTGATCAATCTATTTTTAACGCACAACAGTTTCTGCGCACCTCAATAAAATATATATATAAGAGATAGTTTAACAGCTATTTTACATCGCTTAGTAAGTAGTATAAAGTGTGGGTAATGATTTAAATATAAGTGGGAGAGTCCTTTAAGTTATTTTCACAAGCGTTGCATGTTTTTCGATGTTTCGGATTAACCAGAGTACACTGCGAACACTCTGTGCCCCCGATCTCTATCTGATGGTCTACAACAACTACCTTACTCTTACTGCATATCTCACAAACGTCCTTCTTGGTCTCATTCAAATAAGTGCAGTGTTTGCACTGCCACGAGTCTTCAGAAGGAACCGGCTTAGTTACCTTCTCAGGAAGTCGGGGATCCTTAGAACTTTTGTTATTTTCCATCGGTTTCACTACGTCATTACTAGCGGCTTTCTTCCTAATACCTTTATTTTGCTCGACAGAGTTTACTTTCGTGTTTGGGGTTAATCCAGTCTTCTTTATTTCCTCATAAACATTTTGCTTACAGTTCACCTTCTGCGCTTTGTCTACTAATTGTTTATTTGAATTAGAATAAGTAGCCTCTACAGGTTTATCATTTGTGATGTCATTACTTTTTCTCTGTCTAAGTTGTGTGCTCGAACTTTGTGCCAATATGTTACCCCTCTCGCCTAAATCTTTGGTGTACCCATGACTCTCTAAATCCCTATACACATAATCCCAGTCTTCATTTTGAGAATCCTCACTTGTTTTTCTATTGAAAGTTGGTTCATTTACTGGCAGAGAGTTTTGTCGTGACAACCTTCCGCCTGCTACAACGCCATCTACAGAATCGTAACTGTTACTCTGTGTGCCTAGTTTTAACAGTTCAGCCGTAGGCACTGTTCGATAAGAGTAATTGTTCAAAGCAAACTGATGCCGGGGATGGGAATAAATGTTGGCATGACAATATCCGTTACAATTAACAGCGGGTTGAGGTATACTTACGGGAATTGAGTATGTAGGATTTTGGGTTAATTGGTAGGGAAGAGCACTATTAATGCAGCAGCTGTTTGATGAGTCACACGGGTATTTATGACCAGCCATGGGACCATAGGGTACTCCTAAGTCATTCATACTCGACGTTGCATAAGCAGGTCGTATGTTCTGCGGGTGAATATTATACATCGGAGGTGTGACCAGTGGCCTCTGTTGCCACTGAGTGAGATTACAATCACCATCCGTGAAATCGTTCTGTTCCAATTCTTGGTACTTCTTTTGTGACAACTGATGTTTGACTATCTTGATCGTTTGTTCGGCACTGCAGTAATATTTCCTTCTCAATTCTAAGACATCTAACCAGGTCATGTTTATTCTGGGAGATAATTCTTCCCATATTGTTTTCATAATCTGAAATTAAATAATAGTCAATTATAGAGGGAGTTGCATGTATTTAGACATAAGATCTACATGTTAATCAGAAACAATAAATCTCTACCCAAGAAAATAAGGTTACAGGACACTTCTAAGTGCTACAAACTGAATTTCTCCTCCAATCTCCTAACAATGAAAATGAAACCCCGTATCATACATTTTGACAGTGCACTGACAAGTGTAAATGTTCTAGGTTATGAGTGTTTTCAATAATCCAATTCTCAGAATAAAGCAGTTTTGCAAAACATACTTAAAATCAGGAAATCATACTATTCTAAAATATTTATTTATAAACTATATTTTCTCTGTAAGTCTAGTTTAGTTTCCATAATTTCTAGCTCATAATTATCACAGCCAAGAAGACACTCCTGTACTATAGACACACACATATAATATACTACAATGCTTCACAAAAGGAAATTTAACATTTATTATTTACTATAAATAACCGATATTTTCAATTTTATGTCTATAAAATACAGGGTGTCAGAAATTAGTAGGTCAAGCTGTTGGCCACAGATTATTTGGCCAAAAATAATGGGACTTTCCTAATGTCATTTTTTATTTTGGTATCCCTCTTTCAAGATACAGGATGTCAAAGTCAAATTTAAAATCAGTTTTTTATTAATATCTCCTCCGTTGCTTTTCAAGATATTCAGTTGAAATTTTGCACAAATTCCTTTCTCACGATGACACACTTTCTGCTGGATTTTGTTGACAGAAAATAAAAGCAAGACAGAGGAAACGGGGGTTGCATAGCACATTGACTTCCAACTTTTTCCTGTGTAGCCTTTGGTTTGAAGATCAAGCTTTTTAGATCGATTTTATATTGTGTAATATACCACCCCCAGGGTAAGCAGTTTAAAAAACAAAAATCCTCATCAGTGAAACTTAAGAAGAAGCCCAGCCCAGCATTAATTAAGAAAAACCATTTGCAAGTGAGAATTCCAGAATCCTTCATTTCACACCGCCTCAACAATGGATTGAACTTTCACCTACACGACAGTTAAAACTATGAGGGAATGTGTAGCATGCGCTGAAGACGTGAAATCTAAAGGGTAGCGCGAGCAACGATCAGTCGAGTTAAAGACAGATGAATGGAAGAATGGAACTACAATGACCAGAGGACCAGCCTAAAAACACTTCCCTCCTCTTAACCCTTGGGTGGATTGAGAATAGACTCTTCGCTCGTTTCCTCTCTAAACCGACCCTGGTGGATGTAGAACACACCCTCCAGTGGTTTTGTTTTATATTTATTAATTTAACCGATGCCTTTGGATTGAGAACAGACTCTCCTCTGGTTTTGGTTTTGTTTTAACCTATTAACTGCAGAACAAGCCGCTTACTTTATTCCCAGCACCAGCTAACCTACGAAGATGAGCACTAGGTTCTAGCAACTGCCACTACGGGGACGGCGATCACCTCACTCCAGGTCTCGGAAGTTCAACAGGTTTTTATAGACAAGGGTATCGAAGTCATTTACTTAAACTGACTAAAATCCCCTTAGATAGAAATTATAATTAATTTCTTATATTTCGGAAGCAGAAGCGTAAGTAAGTAAAAGTAAAACTCGCATAATTTTATTTCTTTATCCTTGTAACAGAATAACAGATCTTCTAAAGCTGTCCCAGCGACACGGTCAATATCGACATTGTTGCCAAACCTCTCTCAAAATCATTTCAGTCATTGCAAATATTCAAAAATCAAAAAGCGTTAGTTTAAGTGATCATAAATAAGTCTCATAAATAAACAAATGTGAAAATAAACAGAAAGGTAGAAACCAATAATGTTACGTCCTTGGTGAATAATCGATTCGTATTCTCTAAGACACCACCGTTTCCTACCCCTTCCTATCCCTTTACACATCGAAGAAGGAAAAGGACACCTGACCGGACAGGACCACACATAGAGTAGAGTCGAGGTTTAACATCGAGAGAGGAGAGAGCTCGACCAAGAGTGCCGTTCGTACCAGACTCGTCGATGCTGGTGTTACGAGAACGGGATACCTAGTTCTTTAATTAAATAAGGAAGCGGTATAAAGTAGTGGAACAATCGTGGGTACCTACATAGTGAAGCAGAGTGAACAATAATAATAGTTACAACATCTCGCAAATTAAAACAAGTGCCCCTTTAGTCGGACAAGACACAAGGTCAGTAATTTCGATAATTATTATTAATAATTGTGTTCCTGTCAATCATTGGCAATTACAGCCTGGTCCTTCCCTAAATTTTGATCCTGTCATCCGTGGCGATTCGTTATTACCATCGCGGCATCGAGCCGCATTAATTTAGCCCCTTTCAGGATCGAATCGCGTCGTTAATATTTTTAGGCTCTTTGACGCGGAGTTAACATTTTTTTGGTCCTTCGAGCCGGATAGGAAAGCTCGTGGAAATATAGTTCATTAATTGGTTGCATCATTTGTTTGAAATTAGTTTCTCACTCACTGTGTTAAGGTAGCCTGTTTGTAGGTCAGACGGATTCGAAATAGTCGATCCAAAAGGACGCCAAACGGTCTTTACTCATTCCACTATTTTACTCCATTCTACCTCACTCCACTTCTTCGTTCGTTGCAGGTGTTCGTTTTAAAAACTTCTGTAAATATAGTTGAAATATTTTCTCTCTGAATTCGCAGGGCAGAATATTGATTTTGTATTCACGGTATACTGGGTACACTCGGTATCTTAAGTATTGTTTTTGGTGAATTCGAATTCAATAATTTATTTTCAACTCGATATTAAATAAGTAACTTTCACTTGGTTAGGTACTTATTTTTGGTATTGCTCATCGTTCGTTGTTGTTGTATTTTTACAGGTTTTTAACGAATAACCCTTTTTCGTTGTTACAGGGAAAATATTGATTTTTGTATTCACGGTATACCTACTGGGTACACTCGGTATCTCAAGTATTGTTTTTTGGTGAATTTCAAAGTCAATTTATTTTCAACTCGTTTTTAAATAAGTAACCTTCACTTGGTTAGGTACTTATTTTTGGTTATTGTTCGTATTTCGTTGTCGTTGTATTTTTTACAGGTGTAAAAAATAACCCTTATTCGTTTATTGCTTTAGTGTTTTGTTGATACTCTTTAGCAAAATGTCCAACACTTTGGTCGGAGCAAACGCTTCTGTTTCGAAGTTTTTGACTCGTTTGAACTCGATTCTGACAGTAGTTACAGCACCCATTGATGAAAAGTCGCGTTTTATTGTCCTGGCTGCATGCGACAGCGCTTCGGATTTGTACAATCAGGTGCAGGAGGTTGATAGAAATATCCTGATTACGGTTGAGTCGGCAGATAAGAGTGCTTTGGTCGTAGATGTGTCATCGGAGATTTGGAAATCATACTCGGGACTACTTATCGAAGTTGATTCGGTTTATTTTCAGATTAGAGCGGTTCAATTGTCGTTGGAATCGACTCAGGATACGGTGGTGAAATCACGTCATGGTTCGAGTGAATCGTTGAATAGTCGACAGTCTGGTGCTCCCGCACTACCCTCCTCTGCAAGTTCACATGTGAAATTGCCTCGTATCGGTATACCTACTTTTGATGGTTCGTTGAGGATGTGGTCGGTTTATTATGATTTGTTTAGGACTTTGATTCATTCGAATGATTCGTTAGCTCCAATTGAGAAGTTCCAGTATTTAGTTTCGACTTTGTCAAAGGAACCTCTTACCCTTGTCAAACATTTACCACTGACAGATGACAATTATGTGATAGCTTTCGATACTCTTGTCCAAAGGTATCAGAATGAGCGAGTACTTGCGACGTGTTATTGGCAGGCGATTTGTAATGCTCCCAAAATAACGGATTCTGATTCCTCACAATCGCTTCGTGAATTGTTGAATACCTTTTCGGAAAATATTACAGCTTTGGGTCAGGTCTCAGGCGTCTCTCTCTGGGATTTCACTTTGTTCAACTGGTTGCTACAGAAATTGGATAACGCTACTCGAAAGCGTTTCGAACTCCAATTTGCATCTGAAGAGTTTCCATCATATTCGGATTTGCACAAGTTTTTGTCGTCACAGTGTCGTGCATTAGAATCATCTTTGGGGAATGACCTATCTCCGTCTGCAGTCGTTGGTAAGCGGAGTAGCGTCAAGTCTGGTGGAAAAGTGGAATCGAGGAATTCACATGCATTTTTGTCAACGTCGAGTGCGTCTTCATCGAAGCAGTCGTGCTTCCATTGTAATGGAGAACACCCGATCTCGAATTGTCGTTCTTTTTTGAAGTTGGACCCGCGCAAGCGTTTTGAGGCTGTGAAGGCAGCGCGCTTGTGCCTAAATTGTTTTGGCCCTTCACACTTGGTGAAGCAGTGCCCCTCTTCTCATTCGTGTAAGGAGTGTGCAGGTCGGCACCACTCTTTATTACATTTCGTTAAACTTAGTAATTCGGATGGAGCAGCTTCTCATCGAGTTGAGCCGCCTCCAGTCGCATCCACGGTTGCCATGTCTTCTCTCCCATCCTTTCAGGATGTTCGTTCTCGTTCTCGTAGCAATACTACGGTTCTTTTAGCAACCGCATGTATTGAAGTTCAAGACAAGTGGGGCAACTATCAAGTGGTTCGTTCTTTAATTGACTCTGGCAGTCAGTCGTCTTTTATTACTGATCGGTGCCGCAAGCGTTTGGGCTTGCACTTGAATCGATCATCAACACCTATTTCTTGTTTGGGTCACGTGACCTTGGGATCGGCCCAGGGATCATCTGATTGCATTATTCGTCCCGTTGGGGTACCATCACCTACTTTTAAAGTAAGTACTTTGGTCTTGCCCAATATTTGTGGAAAACTTCCCAGTGTTGACATTTCGCCATCGAAGGCGCTTGATAATTTGAAGTTAGCGGATCCTAATTGGTACACGCCTGGTTCTGTCGATGTTTTGCTAGGAGCTGACATCTTTCCCAATATTGTTCATGGTGGTTATTTGTCGGGCAGTGATAACTGTCCAGCCGCAATGAACACGACGTTTGGTTGGGTTCTTTTGGGAACCATTTCGTCGAAGGTTGCGGGCGAGGTTCAAGCTTGTTTTGCGTCGGTAGATTCGACCCTTGAAGAGACTCTTAAGGCATTTTGGAGAGTTGAGGAGGTGCCTTCAGTTGAGGTTTGCTCTAATGAGGAACAAGAGGCTGAGTCGTTGTTCGTTGAGTCTCATTATCGAGAAGAATCAGGTCGTTTTGGGGTATTGTTGCCATTTAAGGATAGCAAAGAGTTGCCTATCTTTAATGATTCGTTGAATGTCGCAGATCGTCGTTTGCTCGCTTTGGAGAGACGATTGTCGAGGTTGCCTCACATTAGAGACATGTATGTAGAGTTTATGAAAGATTATTTGGAGGCTGGGCACATGTCGTTGGTGCCATTGGAGTCGGAATCTGCAAACTCTTATTACATTCCGCATCATTGCGTTTTTAAAGACCCTGGTGTTTCGATGTCTTCTGATGTGTCTTCGCTCGCCCCAGTATCGTCGAAAATTCGTGTCGTGTTCGACGCCTCGGCCAAGGCATCGAACAATCTTTCGTTAAATGATACCTTGTTGATTGGTCCCAAGTTGCAAAATGACATCACTAGTGTTTTGCTTCGTTTTCGAGAGAACAAATTCGTGTTCACTTGTGACATTAGGCAGATGTATCGGCAAATTTTAGTTGGAGATTCACATCGACAGTATCAATTAATTCGTTGGCGTTTTTCAGAAAAGGATCCTATTCGAAGTTACAAATTGAACACTGTAACTTATGGTGTTTCGTCCTCGCCATATTTGGCCATTAGGTGCTTGTTACAATTAGCTCAAGAAAATTCTGAGAAGTTTCCTCTCGCTTCGAAAGCCATTCGTCTCGGGCTTTATGTCGATGATTTTGCCATTGGGGCAAATCAAATCGAGGAAACCTTGGAGTTGAGAAATCAGCTCATTTCGCTATTGCAATTGGGACAATTTGAGTTGCGGAAATGGTCTGCTAACAATCCACAATTGCTTCAGGATCTGCCGGTTGAACATTGTCAACAGCAGTCATCCAACTTTGATTCGGAATCGGACTTTTCGGTGAAAATTCTTGGCCTTCAGTGGCAATCGGCTACTGATTCGTTTTCGTTCGTGGTTAAGTCCATAGATTCACCTTGTACTAAGAGAAGCATTCTCTCAGAAGTCGCTAAGATCTATGACCCGTTGGGTTTCTTGTGCCCATTGACCTTTATGGCAAAACGAGTCATTCAACATTTGTGGTATCTCGGGCTGGATTGGGATGAAGATCCACCAGCTGATGTTGTCGAAAAGTGGAATCAATATAAGTCCACTCTTCATGTTTTATCCAAGTTGACAATCCCTAGGTGCTTGGTTCCCGAAGGATCTTTCGTGTCGTGTCAGCTGCACGCATTTTGTGATGCGTCGACTGCAGGTTATGCGGGTGTGGTGTATTATCGTTTCGAGGACGCCGATGGCAATGTGCAGGTTCGTTTCGTTACTGCCAAGTCTCGTGTTGCTCCGCTCAAACCACTCTCCGTTCCACGGCTGGAATTGTGTGCCGCAGTCTTACTATCAGATCTCGTTTCGTTCGTCCTTGAACAAGGTCCTCAATCCATTGTTGTTGATAAGGTTTTCGCTTGGAGTGACTCTTCGGTCGCTCTATCCTGGATCAAGTCGTCTCCACATCGGTGGAAGACTTTTGTTTCGAATCGTGTCGTCCACATTCAGGATCGAATTCCTCCGGATTGTTGGAATCATGTACGTTCAGGTGACAACCCAGCGGACGTCGCGTCTCGGGGCTTGTTACCAGAGGAGTTAGTCGGGGCTTCCGCATGGTGGGCGGGGCCTGAATTCCTCAGATTGCCGCTGGAATCTTGGCCAGCACTCGTTCCCATTGCTCCCACTTCTGATGTTGAACTGGAGAAAAGGAATATTGTTTTGTTCGCTACGATAGAGATTTCGGATGTCGATGTTTTGTTGAAAAGATTTTCTTCTTTGAGGAAAATTCAGGGTATTATCGCTCGTTGTTTTCGTTTCACTAACAATTGTCGTGCTGTCAATAGGACCACTGGTGCATTGAGTGTCTCTGAGTTGCATGCTGCTCTCATGCACATTGTTAGAATTGTTCAATCTTCGGCCTTCTCTTCGGAATTGGAGAAAATTCGCTCTGGTAAACCATGTGCCAAGTACTTGCAGTCATTGTCGCCCTTTATTGATGATTTCGGTATTTTGCGAGTCGGGGGTCGACTGTTGCATTCGGGTTTAGCATTCGACGCTAAATATCCCGCATTGTTGCCAGGAAGGCATAGGTTGGTTGAACTTTTGATTGATCAGATACATCGAGGTAATTTGCACCCAGGAGTGAACACTACTCATTATCTCCTTCAACAAAATTTTTGGATCCTGTCTGCTCGTAGGGTCATTCGTAGTTATTTGTCGAAATGCAATCGTTGCTTTCGCACTCGTCCCCTCTCGTTGGAGCCTCCCATGGGGAATTTACCTGTCGCTCGTGTCTCCCAATTGAAGCCTTTTAGTTGTGTCGGGGTCGATTATGGGGGACCCTTTCCTATTGTCTTGTCGAGGTATAGGGGTGTCAAAACTTCTAAAGCCTATTTATGTTTGTTCGTATGTTTCGCGACTCGCGCGATTCATCTCGAAATCGCTTCTGATTTATCGTCAGAGACTTTCCTGGCAGCTCTTAGGAGGTTTGTCGCTCGCCGCGGTCGCTGTAGTGACATCTACAGTGACTGTGGAACCAATTTCGTCGGAGCTAACAAGGAGCTCAACTCAAATTTGAAAATCGCCGCAGAAGGGGAAGGTATTCGATGGCACTTCAATCCACCCTCAGCTCCACACTTCGGTGGACTGTGGGAGAGCGGTGTTAAGTCCGTCAAAACACACATGGCCCGTGTTATTGGTGGTCAAATTTTGACTTATGAGGAGCTGAACACCTTCATCGTTCAGATCGAGGCCGTCTTGAATTCGCGCCCCCTTTGCCCCATTAGTAGCGACCCGAACGATCTATCCGCGTTGACCCCTGGTCATTTTCTGACCTTGGAACCTCTGTCGTCGGTGCCGGATGTGAACTTGTCACATCTGAAGATTTCTCGTCTTTCTCGTTGGCAATTGGTGCAACGGATGCAACGTGATTTTTGGACACGTTGGAGGGCTGAATATCTTCATAATTTCCACCAGAGGAGTAAATGGTCGAAAACACATTTGTTTGAGTCAACGGATATCGGTTCGTTAGTGTTGATAAAGGATGAATTGTTGTCTCCTTTGAAATGGGCTCTAGGAAGAATTGTTTCTCTGCACCCTGGTGCGGATGGTGTCGCCAGGGTTGCCTCGGTTCGTACGACCAAAGGTCTTTGTAAACGACCTCTGGTCAAACTTTGCCCGTTACCTAACCAGTAACGGACTCAGGGAATTTCGTCCCTGACTTGTCGTTTCGTTTCGTTTCGTTTTTGTTATTGTCGTTAGTTTCGTTTTCGTTAGTTTCGCTTTTGGTTCAATTTTCTGATAGCGGAAAATTCCTCCGGTAATTTTGGTGGGCGGTATGTTACGTCCTTGGTGAATAATCGATTCGTATTCTCTAAGACACCACCGTTTCCTACCCCTTCCTATCCCTTTACACATCGAAGAAGGAAAAGGACACCTGACCGGACAGGACCACACATAGAGTAGAGTCGAGGTTTAACATCGAGAGAGGAGAGAGCTCGACCAAGAGTGCCGTTCGTACCAGACTCGTCGATGCTGGTGTTACGAGAACGGGATACCTAGTTCTTTAATTAAATAAGGAAGCGGTATAAAGTAGTGGAACAATCGTGGGTACCTACATAGTGAAGCAGAGTGAACAATAATAATAGTTACAACATCTCGCAAATTAAAACAAGTGCCCCTTTAGTCGGACAAGACACAAGGTCAGTAATTTCGATAATTATTATTAATAATTGTGTTCCTGTCAATCATTGGCAATTACAGCCTGGTCCTTCCCTAAATTTTGATCCTGTCATCCGTGGCGATTCGTTATTACCATCGCGGCATCGAGCCGCATTAATTTAGCCCCTTTCAGGATCGAATCGCGTCGTTAATATTTTTAGGCTCTTTGACGCGGAGTTAACAAATAATGTGCATCGAAAAGGTAATAAACAAAAGGCCTAAACAAATAAAGGGTAGTAACAAAGGAAAAGACATGTCACCTCACTGACCTAGGGAAGTTTAATTCAATTTCTAGTTTGTTTGTTAAGCATTAATTTGTACCTCATTTCGAACTTTGACAACTAAAGCCTCTAAAACGAAAATCAACAAAATTCAAACAGATGAAGGTTTTCATTGAAAAGTTGGAGTAGAATACTTACACCATTAATAAGGACAAATGAAGGGTTAAAAACAAAACAAAAACGAGTTCCGTAATGTCAGAGCCTAGCCTTTTATGGTAAACTCAGATCCAAAGTGATCAAGGTATTTTCTTACAGCAGGTGCATGAATGGCGAGAGTGCCTTCAATTTATTATTGTATAAGTTGAGTAAAACCGATATTCACTTGAACAGAGTGGCCTGAGGGAGAAGGTCAGTGGGATGCTGTCTTCGTCTCTCGTAGGTTCTGGTAATTTCTCTTGGTAAAGCTTACCTGCAAATTGATGACTTAGTCAAACTTGGAAACATTGGCAACACTGAAAGCCCTCTATTGTAACCCAAACATCCAAACGAAAGTGAAACCACCAAACAATACAGTAATTCTCATTCAGGAATTTTTACAACCATCACACTAACAAGGCAAAGCAGAGCAAGATGATTAAAATGATTAAAGCAGGTCCTTTTCAACAGCTGCAGGAACAGCATCGGAAGGTCTAAATAAATAAATGTAAAATGAATATAAAACTAATTAATTAAATTAAGATTTCATTGTAAGAAATGAAATGGCATCCAGTTTGAAATATAGATGAAATAGTGATTGATACCATTTGATTCTATAATCTTAAAGGAAGAAAGGTTGATCACACAGATATTCCTTGACTCCTGAGCTTTTCATACCCTATCCAGGAACTGAGGGTGGCTACAATAAACGACACAATGAGAAGTGGGTCCTAGCTGCATTTTTTAGACGATCATCGGGAGTAGGGGGGTGGTTGTTACAACTGTTATATTGTTATTATTTTTTTTTTTTCACTCTTTTAAAATTTGGATATAAGGCTTGGTTTATGAAATATTTCAACTTATTTGTTTATGTTTCATTGATAAATTCGATGTTTGAGAACAAAAAAAATGTTTTTTAAATAACAATAATCGACTGTAATTTTGACAAAATTAGAGCCCATTTAAAAAAAATATAACTTTGAAATGGAATTTTAATAAGGGTCACCTGTATACCCGAAAATAAGTTTAAATTATAGGCCTTATGTAGCTAAATTTGTACAAAAAAATTTGAAAAAATCCATAGTTTGATAAAAAAAACTTATTACCTGGCATTCCACATATGCCACCAAGCAGTCTCGTGACAGAATGACCGCTTTATCGGGACAAACGGGACCATCCAACGTCAATATGCCAGTGTTTCCGGAATGCCTATAGCCCATCGCTTTGAAGAGTAACTCTGCATCGACCAAGTTTGCTTCAATTTGATGCTTGTAAAAACCGGAATACATCTGAAATAATTTGGAAATAATGAAATAATGCATACCTGTTGATATCAATAGTGTTACATTTCAAGTTTAGGTGAATGAACAAAATTAGTTCATCTCATAGATCACGGATTTAACCACACAAAGCCAGGGTAAAGCAAAGATAAATTTTAATTTTGGTTCTTTCCTGCATCTAAATCTTAGCCACAGCGTAACACTTGAGCCCGATAATGTGTACAGATGTGAACTTGAGTTAGCATGGGTAAGTTGAAAACTTGAAGACTCCCAAGAAAGGTGAAATGTCAAATCAGGTAAACTCACTATAACACCACATTGTTTACCTGGTGGTAACTCGCACAAACAGCACATGGAATTCCAATGGCAACAACTTAGGATATAATTATTTGCTTTAGAAAGAAAAATTAAATGGGTAATTTTTTAAGATTGAAAAGCTACTTCTGTTGCTGTAATTATAGTTTAGGCCTGTTAAGCCATTTTCGAGCAAATCAGGAAAAAGTCTGCAATATGTGACATCATTTTCTTTGCCTCTTTTCCTTGTGATGTAATTATCACCATTTACACATTTTTTGAATATTAAAGTCAAGGCAATAACGAACATGATGCCACAAATTGGAAACTTTTCCCGATTTTCTCGAAAAGGATTAACATAATTAAAATGTAACTATAGCACCAGCTGATACAAGTGAAAGCTTTGAGGTCACGTTCAGGGTCCAACAAGGATCCGTTCTGAAGCCCCTTACTTTTCAACATTGTCACATTACAAAAGATCTCTAAAACTAACTCCATGGACACTCTTGTATGCAGACAATGTGGTTTTAAAAGGGGAATCATTGAAATTCAAAACAACCTTGAAACGTGGCCAGCTCGAAAAGACCAGCGGAGATGTACCTTAATGGAGTGACATCTATGTATGTGCAAATCCCATACATGCACTGCACGTGATTCACAGTGACATCAGTAACACCCCGGCAGTACCTACTATCGAAGGGACTCCATTAAACCAGGTTGATGAATTTAATACCTTGGATACCTACATAGTCAGCATCAAGGCAAACAAAGAGATTTATAAAATAGAATCAAGACAGGCTCAAGATACTAAATTATACTTACAGACTTTTTGTTTTGGTTTTCATCTTTTGTCAATTATTATTGCTTTTCCAAATTTGTTAAACGCTTTTCCCATTTTTTTTATCAAACACAACGCTTTCTTATCAAACATCAATGTGATTTTTCAATTTAAATTTCTCTTTTGTTAAATTGGATTCCCTTTATACCAAATGCTTTTCCAATGTTTACAAGACCATCACTGTACATAAATAGGAAAAGCAATTGACATAAAATGAAACTGATTTGACATAAAAGGAAATTGATTGATAAATCAATGACTAGTTACTTGAAAATCACTTGACAAACTAGGAAAATCAATTGACAAAAGAGAAAAACCAAAAGAAAAAGACATAAAAACTTAATTCCTCTTTCAATGCTGTCTACCCAGAAATAATACCCAAGAATCGCCACTGGAGTACAGGCATTAAATTAAACTGTACCTAATAATTATTGTGACTCACTCTAAAGTTTCAAGAAAAGCAAATAGCAAAATAAAACATCTATGGATATATATATGTATTCTTGAAATATTTTATATCAATTTTTTGATTCAGTAAGAATATTTACCCTTATTTGATGGTATTCTCTTCTCCAAGGTTGAGATAATACATTTCCAGCATACAATTGAATAGCATTAAAACCAGTTGCAGCCTTATAACCACTAAAATCGGTCTTCCTACAAGCCGACTTATAGAGCACTTCAGCTGTTTCGGGGTTATAGAATTTTTGATTTGGTGGTGCTACATTTAAGAACTCTTTAATGCAATCTAAAAAGGAAATTAATACTTTATTACTATACCGTGCGAGTACTGGGTCTCTATACATAGACAAAAAATTGCCCTGTACGATTATATTGAATACTGAAACTTTATCCATTGGAACATTGTTGAGCTCTATTTCAATAGGTTACCTATGGGTTTCCATTGGCCCTATTTCAATGGGTTATTTCAATAGATACCTATGTACTTCATTCAAACAATTTATTCTAGTCAAACAATTTATCATAGAAACTATCCCATTGAAACAATTTACCATAGAAACTATCCCATTGTAACAATTTGCCATAGAAACTATCAATTGTAATTTGCCTATGTATAGAGTTTCAGTACTCGCATGTTATAATATTACATTAAGACATTATGTATTGACATTTTTTGGCATATATCTAGATCCGCGTCCAAATGCGATTTTTCTCATTGAACCGAGGCCATGGGCGTGTTCTTTATTCACCGGTTGATCCAAAGGTTGCAAACGGTGACAAAAATGTTTCTTTTCTGCGGCGGGCAAAAAGAATGACCTTTTATCTCCTTTGGCAGAATGCCTCTATATATGAATTGCTTTTTATTGGGGAAAAAAGTAAATTAACAGTGAAAAAATGAGCATCATCAAATTTATATCCAACACGGACATGAAAGTTACACATTATTATCCTTAATGTGCAAGTGCAAATTATAATTATTAAGGGAATTTTCATAAGAATCACAATCCAAATTACTATACAGGGTAAGTCATTGATATGGGAAAGCTCGATTGCACCTACACCATTAAAGATATCGAAATGAACCAAAAAGTGCTGTAAATGGGAGGGTAAAGTACAGTTTGTAAAATTATTTTCAGATACACAGGGTGGCCCAATATCGCTGTACGCCATACAACTTTGTTATTTTAAATAGGACACCCTCTATATTATTACATTTTCATATTGTTTGAGAAAAGTCAAAAAGAATGGTTTGTAAAGTTGAAGTTTGTAATGAGCGATTTATGAGTTATAAACAAATGAAAATAGAGATTTTTCATTTTCAAAGCAGCTTATATTGAAAACGGCTCGAGATATGGAAAAACGGTTTACATGTCCCTATCTTAATTTTTAATTTGGTATCCTATCATGTAGCTGAAATTTTTATACCGGGTGATGAAAATAATCAAATTTTTTACCACTCTGTATAAAAATTTCATCTCTCCAATAGGATACCGCTTGAAAAGTTAAGATAGGAACATGTAAACCGTTTTTCCATATCTCGAGCCGTTTTCAATATAAGCTGCTTTGAAAATGAAAAATAGCGATTTTCATTTGTTTATAACTCATAAATTGCTCATTACAAACTTCAACTTTACAAACCATTCTTTTTGACTTTTCTCAAACAATATGAAAATGTAATAATATAGAGGGTGTCCTATTTAAAATAACAAAGTTGTATGGCGTACAGCGATATTGGGCCATCCTGTGTATCTGAAAATAATTTTACAAACTTCAACTTTACAAACCATTCTTTTTGACTTTTCTCAAACAATATGAAAATGTAATAATATAGAGGGTGTCCTATTTAAAATAACAAAGTTGTATGGCGTACAGCGATATTGGGCCATCCTGTGTATCTGAAAATAATTTTACAAACTCCACTTTACCCTCCCATTTACAGCACTTTTTGGTTCATTTCGATATCTTTAATGGTGTAGGTGCAATCGAGCTTTCCCATATCAATGACTTACCCTGTATAGGTAGTTAGAATAGTTAATTGATAATCAAATAATGAAGAATAATTAATTAACAATTAAGTAAACAATTAAGAATAGTATGCTACCAATTAATTTACAAACAGAATGTCGCTAATACCGACAACTGCCATAACACCTCTAAATAACAAGGAGACTATAATGCCGAAACTGTCATGGTTCAAGTCGCAGCAATCACTAACACTATTAAAATAAGCACACATACATCAGGTAGAGTGGCGACCTAGTCAGAGCACCACTTTTTCCAGAGAGTAGAGGGAGTGTAAAAAGTTATTGAGTAAAGTGAATTTAAACGGGGAACCAAGAATGGACCAAGTAAAAACTTGCAGTCTATTCCACCATTTACCAGGTTAAAAAGGAAACGAGTTACAACAATTATACGCCTCATTTCCAGCGATAAAACGCCAAACCTATTGAGAAGGAGAGCGTGTTCAAATCCTCGCTGAGGATAGACACTTTCAACTCGGAAGAATACGAACTTCGGAAATTTTCGCTGAACATTTTTCAGGGGGCTTGGAGAATAGCAAACCAGATAAGGCACGCATACTCAAGTCTAGATCTAACCAGTGTGTAAAACAGTGTTACCAATGCACCAACATTTGTGAACTCTTTACAGTTTCTATATATGAAGTCGAATGCTTTAAGGGCGTGGCTAACAACATCAGAGATGTGAATAGCAAGGTTGAAGCTGCAATCAAAAAGAACACCCAGGTCCCTGATAGAATCCACTCTCGCCAGATGTATATCACCCAAAATACTCGGTAGATCTTCTACGAAAGTAGGTACAATACGTCCAATATAAGTTGGCCGTTTGATGAGGGAGTGAAAGGTCTTTAAAGGGAGCGCAATGCTATTAGATCAGCCCACCTAACCGGTTCTAAGTACATTCCATGGCATAAGTTTTAGACTGCTATATTATTTTTACGTGTTTTGCGAATCGCCAAGGATCACAATCCTTCAATAACAAAAAATAATACTGTAATTCTAGGAAACTGAAGGGTGCTGGAATAAAATGAACTCGATGCACACAGTTCGGCCGTGGTTCGGTTGAAAAAACCATTATTAATAATTTCACGGCTTTGTCCGGGAAGTGTTTTATGAGCCACTTTTGTAACAAAATTTGCCATAATTTTAAAAAACTTTTAACTATTTAATAGAGTACAAAATTTGTACTATTTGCACAAACAATTTTCAAGTTAAAATTGTCAGTAAAGACAGAAGTAGTACCTATTTCAATAGACTGAATATTTTACCTTTTACCTACAATATCTGGAAAATTTAAAAAAATTATTAACCGGACTATACCCTGCTATAGCCACGCCTGAAATCTGCAATGACCAATACAGTCCATTTCTAATATAACCCGTCTTCAACAGTAATTCTCAGAACCAGAGGCCAAGTTATTCTGGTCCTATTGTAATAACACTACATTTGGAGGTATTCAGGGAAAGTCTGTTCAGTTCACACCACTCCGTAACGCGATTAATATTATTCTGCAAAAGAGAACAGTCGGATACGGACTCAACATTTACGAATAGTTCCAGGTCATCAGCATAAAGCAAGTTATTGCATGATATGAAGTTGGTGATGTCATTGATGAAAAGTAAGAATAATAGCGGGCCAAAGTTAGAGCCCTGTAGCACTCCTGAGGTGGGTGTAAAATATTTTGAAATGAAATTATTGTAGGTGACATATTGCTTTCTGTCAAAGAGGTAAGATTTAAGTAAGTCCATCATGGGCTGGGTAAAACCAAACAAATAAAGCTTATTCAGAAGAACGAAGTGATCCATCTGATCAAAAGCCTTCTGGAAGTCAGTATATATAACATCGACCTGACCACCATCATCAATCACGTCAGATATAAACTGCGAAAAACAGGCCAGATTAGTAACTGTTGATCGATGAGGAACAAAACCACGCTGATTTGGAGACAGATGATGTTGCACGACAGAGAATATACATTCAAAAATTTTTGCGAAATTGCACAATATTGAGATAGGTCTGTAATTTCGAACATCACAGGGGTCACCCTTTTTTAATACGGGTGTAATGCGAGCCTGCTTCACATACTGGGATAAGTTGATGTCCTCAAGATCAGGTTAAAGAGAATATGCAATGGTTTCGCAAAAACAGAGGTGCAATCTTTCAATAAAAAGCTAGGGATTTTATCAACGCCTGACGTGGATGAATTTTTACTATATTTCAACGCATCATAGATTTCTCCCTCGGAAATAGAAACAACATCAGTCACCAAGCTGGTCATGCCCTGGCCGTCAACACTAGATGTGGTCAAAGGGACAGATGATATACAGGGTGATCAGTAACTCACGCACTCGGAGCATGCTGCGATAAACTTCACTTTTTAAGAGTGGTAAATTTTCTTACTGAAGTGTTGTAAGTTCTTTTCTTCCAAAGATATGACCATTTTTGTAAAAAAAAAAGGTGGCAACACTACACTGAACATGTGAATAAGTTCGGGTTAGATGGTATTGTTATTATTTTCCTTTCCATAGCAACGAAGGCATTTGAATATTTTATAATTGTGTTTTGCAAAGCAAATTAATACATTCCTGGTGTTACTATAATAGGTACGTCCTCCACCCACATATAAGTGCTATAGTGAAACTGTAGGACACGCGGATGTAAATAGTGACCAAAATACCTGTTTCGATTGCAATATTGTGGCCAAAAGAACACGGCAAATGTCCCAGGGATATTATAGCTGAAAGTGTCATCACACCTTTCCACCTGTTTCCATCAAATTTAACAAACCTGACCTGATCAGGAACCGCATTTTGACCCTTTGTTGAGTTTTTTAATTATTTAAATAATAAATCTAACCTGGCCAGGACCAGTCTCATACATACTTAGCGATTTATACACTCTAGAGTTTCATTTGCCAATGAAAGTGGAAATCCATTTAGACCTAGATTTATAGTTGATTGAACCGAACATTGGCATAATTTGCTCACCTTCAAGTTTTAATCGGGTATCTATTTTCTCAGGACTTTCTTCAATCACCAAATAATTAAAATGTAATGTGTCGATCTTATTGAATAGTTCTTGCTGATGATAATCTTCAGCATAATGTGTCTCCATTATTACCATATTCCTAAGATTTATTTTAAAACCGTTCAACTAAAAACCAGGAAACACTGCAATTAGCAATAACACATTATTTGTGACTTGTGAGACACAACTGCTTCAATCTTAAGAGGCTTTGTTTTATTTTAATCTTGAATAGTAAAAACAGCTTACTTAATACTTGAATAGTAAATTGTTGTATTAGTTACAAATTATCAGACGCACGTAAAATAAAATTACGACTAGTTTTTAAACTTTAGAAACATCAACAATTTGGATCAAGATTATTCTAAAAATACACATGCTTTGAAACACTAATAAAAACTTGAGGTAAAATTAAAAATAATCTTGCAAAAGCAGAACACAGCACACAGCTCAGCTTCAGCTGCCAAATACAAATTTTTAATTAATAATAAATAAAATAATAATAATAATATTGATAATAGACAAAATGCAAATTAAAGGAAAACAAATACACGTCAATGTCGTCAAATACATGTGACTCTGACAGTGATGGCGAAGATTGTTATATTGAACCACAGAACTTAAAAAAAAAGAAAAGAGGTGATGATGATGGTACTGACTGAGTCACTACTGAGTACTGACTGATGGTGAATGTGAATTCTTTACCTCTATTCTTTACGCGATTCCTTATGGGTAAAGAATTAATTCTTTACATGTACCTTTGTACTATTGTACTTAAAGAAGGTAAAGAACGTAAAGAATGTAAAGAAAGCAACAAACAATAAACAATGCAAATTTATGCTTATTATTGCTTATGCAGTTAATAATAGTTTAAGCATCTAATTAATTATTACTGAATAATAATAAACATGTACCTATGCCTCATTTTTTATTGATTGAATGAGTATTATTATTGTGACTATCTGAACTGAAATTAATGTTAAATAAGGTTGAGTAAGGAAGTATAAAGGCAGGTTTTCTTGGTTTATACGATAAAATATTAATACCAGACACTTTCTCTCAAACGAACACAATTCTTACAGCGCCCTCATGCAGGTATTGGTGTCACTAAGATGTTTTTAAATTCAAAGTATATGTACAGAGACAACATACTATAAAGAGACCGTCAGATCGACGGACGAAAATAGGTACACTGTTCACGTGCATTCCGGTAGCGTATCGCGCATTGCGGATGATTTCTAAACTAAAATGAAGCTGCCTTTAGATCTAAATTCACATTTTGATATAATCTGACGTTTAGTTTTGTAATTGCGCAAAATTTGATTTATTTAATTTGAGTATTTTATCAAACTAATAATAAATCTTAGATGAACTTTACCTTGAAAGTACATATTTAGAAATATAATTTATAATAATTTACCCAATTAGTAACATTATATAATATTTGACGAATTTTATTGGGATTTAGGCTCTAATAATTTAAATTTGCCACTAAAGATTCTTTACAGAACAAATTAGAAAACTTTCGTACAGAAAGTTCTGTAAGTTTTGTTCTGTAAAGAATCTTTAGTGACAAATTTAAATTAGAACCTAAATCCCAATAAAATTCGTCAAATATTATATATAATCAAATAATTAGTGGTTCAATAAAAATAATTATAAATCTAACGTAAAACTTTCGCATATTTGTTGACTTTTGAAAGGTAAGTACAATGCTGTTTCATGCTCTTGTAGGTAATAAAAATTATTTTATATAAATTATAGTAGGTAATTAAATTATTTAATAGTTTTAGGAAAGAATATGCGTAAATTTTTTCGTAATTTTTGAGAATAAGAGGGCTAATCCTCTGTAGAAGGATAAATCGCCTTCTGACTCTTGGAGTTTTTCTTTAAAACGTCTGCTGCTTCACTAGAAACTAATTAATAATCAAAAAAATTTAACGCTAGTTAAACATTCAGCCGCTTGGGCGATAGTAACTTCCGGTGACAATTTTCAGTGGAAGCTGCACGTATTATTATCTAGTGTATTTGGTTATATTAACACCAATTTACGAACCGCAGCAATGTCAGTTTCAACATTTTGAAATAGTTAATTTTTGTGATCAAAAAATCAATGACGTAGTATAGTTGAAATAGTTTTGAAATGAAAACCGCTGCAACAAGAAAAAGCGCCTCGAGAGCAGCAGGGATGGGCGTGTAAACAATTAATTGTAAACAAATCAATTCTTTACATGTAAACAATTCAATTGTTTACACAGTCCATTTTCATGAAAAGATCGTAAAGAAAGTAAACTATGTAAACAATCAATTTAAATATGGAATAAGGTTATGAAATCTTAGATTTAAAAATTTATTATCACGTAGGTACTAACTGATCGTCCACGTCCACTCATTTTTTTAATAAAGTAATACATAAATTAAATAACAAAACGATTTACTAGTTTATAATAAAATAATAGTTGGGTTCAGTTGGCTTGACTACAACCTCTTTCTACTTCTTCCGAGACTACTCTTCTTCTTCCTTATAGCTTTGCCTATGCGTAGGTACTCAGAGACGTGAAAGTGTAGTAAGTCTCTGCGATACCGACTAATAAAACTAAACTAAACTATCATCTCAATATTGTGCTCAAACCTCAATAAACCTAAGTTTGTGTAAATTTGGCAACTGAAACTCTTCACAGCAGTGACGTCAATGATAGCAGTGACAGCGACAGCTGACACTGTTGTTGAAATTCTTTACATTGTTTACGAATTCTTTACATTGTTTACGTATTCTTTACATTGCTTACGAATTCTTTACATTGTTTACGTATTCTTTACATTGTTTACATATTCTTTATATGAAAAGTGTAAAGAATAATTCTTTACACGTAAACGCCCATCCCTGCTCGAGAGTCGAGAAATACGAGTAGCTAGTAGCTACCATAGAGAAAGATAATATAATAGAGTGTTCGATTACACGTTAAACTCTAGGTAACCTGCGACGGTGGCGACTACCTGGGCTACCGGAGAAATCATCGGTAAACGCGGGACATTCAAATTTAAATTTATACCTAATTATTAATTGAAAAATTATTTTTACGGAAGGAGTGTCGCCACTTCGACAAATAAACTTCGAGGCATCAATATAAAACTTCTTTATTCTTAATAGGTACACAATATACAGGGTGTCCCATAATATGTGGGCAATCTCTCGGATTTGGGTAAATTTCATAAAAATAGATGAAAAAATAGCTATAAAATTAATTCCTCAGAGACACCCCTACAAAGATATTAGCTGTTGAAGTTGAGGGTTGAAAATCAATTTTTTGCAATAACTTTTTTATTTCTTGACCGATTTTGATAATTTTTGGTTTTGTTTTGTATTATTTGGGACTGCTTAGAATAGTGTTTCTTAATCTTTGGTAGCACATACATAGACCTCGGGATGGCATAACCCCCTCATTCACTTGAAAGAAAACAATAAAAATAATAATTTTACAGTTTTTTAAGGTTAATTTTCTTTTTATTTGACATTTTTTACATAAAGAATGTATCTTTATTTATTTCGATAGAGCGAACCGTTATCGAGATAAACGTCCTTCTAATAGGTGATGTGTCGCAGAAACTTTCTAAATTTCAAGTAAATTTTAACAAGATGGCTGACCTATGACAGTAAATTGAGCAGGAAACAAAACAATAACTTAATTAAATACACGTCAGTGTCAAAAGATTTCATTTCATGCAAATTCTATTCTATCTGATTTTCTGCGTATATTCAGCGTTTCTGTAACTCATTTTAAAATCGGTTAGAATTGAATCTGCATGAAATAAAATCTTTGACACTATTTGACGTGTATTTAATTAAGTTATTGTTTTGTTTCCTGCTCAATTTACTGTCAAAGGTCAGCCATCTTGTTAAAATTTACTTGAAATTTAGAAAGTTCCTGCGACGCATCACCTATTAGGAGGACGTTTATCTCGATAACGGTTCGCTCTATCGAAATAAATAAAAATACATTTTTTATGTAAAAAATGTCAAATAAAAAGAAAATTAACCTTAAACAACTGTAAAATTATTATTTTTATTGTTTTCTTTCAAGTGAATGAGGGGGTTATGCCATCCCGAGGTCTATGTATGTGCTACCAAAGATTATGAAACACTATTCTAAACAGTCCCAAATAATACAAAATAAAACCAAAAATTATCAAAATCGATCAAGAAATAAAAAAGTTATTGCAATAAATTGATTTTCAACCCTCAACTTCAACAGCTAATATCTTTGTAGGGGTGTCTCTGAGGAATTAATTTTATAGCTATTTTTTCATTTATTTTTACGAAATTTACCCAAATCCGGGAGATTGCCCACATATTATGGGACACCCTGTATACGACGAGTATACTAATATAATTGCAACAAATGCTTTCTACAAAATTTTCCTCACACAAATACAGGCCAGTTTTCACAGAAGATGCTTTCATTTTCATAAACCGCAGTTTTCTCAACGTGGAAAGACTTTTCCAGGAAAAAGGAAAAGACATTTGCTTTGTAATAATAATTGTTGTTAATAATTTTAATATAAAACGCATTCCAGCCATCTGCTGGATCGTGCACCGCAGACGCCGTCGCTTGGTTGAGATGCTGCAGACGTGTATACCTATTATAGCTACGATCCACCGAAGTGGTAGGTCACGTAACTGGGTCCTCTTCAAGAGGAAAGCAGAAAACAAAGGATCTCTCTGAAAAAAATTACAAAAAACTAAATTTTTATGATTAATTAGATGCGAGTGAAGCAGCAGGCGTTTTAAAGAAAAACCCCAAGAGTCAGATTTATACTTCTACAGAGGATTATCTCTTATTTTCAAAAATTACGAAAAAATTTACGCATCGTCTTGAGACAAAAATTAGCAACTCATGTCTTATAAACTTTTTCTTCATATTACTTCCTTCTCTTGTAAAAATATGAAGACAAAGAATTCCTAGACCTTCATTTGATGCTTTGACTGAGAAGGAAGAGTTTTACAGAGAAACTTCAAGAAACAAAAAATACTTATTTTATCAAAGAATGTGCCTGATGTTTTCAGAGTTTTGTGGGCAACAAAATAAGCGGCGCATTTATTTCAGGCCTGGTCACGTGAACTTCTTTAGTTAATAAAATGCCCAATAGTAATGTACCAAACTAAATAAGTATAAACAGACCGTAATCACATCAGAATCTCAGCAACTCCAAAGATTTGTATTCGCTTATGTACATTCTAAGTGTTTTATTGCAATTTTTCTTGGGCTTTGTATTAATAATTTTGATAAATCCATCGTTTTCCATCGAACTGCTTTTAAACCAGGACATAGACAGAATGTGGTTCCTAAAACATTTTTTTTGCATTCAGAAAGAGTTTTAGATTTATTTAAAATAATTTTACTACTTACAACAACATGAAGCAGCATAGAAGTTACCTTTCAAAAAGTCAACGCATATGCGAAAGTTTGTACGCTATAACTGTTATTAATTGGGTAAATTATTATAAATTATATTTCTAGGTAAGTACTTTAAAGGTAAAGTTTTATCTAAACTTTATTATTATAGATATTGATAAAATACTCAAATTAAATAAATCAAATTTGACACAATTACAAAACTATACGTCAGATTATGTCAAACTGAGAATTTATATCTAAAGGCAACTGCATTTTAGTTTCGAAATCGTCCGCAATGCGCGATGCGCTACCGGAATGCGCGTGAACAGTGTACCCATTTTCGTCCGTCGATCTGACGGTCTCTTTATAGTATGTTGTCTCTGGTAGCTACTTATGAGAATCGAATACATTTCGGGTGTGTTTCTAAATTGCTCAACGTTGGACAACAAGTCAACGAAGTCAGCAGTCAGCTGTGGAGCTGTTGAGTTGGATAGTTGAGTTGTTGACCTGCTATTTAGAAACAAACTGAAATGACGGATGACGTCTTACAGTTGACATTGACATATTGATCACAAAATGAAGTCGAAGTTGTTACCTAATTACCTAATTAGTACCTAAACAAAAAAAAATTAATTTGAATTTTATTGCTGGTATATGGTATTTTATTATTCTTTAAAAAACCCTTTGTTGTTTGATTTGGTTTTCTTTATTGTTTGAATTGAGTGCTTGAGTCACAGCTTGAGTAGCGTATGAACATATTTAGCTGAAGTAAAATCAAAAGATTATTAAATGAAATGGAGCACGGCCTCCTGATGACGAGAGTATCATATTCATATCATATCTGATTACTGCTCAACAATAAATTAAGTGTTGATAGAATGTTGACACAAGCAACCGAAAAGTGAAAACACCTTATTCTCAACTTCTTGCGACATTTTCAATCAGTTTTCTCATAATTTATTTTTATTTTCATCAACACAAATTACTTTAACCTTCAAACGCTATAATGCTAATGTTCATTGTTCACGAGTTTACGATCACGTGTCGTTGAGTACCAACTCAACAACTCAACAGGTTAATCCAGCGTTGACTTCGTTGAGTCAACGTTGACTTCAAACAGTGATTTAGAAACAAGAAAGTTGACTGCTGACGTTGAGTCAACGTCAGTCAACGTTAATTTAGAAACGGTTTGTTGGCATTGTTGCTCAGGGGTGCGTTCGAAAACGTCATTCTAAGGCGAATATCGTTCGATTGGTGGTGGGGCTAAGTTATCCTGAAAGTTGAATCTCGATAACAATAGATGGCCTTAGTTTTCGAACACTCGAAAAGGAGGGAGGCGGAGAAAAGCGCGTGTTTTTATTTTGTAATTTTAATTTGTAGGTTATGAGCCATAATAAATTACATTTTTTTGTTAGAGTTTTGCTGAATGATTCAATCAAAATTTTCATTAAGGTATTTTTGACCATCATAATTTACAGTGAAAAAATGGATAATCGCACAAAAAAAATAATGGCAGCAAAGTCTACCTCGAATCGAAGGATATTATGAGCAGACAATTCCCAGGTACAGTCCTTCCCAATTTCAGAGCCATTTTAGAATGTCACCAGAGGCATTCAATTTTCTGTGCCAGGTGATAATACCTACAGATACCTAATACTTATCTTCTATTATTTGGATCAAATTATTCAAATTTTATGCCGATGACATAATTTAATAATAATAAATGTAAGTTTATTATCATGATTTGAAAAAGGCGGTAAAAATACAAGCTAGTCCGCACTGCGCAAGTAGGATAATTTTCATACCGCTCTTCACTAGGATGACGAAGGAGAACATCGAATGATGTTCTCCGATGTTTTCGAACGGGCACTACAACGTTGCCAAACTTTGCCTACTAATGTTTTCGAACGACATTTCGCATAAGTCTTATGCTAGAATGACGTTTTCGAACGCACCCCTCAGCGTTGGCTATTTAGAAACACACCCTTCGATTCTGGTATTCGAATACTCCCACCACTCGTAACAATTAACCTCAAAGCCTCAAACCTCCTCCTCCTCAAATCCTCAAAAGTGAAATGAAAGAAAATTGAAAACAACAAATGGACTTTGGTTTGAGACTTTGAGATTTCGATGGTGAAGGTTGAGAAATTGCGGAGGCTGAAAGAAAAAAGTCAGAGTTCGCGGAATACTAACCTTTCCAGTGTAAAAATTTTACCTACCTACTGTCTTCTAAGGGGATATTAGGTGAGAAACATAATTGAGTATAAAAAATAAAGTATAAAATAAGACTAATTATTAAATAATACCCCCCCCCCCCCCCCCGATGGGGACGGCCCCCCGCCAAGCGGGGGGTTATTCAAACAGAACAATCTGAAAATATAAACAAAAAAACGAAATATCTTTCCGCAGAGTCAGATAAAGGTCCCTATCAGGTAATGATAGAATCCAAAAATAATAATTTAGGAAATTATCATCATTTAGGTATTGCAAAAAATATACTTGAGCTAAAATTTGAAGGGATTGTAAAAACGGAAAGAAAGGGAATTAATAGAATATCGATAGAATTTAATAACTATCAAGCTGCTAACAATTTCTCACAGAATAAATCATTGATAGAAAAAGGGTATAACTTGTTTATCCCCAATAATCTAGTATCATGTCGTGGAATAGTGAAATATATAGATAAAAATATAAGTGAGAAAGAGTTAAAAGAAATCACAGACACACATGATATTGGAGTGTTGGAGGTAAAACGAATGAAACATAGATGTGTAGATAAAAATAATAAAGATAAGATTACATATGAACCTACGGGGACTGTTTTATATACCTTCTCAGGTAACACGTTACCGAGAGAAGTTACAATCTACAACGTACCTATGCGTGTAGAACCTTATGTGATCCCGGTGATCCAATGTTATAATTGTTTGTTGTTTGGGCATACCAAAAAACTATGCAGGGGCAAAAATAGATGTTTTAATTGCACGGAAGTTCATGGGGACGATGAATGTTTTAAAGGTAAAGGTGTCTGAATTGTAGGTCCACAGATCAACTGGCAAAACATGCCCGGAATATAACAGACAAAAACAAATACGAGAAATAATGTGCTTTGAAAACTTATCATTCTTTGATGCAAATCAAAAAATACCAAAACCGAGACCACAAAGATCATACCTCATTAAAAATAGTAATTTTCCAACATTAAAAAGACAGACAATGGAGACAGGGGCAAAAACCCACAACAAAACTAATGACAAACATATTACGGTATAACAACGGAGAACGCACACTGCTTCTAAACGAACCTTTAGTGCTGCCCTTCAACTACCTACCAAAAAAAGGAAAGAAAACACTAAACCAGGTTATGACAGAGACGCACACAACAAATGTCTGATCAAAACTCAGACCACAAAAACGACACCAGAAGACGAGGGAGCGAATATGGACTGTGACTCGACGAATGCTGGTGAATCCTCCACCGCATACAGGACAAACACACAAAAAGTACAACAGGATCAAAATCACGACATAATTCAAAACTTTCGGGCAATACTTAGAGATTTAAATGAGTTGAATTCAAAAAAAAACAGGAAAAAATAGAAATAATAGGGAAACTATTACAAGCAAATTACTATGGATCACAATCACATGACGACACTGATCTATCAGAATATTAAACTCATACAATGGAACATTCACAGTGTCAGGGCAAACGGGGTTAACCTGCAGGTGCTGATTCGGGAAGTGGACCCGGATCTCATTTTTTTGAGTGAGACCTGGAATTCCATAAACAGTTATATGAAGCTTCCAGGATATAACATAATAAGGAATGACCAAGCGGATGGATATGGAGGAATAGGAATAGCAGTGAGATATCAGATGAGGTTTTATGTGAAAGAGGTAGATGCAACTTTCCTTCCACCAGATGTGCAAATAATAATAAACAAAATAGGTAAGATCACTTACCTATTAATGTACTGCCCCCTACAGTGTAAAATAATGTTGGATATGTGGATGAAACTCCTAGGACTGGTCAAGGCCCCATATATAATATTGTGAGATTTTAACGCAAACAACCAACTATGGGGAAGTGGACTGAAAAATCGAAATGGCCGAATCATCGAGGAGTTACTGCAACTGACCGACCTTGTGATCTTAAATGACGGAACACCAACTAGAAGAACAAGCCCAGGTCAAAATAAGAGCGCAGTCGATCTAACGATGTGTTCCCCAGACATTGCGTCAGATATAAGCTGGGAAGTGTACCCAGACACTGGCACAAGTGATCACTTTCCTATTGTTTGTAAGATAGGACACCATGAAATAGAGGCAACCTACCGGAAGACGAGAAAAATATATTAGAAAGCAAATTGGGCGGAATACAGCGAGTTAATAGCAACGGAAATGGAAGAAAGCAATGTGCATATTAGTTATGCAAGGTTACGAGGTATAATAGATGAGGCTGCAGAGAAAACAATTCCAGTAAATAGACCAGCGAGAAATAACAGAAAATACTGTGTCATATGGTGGGACGAAGATTGTAACAACGCGAATAACGCGATAAAAAAACGAAAACAAAAATTAAGAGAATATATCCAGAACCCTAATCTAGAGACATACATAAATCTAAAACAGGGAATAGCAGAGACGCAAAGAACTTTAAAACAAAAAAAAGAAGAATTCATTCCGAGAATATTGTGGCAAGCTAAATAGGAACACACCAATTGGATCTATTTGGAGATATGTAAGATCAATGTCGAGGAATACTAATGCGAACCCCACTGCAAACCTCCTTCCAGACCCCCAGCTAGTACCGCAAATTATAGAAGATTTGTCAACTTGCCAGGACAATCCGAACTTCCAACTTGAACCAAATGAAGATATACAATTTTTCACGCACCATGAGTTAAAATACGCACTGAAAAACAAACAAGACACCACACCAGGACTCGATGATATATCTTACTCAATGATTTCAAACTTGCCAGAGGAAGCATTACAAGCCCTCCTAAATATTTACAACGGATGCCTCACAGGTAGAACAGTCCCCATGGACTGGAAAACATACTTGATCTATCCCTTCTTGAAACACAAGAAACCACCCAATCAAGTGGAAAATTATAGATGTATTGCAATCTCTTCCTGCCCGGGAAAAATTCTACAAAGTATGATAAAAAATAGATTAGAATGGATTACGGAAAATAATAGACTTCTCCCTGACCTTCAAACCGGATTTAGAAAAGGGAAAAGCATAACTGACAGCATAACCTACCTCACAACATACATACAAGTAGGGCTTAGCAGAAATCTGCAAACACTAGCAGTGTTCCTCGATTTAAAGGCAGCCTATGATACAGTAATAATCTATCGGCTATATGTATAATAAATTAGTAGATCTCAATATCCCAGTATATCTATGCAATGTGATATTCAATCTGTTTACAAACAGACTCACGTACGTTCAAGACAACCTAGGACAAACACATGGACCTGGAAACCTGTCGACAGGAATCCCGCAAGGATCACCCTTAAGTCCGCTCCTATTTAATCTCTATGTTAACAATCTGGGATGTAACCTTCCTTCAGAGATCAAAATACTTCAGTATGCAGATGATTTAGTAATAGTAACCACAGGAGATAATATTACCAACATGGTAAATAAGGTAAATAACGCATTACAAGGGTTGGCCGAAACCTTGAAAGATTTAAATCTCACAATCTCCGCAACTAAGTCAGCAGCAATGGTATTCCGAAAGGGTGCTTGCAAATCAGATATCCCAGCCTCTTCTATAAGGATGACGTAATCCCATGGAAAACCAAGTCAAAATACCTGGGAACTATATTCACAGAAACACTGCACTGGAAAGAACACATACTCGAAGTAAAAAGGAAAGCGCAAAAAGGAATCAACATCATGAAGGCAAGCAGCGGTACCTAGTGGGGAGCAGATCCACACATACTAAACTTAATGTACAACGGAATAGTACGGGCTTACCTCGACTGGGGGAGCATCATTCTCAAACCATCCCCCAAATATCTACTACAACAGCTAGATCAATTGCAATTCCAGGCACTTCGTATAATAACAGGATGTATGAAGAGTACCCCAACAAAAGCGCTACTGGGAGAATGCCCTGAACCTTCATTAGATTCTAGAAGGATATGGCTAACTAATAAATTCTTCAGCAAGATAAAAGTTTTCGTAAATCATCCTCTACTCGAGATAACTGAGACATTGCAAGACTACGTGAGGACAAAAAGAGGATATTGGAAGAATAAAGAAGAACGTTACATAATACAGGCGTTGCAAATGAGTCAGACATACGACCCCATAATACACAAAACAGAACAATTGAGTTGCTTCGAATTTGACTTAATGACTCAGATAAGAAGTATCGATTATACTAGGTCAGATATGAACAAAGGAGATCATAATGAGCAAACCTTTTTGGAATTTAAAAATCAGCAGTGGGAGGGATGGTTTGAGATTTACACAGATGGATCAGTAAATTCTGAAACAGGGGAAGTGGGCATTGGGGTCTATGCCCCAAAGGACCAGTTAAAATATGGTTGTAGATTACATCCTCAGACTCAAATCTGCACTGCAGAAATAGTGGCCATACATAAAGCATGCCATTATGTATTGGAAAGAAACATAAATAGGGGTGTAATTTTTTCAGACTCTTTGTCCGCCATAGAGAGCATCTGCAAGGATAAGACACAGAAACCTCATACATAGCGTTACTGACAAAAATAATGTTACTGGAAGCGACAGACTATGATATAAACATCCAATTAGTCTGGATACCGAGCCATACAGGTATTAAAGGGAACTCCATAGCTGACCAGATAGCAAAGGAAGCTGGTTCGGGGAACTACTACAAAGAAATCCAACTGGACAAAAAAGACATGATTGCCAGCATAAGAGGCAAATTGAGACAGGAATGGCGAGATAGAGATCCGGGGAAGGCAAAATGGTACGTCTCCATCCAAGAGAATTTCCCTTCAAATCCTTGGTATCGAAAAATTCCATGGATCAACCGCAGACATCTCACAGTGATCATAAGAATGAGAACGGGACACTGTAGCATGAAGAAGCACCTGTTCAGGTTGGGAATTGTCGCTGAACCATACTGTGAATGTGGACAAGTAGAAGATCTTAATCATATACTTTTTGAATGCCCCATCAACAAAATCCATCACTGGGATCTATATCGGGAACTTATTGATAATGGGATAACAGCACCTATCAGTGATTTAACCTTACTGAGAAATTTGAATGAAGATACCGTTAGGATAATCTATCATTACCTGATGTATAACCATATTAAATTATAAATAATGGAAAATTTAATTAAATTAAATTAATATACTCAAAATAATATTTATAAAAAAAAAAAATTAAAATAAAAAAGGAAAGGAAACGTTAATGAATTCTGTATTAAGATGGGGGAAAGGGAATCATACAAGTAATATAAGTAATCCTATCTTTTATATTTGTTTACCTTCCTAGATCCTGGGAGACTATCCAAGGCATATTTCGGGTTTGTGTGAAGCTCTGTACATGCCTGCAAAAGTGCAGAGCGAGAAGAGTGTATACTTTGTTGTGTTGTCTGACTAACAATCTCTCCGCAAAGTAGACAGGAAAAGTACACAAAATAAACACCGCAAACCTTGACAAAAGCAGAAGAAGAATAGAAAGTCAACGGAAGCAGGTGATGGGTCCAGATCCAGGTGTATAGAAATATACAGCTTGCTCCGAAGAAAGTATTAAGAAAGTGAGGCTGGCTAAATACATGGGTAGAAGCCAAAAAAGGAAAGAAGAAGAAGAAGAAAACAACAAATCAAGAACAAGAAATAAGAAATTAAAATTGATCAGGCACGAGAGCGAGAGGGTAATCCTCGTGATCAAGTCAAAAGTCAAGTGATCCTCGTGATCCCACGAGAGCAAGTGAGCACGATACCGGGTAATCAATAATGAAGTTTTTAAGCTCTAAATATATTACCTAAATGTTTCAAAAAAGCAAGTAAAGATGGGTGTACGAGGTCTTACAACATACATTGCAAATCGATCAGATTTATATTTGAAAAATTACGAACTGAGCAACAGCAATCTTGTTATCGATGGTAACAGTTTGGCTTACCAGCTGTACAGCCGTTCAAGGAGCAACACTTGCTTTGGAGGTGATTACGACAAATACGGACGAGCCGTTCACGAGTTCTTCAAGCTTTTATCTGATTGTCGAGTAACACCGATAGTTGTCTTTGATGGAGGATATGAGAAGCGCAAACTGAAGACCATTTTCAGTCGAATGAGAGACAAATTGGGAGCTGCTAGTAGATGCACACCCAATCGCCGCGGTGCTTACCTATTTCCCTTGTTCACTCGCAACTTATTTGAAGATATAGTTCGTCAATTGAAGATTCAGTGTGTACGCAGCAGCTTTGAAGCCGACACTGAGATTGCATCTCTTGCCAAATCGTTGAATTGCCCCGTTTTGAGCTACGATTCAGATTTTTATATTTTCGATGCTCTGTATATACCATTTCCTACTCTTAAAATTCATAAACGAGTACGTTACAACACACATTCGAGAAAAAGAGAAAATTGCATAAAGTGCAAGATATATGAGGTTGATGCATTTTTAAATGCCTTCGGAGGAATGGATAAAGCTAATTTGCCCATATTGTCGGTTTTATTAGGAAATGATTATATCAAAAGCGAGGAATTTTCTGCTTTTTTTAATCAACTAAAATTGCAAAAAGGCAAAAGTGAAAACACACAACAATGTAAAATAAAGACAGTGATTTCATGGTTAAAACATGAAACTTATGAGTCAGCTTTGGAAAAAATTGCAGGGCAGTTCAGAGCAGACCGCCGTAAATATTTAATTCATCGAGTAATGCAAGCGTCTGGTAGTTATACATTGGTGGATAGTGAAATAGTAAAATTTTTTAATTTGGATAGAACTGCCCAACAAGTAACTTCAACTCTTGATGAAATTGATATCATTTGTGACGATCTTGACGAAATTGATATCTCCAGTGCCAGTGATGACGTTGAGGATGAAGAAAGTGTAAATGAAGCTGAAGAAGATGATGAAGATTCTGACAGTGGCTCTCTAATATTAGAAAATGAAATTAACGACGCTCCTGAAGGAAACGTGACTCTGCTGCCTGAATTTATTGCGGCAGCTCGACGCGGGGGAGGTGAAAACCTCGCCCGTGCTTTGGCCGCACTAAGGTTTGTCCACGGTTTGCATCCTGACCTCTCAGGCCAGGGTCTGCTCTGTCGAGCAGCCTGGGCCATCAAGGGGGCTCAGGGTCGTGAACTCGACGACAGGCCTTCCTCCACCAGATTCCCAAGCTCCCGCCGTAGCCCTTCCCCACAAGGGAGGGCACATCGGCAGGGGGCCGAGAGTCGAGTTCCCTCAAACGAGGGAAACGCTGCTGCGAAGCGGACGGCGGCGCGGAAAGCTCGGAGGGCAAGAGCACGGGCAAGATCGGTAAACCAAGCCCAGCCCGTCCCCAGTTCGTCGAACCCTGGGGGACAGCCAAATCCAACCGACCAAGGAGGGGAACCGGCGTGGGTCGAAGACCTCGTGGAGCGACTTTGTGAGTCGACATCTGTTGTGGTGTTGACCGCCGAGGCTCCCGCAGGCCAAGAGACTCCCGCTGACAATTCCACCTTCGAGGAAGGGGCTGCAGCGTGGTCATCTGTATTTATTGATAATTTTAGAAAGTGCGTTTATCCACCGTGTTTTATGGATATTATTACTCTAAATAAATATTTTTTTATTCCTCATATTGAGGACAACTCGGAAGATAATGCACATAGAATATCTAGGCCAATTTTAGCAATAATTTATAAAATTTTAACCTCGGAATTATCAAATGTTAACTCATTAGTATTTTATGAATACTAAGAAACGAACACTGCCATATAAGACAATATATACTTGAAAAATCAGACCTAGACGTACCTTCATTGAAAACTATTTATAGTTTATCATCATCAGAACATAAAGAGATTTTATTTAAATTATTAAACATCGATCAAACTACAATTAAAAATCTTCAATATTTTCCTAAAAAATGGCATTTGATTCTAATTACAATGAATTACTGGATTCGTAATTCTAAAGTACCAAAACTTTTCATTTATGCAATTATCTTGAGTTGTATCGTTTTATTTTATGTCGACAAACGGCTTGGCTTTTACAGATCAAGAAAAGCTTTCTTATCAAAATACGATGAACTGATAAACAAAGAGTTATTGAATTATTGTACAAAATCTGAGACTAAAATCTCAGATATTCAGAATATAAACGACTCTCTAGACAACATAAGTCTCCAGGAATCTGTACTTTGCATGAACAGTTTAATAACATATTTTCAAGTAGATGGAAGAACGAGAACAAACATTAGATTTTTTGATAGAAAAATACTTCATCGATTGTCTGAATTTCAAAGCTGTTTACTTCATGTTACGTATTTGAATGCTTTACTTAATAAGCCAATTGATACTGTCCCGGTATCAGAATTTTATAATGGCACTTTTCTGTATAATATTTCAGTGAATTTCAAAAGGAGAAAAAGCGCTTTGACAAGTCATATAAAAGTGCTTTTGCAAAACTCGCCTCGCATTGTGGAAATCTTGAGGGCCATAACAGATAGTGTGACAATACGTAATAAAACACCTTCGAGTAAACGAAACCGAAGCAGACGACAACGAACGAAGTAATCAAACAAAAATAATCCCGAGTTGGTTGAGGAAGTTCCAGAAGAAAGTACGCCCATTCAAGAAGGGAAAATTGTTTTTGATGACAATAAATTATTTTCTATACATATTAGGTTCTTTGTAAAAATGTATTTTTTCATAAATTAAATTTTTGTTTCTTATTCTAGTTCAATAAACCTGAATATTTTAAAAATTGATAATCGTTGCCATGGAAGCAGTTCAGATACTTCACTGCTATACAGGTGTCCCATAATATGTGGGCAATCTCCCGGATTTGGGTAAATTTCGTAAAAATAAATGAAAAAATAGCTATAAAATTAATTCTTCGGAGACACCCCTACAAAGATATTAGCTGTTGAAGTTGAGGGTTGAAAATCAGTTTTTTTGCAATAACTTTTTTATTTCTTGGCCGATTTTGATAATTTTTTGTTTTATTTTGTATTATTTGGGACTGTTTAGAATAGTGTTTCATAATCTTTATTGGTAGCACATACATAGACCTCGGGATGGCATAACCCCCTCATTCACTTGAAAGAAAACAATAAAAAAATAATAATTTTACAGTTTTTTAAGGTCAATTTTCTTTTTATTTGACATTTTTTACATAAAAAATGTGTCTTTATTTATTTCGATAGAGTGAACGGTTATCGAGATAAACGTCCTAATAGGTGATGCGTATATCATACATAAATATACAACAAAAAATATGGCTTTTGATAGATACGACATTTTTACTTAAATTAAATATCTTCATGGAGATACAACAATTTCTCTAATAAAAAAAGTAGGTAAAATAAACGATGGAGGGCAATAATAAGAAAAATTGTCTTTCTTTTTCTATCTGCATTAAGTAAATTTAAAAGTAAATAGTGTATCAAATAATTTTTACTCATCTTCGCTCAAAGGATATTTACATAATTATACCTATTTTTAATTTCGATCCCTATTTTCCATTTAGCTGGAATATTAGATGAAATTGTCGTATCATACTAGTAGATACGGCAACTCGCTCTAATATTTTGAGCATATACGACAATTTCTAGTAGGTAATATTGTTTGATACCACATTTTTAGCTAATAATAGAACTACAATTTCAGTTACGGCAAACTTTTAAGTTTTAACTTCAGTTTCCTTCACTTTAAAGGGGAATTATGACAATCTAGTTTAACAGAACGATAGAGAATAATTGTCTCCTGAGTGTTAGCATACCATTACCAATATCTTAAAATCGACCAAAGACCAAATATTAATTACTTCTAGACCAGTAGCCCTTACGTTATAAAAAGATAAGGATAAGAAAAGACAAAGACGTGAAAATGAATTATTAAATATTAATAATCATTAATCATAACAATAACATAACCTGCTGAAATTTCTCTCTTTTCTTCTTCTTCTTCTTCAATGGCTTGGGCACCCTTGTGCATATAGCCAGCTTCTAGTAATTATCTCTCTGTTACGTGTCAACTTCTTCTTCTTCTTCTTAGTTGTTTAATGGCCTGATCCCTTTGGAAATATGGCCAGCTTCCATAACCTTGATTCCACTAGGAAATCGATTCGTGTTTCACTTTTCAGTTGTTAACTATCTTGTCATTGTTGTCAATTCACAAGGTGAACTTTCTTTTGTGGTACGATAGGTTATTCTTCACTTTTTTGCTTTCTTGTATCCTCTCTAATAATAGACAGTTACTAGTAAGGACATCACAAACAGAGGAAAAACTCTTCTCGCTCTAGGGCAGGTCCAGAGCTTAACACAGTCCGAAATCTGCCTGGATAAGCCCAGGATGAGGAAGGATAGTTCTAAAAGAGACGGAGAAACATTTAGGTAGATCTGGGTAAAGAGATTTATTTAGTTAGGTCTGATATAAGTTATAGCATAACTTTATTGATCTGCAGGAATCGTATAATGATGGGAATTGTATCCTTATTTAAATTGTGGATCAATGTGTTAAAATCGATTGGAGTAGGAATAATGGAGCTGAGATCTTTATAAATATCGCAGAGATTACTGATGTTCAGGGGGCAAGAAAAAAATATGTGATGTAGATCTTCAATTTGTCCACACCCACAATAGGGATGATCTAGAAGTCCTAATTGGTGTTTGCGTTTCCCTGTGAGGCAGTGCCTCGTACGTAGACGAATGATTGTTGTGATGTGCCTACGATTGATGTATGGGATCGCAACAAAATAAGGATTAACTGGGAATGTTTTTACTAATGAATGATAGTCCCTACCTGTAACTACACTTTGATTGCCCCAGTCTCTAATCCACTCACGTTTTATGTCAGCAGTAATTGGCGGTAGCACAGTTGTCACATCTATGGACACCGATAAGGTAGAACCTAACGCAGAGCCAAATTTGGCCAAACTGTCAGCAATATCATTCCCTTTTATATTAGTATGACTAGGGACCCATATCAATTTAATTAGTTTGTCCACCCCCAGAGAGTCTAAAATAAGTTGTTTAGTTTTCAAACTGACCAATAATGAGTCGCCGCGGAATGAAGGTTCAGCTATACTCTGCAGAGCACTTTGGGAATCAGTGACGATAGCAATGTTTTTTAGGTCGTTTTCCAGGGCCATGGTGCATGCCCTATGGACGGCTAGAATTTCAGCTATGTAGATGGTGGTGTAATCAGGTAGGCGGGCTGCATACTTTAAGTTCAATGCTGGGATGTATATTCCTATTCCAGACCTGTCGCTACTGTATGTGGCGTCAGTGTAAATGATGGTAGCTGGCTGCCATTCTGCCTGCATCCTTGTGAATTGCATACTGTTATCTTCGTTTTTGTGAAGGTCAGTTATTGTGTAGTCGATGGTGTGATACTGTGTCTGCAACTCAGTTTGAAAACAAGGGAGGGACTGTTGGGTTGTCGCGTGATTATTGTTTATATATTTTTCAGTGTGGGTGAACGACTGGGCAGTGTAAGGGGGTTGTCTTCTACGCCAGTAGTCTGAGGGGTGGTTACAGTATGTCGCAAGGGTACGGGTAATCTCAATTAGGGGATGCTCGTGAAGGCGGGCAAGTTTTACCCAGAAACTGCTCGATAATTTTTTACGGCGGGTCTCTAAACTGGGTTCTGCACATTCAGCTTGCAAAGCATTAATTGGTGTAGTCTTGAGACATCCTGTTATTATTCTTAAGCCCTGATTATGAATTGTATCTAATTTTTTCAGAAGGTATTTTGGACAGGGTTGAAGTATTTGGCACCCAAAGTCTAGATGAGAGCGAACGATGCCGTTATAGATTAATTTTAGAATTTTTGGGTCAGCACCCCATCGAACCCCTGCAGATGCTCGTAAGACGTTTAGGCCTTTTTGGGATTTGCTGATGATGTTTTCAATGTGGGGCTTCATGGACAAGGTTTCTGTAAATTTAACACCCAGATATGTGGTTGTGGATTCCCATTTGATGGGCCTACCCTCATATTGAATTGGTGGGAGGGGAAGAGTGGATTTCCTTTTACGGAAGAGCATTGCTGAACATTTGGGGACAGAGACAGTCAACTCTTTATCATCTAACCAGTGTGATAGGATGGTCAAGGTGGTATTCATTTTATCAATTAGTTGCGGTATGTCGTGTCCAGTGGTTGTTAAAAGAATGTCATCGGCATACTGGATGAGTTCCATATATGGGGGGATAACATCCTGCATGTCTGCAATATATAAATTAAATAGTATTGGACTTAAGGATGAACCTTGAGGTAAGCCTCGATAGACTTTTTCTGGACCGTGTAAGTCATGGATATTATCCTTCACGTATACATCCCTGTTCATGTAAAGGTTAAGAATGAGGTTGGCGAGGCTGGAGTCAATGCCTATTGACAATATTTTTGAGTATAATTTGTAGAGATTGACACTATCGAAAGCACCTTTGAGATCCAAGAATACAGCCACTGTGTACTGGTTACGGGTAAAACCTAGTAGTGATGAAACGTGTACACGTGTAAACGTGTACACGTAATGACCATACTAAACGTTTAAAAAAATTACACGCGCCCGTGTATCTATTAATAGGAAAAAATCAATTTCGTTTGCCTGAAACTGCTAAAATAAATCCAAAATGAAAGAAATCGAATTACCTATAAGACTTTAGTAAATTAGTGAGGGAGGTATTTATTTAAACTTTTGGGCTTCATCATAAAAAACCGGTTTTCATCTGAGAGTTCCTTGTAATAGTTGCACCTGCAAATCCTGCAAATGTTGTTGCTTTGTGTCCCTACTGGGCTGAGGGTAGTTAAATGATGTGAAATTATGCTTTTTATGATTGTCTGGAACTGGAAGGAGTGTTATTTTATTTTGCTGGTACTAGTGTTGGGATTGTTGAGGATTACCAACAACTGATTTCAATAAAAAATAATTAAAACTTTCAATTCCTGTCTTTTGTTCTTTTATTCATTTGTTCCCCAAAGTCTTAAAAACGCTTACTGTTATTATTGTTTGTCTACAATATGCTTTTAATGAAAATTTAAAAACTCCATCACAACTCCCTGTGATAATGAAAGGCAATAAATTGGTGAAGGTCAAGTCACATTAGGGCTAGCAGGAAGGAGGAAGGACGGATAACTACTGCTATGCAGCGCCGTGGGTGGTCCACAGGTGCGCACCTACTTGTATTTTATGAACATTAATTCGAAATTGATACTTTCAACAAGTTTTTCTATCTAATCATCCTCCTTTCTTTATATTTCGTCCGCATATTAGGACAATCTGTATCTGAAGTTCACATTCCTATTAACTGTTTACAACTGGTTAACCTATTAACCATCATTTCCCTATATAAGAATAATGAATGGTTATTTTCATGCAACTATTAAAGAAACGTGTACACGTTTATAAACGTTTAGTGTTGACGGTTACACGTTTAATTTATTACACGCTTTTTTTCATCACTAAAACCTAGTAAAACTCTATTAGTCAGATAGACAATATTAGTGGTTAGAGAGCGTCCTTTACGGAATGCAGACTGCATTGGGGGAAGGATGTTTTGATTTTCAATGTACCATTCGATGCGATTTTTAACCATGCTTTCTAGTGTTTTACCTACGCAAGATGACAGGGCTATTGGACGATAGCTGTCTGTGTTAAGTGGATCTTTGCCTGATTTCAGGAGTGGATATATTAGGTATGTTTTCCATGGAGGGGGTAGAGGGTGACCCGCCAGCGCCTGATTGTAAAATTCAAGAAGTAAAGAAAAGGCTGCATCGGGGAGATTTTTGAGCATTGAGTAGGTGACTTGGTCTAGTCCAGGAGTAGTATCTTTTTTTTGAGACAATACATAGGTCAGTTCTGATAGGGAAAAAGGCTCCGGGTCATTGTTAGGGGCCGGGTTAAAGTCAGGGTTTATATCACAGATTCCAATTCTCTGTAGTATATCTTCGGCCAGTTTACTGGATGGTAGACTGGTGAAGTGACTACTCTGCCTTTTACTCATTGTCCTAAAGAAATTCCATATTTTTGAGAGGCTTGTTTCTCGATTTAGACCTGAGCAGAACTTCGCATAGGATTGTCGTTTCTTCTCTTTAGTTAACCTCCGGAATTCCGCAATAAGTTGCTTTAAATTGAGGTAATTTTCCATTGTACAGTTATTTTTAAAAGTGATCAGCGCCTTTCTTTTTTTTACCATCATATCACGGCACTCCTCGTCCCACCATGGCATACCTATTTTATGTTGCTTGTGATTATTGTTATTTTTGGGTACTGATTCTTTTACTGCACCGATGATTACATTGGTGAATTCGTGATAGGTTATATTACCTCTATCCCAGTGGTGCTGGGCCAGGGTACTGTGATATTTTTCCCAATTAGCTCTTTTCACATTATAAATAGAGTTATTATTACTCTTTCGCGGCTGTTGGGCAATGGTGATAGAACACTTTGTTGGATAATGATTACTGAGACCGGGACTGTCAATTGTTTGCCAGGTAGCCAGGGGAGATAACTCTGCCGAAGAAATACATACATCCACTGCACTAACTTTCTGTACCGTGGGCGGGTGCAGTAGGGTTGGGGAGCCGTCATTAAGTGATACTAAATTATGAGTTTCCAGCGAAGTGGCTATTGTTTTGCCGCTAATGTTGGCTGGCTGTTGGTCCCATGTGGGATGGTGAGCATTGAGGTCTCCCATTATAATGAATGGCTTGGGAAGCGTGTTCAATAGTTGGGTCCAAAAATGTGGCCGAATGATAGTAGTTGGGGGACAGTAGATGTTAAAGAAATTCATACCTGTTGTGTTAATGCCAAGAATTTGAAACCGAGGTGGGAGTTTTACTGCCGTGCTGACAGAAATCAATTGGTATGGGATTCTGGAATGGATTATTGTGGCGATGCCACCGTAGCCATCATCCCTATCTGCACGTATAATGTTGTACCCTTTGAGTCGTGTCACATGCTTGGATTTGAGCCATGTCTCATTTAGATGGACTATATCTGGATTTTGGTCATTGATGAGTAGTTTTAGATTATCTATACCACACTGGTAGCTTCTAATGTTCCACTGTAGGAGTGTGAGTGTGTTGGTTTGTGAAGTTTGAGTTGCATTAATACTCATCAAGTTCTTCATTGACATTTGGGTGTACCTCTTTGGACTGACAGTCCATTAATGATTGGTGGGCTGGTAGTTGGTGTTGTGATGTATTATTTGTTTGTAGTTTGAGATTGTTTAATAGTTTGAGCGCTTGCTCTCTTTGTAAAGTATTTAGGGTTGTAATAAAGTCGGATAATTCTCTTTCTGTAGTCAATTGTGTACCGGTGGGTTTTATGCTTGCAGTCTGAGCATTGGAGATTGGAGTACTTTGGTTAGTACTATGTGATCGGGAATTGGGGGAAATCAGGCAGTAGTTGTGTTCGGCTTTTGAATAGCCTGGTTGTGGGCTTTGGACAATTTTTTTCCTTTTATTTGGGGTGGAAGTAATAACCTTACTGCTGTAACTCAGCATTGGTTGTGAAAGGAATTTTCGCCTATCATGAGTTTGCATTAAAGAGTGGTGAGAAGGTGTAGAGGTGGAACTGGACGTTACCGGAAGTTCTGGGAAATCTCTGGATCTAGTAAGGAAAGATTTATTTTGGCTAGTTTGTTTTGGTAGACGTAGGCTTGCATCGTAAAATGATAAATTGTCAGCTGCCATTATCTGTCTTATATTTAACTGACGGTCGTATTCTGAGCATTGTTTACTAATTGAAGGGTGTTGGTTTGAATTGCAGTGAATGCATTTTGGTTGACATTCTCCTGTGTGTGGTGTATTGGAGCCGCAGTTTTTACACCTGGGCCTGGAATTGCAATGTTTCTGTATGTGTCCATACAGCAAGCATCCCTGGCACTGGATTATTGGTGGAACATATACTTCCACTCGCAATGGTACTCTAAATAGTTCTACCTCGTATGGTAAGTATTTTCCAGAAAAAGTATACAGGACCGTTCCGGTTGGGACGTATGTGGCTTCCCCTCCTACTCCCGCGACTCTCCTATTCATTCTTTTAACATTTAGAATCTGTTGATTGTGTGCACGCGAGTAGTTGATCAGTTCAGTGTCTGTCAAGTCTTTGTCTACATGTCTCACGATACCTTTACAGGAAACTAGATTTGTAGGGATATAGCAATTATATCCCCAACTTATAAGTCTTTCATCTTGAATAAACTTGTTAGCGTCTTTGGGTCCCGTGAAAAATACGGCTAGCCGATTACGGCCCTTTTTTTCCATCTTTACAACATTTTCAAAGTTCAGTAGTAGCAACTTTTTCGCAACTGCAAGAGGACTAAAATTCCCCACATTGCGGTTTTGACTGTTTATGGACTGAGTCTGGGGCAACGTGTTTGCTTTATTGACATTATCTGTTGATGCATTTGCATTTGAATTTTGTGAGTTATTAGATTGGGAAAAATCATTCGTAGCAGTTACTGGAAGTTTATTAACAGTGGAAATTGATTCAATGTTTACTTGATAGGGACCGATATCTGAATCTTTATATAAAAACTTTAATCTATCCGATAATTTTTTACCCCCTCCGGGGTCCGGAGGCATGGCGAAATATTGGCCTAACTTTTTGTTAGAAGACTATTATAACTATTGTAATATTATATTTTATTTATTAGGACTTACCAATGTGGTTGGGAGATAGTGTTGTTTTAAGAAACACAAGTGTTAGTACCTACTTTTATTGGATTTTGGTATGATCTGAATCAAGTTTTGATTTTGCACGACCGTTCACCTTCAATTCCAAATCGAAAGTCTACGTGTCAACTTGACTTGACATTTTTCCATTTTTGTATTGCGATTAGTGATGTCTTGTGTCAGATTTCTCTCTTTTCTGCTAACAGTATAAAACTGAAGTTCGACATATTGACGTTTGACATATACGACGTTTATGAAAGCTGATATTTTCTACCTTTTATCTACATGGAAAACAATTTCTGCATCTACACGATATTTTACATGTAAAATATAGCATTTTCTACTCGACATTATTGACACGCCCATCCCTGAGATCCACCACACATGCGCAAGTCACTATACTATAATAATAACATTTATTTCCTTATTGTAAATACATATTGTATTTTTTGTGGAAAATGAAAAATAATAATAAATCGTAAAATTAGTTATAAAGTTATAAATTTAAATGATAAATCCAAAGAATTGTTTAAATATTCATTTAAGCTATAGTAACATTTTTTTAATAAAATATTTTTAATTTCTTTTTAAATTTTTTTTTTATTATATTTTTTGTAATTATTTGGCAAATGATTATAAATTTTGGCACATATGTATTCAGAAGATAATTCATAATGAGTGGTATTATGTTTATTTAAAATAATTGTATTAGAATTTATTCTGGTATTAGAATTGAAAAAAGTAAACAAATTTTTATTTTTATGTACAAAACAGAGACATTCGTATACAGTGAGAACCACATAACGCGGAACATCAGAAAAAATATGACGCAAACTAATTAACGTTGTTGAACCATTTAAAATGGAACATAGCGAAATCAGTGCATTTCCAACAAAGCCGCTACAATACGTTAACAATACCGTAGTTATGGTTACGTTCGAGCATTGTTGAATTTAGCATTAATGAGTTATTTAAAATAGAACATAGGGATTCTGTATTGAAAGTCAATGCAATAAATCATTTTTTAATTAAAACGAATAGAAATTATTTCAAAATACAAAAAAGTGTAACTGTATACTAATTATTTTATAAAGAAACAATATAATTGTAAATTAAATACTACAGCGTGTTAATTATTATTCTAAAATTGTATCAAACATCCGTTGACAATAGGCAAGTGTCCTAAAAAATTATTGTAGAATCAATACATTTATCTTATTTCTGCACTGTTCAGGGGATATTTCTTCGCAGCTCTTCTTATCCTTTGTTTGAGCTTTTCAATGTGGTAGATAGAAACGATGTTAGAAACTGATTACTTGACTTTTCTCCAGTAAAAAAATCCAAGTATGTTAAGTCTGGTGACCTGGGCGCGGCCACTTAATTACATACTCCATCTCTTCCTATCCATCTACCGGGAAACTGAGCATTTTAAGCAATAATAATTGTCGAACTTGCCGGGAAAAATGGTCAGCTGTAACATTTTGTTGGTACCACAAAGAGCCTTCTACTTGTAGATTATTTATGGTCGGAATGATTCCTTCTTGCAGTGGCTGCAAGATATGAGTGTTAACCATTCCAGCCCACACATTCGCTTTCTATCCATACTGTGTACTGTGTCCTATAGTGACATGGTACCAGCGCAAATTTTCAACTTCATGACATAAAGAAGACACACTGCATGGTGTATCATGTGCGTAAATTTCAATAATCTCATCAGCTGTACACATTTTTGATGAATTAAGTAACTACCTACTCTAGTATGTAACTGACGGCAAGTTTTACTCATAAACGTCAAATAATTAATAATTTAATCTGAAGTGGGGGGTTATTGCAAAACCATTAACGACCTTGCCCGGCAACGGATCGATCTCCATAGCAATACTTCACAAGCTCATCTCCTATGTTCCGTCTTAAAAAACTCTCACTGTATAAATAGACTTGGAAATGATAAAATTTTAAAATTTTAAAATAATTTTTTACAAGATGTCATGCGATTAACATTGCCTAGTATTCTTATGCAATTTTTTTGAATTTTGAAAATAATCAACCAATCAAAAGAATTTCCCCAATGTATTATTCCGTATAATAGAATAAAAATTTGAATAATACACTGTTTTTAAAATTCCTAATTTTAATCCTTTATTCTTTAAAAATCGAAGTTGGAAGCAAACTTTGCACAGTTTTTTTGATATTGTATTAATATGTAATTTCCAATTAAGATTTCTATCTAAATTGAAACCTAATAATTTTAAAGATTATATATTATATACAGGGTGCATGTATTGTAACGTCCGCATAATATCAGTCCCGAGCACCGATCCCCAGGTGATAGAGGGGCTAATGTATTCGAAATGCAGTTCCCAAATTAGTTGTTGATACGTCAGAAGTGTGTTAATTGAAATTTGTGCCAGCAATTTACACATCGTCAAAAAATAATGGAAATACAAAATAAGATGGCTGCAGCGAGTGTCACTGAATTTAGCGCTGAGCTCAATAAGCTAAAGAAAGAGGTATTAATTGAAATTATATTGACGAAAAGTGTACCTGATGGCTTAAATATCAGTGGTGATCTTCGTAAGTGGATATGTGGCCAGGGAATTGTGTGTGGGGGCGATGTGGCTGTTTCTTTTGATGGTGATAGCGTCTTACCAGAGGGAGCACAAGTTACCAACCTAAGGTGTGAGTTGAAGATGCTGTCGACGGAGTTGAATTGTGAGAAATATATGAGGAAAACACTGGAGAAAACAATTGAAGATAAGGAAGAAATAATTAGTTTGATGAAACAAAAACGTTTTTATGCGGGTAGCAGTGGTAATAAAAGTTCTGATGCTGTTGCCGGCGTGAAGATGAAGTGTTCGGATGTAGGTGAATCAAACAATTTGAATAAGATTGAACAGGAAGTCATTACGAAGGTGAAAAGAAATGCGAAAGGTAAAGTAGTTGTAGGCGAAAGTGAACCTTCTACCTCCAAATCAGCTACATTTACTGGGGTGCTCCGAAAGGCATGGCTGCATGTGGGTCGGGTGGCTCGCGGAACTACGGAGCATCAAATATCGAATTACCTGAAGATGAAGTTTCCAAAGATTGAGTTTGTGGTGGAAGCTTTGCCAGTGAGAGAGGACGCTGAGAGTGTGTCTTTTAAAGTTGGTACTGACCTGAGCCTGATTGATGAAGTGACTAAGCCTACATGTTGGCCTGTAGGTGTAACTATTAGACGTTTTAGATTTTTTCAACGGAAAACCACTACAACAGTTATCCAGTGACATATCCCTGATACATCTGAATATTCAGGGATTACCTGGTAAGGAAGGATTGCTCGAGCTGGCATTTGGTGACAGGAGACCGAATTTAATATGTCTGACCGAAACGTGGTTGAGGGATTGTGCTGTTGACTGTGCAGAAGTTCAGGGTTACAAATTGTTACATTCCTACTGCAGAAGAGATCATATTAGGGGTGGAATATGTATTTATGTAAGGCATGACACTGCCTCGCGAATGAAAAAAGTTGAGGTAGATAGAGCATTGGTATCTGAAATTGAGTTCGAAGCGGTGGCTTGTGAGCTGGACAGCAAAGTATGTATAATTGCTATATACAGATCTCCTATTGGTAAGTTTGATTTGCTTATTAACAGACTTAATAGTTTACTTGACCATTTTCGCCTGAAGTATGACGATATTATCATTTGTGGAGACCTAAATGTGAACAAATTGGATCTAGGGGATAGGGAGAATAAAATATTGCATGATTTGTTCCACTCATATCAGTTGGACTCTCTGGTGGACAGGCCTACAAGAGTGTGCAGGGATTCTAAGTCGGCTTTAGACTATTTGGTGACGAATTTACGGGAGGTAAAATGGGATATTGTTGATTTTCCTGAGTCCGATCACGATGCTCAAGTTCTCATGTGGAGGTCTGGCACCAATGTCAAAACTGACCGACACGATTATAAATATAGAAGGTTGATAAGACCGTCAAATTTGCAAGAATTTAAATTTCTTTTTGAGAGAGAAAGTTTATCGCTTGATAGAATGAATACCGATAAGGCGTGTGAAATGTTCTTGCAGCATTTCTTATATTGCTTTAACGTTGCATGTCCGAAAATAAAAACAAAATGCAATAATAATTACCTTACCGATAGGTATAATTTTGTTTACAGCAATGAGCTAAGACGGTACTATGAAAACATAAAATTCCTATTACATGTTAATAGTATTGTTAATGACGATGCTTTGAGAAATACCATTGAGAATTTTAGATTACAATTTCGCTGCAAAATAATTCAGGAAAAAACTGATTTTTATGGTTCAATTATTAATTCTGCAGGTAATAAAAGTAAGAAATTATGGCAGATTGTCAGAACGAAAACCAACCGCGTGAGATTGGTGAACGATATTCATTTGAGAGCAGACAATGAGCTTATTACCTGCAATAAACGCGTAGCTGAAAAATTCGGAGAATTTTTCTGTGGGAGTATTAGTGCATCGATAATCCAGTTGTATGGGACTGACGTTTCGCCAATTGTGCCTGTTGATTGTTGTGTCAACAGTATGTATTTTTTTCCACTGACAGTGCTGGAGGTAACTAATATAATAATGGGGCTCAAAAATGGTACGGCTCCTGGTGTTGATGAGATACCTGTGAGTGTGGTTAAATATAATGCGGGTGTGGTAGCTGAGTATTTGACGTGGATAATTAACCGTTCCGTTAAAGAAGGCTGCTTTCCGAAGGTGCTGAAGCGGTCATTGGTTGTTCCAATCTTTAAAAAAGGAGACCCATGTGAATTAAAGAATTACAGACAGGTATCACTCGTCAGTGTATTTTCCAAAATCGTGGAGAAGGCGATTTATGGCAGGTTGCTTGATTTTTTAGAAAAGTATGATCTGTTCACTTCGTGCCAGCATGGTTTCCGTAGAGCCAGATCTACGGAGACTGCTGTTGTAGAGTTTGTACAGTATGTTTCGAGGGAAGTTGACCGTAGGCAGACTGTTGTGGGTGTCTTTTTTGATCTTACACAGGCTTTCGATTCGATAGATATAGAAATCTTGCGGGGGAAACTCGGTGTTCTTGGAATACGTGGCTTCTTGGGCGACTTCTTGGTTTCCTTTGTCTCTCAAAGGCAGATAGCGGTGAGGAATAGGGATGTTACATCGGGGTGGTATGATACGGAGATGGGAACACCCCAGGGTAGTGTGTTGGGTCCGCTTTTGTTCCTTATCTATATCAATGACTTGCCGAATTTTATTTCGAATGCGAGGGTGTTTATGTATGCGGACGATACCACTTTGGTGATCTCGACTGACAACAAGCACGAAGTGGAGACTCTGGTGAAGAGAGCATGTCTTCAGTTTGCTGGCTGGTGTGAGGGGAACAGATTAATTGTAAACTATGATAAAACCGTTGCTGTGGAATTTTCTGGTGTGTATATGAGCCCCTTGATGCAGCCTTGGTTTCAGGTTAATGACAACAGAATAAATGTTTTGCAATCGGTTAAGTTTTTGGGCGTAAAAATTGACAGCAAGTTAAGCTGGAATCATCAAATATCTGATATATGTGCTAAACTAGGCAGGGCTTATTACGTTATGTTGGTGATGAAAAGGAGCTTTCCTGCTGATGTTCGTTTGAACGTTTACTATGCGTTGGTTCAGTCGGTCTTATCATTCAATATACTTGTATGGGGACAGGCAGGTGAACTGCAGCGAGTGTTTGTTCTGCAGAAAAGAATAATAAGAATGATGTACGACGTTCCACCTGGAGAATCTTGCCGTCAAATATTTGAGGCCAGGGGTCTGTTTACGGTGGTTGCATTATACATATACAAATTACTAATTTATGTGCACAATAACAAGGTAAGGTTTGACATCAATAGTGATGTTCATAGTTATAAAACTAGGGGCTGGAGTGATATCCATCTAGACAAGATTTACCACCTTAATTATAGGAAAACCCCATTTTATGCTGGCTGTTCAATGTACAACATGCTACCGTTAGAATGGAGAAGTTTCTCAACTAAACATTTTAAAATGAGGATTAAGAGAGCTCTTACCTCTAATGTTATCTATACATTGGAGGAATTTTCTGCGTGGATGAAATCAATGAAATAGAGATTGAGGCAGTGTCATGTTCCAAATAACACTGTATTTTATTATTTTTTAAGCTTAGGTACACATTGATGTGTTGAATGTTTTAATTGTTTTGTTTGACTTGTTATGTAATTCATATTTTTTGTGTTTTTACATAATTATTGTACATGTGATCGTTATTGTACTTAATGTCAATTTGATTTTAATTGTGACACGCCTTCTCTATGAGAAATAAATAAATTATTATTATTATTATATTAGCACCACGCGATTCTACATCAAAAACAGAACAAAAAAGTCCTCAACAGTTTTTTCTTGATGTACACAGATTTTCAGATATGGACAATTTAACGTTCTTAAATTTTGCAACACTGGCGCTGGTATAAAAATTAAGATAACTTATTAGACGTGAAGTCACCTCACTGGTATAGTGTGCCGTTGCTATGTAATCGAAAAAAGGTGCAACAAGACAAATGTCATGCTGCGACGTGTCGATGTTGCAATTTTTTTTCAAGATTTTTTATTTTTTGAATTTTTTATTCAACAATTAAAACGCGCAGTTGCAATATTGATTGGAAGTATTGGAACTCAGGAAATCAAATAATTCCTATATAGTTTTGAAATGTTAATTAAAACCATTTTTACCAAAAAAAAAATCTAAAATTTTGGATAATTTGGCTATTTTACTTCTTACTTAAGAATTTTTTAATAATACCTATTAACCAATATTTTTGAGTATTAAAAAACTTCAAATTTAAACTACAATGGTCGATAACTTCGTTATTTGAGGTCTAAGAGCTAAATGGTAATAAAACTTTATGTTCTGTTTTTGATGTAGAATCACGTGGTGCTAATATTATGCGGACGTTACAATACCCTGTATCCTGTATGTACTTACTTTAAAAATCTAAATTCGAGACATTTTCACATTCCCAGTGTACCTTGACTATTTGTTCTTGTAAAATAGATTTCTTTTATTGCACAAAATGTTTCGCTTTGGCCCGACATGGAAATCAAAACTTCCTGCCCGCAGTAAAAAAATTAAAAATCGGAAAGTTTTGACAGATGGATATACAACACATTTTAATTTAAAACAATGCGTGCGTTTTGCGGTGTCGTTTTTTATCGTACGACTTTTGCGCGCAACGCGTCTACTGTGGACAGTTCCATTGCTTTTCATGTGTTTTATTCCAATCGTTCATCGCAACGCACGCCCCGCAGTACCCGGATGCAGCTATAGGACACGGCGTAATGTAGAATGTCAAGAACGTAGTACACAGTACACATTTCACTAGTTTTATACTCTTCCGGATGTTTAATATCGAAGCATTTGCTTGTAATGTCAAATGTCACTACTGTCAATTTTATCAAAAGCAAGGTTAGGATAGAAAACACCGTCGTCTTGGTCGTCGTCGACCGTCGAGTACGAGTAGTCGACGATTAAGTTAGGTTAGGTGTAGGTAGTTGTTTGTGTTTTGGATTGAATTTTGAATTTTGAGTCTGCTCATCTGATAAGTGATGATAATTAATTATTATTTGATTTGGGATCTTTTACGTTGGATTTGAATGAACACTATCGATAAAACAAATTTGAAAGGTATATTATTGCTTTGTTATAAAAAAATTACAGGAATTAATTCTCTATTATTGAACATGTATATTGTTTATAAAATTTGAATATAAATTTTGACAGAGTGACTCTTAACAGGGAATACTTATTTCCGGGTTTAATACAGGAGCCCAAAATCTATTAACCACTTTATTACACTTGGGGTAATAATTCAAGGAACAGCATAAAATATGGCAAGATTTGTGTAAATTATCTTACCAAGGCATTGGTGTGTCTCATTTTAAAGCATGTTTAACAACTAATAGATTCCCCTTTACTAGGACTAAGTTGCAAAGTCAGAATAGGTGGCTTCAATAAATCTCGACACCGGTTAGTAATTGCGCCAGTTCAAATGGTGTTCCTGGTTAAAGGAACAGTTTCTATCTCTGGTGACTGCTATCGAGAGAAAAATACTCTCACTTGAGTATACTTGCGTTTTCGCCATTCCGTTCCTGGGATCTTAATTAATACGATTTTCTTAATAATTAACCTCACTTATCGGTGTAACAAATACCTGCCCGATTGATCCAAACAACATAGGTAGTGCTTTTAGTAGGTAGGTAATCAATTTATTGTTATTAATTGAAGTCAAGTAGACCGGTGTGAATCTAGCAGCCAAATTTAGTAGGTACATACTTACCTCTATCATTTGAAAATTAAAAGGAATACCGGCCAGGCCTGGGTATAAAACTAATATTTATTTAAAATGCACAATGCACACGAGGCCAGACGATGTGTGATAGAAAAACACCTGGCCGAGATTATCTGCAGAACACAGTAGAACCATTTCTTTTCAAGTATTTCTTTCTTTTTCTTCTTTCATCATTTCTTTCAATTTCTGAATCATTTCTTTTAAAACTTGAAATTTAAGGATTTATTGGGGGTACCAGGACTTTTTCGACATTGTGTATAACAGGGCAGAAATTGCTGAGTATCATTTCTGTTGTTTTAGGCGCTGTCATTAGTAGAAAATCACTAATACAGAATATCAATGGTAAATTCATAAAATATGTAGGTACTTGTGACCCGGGATAGATATTTAATTTACTGAAACGCTCCTATAGCTTTACCACATACAATACACTCAAATAATAATACCGGACACTCTCTAATAAATCAAGTGATAAGTTTTACAGCGCCCTCATGCAGCCAACAGTGAATAAACATATTGAAAACTTACAGATCAACAGGAATATCTTGGCAATTGTTTAAGGAGTGAGAGGTCCTAGAAAGAGAGCGAACAAAAACAAAACTTCATGGCCTACTAGTGCGTGATAATATGTGAACGGTGTATAGGTAGGATTTTGTAACCTTTTGCATAATAAGTTAATTGACAGTTAGCAAAGAAAAATTTAACGTCACTTAAATTTGCGAGGTGTAAATTGTAAATTAATACCTAATTCATTTATTTTGTTAAGTTACTTTTTGTGCTCATTTTTACACAAAATGAAATAACTTTGGAGACTAGGCTTTACCATCACCAGGAGCAGTGACGGCTCGTCAGGGACGGCAAGGTCGGCCCGGCCGACCCAAACCACTGCACCAGTAAAATAACATTATTTTTTAGAAAATAATAAAATAAACTTGATTTTAATTTCTGAGAGCTTTCAATAATACCCTTTAATGTTTTTTCTTGCCTAAAAATCTAAGCAAAAAGCAAAAGTGTAGTGTAGAGCTATTATAGTGAATAGCGCGAGTGATCCATAAGTTGAAAATAAATGGTAAGGTCGGCTGGCCGATGCTGGGCGCGAGAGTGCTGGTTAATCGAAGACATACGGCACACAAACTGTGTCGCTTCCAAACCGCAGATTACAGTGCACGGCCGGCGTAGCGTATTCCACACAGGGTCGGCCGAGAGCCTCCTGGCCGTACTTGGGTCTCTATCAGGAGCTCTTCTCTTGGGTGATCCTCGCTGCATTATTGGGATGGTGTCGAACGCATTTTTATTAATATTTTTTTAAGAAAATGCAACTTGTAGTAACAGAAACAAAAAATGTGTTTCTTGCTTGCCAAATTGCTTTTTAGAGATTTATTTAATTAATTTAGTAGATTTATTATTTATTAATTAATTATTTAAGATTAATTTATTAATTTATTTATTTAATCTCAGTGTGCGAGTTTGTTTACCTATTTTATGCAATTAAAAAAAAATAACTAGGTATTAGAATTCGCAAACTACCGATATTGTCAAGTCAACTGCGCACCTACTACACTTTCATTAATATTTTTTGAATAAAAAATAAACTAAAAATACCGTTTTACGGAAGGGATTCAATAGATATAAATTCCTAGAACGGAAAATAATAATGAAATATTCAATGCCTGTACTTCTTTATCCTTATACCTACCAGCCAGCGCCAGTTAGTAGCCATGCAGGGCCAGGGTCGGCTAGCCGTACCGCGCGTGTTATCCATCCATATGGTGTCAATGCATGCATAGCATAATATTGCATTCATTCAGTGACTCAAGCAAAAGCACATTTTTATTTTATTACTTTCTTCATCTATTTTTCCTATTCGACGATTTTTCCTATTTTTACATACATATAAGTAAATTTTGAACTTATGGGAATTCGCGTGACCTTGAACCGTAAAAAAAATCGCCTGCATTGCATTTTCCGCGGGAGCCTTGTCCCCGGACCCCCCCTCCCACATATAACGTCGTACATTTTATTTCCACCATTGGCTGGCCGACCCAATTTTTTGAAGTACGAGCCGTCACTGACCAGGAGTCTTATTAATACTAATATTGTTTTAGGACTGTTTTGACAGTAAATAAATAAATGAAATAATAATGGAATCTGGTGATTGTTTGGATGGAAGTTACGCCGCAACTTACATATCAAAGCTAGTAGAGAAGATCAGACAAGCAAGCTCTGACTTTGAGACACTACCTGAATTTAAGACATTAAAGGAAAAATGCCTGGACCCCTCCTTGTCTATGACTGCATGCCATGGCCTGCTTGACATTGTAATTGAAAAAAACATCAAGTGGCAGTCTATTCTAGCAGATTTCACTGTTAATATTGCTAGCATAAGGTAAGAGGTTGAAAGGTGTTTATAAATTTCATAAAATTGAAATATGTTGAGACAGAGATTCTGTATTCCCAAAATAAAGTTAGTGCATAATATGTACATTAGTTCTGATAAAACCTAAAAAACTTAACTACTTGGAGAATTTTTGGAGATAATTAATAGTTAACTCACTCAGGGATAAAGCTGGAGGAGTTGATGGTATACATGCCAGCGTATTACGAACATTAGGCAATTTCATAGCTGAACCGGTATAACATAGCTGAAGAAAAACTTTGTCGGTTATTGTCAACAGGGTCATGGGGGAGGGCTATTGTCCGGTACATTTCAAGAGTGCTGATGTGGTCCCTATTCATAAGAATGGCAGCTTGCATGACGTCAGCAACTACAGACCCATTTCATTAGTTTCTAATTTAACTAAAGTATTTGAAAAAATACTTTATGAAAGAATGGTAAATTTTATGGATAAACAAAATATAGTGGCATCAAATCAGTTTGGGTTCCGAAGGGGGGTAGGCTGTGGTCATGCTCTGGCTGAGATGAGTCACTATGTACATAGTTGTTTGAATGAATCTATAGGCCTGTGGCCATGGCTTGAGAAAGCGTAATTCTTCCTAATTACGCGTAATCCTAATTACGTAAAAATCCTAATTCTTACACATTTTGGTAATTATCTTCGTCATTTGTCATTCGATTTAAACAATTTTGCTTTTGTTGTGTTCTCTATAAAAAAACCTATCGATCAAGGTGTCGCAGGGGGTACTTTTCCATTTGACTTTTCGAAGATGGGGTTGCTGAAAAAAAAATTATTTTTTTGTGTTAAAAGATGTCAAATGTTGTCAGATTTGACCCCAAAAATTGTCGACGATATGTCAAACCGTTCTGGCAACAGAGCCTTGCTTCCATACTTATCAGCTACCCTGTATGGTCTGTGTGAGGTCCTTTCAGCTCCTAAAATTTACAATATACACGATAATAGACTTCAACGACTCATAGCTGGTTCCGTCCATCATTTAAACAGTGTTTGAACAGGGAGGAGTTGAACAAAATTTGTATTACATTTCAAGGCCAAATTTTTGTAATGTTTGTATTTAAAATAATTTGTAATATTATCATTTTGTAACACACTTTGGGCCGGTTGCACGAACGAAATTAAAAATATTTCAGATAATTACCGACTTTAAATTTCAAATTTTGAAAATTGGTGAATATTTTCAATTATTTTTTATTTTTTATCGGTAATTAACTCTTCTACAAGGGAGTAGAGTGTAGAGTATCTTTCAAACAATATCAGACCAATAATTTGATAAAACAGGGTGTTTTAAAATTGGTAACCATCTCACAGATTTTAATTACGTTCGTGCAACCGGGCATTTGTTTTGAGTAAATGTTTTGGTCCTAACACACCTCGTAAAACTCTTTATAAGTTTTGTAGCCCTTCATTTATTATCTGTTAGCTTGCAGATGTTTTCCTGGCGTGTTGTTCCTTATAAACGGCCTGATGTCGTTGAGATTGAGCGAGGCACACGGGAACAGTGGATACAAGTGTCCTTACAACCTCCAGATGCCCCAACATCCATTTATTTCCATTCTGAACCAAGCTGAGAGTTCATGGATGGCAGTCTATCAGGAAATAAGGAACTCGCTCGAGAGTACTAGCGATGGGTAAGTTTTATGCTGTTTTTTTTTTAACATAGGTAATTGTTGAGTCTTATTATTGTTTACCCTGTTATTTATGTATTTAGTAAGTCTGTATTTTTATTTTTTAAGAGTTGTTTTGTTTTTAGACTTTTTTGTCAATTATAATTAATATTCAGATTCAGTATCACATTTGTGTGAAAATACTAATAATAAGTAAAATAATGGGTCTTGTCATCTAAACTGGCCATGACGTCACCAATGACAACATCTTTATACCAACCTTATTTACACAAAGCACATACATCTGTAGCTTGTGATGATATGATTTAAGGTTGTAGAACTGAACCATGCAGTCAGATTTATTCCAATGAAAGTAACTGTTTTTATTTAATTTGGGGTTTAAACATAAACGTTGGCGGTAATATTCTTGACTGTTTCTCTGCTTATAGTTTCCTGTTAATAGGTGCGGACCCGTTGGAAACATTAAATAAATAAATAAATAAATAAATAAATAAATAAATAAATAAATAAATAAATAAATAAATAAATAAATAAATAAACTGTCAGATTATCACTTTCCGCATAATTTATTAATGTAATTCACAGGGAGATTTTTCGACTTATTTAGAATATTTTGACGTAGGTGGGTTAGCGATATTCGTTTATTTGTATTATGCTATCTTCCACTCTTCCACTCCTGGAATAACCTTTAAATAGTAATTCATCCTGTGTTGAAAACTGACAACCCTGCAGTTTTATTATCAATGACGTCATGGCCATTTTAACTGACACGACCCATTATAAATTATTATAAATTTCTTGGTAAAATTGTATTTGCACAATTTCGTAAATATTTACTAAATATCGTAGTTAAATTCAAATCTGATTGGTGGATACAATTACAAGCTTTCGTAAAACTAGGAGCTATATTTTGGTGTGTAGTTGCTTATTTTAAGATGTCATAATTTAAAAGTGGCAACTTCTTTCATATGGATGCCGTCATGACAAAAGGTATGAGTGCTTAAGAGCGGATTTGTTACAGCAGTTATATTCTTTTTGCCTTCCTGAATAAATAGAGGCAGAGGGAATAGAAAGTAGAAAGAGTACGCATGATCCAATAGTAAATACAGGGTTGGAACTATTTAATGGGGAACTACAATTGACTAAACTATTTGCGCTATTTCATGCTTATTAAGAATCTGTAAAAAATTCAGGATATTTTCAGTCCTTGCTGAAGTATCATGAAAAAACTGAAAATTCAAAATATCATATTTTTTGTAGGTTTACATTATTCGTCAAAAGCCATCCATTCGACATTACAAAAATTTTGAAAGCTGACTAGATCTTAGAGTTTTCATAGTCAACTTTCGTTTTTCTTATGGCCGCTATATTGTTTTTTTATATCGTTCGGTATAAAATAAATTAACAAAAAAAAAATTCAGAAACCAAAAATTATTTATTTATTTATTTATTTTATTAGCCACTTGATACATGGTGTATTTTCAAGCTCTACAAATAAGAATACAGCTGATTGTAACCTATATACAGTATTGTATAATGTTTTATTATTAATGTTCTTTAATTATTATTTATGTTACAATTTTTAATATTTATGTCATTTTTTTTGATGGATCGATATGCTGTGTATTAATGCAACCCAAGTTAAATGGGCAGTCCACTTTATTCAATAAAGTTTTTCTCTCTTTATTATTTAGTAAAAGGTAAATGGTAACTGTAATACTGCAAGAAGGTACATATTGTAATATCTGTATGCAGTAGTGGCCTGAGTATAACACAGTCTATATACGAGGTCTGGCTATTGAATAACGAGACTGCATCATGAAAAAGAGGTTTATTGTTTATTGTAAAAATTATTCTACAATTGAATGCTCCCCTTCAATGTACACCCCTCCCCTAGCCACACACTGTTCCATTCATTTTTTCCATTGGTCAAAGCAATGCTGGAAGTCTTCTTTTGTGACAGAATTTAGAAGCTCCGCCGATTTTCGCTTCACCTCTTCCATCGACTTAAACTGGGTTCCTTTTAAGGCAGACTTGATCTTCGGAAACAAGAAAATGTCATAAGACGCTAAATCAGGTGAGTACGGCGCGTGTTCAAGCACTGGAGCGCCTCTAGCGGCTAAATAACGCTTCACAGACAGCGCGTTATGGGCAGGCGCATTGTCTTGGTGCAAGATCCACGACTTGTTTTTCCACAACTCCGACCGTTTCTTACGAACTCGCTCTCGTAGTGTTGCCAAAACATGGCGAGAGTCTCAGCATCTGGCGTTTACAGTCTCAGCAATCATCCGAATGCTCATACGACAATCTCCGCGCACAATTTCATTGATCTTGATCACTGTTTGCGGAGTTGAAACAGACACAGGTCGACCTGGATGTTGGTCATCTTCGATGCTCTCCCCGCCTTCAGAAAATCTTTTATGCTATTCGAAAACACGTGCACGATATAGAGAATCTTCACCGTAGGCCTCTTTCAACAATTTATAGCACTCAGTCGGATTTTTTTTTTAATTTAACGAGAAATTTCACATTGATTCGTTGCTCATGTTTTTCGTCACACATTGTTATCGGCACGAGAAAAAACCGCGTTCATTTTCAACTTAATAGAAAACATACTACTACAGCGAAAAAAACGTGTTTTCATACAGGCGAAGCAGACACTATACGCTCACCAATGCTGCATTCGCGTTCTTCTCCATCCCTCTAGGACGCCTTCTGCGCGCGCAGTCTCGTTATTTATTAGCCAGACCTCGTATATACACTCAAAAAGGAATAGGAAATAACTAAGTAACAATAGAAGAAAAAAAAAGAAGGAACAACAAAAATTTTAAAAATACAAATAAAGAAAATAAAATGAGTAAAACAGAGCAAAAATAATTAATAACATCATTAAACAATCAATCATAATTCTCTTATTTATTCTGCCTGATCCATTGTGCCAATTTTTTATAAGACTATGTAGTGACTCATCTCAGTCAGAGCATGACCACAGCCTACCCCCCTGTCGAGACCCAAATTGATTTGATACTACTATATTATGTTTATCCCTAAAATTTACCATAAAGTATTGTATTCAAATATTTTAGTTAAATTAGAAACTAATGAAATGGGTATGCAGTTGCTGACGTCATGCATGCTGCCATTTTTATTAATCGGGACCACATCTGCACTTCTGAAATGTACGACACAATAGCCCCCCTCTATGACCCTGTTGACAATAACCGACAAAGGTTCAGCTATGAAATTGCTTAATGTTCGCAATACATTGGCATGAATACCATCAACCCCTCCAGCTTTATCTTTGAGTGAGTTAATTTTCAAAATTACTTCTGAATGAGTACATATGGTTTAGGCCTATAAATATGATTTACCCATATTGTACCCTCTTCAAGATTCTTTTTATGTACTTACAAGTACAAGATCATTTTCCGTTTCAGTGTTGTCAATTTCTTCAGTAATTTCAATTCCAACAACTTTAATAAGTGGATTTTTTAATTTTTTAACGTTTTTAGTTTTACGTTAACTGTTGAGCACCATAATAATTTACATTGTCTTTATTCTCACACTTAATCACTACCGTATCATCACTTATCTTTTTCAAAATATTACTTTTAGCTTTAGTACTAGTCAACTTGCTTTTAATAATTTTCATCACTGCAGTCATGTCACTTTTTTCTGTACATGGAACCACTAACAGTGGGTATTATCCTCAGACTATTTAGTTAAAGGGCTCATTAAACTTGTTAAGTTAACGGGCTGATTTCTGAGGCAATTTCCAGAAAATTTATTGATTTTACGTTTAAAATATAGCAATTTAGTGATTCTCGACAAGAAAGGGATTCCAAAAATGATAATAAAAATAATTTGATAAAAAAAATAATTAGCTTTAAAAACAGAAATATGCCCGTTAGCTTAATGGGCCTTTACAATACTGGCTGTGTTCATCTCCCATGACCATGCATATGTTTAGTCGGCTTTGAAAATTTTTGTAATGTCGAATGGATAGTTTTTGATGACTTCTATAAACCTACAAAAAATAGTTAAGCATAATATATATTTAAAATAAATATATAAAATATTAAGCATAAAATAGCGTCAACGGTTCTGCCAGAGTCTGGTCACCTTACCACCTCAGGCACATCACATCAGCTTATTATGACTTTCATTATTATTAATTTATTATTGATCAGTTTAATCTTCAGCTACAGAAAACTTGACAGTTTTTATTAAAATTATTGATATTTTCTGTGTGATGGTGTCGTTGTAATTTTATAATTAAGATAATTCAGAAGTTTTGATTGAACGGAGTTCTTGTATTTTAGTGACATTGAAAATTCAATAGAACAGTACCATCCTGTGTATTTGTTCGTTATTTGCAACCCTACAAAGAATAACCTGGACTTGTTTAAACATAAACTCTGGGATTTGCTTCTGAGATACCAGGCTGAACATGGAGTTAATGTGATTAATGAACTGATCGGATGGTTACCGGTAAGTACGATTTAATGCAGTTCGTAGCTTAAATTTTAAAACATTACTTGGAATTGAATTGAATTGAAGTGGGGGTTGGGTTGGCATCGGAATTACCATTTGCCACAGATTTTTGAAGATGAGGACCTGATTATAGGGAAATACCAGCTGTCCGCAGACAGCTAACCAAGGCATCGAGAACTTTTTTTTCTTGGGTGGCCAAAAGTGTAGTGATATTGGTTGGCAAGGGAAAGTTGCATTTAATTAGACTCTTGTAAAGTTCGGCAGTAGGAAGAGGGTGATTTGAGCAGGAAAAGAAAATATGGTTTAAGTCGGCAATTGACTGGCCGTCACAATCACATATGTCGGTGTCGGACATTCCAATCCTATGAAGGTGATATGGAAAGTTTCCGTGATTTAGTTTAAGTCTTGTTACTGTAACACTGTAATGTCTGCTAACATTGTAGTCTGACAGATGGGGTATGTGCTTTGGTAATGAGGGATTAATTTTGCAGTAGTGATTTTGTGAGTTGTTCACAAAGTTATCCCATTGTTTGGCCCATAGATTCCAGGTTTCTTTTTTCGAGGCAGAGATGAGGTCTTCAAGCTGACACTTTAGAGAAATTTCTGAACGGTTCACTGCTTCTTTAGCCAGTTTGTCAGCCATTTCATTACCCGGGATACCTGTATGTCCCTTTACCCAGAGAAAAGTGATTCGTCGTCCCTGCAGTTTCGCTTCATATACGAGTCTCCTTATGTTGCATAAGCAGACGGATGATGTTGAACATTACTTGGTTATTAACAAACTCCTTTAAATGTTTCATCTTGTTAGTGCTTATCATCTTGTCAGATCTTGTCATCTTTATTTTATACTCCATTAGATTCTGGTTCAACTAGTACCGTTAAAAATGTTCTCTGTATCGCAATTACTATTACAATTTACCTCTTTGGGGAACATTACCACTTACACAATATTATTAATTATTCATTGGAAATCGGTATAGTGCCAGATTTTTGGAAGGTGGCAATTGTACAGCCAGTACCCAAGACATCTAAAGGCGTCTGTGAGTTGGCGGATCTTATACGGATATCCTACCTTCCAGTAGGCTTCAAAGTACTGGAAAAAGTTGTAAACACTCAATTATGTAGTTCAATATTCTGTCTGTTCAATAAAACAATCAGGATTCCGAGGGGGCATAGCACGGCTACAATGTTGATGTCTATACCTCATGGCAGAAATAATGCAGTAACTGGCATTACTAAAAACGCAATTTTGGAGAAACGGAAAGCAGAAATTTATGTTTGGAGGAAGATTTCTGTTTGCCCTTTTTCCGCCAGTAAAAATGTTCCTCCAAACATAAGTTTCTGCTTGTCGTTTCTTCGAAATTGCTTTTTTTTAGTAATGTCAGTTAGCAGTTACTGATTTCTGGATGTGATAGCTCATTCAAAAATATGAAAAAAAATTCCTATTACCATGGATCCGCAAAAGCACCGTTTTTGAGATACAGGGTGTTAAAGTTTAAGAAAAAAATTTCGTTTTTTGAAATGTTTTCTGAAGAACGGTTTGAGGTACAATACAAAGTTGAGCTGCCGCACAAATTTTCTACCTTAAAGTTGCTTTGGTTTTTAGGATTTTTTTTTACCAGTGGTGGAGATTTTGAAGGATTGAAGGGTATTTTCCCTGTAACTTCCCTGCCACTAGAAAAAAATATTTTGAAACACGTTTTGGAGATATCTACACAAAAAAAGGTGCTCTTGTTTTGAAGCGCTTCAGTCCATCGTTTCTGAGAAAAAGAGAATTTTAGGATTGAAAAAATATTTTTTGTTGTTAAGTAGTTGTAAAATTTCACATCTAAATTAGGTTAATTTTTATGGTTATTAATTGTTTCCATGTTGGTATAAATTTTGTGCTTAAAAAAAGCACTTCATGGCAAGAGTACCTTTTTCGTATGGAATATCGCGGCGGTTCCAAAACACATTTCAAAATTTTTCTCCAGTAGCGTAGAAGTTAGGGGGGGGGGAATACCCTTCAATCCTCAAAATCTCCACCATCGTTAAAAAAAAATTTCATAAAAAAACAAACCAATTTTAAGGTAGAAAATTTGTGTGGCAGCTCAACTTTGTATTGTACCTCAAACCGTTCTTCAGATGTAGGCAAAAAACGAAATTTTTTACTTCAACTTTAACACCCTGTATCTCGAAAACGGTGCTTTTGCGGATCCATGTTAATAGGAACTTTTTTTCATATTTTTGAACGAGCTATCACATCTTGAAGTCCTGCGCACATATTATGAATCACCCTGTACATTGGATGATATAGTTCTGGTGAGAAAAGTGCAGTGATGACTTTACTAATATGTCAAAAGTCTTTGACACTGTGAATTATGACCTCTAACTTGCTAAAATGCGTTTTTGTGGAGTCCAGGGCTTGACATCTCTGTGGTTTACTAGTTACTTGGCAGATGTGTTACTAGAGGAAATATGTTTAGAAGTAAACATGAGAAATCTGTCTGTACCTGGCCTGTCTTCATTGAGATACTAGATGCTAACCTTGTGGATGTTAACAAACCAAGAGTCATTTAGAGGTATCGGTGACGTTTTGCGATCAACAAAGAAAATTCACATACAATAATTATTATTAGTTTGAAAATTTGCAAACGGTTTGGGCAAATCCTCCCATTTTTAACAAAATTGAAAATAGAAATTTGATGCCAAAGGATAATTTTTTAGGAGATACTGCATATTTCTTAAGAACCTTCCTTATGGTCCCTTTTAAAGACCAGAAAACAAAAAGAGTTTAGTAGAATCTTTAATAGTACACGAGTCTGAATTGAGCAATCATTTGCTCGACTGACTGGAATATTTAAAAGAAGATTAATTAATAAAGCATCTTCATTTGTATCAATTGCAGTATTTTAAGTTTATTGTGCTAGCTAAATTTATTTTTAATGCTGAGCTTTATATTCAGTAATAATTTAACGAACTAATTTGATCATTTATGATTTTTTGAACAAGATGGTTCTTCATTACATAACAAAGCAGTCTGCTGTGTTGTTTTGTTATTTCTCCTCTCTCTGAGATTCCTTGTCCTTCTTTAATTTCTTGAAGAGGGATATGTATTTTTCTTGGTTTGAAAAGAAAACAGGGTATTCCTATACGTATAAAAAGACATTTCTTCCTTCCTATGAAGAAAATGTGCAATGTATCAAAAAATTTCATACTTTCTCCAATTTCTTCTACTTGTGAAGCTTTTAATTTTCCATCAACTAGTTAACCATCCATTTCTACTATTTCTAGTGATACTTCTAGATAGTCTTCGTCACTGTCTGTTTCGAAATTATAGGTATTCACTGTACATTTATATCAGTGGTATTAATAAAAAGAAGTTTTTGCTTATACTTACAGTTTTTTTTTCTTACGATTTCAAGAGAACAGACATGGAAACGATTATGTATATTTGTAAAAAAAGAGCTTACAACTGTTAATCTGACAAGTACATGCATTTCAGACGAATCCTTTAGTGAATGATAGTTATATTTGACAAAGCAGTTCAATGTGTTGGGTGTTAAGATCTTTCAATAACGTTGCTCTGCAAGGAGATTGGGGATACGATATTTTTAAATACAACTGAGGGTGTTTCGCCCTGTTTAATAAACTTGAATGGCCTCCGACAATCAAGTGTTCACTTTTTAAAGACGATTTTATAGGTAGGTACCTCCCTCATCACTGATTTCATTTGCAGACGTATCTTCTTAAGATCGCTTTGAAATATGTTTATATCTTCTGCTTTACAGATAAGATCAAATTCTGTCGATCGAACGTGACATAAAAATTACATAATTTTATATTAGTTTCAGAAGTAAACACTTATAAATAGGCTATATAAAACACTAAAATAAATCTTTCTTATTTTAGCTCGACTGTACAGAACACCTAGAAACTAACACAGATTTACTCAATGTTGCATTGGAGTTTGATCTAGCAGACTCAGATCCTGATAATTTGAATATCTGGGTGCTATGGAATGCATCCTTACTGTATAAGTGCTTACGAATGCAAGTTAATCCCATGAGCACCATCCATTTGCTAGAGATTGCAGTTGAATCTCGGGCTGAATATTTGCATTGCTTGAACCCAGTACTCTTCTTACTGGCACGAGCACTCGCTATTTGTCCTTCTGTTTACTTATATGATCTGCTGTTGTTATGTAAGTGTTCACCAAAATAAATAGTTATGATGGCTAGATTAATTTATAATTCCAGGTAAACTAATTATCCAACAAAAACATCTGAACCCCTCAGCCATGCAATTACTGAAACCTTCACTCTTATTCTGGATGGCTAACAAGTCAGCTCTGGTCTCTAAAGCTGTCAAGGTTGGCGAAGAAATCTTTGTTGCTGTGGAATCCGTCAAATATCAAACTAAATCTGTAACGTCTAAACTATCTGCAAAATGTCTCGACCTGATACACTCGGACTCAGATATTTATATAGCTGTCAAGTTATCACTGATAATGGAGTCTTGGAGATGTAGAGAAGATGTTCTAGTTTGGCTGGATAAAGTAGAGAGCTCTCCTCTTTCTTTCACTCTTGAAAGTATGCTGTTAGTGTCGACACTGTTTCTTGATGATTTCAATGATTCAAGGATCTCCTCGAAGTGTCTGTCATTGATTAGCAGTGTAATTAACCAGACTCCGTTTTGCTCATATGCTCTCACTTTGGTGCTTTATAAGGTAGGTACCTAAAATAAAAACTTTTTTTTCAACTGTTTTTAATTAAAATACATTTCATAGGTTTCCAACTGCAGTCATCCGTCTCGTTGCCTCCCTTTGATGGAAGCATTACCGCGCATGGGGGGAAAACGAGAAACTGCCCTGCTGTCAGGGGTTATAAGTGGCTTGCATGATGGACCCGGACACGTTAAAGCTTTTGCCCTTAGGCTGATGCACGCTTTGTGGGAACGTGATGAACGGTGTTATCCTCGGCTCGAAAAAATGTTGACTTGCACTATAGAAAACAGAGAGCTTTGGAGAGAATACTGTATCACTAAAGCATGTATCTTGTACGAGATATGTGTTAAAAAGTAAATGGTTTATTAAATTTAATCGATTTTTAATAGTTGGAATGTAAATGTAGTTCAGCAGAATTTAAGTTTTTTTTTTAATTTTTGATCTCGAGATGCATATGTGTGAATTCTCTAAAATCTGAACGGCTAATGATTATGTGATATCTTAGGTCTGAACTGCATGGAAAGGATGCAGTAGCTCACTTTTCACGTATACTGAGTGAGTGTAGGGATGACGAGACTGCTCCAGCGGCTGCACTGGCGCTTGATGGGATCACTGTGCTATGCAGAAAAGGAGTCATCGATGCTGTCACCACGTGGGCCACAATTGCCCCTACTTTTGCCAAGGAATCTCGTCCAGCTGTCTTACACAGGTTATTGTTTTATTTTAACAGTTGAGAATTATCATTACTTTTGAGAACTATTTGCTTTTTGAGTGTACAAAGAAAAAAGTGCTTAGACAATTATTAGGAGATAGAGATCCAGTCAGGACGTAACTAAGACCAGTCAATACTGTACCTGTATATGAAAAGGTCATGGAACTGGTTGTAAAAAAACAGGTTATGGACTATTGTGATAGGAATGACATTGTGATAAAGAGCCAGTCAGGATTTAGGGAGAATCATTCATGTGAGTCGGTAATTGTAAATCTGTGTAATAGATGGCTACATGAAATTGATAATGGAAAAATTATTGTAGTGGTTTTGCGCAGAGCATTCGAGACCTTGAATAGGCAGACTTTAGTTAGAAAATTACACAAAATTGGTTTTAGAGAGAATGTATTAAATTGGTTTCTGAGTTACCTTAGTAATAGAACTCAGAGGGTCAGATATGGATGCTCTGTGTCAGATGTTATCGGTACTGTTCATGGTGTGCCACAGGGTACGGTGCTGGGACCTTTATTGTTTTTGCTATATATAAATGACATTATTAGTTATGTCAGAGAATGTGAATTATGTTTATTTGCTGATGATATGATGCTGTATATATGTGGAGATAATGTAGATGATATGGCTGAGAAGCTGAATAACGATCTAGACTCTTTATATGGGTGGTTAAGTGATAATAGTTTGAGTGTAAACATAAATAAAAAGACCGACCAAGGAACTGGAGCTGGCATATACAATGAGTTGGACAATACTCAACACACCATATCTCTCGGGCAGTGGGCAACTGTATTTCAATCGGAAATATACGCTATGCTACACTGCGCGAGCATAAACAATAAGAGGGCCTACAAAAATAGACGGATCAATATATTAACAGATAGTCAGGCGGTTCTGAGGGCTATAGAAAGCCCCAAGATAACGTCCAGACTACTGTGGGAATGCCGTGAGAATCTCGAAACCCTGGCAGAACGCAATAAGGTAACCTTGATGTGGGTGCCAGGACATAGAGGAATCACAGGCAATGAAAAAGCCGACGAGCTAGCAAGAAGAGGATCCTCGGCTAAATACATTGGCCCAGAACCTGCCCTGGGAGTACCAAAAAGTACAGCACGGGGTCAGGTTAATATATGGGTCAAAGAAAAACACAAAATATATTGGGACAAAAGGACCAAACACCAGCACGGGAAAGCCTTTATCAAAGGACCCATAAAAAAGACAACTGAAGAACTACTATTACTTAGCAGGAATCAGTTACGCATTACAGTGGGATTACTAACGGGACATATTGCCCTAAAAGAACACTTAAATAAAATAGGACTGTTCAATGGAGACCTAAGTTGCCGAGAATGCAATAGGGCCCAGGAGACAGCAAAACATGTACTGTGTGAATGCGAGGCTCTGGATCGCAGAAGACAGGAGATATACGGACAACAAAAAATGCGTCCGGAAGAATATGAAACTCATTCAGTAACGGGGCTGCACAAGTTAGTTCAGGGAACCAGACTGATGGAATGGGTGTCATGAAGCAAAAGGGGGTGCACAATAAGCCCATGAGGCTGAGGTGCTTCCGGTGACCAAGACGGCCCTCGAAAGGAGGGGCTTTTAGTGGGTGGGACTCCCACATAACCCAATGCATGGGTATCCATAATGGATTTACCCTCCTTTTTCAAAAAAAAAAAAACATAAATAAATGTAAATATATAGTTTTAGGTAATAGACAAAAAATTCAGAATGTTGGTGATATTGGGATTGAGATCAATAATGTTTCTTTGGCAGCGGTAAGGGAATTTATGTATTTGGGAGTCATTATTGACGAGAACTTAACGTTTAAGAGTTATTGTAATTATGTTGTCCGCAGAGTGTCTCGAAAAGTGAATTTCTTAAGGAGGATGAATATATTTAGTCCATATGTGAAGAAATTATTGTACGATAGCCTGATTGTACCTCATATCAATTTCTGCTCTTCAGTTTTGTTTAATGTAAACCAGATGGAAATTGAGGAGCTACAAAAAGTGCAAAATCGTGCTATGCGGGTGATATTGAGGTGCAGTAGGTGTACGCCTGTAGGACTAATGCTTGAGACTTTAAATGTCATGAGCATTGGTCAGACAATTGCTTATAGGACTCTCTTGTTTGTTTACAAGATGAAATTCAATATGGTTCCCGCTTATTTAACTGAAGGTTTGAGATTTGTGTCTGAAGTTCACGATCACCGGACGAGAACTAGGCAAAAAAATGATTTTTATATTGAGAAATGCAACACAGCAAAGTACATGAAGTGTATAAACAAGAAAGGGTTGATATTGTACAATAGTTTGCCTACTGAGTTGAAGTCGTGTGATTGTTATGTTAGATTTAGGAAAAACTTGTATAAATATATTTTGGAGAATTTTGAATGATACCTTGTATTTGAAAAATGTGTATATAAGTAGCAGATTGCTAAATAAAGCTTATTATTATTATTATTATTACTAAATCTCTTACAAAGTGTAAACGGTTTTTTGTTATAGACCCCTTTGCCCCCCAGGCCTGATTCCATAAACTGCCTGTAAATACCAGGTTTGATCATTATTATTATTTTTCCGAATATTCGTGTTATATAGCATATGCAAAGTGTCCCAGAATAAAAAGGACAGACTTCGGCGATACAATATTTACTAAACTTTTCAAAAATGAAAGTATCGCACCCCAAAATTTTGCCTCATTTTGAGTGGAGATAACTTTCAATAGTCCCAAGGGATTTGGGTTTTGTTATCGCACATTGGCAGCCCTATTCTCTATTTTTCTGCTTTGTTGGATTTAAACTCAAAAAACTGCAAGCTAATTTTCTACAGGGTGATATATGGAGGCATGACGAACAAACTTTCATTTGTGAACACTTTGAGCTGGTTGCACGAACGTAATGTGCAAAATAATGAAAAAATTCAAATGCGAATTTTGTCATGAAACTCGGTGTCCAGGGCTATAATACAATTTAGAGCTACTTTTTCTACTAACTTTTTTCAATATTTCTAATGCAAGCAAAATATTGATAATCCGCCCTCTTTGTGATGATGTGATAGGCAGGGCTTAAAGATAAAATTTCAGTTCAAAATCGTTTTCATTTTATAGATTAGCCAATAAAAATTTTTTATGGACAACCTCGCCAGTAGGAAACTAACATTTTTGACTTGTTTTGTAACCTTCTAAGTATACATACATACATTTATTTTTTTTCTTCTCACCTAATTTTGGATTTTTGTCATTAAATCAGAGAAATCAACTGAAACTTAATTTCTTCATCCTTTATTTTCAACATATTTTGACTGTTTCAACATAAAAGAGATGGAGAAGATTTATGGGGTGATTTATATTACACACTGCATCATCAGTTTTTTTCAACCTGGATTCTGTGTCAATAAATTTAAACTATGTTGATATGAAATTTTACAGCCTCTGCTCCATGATTGGTATGTTTCCTGGGTTGTCATATTTTGAAGCTTATCCTAATGTACAGGAGGAGGTGGTGGGGAAACTGTGGACCTACATCACGGACAACGAAGATGTGAACATAAAAGAAAGTGCGTTTAAAGCACTAGAAAACTTTCCTATAGAGCAGATCTGCTGTAGATTTCCTGAATCTTACATAGAGAATATTCCCAGAGATAATAAAATGGTGGAGCCTGTGCGAGGTATGTTTTTGTAATAATTAAGTAGGATTCATCAAAAGGATATCAATTTCCCCATTAAACTCGAAACAATTTCAAAAGTGTGAATTAGGAAATTTATTCCATTACGATTGAATTGAGATGAAAGAGAATGGTTGTAATTATTATTAATGGGGTAAAGTAGTAATGGGGCCTGAATGGGGTTTGAACATGAAGGATAAATTATAATTTTTTGTGATGTGTACCCTTCTCTAAACACAATTCTCATAAATGAAAGTTCCATCATGAGTGGATATGAACATAAAGAACAATAAAAGACATGATATCGTTGGCAGAAAATGGTAACATAAGATTTGGTGAAAAAAAAAAGATCCAAAAATTAATTTTCTGTCAGTTCGTTGTACGTTTTACGGTCGCCCGAGTTTCAACTTTCAGTTTTTTTTTTCAATTTTCATATCTGACACCCTCCACCGGCGCCCTCGTCCTTCATGATTGAACTTTCATTCATAAGAATAATTAATTTTTGAAGAGAATACAACCTTCACAAAAATCACAATTTATACAAGACACTCACATTAAATAAGAACAATTATTCATCACTCTAATTATTGATATTTACCTACAGTTTTTAATTTTATTATTAATTCTTGTTTCAATTAAAACAGGTGAGAGCTGGTTAAAGCTTTTGAGAGAGAATTCTTCTTCACCGGAATTGCTCAAAGTGGTTGGAAACTTTTTTATAAAGATGGTAGCTAAAGAGATAAGTGCTTTTGGAAAGTACATCTACCATACAAAGGAAAATAAGGAACCTTTAAATTATTCATATCTGCCTCATTCTAGTTTTGTCAGAGTATTGGGAGATCATATTAAGACTTACGTAAGTTTTTTTCCGTTATGTTATGAATAATGTTAAAAAAATTACTGTTTGCCACTGCTGTAATTAGTTTACTATTCTTATGTACCGAGTGCAATTTGCTCCGGTCTTTTGTTTTCATGCCTAGTCTGGGAATTTAAAAACGGCTCCTCGTACTTATATGTAGAGTATTGACAAATAAAAGTAGACAACTTGTATAAATACTGTTTTTCAGCACCCAACAATAAATCGTCAGATTTCTCACATAGCGTAACTGCCAAAAATGTCAATTTTAAAAATAATTCGCTGAAAAACTATTCTTATACAGGTGTCGCTAAAAGATACCACCAACGTTCTGCCAGAGATTTCCAAGTAAAGTATATTTCTGATTTAACCAAAATTATTTGTCCAAAATGTCAAAAAATGCACCCTTTTACTACCAAAATTTGTTACCCAAATACACGTTTTCAATGTTTCTAAAAATATGTCAGTTTATTGCTCTTAACAATAGTAGTAGGCAAAATTAACAATTATGAAGTTTCTCGGTTAATCCATTTTTGACTTATTCTGGAAAATGTGTTTTTGGTTGACCCCCTTTCAAGGGAAAAATCTTGAAAAGGGTTCTTTTTTGGACATTGATAATTTCGGGTAAATCGTCATATTTTTTACTCAATAATCTGTGGTAGAGCGTCGCTGGTACCTTTTAGCGACACCCTGTATAACTCTTTACGCTCATGAAGTGGCAAATCCGATGTCTGATACTTGGAACTTTACTAGGTATAACATTTTACTTCACCGGCTCGTGTTATTTTTCGGATGCATTTTCGAATGTATGTGAAAAATAAAACAAGCGACCGAACGTTTAAATTTATAAAAGGCATACTTGAGGCTGGGTGAATGAGTAAGATGCTCGAAATCCCGTGTTACTGGAGTGGAGCGACTTTGTCTTACCTACATAGTTAAGACCGATGCTCCCTCCTTTTCAAATAAAAAAAAAAAAAAAATAACATTTTACTTCAATTATTATAACACATTTCATTTATTTATTTTTAATTAAGACTGTGTTGTGTTTCTAATCGGCGGACAGGGATGTGGTTCGCCACAATATGTCTTGACAGATTAAACGTAACAATTGTAATTGTTTAAAAATTAACCTAACTTTTATTCACCGCTTCATGGAGCTTTGTCTACTTCAATCAAAAAAAGTTGAAGGATCTTTTATAGGAGAGGAATGTTAGAAATCAAATCAGAATATTAAAATTGACCACAATTATTATGGTATTTAAAGGAAAGCTAGTAATGCTAAAACCAACACGTCATAACTCTAAAGTATCTAAAATTTAAAATGAAAGGTTAAACAATTGTCAATTAATTAACCATTCCACTGATGTTAAACTAAATCATGACCAAATTAATTTCAAAATAAGCTGACATAGATGTTTCAAGAAAAGGTTTCTTCTATTGTTCAGTGATTATTGTATTTTTGTTAACCACATTCCTTTGGCTTTTAAAAATCTTATTTTTAAGGTTAATGTCGATTTTCATAGGTGGTTGATTTTAGGTGCGTCAATATGTGTCGAAAAACGAATTGGGCAGAGCTGTCTACATAGAATGTCTTCGAATATTGTCACAGGAATATTGCAAGCCTCTGCCGCCGAATAATTGGTGCTTCCTCCAGGAGCTTCTCCATGATCACAGTACAGTCAGACTGACCATTGCCTTGGCCTCGCATCAGGTAGTACTATCAGGAACAGCCCGTCGTCTTATGGAAAACTACATCATTGCACTGACAGAGACTTGTGACAAGGTTTGTTAGTAGATATTGAATTTTGTTAAACCAAATAGAATGCTTGAAATCAGTTGAATTTTGAAGGGTGTAGTAATAGTTTGAAATTTATCTCTTATAGAAATAACTATAGATACAAGGAACGCAAAAAAAGCAATTCTTCTTATCTTACAAAACATACTTATAATAACTATGTTCACATTTAGGAAGAAAATGTGCTGGAAGTTTACAAGAATTTAAAAAGTCTCGGGAACAGTATCCAGCCGATGATCTTCAGGCCGTTTTTTGAGGCAACAATTAATCAAGCAGTCAAGACTTTTGCAGTTGACAACCAATCCCAGTATATTAAGGATATAATTAAGAATGTTACTAAAACTTTATCTGACCCGTCAATTCAAGACAGCAACAAGGTAGCCGTATCTGAAGTTATGATGCAGGTGGTCAGTCAGCTGAATGCTTCCGACAAGGTATGTCTATAAAATTTATGTTAAGGCACTTTCTTAGAAGTATAAAAGTACATTATTTTTTCTTTCTATTTTAAATTTCTTCCAGCACAGGTCTCTGAAAAGATTTTAACAATTGTAAAAATAATTTTTCAGTTATTTGCAGAATTACTGGAGTGTGTGACATTCTTGCCAGAAAGGTACATAAAACAATTAATTTCTCCCCAATCGATCTCTGATGTATCATCTGATTGGTTGAGAAAGGCTGTGCAGATTAGATGCGTAATTGCGGTCCGAGCTACTAGTTTCCCATTGGCTCAGCTTGATGAATTGATAGAGTTTGAAGATGTTCATACAATGTAAGTAGATAATTACTATTTTTTTGACTTAGCTAGATAGTATGAAATTGCATCTTAATCAGTTGTTTACTTGTATTACCAATCCTAAAATTTTAAATGTTCTATGGTTTAGGTGTAAAATCATTAAAAAAAAATGTTTTTGTGCAACTGCCATTAAAAATCACACTTTTAACGACAGCTGACAGTGTTAAAAGTGATTGTTTACATGGAAGCGTGTTAAAAGTACTTTTAACACTAGTGTTAAAAGTACTTTACAACACTCGTGTTAAAAGTAATTCTATCTACTTTTTCTGTTCTTACATTCTCTCATTGAACTACATTTTCTCATGATGAAATCAGACAAAATTATAGGTAGTAAGATTTTTCATATTTAAGAAACTTTGTAATTTCCAAGGGAACTGTATTTTTTGAAGGATGTCACTTATTTTAAAAGTATTGTTGAAATATTCTTTACACGTATTCCCTATGTTACCTTTTCTATGCAACACAGTGTATAAATGTCAATGACTTTCTTTCGATTTTAATATTATTATATGAACCGTGCTGACAACGCTGTCAGTTTTTTACCCATTTAAAATGCATTGCCCTATCCTACCCACAGTGCATTTTAATGTGGCCTTTACTATAGCATCATGAGACCAACACGATATAGACCCTGCATAGATAGATAGAACCTTGTGAAAAGAATAATTCTTGATTGTAGTAAAATTTATATAATGATAAATATAAATAAAAAAGTTCACTAACTACATTTGCCAATATTTCAGGGGTACATACATTCTAGAAGCTTTCACTCCAGTATTCCAGCATCACAAGAACCACAAGGATAATGCAAGTTGGCTGCTAAGGATGATAGATCAGATCCAAGCCAGCATGGCTAACAAACACAAGTTTGCTTATGTGCTGTTTCTATGCGACATCTTCATACTTGCTGTACTGGTCTTCTCGGGGCACTCTGCTCTTGCCCAGACCTCTGAGTGCCACACTTTGCTGCCAGGGGCTATCGCCTCTCTCTTGAAGGTGTCTGATTGGAACATCTGCATTACTAGTGTGAGTATACAATATTTTCATTTTAAAGTTTACTTTGAATAATACATACTGAAATAAAACCATGAATAATATAATAATAAAATAGTAATGAATAGTAGTAATGTCTCAAAAAAATAATAAATTAATTAAATACAAGCATGAAAAATTTCGCCAGCCATCTTGACCTTGCCACCCACCGGTGTCGCGATAATAAGACATAATTACGAAAGATAATAATAATAATAATTTATTTCATCCTCAGAAAATAAAACATATTATTTATGGACCAAAAGAACAAAGATAAGCAAGTAAACACAAATACTACACTAGCCCATTGGCAGTGGACAGTGACTCTCGGAATTCCTTTACATTATAAAAGGCTCTGCCAAGCAAAAATCTCTTCATCCTTACACGGAAATGGCAGATATTCAACTGCTTCAAGCTGGCCGGCAAGGCATTGTACAGACCGAGATGGAGTGAGTTTCCCATCGATCTACATAATCTAAATTGCCGTTTTGTAACAAGGTCAGCTGATCTTGTGCCATACTCATGGATATCTGCCTATCTAGGAAATGTCTCCACCATTCTATGTATCTCCATAAGGGAGTGAAAAATAAACCAAATCGGCAGTGTCATGATTTTAAATTCAACGAATAGAGGACGACAGTGAGTTCGACGATCAACCCCAGCCAAAGTTCTCACAGCCCATTTCTGCAACTTAAAGACAACAATGGAATCATGTACACCCCCCTAGAAGGCAACCCCATAGACAATATGTGAGCCAAACAGAGCATGGTAAACGTTAAGATAAAAATCAAGACATTCACGTTCACACTATCCCTGAGAGACCTGAGCAGGTACACGATCCTAGCAAGTCTTCCCGAAATCAAGGCTATATTGGGACGCCATGAGAGGATATCATCAAGGACGATGCCTAGAAGCTTTACTGATTCATTACAGGAGTTCCTGGTTCTAAAGGTCAGAGTCTGCGTCTTCTCTGGATTAACTGTCATTCGGTTGGCGATAAACCATTCGGAGGCCCGTCTTACTGAGTCCTCGACTGCAGGAATCCGCTTGTCTACATCAGTGGTAGTATTCAGTAAAGTTGTATCATCCGCATAAAGGACACACTCGTCATCCCGAAAGCAAGTCTTAAAGTTGGCTGTGTACAAAATGAAAAGGAGAGGGCCAAGGATCGATCCTTGTGGTACCCTTTTGCACACTGTGACAGACGCAGATCTAGCACCATGCACCTGAATATATTGAGATCGACCATCAAGATATGATACAAGAAGTCCGAGTGGAATACCCCGTACTCCCCAGTATTCGAGCTTGGCCAGCAGGATGGAATGATCCACACAATCGAAAGCACGTGAGGAGGGCTTCCCGCTCAGCTGTGAAGAGAGTATTGGAAGTGGTTGAGGCGGTCGAGTGTGGCGAGGCTGCTATAACATCGCTGCTGAAACTTTCACATTTTGATTGTGTAGACAATTCTATCTTACTAACCAAATTACTGTATGACGTTCCGCTGAGACTTCTCTCATCATATTTGAACGGGAGGCTTCAGTACGTTCAGATGTGTGATGTTGGGAGATTCAGTGCCTGTCGGTGCACTGTAGGTGTCAAAAGGATCGGTCCTTAGTCCCCTCATTTTATTTTGTTACATCTGATTTTAGGACTTTCAGGAATTGCAGGGAAAGTGCGAACATGGGTGTATTGATTAACGTTTATCATGTCTCTATGTGATCGGTTTCTGGGGAGATGTGCAAGATTCTGTTGTTATAATTTTTACTTTTTAACTTGACATGTCCATAAATAATGTGTTTATATGTCTAAATATGAAATAAATGTTGTCTATTTTTTGTCTATCGTCTCCAGTAATGTAAATGTAAAGGGTTTTCTATTAAGGGCGCTCGAACTTTAAATTTAAATAAAACAAATTGTGCATGATATTATTATTATTATTATTAAATTTTTTATTTGAAAGTATATTCGATTACATTATGTGTGGAATATAATGACGGTCAAATGTCCTCCTTGACTCCGTTGAAGAGCGCGTATCCGAGAGCTCCAATATTTGATAACTCGACCGCCTAAATCGGGATTGATATCACTGTTGGCAATGGTTATGATGTTTTTTAAGGCATCAAATAGTCTGCGGTTCAATTGCATGAGTCTTATGTGTATTTGTGATCCCCAAATGCGACAATTCTGTTTGTTGACTATTCACAAAAAAATAGGCTTGGTCACAGAAGATAATTTTCCGTCCCAAATCGGGGTTCACTTCCAACTGCTGCAAAGCTTATTATTTAGCGAATGCTTCTAGTTCCTGGGTCAATTGAATTGAAATTGACCAATTGTATTGAAATGAAAATACTTTGATATTAAGTCAATACCTATATTTCGAAATAATATCATAGTCAGGCATTAATAAAATAAATTACTATGCTTTCTATTGTAGTGTTATTTGTTTCAGGCGATGGAGTGGTTTTATCATATGAATATTGACAAGGACATTCCTGTGCCATATAGGAAAGCATTTTGTCAGTCACTGCAAGCTTTACGACATCATGTCGAATTTAAAAAGACTATGAACTGGATGAAATACTTGAATAGTGAGATATTGTAAATTTCATAATAATTTTTTTATCTGTTTAATAAAAAGTTTCCAATAAAACTTTTTATTTTATACAAAAAAGTCTTCGATCTTGAAGGTTTGGAATACGAAATACGGATCAAATATGATTACTGCCAGTAACAAGTGCAATGAAATGTTGACAGAGAGGGAAAATTTGTCACTGATTTTAGTAAGTGATGTAACTAAATCGAGAAGCCAGCTGTCTGGAGATTGCTTACCAAGGATAGGTCAGGCTTAGAAGTCAGCAGTTGATTGATTGTCACAACTGCCTTGTGTTGTTACTGTTGTTAGCCATTCCAGTCTTGTGAGGTGATGTGGAAAATTCCATGTATTCAGTGTGATTCAGTTTTAATCGGGTTTAATGTCAATTTACGTTGCATTCTGAGGAACAGGGTATGCGATTTGCTAATATGGAATGAAATGTTTAGATTTTCATATCTTGTAATATTACTGTTCAAGGCGAAAATGTGAAGTGTGACAACACGGCAGTAACTGCTGATTCACGAGCAGCGGACAGAACCCTAAGTTCACAATCTCGAAGTTAGAGAAGTGGGATCTGGTGAATTGGTGTCTAGAAATCTTCACAATTACTTTGAAATTGCCTTACTTACCATAATTTTATTATATGGAATTACTTGGCATATAAATGAATGAAAGGCCAGAGACAGGGCAGTCTACATTTGAATACCAGTGGCGTTTCAAGTGACAATAAGTGATAAATTCAAGGCCATTGTAAAGTGTGTACATAATTTTACTTTTAGTGAAGTTCAAGTTGAAGTTTAAAAGAGTTGTTTTAGTTTAATGTATATTTTTGTAATATAAATAAGGTTAAAGGACAGCAAATATTGCAGGTGGTATAAGCGTCATCTCTTGAAGGTTTAAATAATTAGATATTGACCAATGAGGTAGTGCTGCCAGTCAAATGTCAAGTTCAGTGAAAGATTTCCTGTGAACATTTTTCATTTTGAAGCTGTTGAAGAAAAGATAATTGTTGCCTTGATAGAAGAGATTCTAGGAAGTCCTTTGAAAAATGGTCTGCAAAGAATTAGCTGTAAATTTTGTTGTAAATTCAAGTTATCGCATGAAATGAAATATGAATAATAGCTAATGTAATTCAAAAAACAGGAATTATGAAAATTTGAATTGTGCAATAGCAGGCAGGTACATACCTACATCAAAAAGAAAATCAGGGTTAATATAAATTCCACTTGAATATGTCTCTTTATTGATCATTTGGTTTCTGTCAAATTTATTTACACTGATTAGCGGGCTGTTTGACGCATTGAATGTAATTTAATGGATGACTTTTTCCTGCTATTACTTTGACCACATACATCAGTCTTATTATCTCATGTATTCCCTTGGGCACCATCTTGGTTTTCTCTCTTAGGGAGGCGAAGTCGATCCTCGCAAAATATCTGCATAGACTTTTCAAGATATGTTTATCCACGATAGCTGAGTGAAGAAGTTTAATTTCAGGGATTCAGATGTTATGAATCAGTAATTTCTGTAACCTGAAACCAGGCTTTGTTTGCTTTCAGTTTTTCACAGCAATAACTGGAAAACTCTTGCCTCAATAAGTAGTATTAGCAGATTATATGGAGGTTTAGTGACGATAAAACTCAACTTATGTGAATTATTAAACAAGATCAATTTAAATTAACATCTTTACATTCAGCAACTAGCAAAACTGGAATCTATCATGCAGTTTTTAATGACACGCACATTATTCTAATGATACTAGACAATAAATTAAGTGACAAGCATGTCATACAACGGATGCAAATGAAAGCTTTGTGAATTGTATTATTATCTATGACCCGGAAATGATCAAACAACCTATTGGTATTTTTTAATAATTATTGTACTCTTCTCCAGATACGACCAAGCCAAGGCAGACAAGAATCTTTTTAGTGATACTATTCCCAAGTATTATTTTTTAATGCCTTTTAGAATAGAGCAGGGTAGAAAAAAATACACGTCAAACCGCAATAGTTCATTTCTATTAGGTTCAACTCGTTACACCTTGTATCACCTTTATTTCAGACTTATTTTCTGTATGGAATCGCATCACTTTGTGCTGTGTTTTCTGAAAAGTACAATCTGCAACAATAATTCAAATTCAACATGAATTGTTATCTCCTCTCATGCACCATTCCCAGAGCGTCATAGGGAATGCATTACATGTCCATTTTCAATAATAAAAAATGAAAATAGCCTTTGTGGCATTCCTAATGTTGTTTATTGCACCTCCGGACTCAAGTACTTGTGATGTAAGCATCTTCTTAACCCAATAAAGGAGGCCTACTTTAGAGTACTATTATTAGACTTTGTAAATTTTACATTGTTTTAATTAAAATTAATAAATAGAAATAAACTTACAAAGTAAGGGTTGACAGAAAATATGGAAAAAGTAGTGACTCTATGTAATAAACATTAGGGAAGATATAAATATTTAAGGTAATTTAACTAGAATGAACAATATTTACCTATTAAATAATAATTATAATGTCTTTTTCTTTTTACTTGTACTTTCACTTTGCTTAACTTTATTTGTTTTTCGACAGAATACCAATCTAAAAACATGAGCAATTACAGCGAAGAAACCTAGGGGTGCTAAAATTAAAAAAGCATAAACGTCTAACAATGAGTTTTGGATAAAAGATAATTCCGTTGCTGCTGTTCTTAAATGTGAAGCCCCTCTGTGGCGTATAACATACTCGATCCAGTATACTGCAGCATCCATGGGTCTTAAGGGTTGATCGTGTAGAAGTCTAGATCTTCTTTGAGCTTCTTCTCGATACCTTCAGGGAAAAAATACAAATAAATCGATCATGTTTCAGATATAAAATTTTTACTTACTTTGAATTGTTTAAAATTTCATTAAGAGCAATAGTTAGAGCCTCTTCATTTAAATCTTCAAGTTCCACTTTAATAGCGAATCCAAGTTCTACAGCCGTTGCTATGTTACTTAACTGATCACTAAATATCGGCACTCCTATGATTGGTTTACCAAAGTGTACTGCTTCTATTGTGCTTTGTAAACCACCGTGAGTTACGAAAGCGACTAAGTTTGGATGAGCTGGAAATTAAATTTTTTTATGCAATTAATTAATGTTAATATTAGTTGTACACTTACTGCTAATAATATGAAATGAATAAAATACACTGTGTCCAAAATAAGAACAGGATGGAGATCTCAGAAACAGTGGAAGATACTGGGTCGGTTTAATGGGGAAAAAGTCGGGCAATCAAAAGGAAAATGCAATGGCAGAAAGAGATTTCAAAAATTATTTTTGATTTTCGAATCATTTTGAAAAAAAACAAAATTTCCAATTTTAGTTTTTCCTATTCATTGACACTATTTTTGAAGATTGTAAAAACTGAAACCACATATTCATTGCAGTTATTGACCCACTTTATTTTTGCGATGTCAGTTTTTTTTATCTCATGATTCATATTTGCAGGGCCGGACTTAACTTCAATTTTTTTTAATAAGGCTCTGGTTCTTTTATTGCTAAAATTGAAAGATATTTTAATTCTGAATTTAATGATATGCCACACATGTGTTTCGGAACTATAGCTATTGACATCCAATAGTTTAATTTTACTCGATTAAAACTGAACCACACTGAATACATGGAAATTTTCCAAATCACCTCCACAAAAGGTATGGCTAACAACCGTAACAACGCAAGGTAGTTGTGACAATCAATCAACTGCTGACTTTATGCCTATTCTAAGCACGACCGATCCTTGGTAAGCAATCTCCAGACAGCTGGCTTCTCGATTTAGTTACATCACTTACTAAAACAGTTCGGAAATCAAAAATAAATTTTGAAATCCCTTTCTGCCATTGCATTGTCCTTTAGGTTGGATAACTTTTCCCCATTTAACCGACCCTGTATCTTCCACGGTTTCCAAGATCCCCATGCTGTTCATTCTTATCTTAAACACAGTGTATATGAAATACATAACTGATAATTACTTTCTATTAGCAGATAAAATTACAATTTTATCAATGGATGATAAAAAAATAAAATAATTTAATGAATAGCAATAATTAATTCATTGTTAAAAGATGTGTCATTACTGACCTAAAACATCTTGCTGAGGAACCCATTTTTCAATTCTTACATTATCAGGGATGTTAGGTGGTTTCCTTTCTAATTTCCAAATAACCTTTTGCTTTATCTTCGAGAAAGCTCTTAATATACCTTCAATTTTTTCCCACCCCATATCCTCACATCTCAAATTGGTACCTAAACTAAACAGTACAACGCCTTCATTGGATTTATCTAAAAAATCTCTCAATTCTTTTGAAGTCTCATTTTTAGGGCTGATATGGTAACCTCCGATTTGTATCAAGTTTGGCACTCTGGGTATTGCACGAGAGAAGCTTTCATGCGAGTTTACCAGTACTATGCTAGCACTGTGCATTACATCATATATGTCTGGTGCATCTGGTAGATATTTTTTCAAAATGCCACTCTGGACTGGTAAAGTCACTGTGTGCAGCATTGTCTTTTCAACCAAATGAAATATCGTGTTCTTGATTCTTTCCCCATAACTCATGCTGCTTGAAAACTTGGACATCCAAAAAGGAACGTAAGCGGTGTTGGTTGGATTTTCGACAATGTGAAAATTTCTACTGGACGGTTGCATCACTTGCAAACATACCAGTGGTACTTTGAAATGATCAGCTAGGCCCATAATAGCTTCGTTTAGGAAAAATTCCATAATCATCAAGTCGAATGTCTCATTGGATTTAAGAAGATGTTGGACATTTTTGGATTTGAAAAATGTTTCCACATAAGATCCAACTTTGGATATGAAATAAGTAGATTCGAAAGCGCTGGCATGATTCAAGTTTAGTAATATGTTTCCTTGTGCCTTTAGTTCTAAAAGTAAATGAAAACTTCTCGTTACTGGTAATTTGATTTGATAGATTAACTCTGACTTACCATTCGGATCAGGAACAGTATCAGCTATTGAGATGTCCTTTATATTCTTTACTGGTATCTTTGGAGGATGGGGGTTAACAAAAGTAATTTCATGTCCTCTTTTAGCAAGCTCTTTAACTAAAGCAAGGCCTAGATTGTGATGGCTATATGCATAGAACGGAAATACAGCTAAAATTTTAAAACAATTCGCTGTACACAATATATAAAAAAATATAAATACACAGAGTAATTTCATTTTCTGTAAAATTTGGATAAACCAAGACGTTACTCACATAATACTGAGTTGTTAGTATTACTATATTACTATTTCCTATTAGGTAGTAATTAAATTATAGTAGTAATCTCATTACGTAATAATTAACATATCGATGATAAATAAAACACTTCACATTTTAATATTTTACTATGGAATATAATTGCATGATTGATTTGTTTATCATCAATATGCAGAGATTTTACAAAGTAGGGATTGAAAACATAAATTTTAATTAACATCTATAATATTAATAATTGTTATTATATTATCTATTTAATCATGACGATGCATGTTTACAAAATAAATTAGATAAAGTGGGAAACTAGGAACTATTAAAATTTAAACTTTATTTTGTTGGTGGTCGTCCCGTACTTCTTTTTCGCTGGTAGTCCTCCAGTGTAGTAATATGCTATTCCATCTATCGTCTGTACATCTGGCCATATGTCCCGCATAATTCCATTTTTGGGTGATGATAGTTTCAACTACATCTCAGACTTTGGTAGTCATAGAAAATCTATTCGTTGATTTTTCTTTCTCTCAAGGATATTCCCAACATCTGCCTTTCCATTGAAGGGTTATTAGGTACCTACTCCCCCTTATTATTGTTATTATTGACAACATAAAAACTTACTTTAGTTAACTCAGTTGCTGTCTACTGTAAGACAATAATAAATTATGACAGTGGTTAATCTTTTTTTGTCAAATTTTAAGTAAAAAGTTAACATTTTTCATGTTAACATGAAAAATGTCAGAATCAAAGTCAATTAATTTTTTCGAAAATTAAAATTTAAAAATTTTATAAACACCATTTTACAACCAATTTTATTGTATTGATAGTATTTTTTTAAAGTATTTTTGAGATTTTTTACATGTTCATACATTTTAAGAGTGCACAAGGGACCAATTGGCCCCGAAACGTCTCAGTTTTTTATAAAAATCTTTTGAAAAAATAATATTTTTATCGAAGGACCTAAACCCAAATAAATTAGGAGACAAAAATTAAACGTTTCATAAACGTACATTGTTGCAGAGACAAAACAGCAACGTTAACCATTGTTTCACACAGCTTCTCATGAAACATTTTTCTAATGAAACGTTTCTGAAAGAGTACACATGGAACAGAATTTCAACTGAAATGTTTATGAGGGCGAACATTTAACGTTTCATAAACGTCTCGGCATTGTTGCAGAGACAACATCATAAAAACTTTCAAGATATCGTGTCTTCGTTTCAGCAACGTTACAGATACAGTTCTTTGCATAGTGGGCAAAAATTTAACTCAAAATTATTTCATAAAAAAAAAGTAAAACTTCTATAGTATATTGTGGAACAAGTGCACAAAGCAGCATGAAATCGAGTACAGCATTTCACACAAGTGAGAAATTGTTTCTGTCCACGTGTGTCACACTACTTTTCCTACGAGCATAACAAGACAATTTTTTATTCAATGAAACTTTAAATACTTCTTAAAAAGCGACTATTTTATCCATCACTATTGTTGTCATTGAATGTTGTCTATTTAGGTGATCCTGCATAGTGTTTTCACTATAGTTTGGACTATTGATCGCTACTTTTATACGTAAACGTCACTGTCATTACTGCAAAACTGTACTGTAATGAACTTTGGGTATGCCTTATGTCACTTAATTGGCTACAATCCCAATATAATTTTCAATATTTCATAATTATTACCTATTAGCCAAAAGAAATCAAATATTTCTATATTTATATACAGGGTGGTCCAATTTATAATGTCAGGACTTCAGCATTCGATAGATAACGTTAAAATAATGATATTTAATTTATACACTTAAATCAGGGAAAGCTTCCTTTTCTAGATACAGGTTATTGAAATTTTGGAAATAAAGTATATTGTTATATTTTTTTTATAATGTAATTTAGTATTTTTTGGGAGCTACGCTTTTTTAGGTTAGCAAGTTTTATTATTTTTGAGGCTTCGTTTTCAGGACCTATTGATTTTTTTATTTTTATTTTGCTTATAATGAATAAGTTTACTTTTGCACATATAAATGTAAGATCGTTAACTTCTGATTTTTACACCATCAAAGATTTCATAATACGTAAAAGATATGATGTGATTGGGCTGGATGAGACATGGCTCACTAAAGATATAGATAATAAATTAATTAGTATAGACGGCTATAAAATTGTTAGGAGAGACAGGATGGATGGCAGAGGAGGTGGTGTAGCTTTCTATGTTAACTCAAATATTGCTTTTAAAGAAATAAAACTAGACGTAGGCAATGATAACATAGAGTACATCTGGATTAGTTTTACGTTAAGTTCAGAAACATTTGCTGTAGGTACAATTTACAGACCAAGCAATAAAAATCTGCTTTCTTGTTTAGATCAGATAGATAGTATGTTATCAATTGTAATACCGCAATATAACTATGTTGTATGGATGGCAGATCTGAATATTGATATGCTGAATACTTGCGCATCCAATGTATTGAAATTCACCAACTTATTGAACATATATGATCTAAAACAGCATATTACCAAACCAACAAGAAGAGTGGGAAACTCAAAAACATTATTAGACATAATTGTCACTAGTAAGAGTTTGAGAATCAGTAACTTTGGTAACTACCCCCTACATGGCGTCACGGACCACGACGCAGTCTTTTGCAAACTATTTATACATAAACCGGTGAAAGTCAAATTTATAAGATACAGAAACTTCAGGAATTTCGATCAAAACAGATTTTTAAATGATTTAGAAAGCATAAACTGGCATTCATAATATCACTCGCAGGACATAAACTACAAAGTAGAATTTCTGAACACGGCTATCACAAATCTATTAGATATTCATGCACCGTATGTGAAAGCTCGTAGTACAAGACCCGTGGCTGACTGACGCAATTAAAACATTGATAAAAAAGCGTCAAAATGCATACTTGGCATATCAGAAATCCGGCAGTGCTGAAAGCTGGGATTATTATAAGCGATTGCGAAACTATACAAACAGTGCAATTAAAAGAGAAAAATATGCTTACACTCAAAGTAACAGTGCAAACACACGGGATGTTTGGCGCACTCTCAAAGCGTTAGGGGTGGTTCCGGGTGACGACTACAGTATACCAACACATCTGACTGATTTGGACGGTCTTAATGATTATTTTGTAAATAAGGCAGTACCAAATGCAATAAATAGTTCTCCGGAACTACTTCATTATTATTCTAATAATTGCTTGCATACAAATGATAAACTAGATTTCAAAACTGTTGCACCTGAAGCTATACTGGATAAGATGGTATCTATGAAATCAAGGGCAAAAGGACATGATGGATTGAATATAGATATTTTGAAGCATTGTTTGCCAGTACTTCTACCGCAACTAACCCATATAATAAATTATTGTATAGAATCGCAATCATTTCCTAACAGTTGGAAACAGGCCTTGGTAAGACCTTTAAAAAAACATGATAACCCGACCCAATTTTCAGATTTACGACCAATTAGCATTTTGCCTGTGATCTCCAAAATATTAGAAAAAGTTATTTTTGATCAAATAAATGAATTCCTGGATATCAATAAAATACTTCCCCCTGTACAATCAGGATTTACTAGGGGCAAGTCCACAACGACAGCCCTCGCGAAAATCACTGATGACATCATAACCGCAACTGATAACAGTGAAGTGACAGCTCTAGTTTTATTGGACTTCACCAAGGCATTTGACACAATCGATCATGAATTGTTGTCAGCAAAGCTGCACTTTATCGGATTCAGTCAAGCAGCAAGAAATTTCTTTAATGACTACTTACGTGACAGATCTCAAAAAATTGTTCTTGGCGATTGTGTGTCGAAGAGTTTGATGGTAACAAAAGGAGTTCCCCAGGGAGCTATATTAAGCCCCCTTTTATATAGTCTATACACATTTGATTTTCAAAGCGTAATACAAACTTCTCAGATTCATTTCTACGCAGATGACACTCAGATATATAGATCTTTTACTGTTGATAATGCAATTGAGGCAATCGAAGAGTTAAATATAGAACTTAATAAACTGGTTCAACTTGCCACAAAACATAATTTGAAAATCAATGAAACGAAATCGTGTGTTGTTTATTTCGGCAGAAAAAACGATCGATCAAGAATAGAAAACCTAAGAATCGCTATTCAAATGAACAACACGACACTCGAGATCAAAAGAGCCGTGAGGAATCTGGGTTTAATTATTGATGACAATTTGAAATACCAGGATCATGTAAACTACCTAATTAGGAACTCATATGCAAGATTAAAACTATTGTACTGTACAAAAAATTATCTTCCAACAAAACTTAAAGCACAGATTTGTAATGCGATGATTTTGTCCAGATTCGATTACGTTGACACTGTGTACGGACCGGCTTTAGACCAATCTTTAAAGATGAAAATTGAAAAGGTGCAAAGATCGTGCGTTCGTTTTATTTATAATATTCGAAAATTCGACTCGGTATCCTCAAAAATCACCGAACTAGGTTGGCTTACAATGGAACAGCGACGTTCGAAACATCTTTCGATTCTGACACACAAGATAATCAAAAATAACACCCCAGACTATCTAAATGAAAAACTGCTGCAGCGTGGTAACGTGCACCTGGTAAATGTTCGACATAAAGAAATTCTCACCATTCCAGTCTTTAGATCTGCTTTCTACAAGAAATCATTCACTTATAATGCTTGCCACACGTATAATAAAATTCCATTTGAGCTCAAACAACTGACAGTGCAGAAGTTCAAACGTGGCATACACAACTATATTATAGATCAAAATGTCCAATAGAACTTACACCTCTGTTGCACCGCTGTCTGCCCTCTGTGCCTGTCCTCTATGTTAGATACTTTATTTTGTGTTATCATCATGTGTTATGTTATTGTGTTACTCATGGAACAAACTTGTAAATATGTGCAAATTTTGTTGCAAAATTTCTTGCTCTGAAAATATGTAGATATGGTATTAGGGTTAAGTGTAAGAACTCTGTATAAGAGAACTTCGCCCAATAAAGACGTTTATTATTATTATTATTATTATTGTTTTGAATATTGCCTAAACGGTTGCACAGAAAAATTGGAAAATTGGAATTCAGTATGATCTAAGTATCCCTCATGATTATGGTGATAAATTATGAAAATCAGTGACGGAGATATGGATGTGCCAACACCTCTTTTCAAAAATAATCTTTTACGCCACTGACTTTATGGCAAATACAATGACGTCATTGAATGGCCATTGCATTTTAAAACAAAAGAGTGTTCCCTAATTTTTTTATACGGTACACCATTTTTGATATTTTTACAGTTTTCGAAAGTAATGTTGGGCCATATTAGATTGATAAATTAACTCAAAAATCACGAAGTAGACTATGACTAAGGCCATTTCGATTTTCTAATCAATATGCTGGCATACACTTTATTTATGGGTTTTGTGATGGGAATGCGGTAGAATATCGCAGACGATTCCCCAACAGACGCCTGCCACAGCATAATGCTTTTTTCAATTGTAGACCACCAAATTGTTAATCACGGATTAAGGGCCATACCAAGGAATCCTAATCATAATAATATTAATACCGTACGAAGAAACAATCGTATACTGCGTGAATTTAACAGAGATCCGAGAAGTCAAAGAAGGGTGAGTCGAACCACTGAAATTCCTAAAAGAGTACTAAAACGGAATCATCGGCATCCTTGTCATCTCCAACCTGTCCATGGTTTACATCCAGGAGACGAAGAACACGGGATGGTATTTTGTAGGTGGCTTTTTGACGATGGATTGTCAATTTTCATAATCAACATGTATGGGCACATGATATCAGACCACGAAAGTTTCAACATGAATGTAGTATTAACATCTGGATAGGAGTCTACAATGGAAATGTGTTTGGCTCCTATTTACTTCCACAGAGGCTGAATTCTGAAAACTTTCTGGAATTTTTTGAGACTGACATTCCCAATATTTGGGATTACATTCCACTCGCTATGCGAAAACAAGCCTGGTTCCAACTTGATGTTACTCGAAGTAAAAGTTCATACTTGGCTGAATAGACATTTGAATGGTTGATAGATTGGTCACGGTTCCAGTTACAATGGCCTGCACGGTCTCCAGATTTAACCCCCAACCCCATGGATTTCTATCTCTGGGATCATCTGAAAAACATCGTTTATGAAACGCTGTTCTCCTATTTTTTTCGAAGGAAGTAAATTTTTGAGAAAACCTGTTTTATCGAGTCGCCCTGTAATTTTTTTCTAAATGAGATAACGTTGTAAAGAGAATTAATTTATCAGTGATTAGCCTACACATCATAATTTAAATTTAACTATAGCTTTCAAATGTTGTATTATTCAATATCTGATTTCCTTAAGCAAAAGGGGTATCTCCGTAGCTAATATGGTTGCTCTTTAGCGACTAGAATTCCCCTCCGTTAGCCCCACTCCACCAAGGGTCATTTTGGGTCCACCAAGCAAGTCAGGTCATTTTGGTCATTGATAGGTTTTTTTCCCGCTAATGTTGCACCTTCAGGACCATGATTCCCCTCCACTAGCCCCCCTCCACTAAGTCAGGTCTTTAATCAGGTTAGATTTCCCCCCCCCCCTGAAATTTCAAGAAAATGAAAGAAGAAGAGTAAAATATAGAAGATAAAGAAAAAGCCGAAACGGCCCTAAAGGCAACCGGGGCTACAACCCCGGGGCCTCCACAAGTGATAGGGGCCCCCACAAAAGAATTTTCCAAAAACTTTTCTTTTCATTTTCCAAAACGAAAAATTTAAAACTCAGTTTAAATTTACACTTTAAAAAACATCGTTTAATCTATTTGGAAAATTATTAGGGGCCTCCACTCCTTTGTTGCCCCAGGGCCCCTATACCTCTAAATCTGGCCCTGACCCCAGACCCCAGCCAAAAAAATGAACTTGGATAATTAAATTTGTCCCCCCTCAAACATGCCCCCCTCGATTACAAAATTGACTTGCTGATTGAAATTTTGCTGGTGAATAAAAGGACACATCCATAATAATAAATAATAATGTTCTTTTGCTTTTGCCCGCTTGATTCGATATTATAGTTTTGATCCGATCACAAGAATTATGATTAATTACATAAATACGATTCAATTCAAATGAATCAAAAATTCATGTTAAAATAATAATTATGTCACGCCACTGGTGCAGTGACATAGTGATAATGGTGGGGTGGGTTTGTTTCACTTTTCACTGCACGTGCGTGCACATTTTACATCATCCATCCTCTGAAAACTTACATGATCTAAGGAAAGATTTGTTTCTTGGAATATAAAACATCAGGGAAGTCTTCATCATCCATCCTGAAAACTTACATGATCTAAGGAAAAATTTGTTTCTATGAATATAAAACATCAGGAAAGTCTTCTTATTATTATCATATTATCATACCGGGTACCGGGTACCGGTACTCAAACCAGTGTGAGGCGTACTAATAAAGGCAATTGAAACAAATACGCTAAAACTGGATACTTCTTTACCTAATTCATTGTATAATTGTGTCGATGTGAGACATAGGGACCCTGCATTACCGACACTGACGCTTAGGGTAGAGCATTCTCATTCTCACAAAAAGTTGGGAAAAAAGTTAGGAATTTCATATTTGACTTAAAAAACGTCAGATTTTCCATGAACGTACAACTGTCTGAAAACTCACATAATTTCTTATTAAGTCTGCGTATTTTCTAAAAATGGTAAACTTTTGATGCGTTAGCGTTAGAGGATGTTTCAACAGTAAAAAAATGGCTTTTTACTTGTTCGCGTTGCATAAAGACAACTTTCCTACTGTTTTAAACTCATTACAGTCCTCTATCAATATTTACCTGTTAAGTACTGGGGTTTTCTGGACAAAAATGCACCCAACATGCAGTTATGATTGCAGAAAATATACCAGGCTTATAATTTCTATATATACATGAAACTTTGGAATTTTGTAATCGTATTTTTAAGGATCAGTATGGGAGTGTTTTTGATAGGTACTTAGATCACTCTGTCGTCCGTGTGTCTATCAAGACCGTTTTTCTCAGTATTAGTATTAGTATAAATATACTAACGTCTACAGATTCGTAGACTCTTAATATGTTTTTATTAATACTCATGAATAGAAATGGAGGAATCCTCTTTCAGTATGTTATTATTTTGTTAGCGTTAGTGTCGGTAATACAGGTACCCTAGTGCGACAGCCTTAGCAGCGCCGCCAAGCGTGCGTTGGTTTCACTAAAAGTTAAATTTGCTTAAACATGGCGGGAGTTTTAAATATCATACTGAATGGAAAAGCTATTAAAATTAATTAGACTGAGGAAATTGGGATTAATAATTGATACAACAATAAACAACAAAGTTTTCAATATGGTTATTATATTAACAATAATTAACTACTATTCCACAAAATATTATTAATATGGTAGGTACATTGCAAAAAGATTGAATCGCTAAATAAATGTAAACTTTTTATTTTCCGCAATTCCAATAATGTGCTTCCTTGCAGTTTTAAAGGTCTATTATTTATTAACAAAATTTTCCTCTTTGAAATGATCACTACAAATAATTTGGTGAGAATTCGGCTTCAACGCTAGACACCTTTTCAAAATTTCGTCACTCATCGATATTATTTTAACCCGTTTCTTGTTCTTATTTCCAGACACGTTCACTTTAATACAGCGGTACATTATAAATGCCTATTTAACTGTGCACAACAAAATAATCTGCCGATAGTACTTTGAGAAGAGTAACTTTAAATTGAAATTATACTTGAAACTAAAACTTTCAATTACTATTTATAATGACAAATTAATAATAATTATGATTGGCCAACTTTGAATTGGAAAACAGCTTAGTGACGGCAAGTCCTGCACGAGGACGCTGTAAGAATTGTCGCTCGTTTTAAGAGAAAGTGTCCAAAATATTTTGCGTATTTGTTTGATTTTTTTTTTTAAAGGGGGAGCATCGGTCTTCCCTATGTAGGTAAGACAAAGTCGCTCCACTCGCTCCACACCGGTAATATGGGTTTGGAGCCTCTTGCTCATACACCCAGCCTCAAGTATGCCAAATAAATAGTAGAAACAACACAGACACCCAGAGCCTTCACCGGAATCGAACTCAGTCCCACAGACTATCATACCTTAAAAGATCGCCGACTCAAGGTAAATATTTTGGATACAAACTTGAGCGCCCCCTGCCCGCGAGGTGCCCTAACTAAAAAGCATTTATGGCGATGGTGGGGGTATAGCGGTTGGCGGGATATTTAAATTTAAATTATATCTATGAGTTCTGGCTATTTGGAAGTCCACATAATAATTAATTAATACAATTTTCAATAATAACGTCAGCGCATATGCGTTACTATTGAAAAGTGCATTAATATTATTTGTGCATGGTTAAATGAAAAGAACAGGTACGTTTATTATTAACTTTTATTAATTAGTTTTTATAATTAAAAAGGCAACCAATTGTATAAGTTAAAAAGTATTATAAGTATCTCATAGGTATAAAAAAAATATCTTGAAAGATTTTTAAAACTATGTAACAAATATTCCTGTTAACATACATCCAATTTTCAAATTTATTAGTTTTTATATCAAAATACCTACATATACTTAATACCTCAAAAAAATAGTATCTTCTTCTTCTTCTTCTTCAGTTTTGGCGTTGTTCCTTATGGACAGTTCACCAGCTCATTCCGGACATCTGCATTTATCTGGCTCGTAACCATCTGCAGGTGTCTACATTTTGAATTTTCTTCGGATGGTCTAAATTATTAATACTTAATTTCTTCTTGTTACAGTACTTTTGTTCAGATTATTTGTTTATTATAAATTTATCTTATTGTAATTTAAGAATCCAAGAATTATCTTTATGGTTTCGCCATCTAAATTTGCAAGTACTATATTCATATCAATTGGGGATGTTTTTATTCGTTTTCTCAACTCGTTGTATATATCATAATTTGGCGGCATGTTTATGGGACAAGTGAAGAATATATGATTAAGGTCTTCAATTTGACCGCATTCGCAATATGGATGTTGTAGTATTCCCAATCTGTGTAGGTGGGCTTTTGACGTGACATGGCCTGTTCTCATTCTGGTGATTGTAGTTATATGTCTACGATCTATATATTGGAATTTCTGGTGCCAGGGTTGTCTCGGGAAGTGTTCCTGTATGCTTTTGTACCATACTGATCTAGGTTTGTCTCGCCATTGTGTCGCAAATTTTTGTCTAACCATGTTTTTGACTATTGGTTGTAGATTGCGCCCACTTGGTTTTACATTTGAAGGAATGTTCATTTGTCTGCCCATGTTGGCCAAAAGGTCGGCTCTTTCATTTCCCTTTATTTCTGCGTGTCCGGGTATCCAGGCTATTGATATTTGTAAACCTTTCTGGTTTGCCTTGGCTATTGTTTCTTTTGTTGCGAGCGTTATATTATCTGCTTTTCCATCTAGTCCTATTGTTCTAAGTTTTGAAATTGCGCTTTCCGAATCCGAAAGTATTAGTGATTTCTTAAAGTTATTTTCAATGCAAAAGAGACAGCCTTTATTGATTGCTACTACCTCAGCTTGACTAATATCTATTACATCCAATAATTTTTCACTAAAGTTAATGTTTAGTTTCGGAATATGTACTCCATATCCGGTAGCCGTTCCCTTTTTCGAGGCGTCTGTATATACAAAAGTGTGGGTCTTGGAAATTTCCTCGGTTGCTAAATGAAATATTGCCTTATTATTAAGTACGTTTTTCCTCATTTTGAGGTCAATTACTGGGATTTTCGTCATTTGACATTCATAATCATACTCAAAGCAAGGGAGAGTTTTTTCTCGTCTTAACTGTTCTCTGTAAGGTAGAAGTTCCCTTAGGGCTTCTATTAAGAAGGGTGGTTCTTTATTTCTCCAATATTGATTACTATGATTACAGTGCCGTTCTAATTTGAACAAGATATCACGTAATGGGTTATGAGATTTATAGAGTGTTTTTGTCATAAATTTGAGGGCTAACCATTTGCATCGATATTCTATTGTCATCTCGGAAGATTCTGCAAGGAGGGAAGGGATTGGTGTGGATTTCATGCATCCTGTAATGATTCTCAGAGCTTTAGATTGGGTAGTGTTTAGTTTGTTTTGAATTGATTTGCTGATGGGTCGTAGTAGAATGCCGCCAAACTCTAGATGTGATCTCACCAAACCTGCATAAACGTTACGTAAGGAGACGGGGTCTGCACCCCACCATGTCCTACATATTGCCCTCATGATGTTTATTCCCTTATGTGCTTTCCCTGTAATGTTATTTATATGGTGTCCCCATTTCAAGTGGCTGCTGAATGTTACTCCCAGATAAGTAACCCTGTCTTTGTAAATTATTTGCTGGTCCCCGATTCGAATCGGTGGAAGAGCTGTTTTGCGGTGTCCTTTACTGAATCGAATTGCTTCCGATTTCGTGTGCGCGATCACGAGTTTATTTTTGTTCATCCAGTCAGCTACTTTGTCCAAAGTGAGATTAAGTTGTTGTGTCATTGTGTGTTCGTCTTTTCCTTTAGTTAGTAGTATGAAGTCGTCAGCATATGATATTAGAGTCATGTTCTGGGGGATTAGATCGAATATCAAAAAAATAGTATCATTTTTTATTACCTCCAAACAGATGAAAACATGGAGCATTGCTGATGAAGTATATAATCCGTTGAAATTTGGAAAATTTAACTTTAAGGCTCCAATAATAATACTTACTAAGTTCCTATTTACGTAAACTTCATAAACTTAAGAAAATTGGTGCGGAATTAATAAGCTGAAATGATCAATCATAAATCTTATGATACTTTATACTTTGATTGAAATAGTTAAAATTCGTTTTTTTTTACGTTTAATGAAACATAAAAACTCCGGCAGCTCCCGTATTTCTTCTTGAAGTCCACCAGTTAACCATAATATAATATGAAAACTTTTCTGTCATTCAGTGAACACGTTCATGTTCAGGGGACCCTTTCACTGCTAATGTGGAACCTGTGAAAGAAATTCTATATTCAAACAAACGTATAACATACCTAAATGATGAAGAATAATTGATATGAGTAAAGCACATTTCTAACTATTTATATCTTTTACTTACCAGATTAAATTACTGCTGCCTTTCAGTGATATTTTCTGGACTTATTTAAGAACTGCAAATCACCCAAATAACATGCAAATTGTAAAATAAATGGTGAACACGACGCAAATTGAAATTTGTTTGTATTTATTTTATTAGTTGTCAAATAGTTTCCAAATTGATTTTAATTGCGTTCCAAGTTTTGTTTGAGTTAACTATAACTTGCCGCTGTAGAAACTGTGTTTTAGTGGTGTTTTACACTGTGTTGTAGTGTTAAATTTAAACTATAAACGATAAACAATAAAATAGTGATTAAAAAAGCCAACAAAACGAAGTAATCAGTGTAAGTACCACAGGTATTATAAGAAGCAACTGAGGGGGTCAGAAGCCAAGGGATACAAGTACTTAAACGTAAATATTAGGAAGTTTTGATTCAAAATAATTTAATATCAATTAATATCATAATTCAAACCTTATAATACAACTTTACAGTAATATTAAATAAAAGTAACTTTATATTAATAATTATTTTTAGATGCCTGGAGGAATTGTTTGTAGTGTTGCAATATGCAAAAATAATTCAAAAAAGGCAATGGAAAATGGAGAGAAACTTTCCTTCTTTTCTTTTCCAAAAGAGACCAAAATTCAAAAAGAATGGGTAAAAAAATGTTATCGCAAAGATGTATGGCATGTTGCAAATAAGAGGATTTGCAGTAAACATTTCAAACCAGAGGATTTTGAAGACGAGTTGCAAGCTAGATTACTAAAGACAATACCAAAGCGTCTTAAAAAAACAGGTGCGGATTTTTTGATTTTTAATTAGTAGTTGAACTGACCTGTCCATTTTAAATTTTAGTATTTGAGGTTATAATAGAACATCATTTTTCCCATAAAAATAACTGAGAATCTTGTTTGCTTTGCGTTATATTATGTAACCAATAGCCCGCTTTTCATTGAAAAGTCGTGTATCTCTTCCAAGAAATGTCCCTTTTAAATATTGTACTTATAAACTTGTAATACACCTACTTCCTTGTAACAATAAACTCATATTTTTTTAGCTGTTCCTTCATTATTTCTGTTGGATGGAGAAGAAAAACACAATGACAGTGAAAGGTCGAAGAGAATGATGCTTAAACAAAACAAACTCGTTGTAAAAAGTTTAATCAGGAGCACCAAAGAAGTCAAAGAACAACCTGCTGAAACTCAGCCTCATATGGAAACACCGAGCACTGATTTTTCAGAAATACCGCCCTCCAGTAAGAAGACAGACTACGGTTTCGATATCGTATTAATGGGTTGTTTCTCGACAATGTTGACAATATTAAGGACCTAGGATCTATCTATTCTATAATTCATTTGTATAAATCCCTTATTATAAGACCTTTATTAATAATAATTAATTAATAATTACCTCAAGACATCATAAAGTGAAACACCATATTTCTTGATTGCTTCAAGAAAAAAATTTCGATTGCTACGAAGAGGTTTTTGCATTAGATGAAGCAGGAAGGAAGCGTTTCAGTGACATAGTTGCATTTGATAAAAAATCAAAAAACGCCTACATAATTGATCCAACTATACGTTTTGAAACTAATAATCCAAATCAAGATTCTGATGTTCAATTGTCGAATATTATAAAAAAAATTTGAAAATTTTGGTAATTGAAATTGGCATACTTTAGGTTTGTGGTTTGGGGCTAGAGGATCAATTAGTAATAGTGTTTTAAATTTTTTCGAAAAATTCAAATTAAATAAAGATGAATTAATGATAATTTCGAAAAATATACTTGGTTTGGCCATATTTATTTTCACATAATACACAACCACACTTATCCGTAAATTTGAAATTCCCGCTATCCTTGTACCTACTCCTCTAAGTTACCGATCGTCCGCGCAGCGAGAAGGTACAAGAAGAAGAGAAGAAGAAGACACTCTCCGCTGCAGTCGAAAATCGCCGCTACTTAGAACTATCATTTTTTATTTAAAAAACCCGCTTACCCGCTGTTAAAAGTGAAATCAAAAGTTGATCCCGCTGTAGAACAATTACGCGATCATTATCGTAATAGTGCCTGTCGGAGGGAAAGTGCTATAACAAGAATTACGGTTTGGGAAAAGGAAAATCTCCAGCGACCAACCAAATAAGGTAACTCCTTTTTTTATCAAAAATTTCCCACCATAATTTTTGGTCCTACGACCCGATCATTACATATTACAGTCCATTATATCCTCAATAATACATAATACACGCTTAATATTAAATCTTTTTGATAAATTTAAATCATTCATTTATTCATAAAATTAAACGCCGATATTGTCGCTGTCTTATCACGTAGATATCACTTTTGAAATGTCTACATTAAAAGTATTAGAAGCTAAGCAACAGAGCTTATTTTCTATTGCTCAAAATTTATATGATTTAAGTAAATCAGTTGGAACCCCAATTTTCTGCGTATTCAGCGTTTTTGTAACTCATTTTAAAATCAGTTAGAATCTGCATGAAATGAAATCTTTGACACTGACGTGTATTTAATTAAGTTATTGTTTTGTTTCCTGCTCAATTTACTGTCATAGGTCAGCCATCTTGTTAAAATTTACTTGAAATTTGAAAAGTTCCTGCGACGCATCACCTATTAGAAGGACGTTTATCTCGATAACGGTTCGCTCTATCGAAATAAAATAGGATACATTTTTTATGTAAAAAATATCAAAGAAAAGGAAAATTAACCTTAAAAAATTGTAAAATTATTATTTTAATTGTTTTCTTTCAAGTGAATGAGGGGGTTATGCCATCCCGAGGTCTATGTATGTGCTACCAAAGATTGTGAAACACTATTCTAAACAGTCCAAAATAATACAAAATAACACCAAAAATTATCAAAATCGGTCAAGAAATAAAAAAGTTATTGCAAAAAATTGATTTTCAACCCTCAACTTCAACAGCTAATATCTTTGTAGGGGTGTCTCTGAGGAATTAATTTTATAGCTATTTTTTCATTTATTTTTACGAAATATACCCAAATCCGGGAGATTGCCCACATGTTATGGGACACCCTGTATATTGCAACCTACTAAATGTAAATAAATTCTAATTCTTCTATGGCTCTATTATTTGGTCTCCTCATGAGAAGTATTTGCTAAAAGAGCTACTAGAGTCTTTCCTATTTATGAGTATCCTTAAGACAATTTTCTCTTTATTTCAAGATAAATTGATCTAATAATAATTCTATTCCATGACAATTCAGTTAAATCAGTCCATTAATTTGAAAATAATTAAATATCCTAAAGCTGATATACTGGCTGTTATATTTGGTGCATTTTAATATATTCAAACTTTTAATTAGGTTTAGTGTGTGATTTATGTGTCCATACTATAAGTTTAAAACAAAAAATTGAATAGACTAACTTAAAAAGTGGTATTTGTCTGCGATGTTCAGTTGATTACTCCATTACTCCATCAATAGATTCAAATGTGGCATACCTGTGACGTATTCGCGCGCTGTCCTCTCATTGGTCGAAAGTTACGGCACAACCTATTCTCTACTAACCTTGGTTCAAGGTCATATATCTGAGTTGGAGGGCCCTGCTCAGTCCGACGGATCCAAGCCAAGATCCAACGATCAAGCAGTTCTCGCTACTTAACCGCGAGGCCACGCCACTGCCAGGCTCTATTTGGTTTGATGTTTAAATGCACTTTCGATTGACAATTGACGTAACGAGGTTGTCTTTCGTTTGTCATGCTTATTAGCAGTAGAAGCGAGCGAAGCGAAGTTAGGAAGTAGTGGCGGATTGTGGCGAACAGCGAAGCGAAATGTGTCCGTGTTGAATGTTGATGAATGTCATGAAATCCAAACCACTCCCGGCGTAGATTGTTACAGATCTATTATTCATTTGAGTAGTTTTCAAAGTGTTTTATTATTTTTTAAGTGAAGTGTTTGAATCGGTAAATATGCAATTTTATTCATAATAATCATTGATAATCCCTTTAGTTAGACTGCCGATCTAGTAAGCAAATTTTTGACGTTACAAAAAAAAAACGATAATGACAAACTGATAGGATAGGCATGGCCGAATAATTACGTTTGGTTTTGTTGAAGAAATTTCGATGTCTTTTTAGATTAAGAAAAATTAAAGTACCCAAGTAAATGGAATATTTTTAGAGGTGAGAATTCTAAAATATTTTATTTGGCTGGCTACCGTGTAACGGTAGTTATTTTGCGTTACAAGTTTGAAACCGGTATTCACATCGAGACTTGAGCTTTATGTGAAGAATCATCTGTTCTATTAAATTTATAATAATTATGAATCATTCGTTTGTGATTAGTAAACATTCACTATCTATGTAAGTAGATGCAAACCAAACTAATCTTCCTTAAAGAACAGACATCCAACCAAAATGTGCTATAGGTATTGTTAGATGCGGAAAAATTATCACACCAATATTAATTCTTGTAATAATTGAAAGGACAGGAGCGACCGTTTTTCCGTTAATTATTATCTAGATCCATGTCCAATGTAATTTTTCCTCTCTAAATCAATACCATGTAGCGAAATGGGAAGCTGGGTAGTTGAGAACTGAAAAGGTAAAAGCGGCACGAAAAGGCGGTTATCGGGTAATGCTCTTTCAGTTAAGGTTTAAAGGTAATGTTGCTGGTTGACACCCTGAGTTCTCCTACATTAGCCCCCCCCCCCCCTCCACTAAGTCAGGTCATTGATCAGGTTAGTTATTTTTCCCCCTGAAATTTCAAGAAAATGAATGAAATTTATGTGGTAAATATGTACATTAGCGGCATGGATATAGGGCGAAATGGCTTATACTATCGGATTGCTTGTGTCTCTAGGAGTATCAAGATACCATTGAATTTTTGCGGCGGCAAGTAATAGTCGAGAAATAAGGCCTTAAAGTGTCATCCTTGCCCTAATACATGTATTCGTACATATGCGCTCGAATGCGCTCGAACATGAAGTACGCTCTCCAGTCTCCATCGTCGAGTGTCCGACGGAGAAGCGAGCTTCCTGTTCGAGCGCATAATGTTCGAATACACGTATTAGGGCAAGGATGAAACTTTAAGGCCTTATTTCTCGACTATTACTTGCCGCCGTAAAAATTCAATGGTACCTTGATACTCCTAGAGACACAAGCTATCCGATAGTATAAGCCATTTCGCTCTATACCCATGCCGCTCATTTCAATAATCACCATTTATGTTTTCAACTCTTACTTTTTGTGTTGTGTTACTATATCAATAATTTTATTTACATTATGTCTGAAGATGCTACTTTAAAAGTAGCGAAACACTTGTAAGTTGTAAGCAAAACACATCCTAAGTTGTAAAAGCCTGTTCAGACTGTTGTGACTAGTGAGCACACCAAATAGTGGTCTCCTCTGGCTCAGTTGGCTCATGTTGTGCAGCCTGTTACTGTCCAGTTATGGAAAGTCGGTCTGTAGCGTCTTGTTGCCTCGTAATACTTTTCTAAAGCTTTTTGGGCCCATTCCTGAATAGCCTCGATTAGAAGGGGAAACATTCTTCGATTAGAGGGGTCCAAATTCTGCCTTCCCTTGTCCTGTCGTGTAAAGACTACCTAGGTTATATATATAGGAATAGGAAAATGCTTTTGAAGTGTTTAGTGACTCCGAATTTAGAAGACGGTATCTGCTAAGCACGGATCTATAAGGTTTGTGATCAGTGCAGTCAGGGATAGACTCACTTTAGGAGTATGAAAGATTGAATGGGGATATTTTCCCTATTTTTAACACCAACTTTTCTAGTATTAATTAGTAGTTTTACGAGGGATGCTAACTGGTAGAATCCTGTGAATGTTATAATCCAGGTATTTTTTATTCTAGTTAAACAGTAGAAGCTCGATTATCCGGAATCCGGTTTATCCGGAATTAAATTGATTTTTAAATAAAAGTGCATTACGGCACAAGTTGTTTTTTAAGAAAAAAAGTGGTTCCAATCCAACCTATAAAAAGGTGCTACCGTACAAAACCATGTCCTTGAATTTTTTTCAAGTGTAGCAATACGATACCAACATTTTAGCAACACGCACATAGCCACATTTTAATTGAAATCAAAAATGGCGGTGCTAACTTTATACTCATGACAAAGAGTACTGTTTTGTAATTTTTATTCTCGTAGACATTGTACCATGGAATGAGGGAATTCAGGTAAAACTGCTGCTTTGGCTTTTCAAAAATTTAATTTAAAAATCATCCTTGTCCTTTTGTTAGTGTCATTTACTAAGCAATTTATAAAAATAATTTTACGTTTTTTCTAAGCAATTTTATATTATAAATTTCTCAGAAAACGACACTAACAAAAGGACAGGGTTGATTTTTAAATTTAATTAATGACAGGCCAAAACTGTAGTTTTAGATAGATTCACCCATACCTACCGGATTCAGACAAATTACAATACATATCGAATGGAAGTCTCAAGTTTGGATAGCATGTATGCGATTTAGATAACAAAACCAGTACAACTAATAATCGGCCTGTTTCATAATAAAATTTAAAGCCACTTTAGCTTGGAGCCAGCTTAAACTATTGTTAAAAACAATAGTAACCGAGGTAAAATTAGACTTGAATTATACTTAAATTAATTAGACTTAAAATTAATTAGACTTGAAATTAAAGTGAAACGATATTATTTTTTGTATCATTAAAATCGAATATGTTAGAATATTATTGCAGATTATACTTTCTACTGTATTTCCAATTCAGAGAAAAATTTTGCCATTTATAGTCATAATAAATGATCCATCACAAATGAAACATAACGACCTAATAATGAATGATAGTGTAATAATTGTTTCGTACTTTGCCAAAATAATTGACTGCTTTGTTTGGTTTTGATGACAGAAATGGCTGTTAACGTTTACTCGACGAATGTGACGTCGGAGAATCTCTCCAGACATGACATGCTCGCCTGGGTCAACGAATGCCTGCAGAGTAACTTCGGCAAGATTGAGGAACTCTGCACCGGAGCCGCTTACTGTCAGTTCATGGACATGTTGTTTCCCGGCTCTGTACAACTGAAGCGTGTGAAGTTTCGTACCAATCTCGAACACGAGTACATACAAAATTTTAAAATACTTCAGGCTGGATTCAAGAAGATGGCCGTCGACAAGGTCAGTTTTATATTTGTCCCATTTTTAATTTTTTTTATATAAGAAGTGTTATAATGAATCATATTTCATATTTTACAATGATGAATTTTTAATTCTCGGATTCACTAAGGGATTAAACCGTTCAAAAGGGCCCAACTGACAAGTATGACGGTTGTTTATAAGGAAACTCTCATTTGTAAAAGTGTCGCTTGAAAATTTGATCGAACGTAAACTCTATAGAGAATCCTAGTTTAATATCTGATACAATATATTATTTTCAGCTGGTTTTTAGATAAATAGGTAAATTAGTTTTTTCAGTACATACCTGTAATTTATACCTGATGTTAATTGTTCATAACTTATAGTTAGTTTCACCATTTTCAAGACTAATAATATAAGTCTGATGCATTGGAAACAAACATTTGCAGATTTTGCTGCTCTCCATTCTGAACCAGAGAGGTGAAGCGACTACCATACGGAAGGCAAAATTTAATTTCTCTTTTTGCCTCTCATTTTGTGACTTTTTTTTCAGAATCCATTTTTTAATAATAACTATAATTGGGTATCTCATTTAAGATCACACCACATTTTTTGACACTCACCTGGGTTTAACTTGCAAGCGGTTGAAGCGGTTAAAAGCAAAACGAATTACATGTCCCTTGTACTAACTTCTCTAATTCTATTTCTTGAAAATTATAAATTACTAATGCAGAGTAACCAAAAAATTCTAATTTTGGCCCTTTTTGTATCAGTAATTTTTTTATTTCCATGAATAGATTTCCAAAAATTAGTATGAGGGGTATGGAAACCATGATGATACTATATTTTTAATTGTTTTCTAGTTTTACCCAGGTGAGTGTCAGAAAACGGGGTGTGATCTTCAGTAAGATAACTAGATAGGGTTTTATAACTCAATGAAGGCCTTATTATTACACCTTGCAAGTACACAGAGGGTGATTTTTAAGCTGCAGCATTCCTTTTAACATCATGTAGAATTCATTAAGTCAAAGTAATTTTGAAAAAGCATAAGAGTTACTGCGTAATTTTGCTAATGTATTTTTCATTTTCCATAAGTGTAATTTTTTACATAAACCATACATGATAGCCCCTAATATGTAGGTATGTTGATGTTATATGGAAAAACAAAGGCTAGAAAATTCAACCAAATTACAATGCATACCAGCATTGCCCTGAAAACCATTTTTTACTTAATTAATATTACAAAACTTTTAACATAGGAGAATTTACAGAAGTGAGATTTATTGAAACAAAAGTGGATAAAAAAAAACTTCTTGTCAGTCTTGCTTGGGATTTGTCGACCTTCATGCATAATTTACCAAGAGGTTGGATTAAGATTTTTCATGACTATCAAAGGCTGCATCTCTTTTATTTTTCACTTAATTTAGAAAAGTTGTTTGCCTTAATGAATCCTATTGGGTGTCAAAAGAATCCCTCAACTTGAAAATCACCCTGTCCCTGTATACTTGTAATTTTTCTCCACAAACTGTCAATTAACGTAAGGTGCTGTTTATAGTAAATACTCAAAATTGATTTTGAACAAAACAAAGTTTGTCAAATGCAGAATTTTTTCATTTGGTAACATTTTCGAGAAAAATTTTCCACCCCTCCAGGTAACAATGGGAACCGGCAATCTGCAGCAATCTTTTATGCACTAGTGGTTGAAAGTGAAAAAATGACAATATAACCCTTAGTTGGTAACATCCGACTCTGAGGCGGATGCCAAGTTTTGATGCTGCGCTGAATCCAAACGAATGAATGTACAAAAATTTCGTATTAGGTATGTTCTAGTTGGTTGCCAAAAAGTCCATAGCCGCCTTCGCGAAAATACGTCTGTGAGACGGGTGTTACTCAGAACGATATATTTCAGTCCATCTCTCAGTTGGTCGAAAGTATGGTGAATGAAAAGGTATAATATATAAAAAAATGTATAGAAATGAAATAAGTCTTGTTTTAATAAAATATATTTGTGTTTACTAGAATACATTCGAATAAATATGTAATTATACATATTATTATAATACCTATTCCGACTGAGCGACGGATGTTACCTATAATGCTGGAACTGTAATATGATCACCGACTGAGAGACGGATGTTACTTATAAAGTGAAAAAAAGTATGTTACCAACTAAGGGTTAAAGCAAGTTGTCTAGAATTAATATTTTGTTTTTTCTTGGTGATTTAAAAAAAATATTTTATGACAGTGACACATGTTGGCAAAAGAAGTGTTTTAAGCACTTGTCGATTGTCAAACTCGGCCTCTGACCTTGTTTGACAATTTTCGTTGCTTGCTTAGACACTCCTTTTGTATCACAAAAATAATAATTACATATTATTAATCTGCCAGTCATCTTGTTTTTCCAGCAGTTTTAGTTCAATAATATGCTCTCTACGGACATTAGTGCCAATTCAGGTTGTCAGTCAGGTTGTAAATGAAAATTTACTTTCTCAGAATAATATGTTTTGTCAAAGACTTTTATTGTACATGTTGTTTATTATAAAGCCGGATACTCATTATGCGGTACAAGAGGTCAACAGGAATACCTTGATGCGTGTAAGGAGTGCGAGGCTCTATAAAGAGAACGAAAATCACCCCACCACCTAAACAGTTTTAGTACATTCTTGGAATAAATTTTGTATCTAATATTGTTACAATTGTTTTTCGAAATTTCTTGAAAATCCGGACTCAGTTTTACGACATCCTAAAGGGTATCAAAAAATCTATAAGAAAGGTGCTCTCGACCACTTGTCTATCTCTAATAGTTTTGGTGCATTACAGGAACTTTAATTTCCCTGGTCTCTCATAAAAATGTCTTATTTCAACCTTACCCCAAACTGGCCTCTAAAACGGCCAATTTTTTTAATTTTCACTGCAGCTAAAATATATATTGAAGCAGCTTGAAAATTAAGCACCCCTTTATTTTGATTTTGAACCTCCTTGAATTTTGCATAAGTTAATTTTTTGTTAGGGCGCAATTTGATTAAAATATATTCCAAATAAAACATTCAAGAAAGCAAATTCAAATTTAATATCAATCTAATAAATAACATCTGTACGGTACAACGTCCGTCAATCAAGTCATCTCCTCTACGCATCTAGAGAATGCCGACAGCCAAACTCGTATTGCACAATATTTCACAACAATCCTAAAAATAACTCGACGAGGTCAGCCGCCGACGTGAAGTATAGGTGATTCCCCGTCCGCCAGGAAATCAACCAGCCAACGGCGTCATCTCCCCGCCTCAGCCATGATTTGCTTACATTCGACCATCCTGACGTTCTGCTTGTCCTCAAGCAGATCAGCTGATTGGTCAGCTGCTACATCTCTCTTGCTGTCCTGAAAAGCTAAGCAAACAGATATTGACCTCATCATGTGCATTGCGAGCATATAGAATGCTGTAACACATGGCATCATGTGTGTTGCGAGCATATAGAATGCTGTAACACATGGCATCATGTGTGTTGCGAGCATATAGAATGCTGTAACACATGGCATCATGTGTGTTGCGAGCATATAATGCTGTAACACATGGAACAGCGTGTCTTGCGAGCATATAAAATGCTGTAACACCCTTCATGTGTATTGCGAGCATAGAATACTGTAACACATGGAGCAGCGTGTCTTGCGAGCATATAGAATGCTGTAACACCTCTCCATGTGTGTTGCGAGCATAGAATGCTGTAACACATGGCATCATGTGTGTTGCGAGCAAATAATGCTGTAACACATGGAACAGCGTGTCTTGCGAGCATATAAAATGCTGTAACACCTCTTCATGTGTATTGCGAGCATAGAATACTGTAACACATGGAGCAGCGTGTCTTGCGAGCATATAGAATGCTGTAACACCTCTCCATGTGTGTTGCAAGCATAGAATGCTGTAACACATGGTACACATACATGACCGTGACTAGCTTATATGACTTGCGTGACTCACCTTACTCACCTTACTGGTATAAATGATCCAGGGCTTTAGCCGAACTACTGCAACCACTATAGGTTGTCTACGGCTTCCCTTAAACTTAAAACATATCGGTCATTAGTCAACGAAGCTGTCACACGGTAGGGACCTTTGAACTTTGGCAAGAGTTTCTTACTTTTCCCTGTTGCTGGGAAACCTGACCAACTCACCACTGGTACTGTTTAGCCACCTTACGCTTGGAATCAAAACAAATTCTGCTTCAGTCAACCCTCTCGAGTTGTGGCCAAATGGAACCTCAGAAGGTGTGGCACCCAAAACCTTTTGAACAAGCTGCTTGTCCCAGGACTAACCTCCACAGCAAGAAAACTCAAGATTGTACGGCTGTGGCGTTCACACTGCCCGTTCGCCCTTGGAGTTGCTACTGCATTGAGCACATGCTTGCTCCCAGATTCGGTGCAGAACATTTCATGCAAAACATTTCAAAAGATAAAACATTAAAACATTTCAACAGATTTGCTTGTAAAAGCGCCTCCTCGATCTGAAATCACCCTTACTGGCACTCCAAAAATATTAATTATTTCTTCCATCATACATATGACATACTTTGCTTTGGTGTTACGTGTACAGGCTCTAATATACAGAACTTGGAAAAACCATCTACAACGACTACTAAATGAGTATTTCCTTTTGTTGATTTTACAAAAGGACTTAAGTGATCCACGTGCAAAGTGTGAAATGGGGTCGCGACCCCATCGATTGGATGAAGCTTTCCAGTCTTCCGACCAGACGGAGTTTTATATTATACACAATTTAAACAAGCTGATATCTTAAGTACAAGTCTGCTCATTTTCGGAAACCAATAGTATTCTCGGATTTTAGCTAATGTTTTTTTTTTTCACTTTCATAGTTTGCCGGTAGAAACAAAATCGATATAAACAAATGCAACAACATTAAATAGGTCTCCGAGTAACTTCGTCATCATCAAGGTTTGAAACAGAGCGGGCGCGTTTGCAACGCCGAACGGCATTTGAAGAAATTCATAGCTCTATAATATCAGGCGTGACGAAAGTTGTCTTTTCAATTGATTCTTCACTCACACTAATTTGGTAAAGTCAAAGATAAATCATGAACAGTGAAGTACTTGTAACCTCTCAACCTATCAGTTCGGTCATCAATCAGGGGCATATGTGATTTTTTTTTTAAATCCTATTCATACTCGGTAGTCCACGCACATTCTATCACCTCCGTCCTTTTTCCCGACTAAAATACGATTGATATGACTCGCATAATATGGAGAGGTACTCTCTCTTTGTTAATTTTATTTTCCAATAATTTTTTTGTATAATTTTATTCACCCTTTCCAGTTGTTCTTATAAAAATCGATAAGAAGATCAGTTATCGGTTTATTGCTGCTTTATTGCCACTACACTCAATCTTAAACGGTACTATGTCTAATTTACTTAATTTGGAACAAAACCTGTCTAGAAATTCTTTTGAGCTTAATCAATTGCTGTCGACGAGATGATTTCAATTCACTAGTACTTACACCCGTGAAATCTATTTTTAAATCATGGGGATTTACCATGTTTATACAGCGGCCCCGAGAAACAAGATCCTCCTTCCGCTTTATTAAAATTAGGTATTAGAATAATGTTCGGAATAATGCGCCTCGAGACTTATTAAATTTGTCTATCTATAGTATAAACACATCGGTACTTCACACAATTACACTAGTTATGCAATCTCTTAGTGATTTATTAACATTCCTTCTGTGTCCTTGTTCCTCATAATGTTTATTATTCTAGTTTTCTGAGACGCTTTTGCCACCGTCTCCTAACACATGACACTGAATGAATAGGATGACGAAACAATAATTCAAATCAAATGCACACCTAACCAATCATCGACCTAATAACGCTCAGTGTCGCTCAGTCATAAAATCTTCTGTACTATTCCGATCATCTGCCACATAATGATTAACTAATGACATTTTTATTTACTAATGTGCATTCACTCCCTTGGTCGATAAAACAATAAATTTATTTTGTGTCCATTAATTTTTTTTTTGCCTACTTAATATTATACTACGTAGTATTAATCAATTTAACAGGGTTAGGATGCCTACACCTACGGGTAGAACTTAGAATATACCATACATCTATAACATTATTAAGTTGGCGTTTAAGTTTTTTGTCTACATCAGTTTGTTTCCACATGACCTTCCCTATTGCCAAGGGCACAAATTTGGCGTTTTAGTTTAAAATAGTCTGCACGTTTATGCCCGGCCATTTTGCAAAAATAGCAAACTAGTCGTGAAGTACTGGTACTGGAAGCAGTTGAGTTATGCTCGATACTACGTATCTTTTCCGAGAATTGAACGTAATATTGCACTTTTTTTTGCAACGACTGCACAGGACTGATTCGTACAGGACTGGTTCCACTATCACCTCGAAAGTTCTTTGCATAATCCGCTAGCGAAGCAAACGCCCTTACAGTTTGCTGCGCGAAGCGACAACTTAATTTGCTGATTCTGTATTCCCTCTAGGACACAATCTATAATTTGTTCCTCCCTTAATTTCATCTTCAGCTTATTGAATGTAGTTATTTTACAAAAACAAAACTCCGTCAAGTTTTGACCAGGTTGTAACTAATAAACAGCAGTCTCGTAAAAATGTTTTGCGAAGTTATATGCTTCCCTGGGAAGGTCTTTCGCAACATTTCTTGCCATTGGCACTACGTGAAGTTTGTACTTTTCAAACCATCATACCAAATTCTGGCCAACCCTATTAATTTTCCCAAGGCTAAATAAATGGTAGTAAGTTCATCCCAATGATAAAGGTGCGCACACTCATTTTATTCTTTGCAACCAATCGTCAACAGTCTGGTTAGTCGTTTTGGGGTCAAATTCGGACAATAGTCCGTCATTAGCAAAAAGCAACCAACTCGGTCTCATTACCACCGAGCTTTCATATTCATGAGCACGATTATTAGAGTCTGTACTCACCGTATGCCTCAATTTGTCCAGTTCTCGTGCCATACCCTGCACCTGCAGAATTACTGGAGTAATCGGGGGTGTCATTGCACGCCTCTGGACCTCTGCATCGTCCTCCAAACCATCCCTGGCGAAACGGGACAACATTTTCACGTTTATGCTGACTCACAGCCTCACGTGCCGTATACACAACAACCACAACCCGCACAATGTCCAAATAGATTTTAATTTTGATTTGTCGTGTTTGACAAAGGCCACGCTCGTCGATAACGACCGCCACACACGTGGTGATCCCACTTCTGAACTGTTAGGGCGCAATTTGATTAAAATATATTCCAAATAAAACATTCAAGAAAGCAAATTCAAATTTAATATCAATCTAATAAATAACATCTGTACGGTACAACGTCCGTCAATCAAGTCATCTCCTCTACGCATCTAGAGAATGCCGACAGCCAAACTCGTATTGCACAATATTTCACAACAATCCTAAAAATAACTCGACGAGGTCAGCCGCCGACGTGAAGTATAGGTGATTCCCCGTCCGCCAGGAAATCAACCAGCCAACGGCGTCATCTCCCCGCCTCAGCCATGATTTGCTTACATTTTCAATTTCTTATTACTTAAATGTTTCTAAATCTCAATTATTTTATTACATTAGCAATTTCCAAAACCAATTCCTGATACAGATACAAATTTGATGGTGAAATTAATTGGAAAGAGGCCAGATTTTTTTTTTTGAAAATTATAAGAATTTGCACTTACATCAACCCTCAAAGCCACCCAAAACGATTTTAATTATTTTTCATTAAATTTTTGTTTTGATTGCAGATCTGATATTTGGCCAGAATGTAGAGAAAACTCTAACGAAGAGATTAACTATGCACAAGCAGCATTATATGCTCAATAAAAAAAAAAACTGTTTTCAAAATGTTTCTTTACGTTTTTGTATAGACGAGAGAAGGTGAGCTGATCATCACTGCTCGCTACTTCTCTCTCTCTCTCTCTCTCTCTCTCTCTCTCTCTCTCTCTCTCTCTCGCACGCTGATTCATGTTTTAACATGTCTGTGGGTCATTCCCGTTATCACAGCAAGACAATAATTGATGATACAAACAACAAACAAGCAGGCAACTGACATTTGTGCTGGGAGTAGTAACTAGTCAACTGTTGTATTTTCAGCATCATAATATTGGTCATAATGTACCACTTATTATATTATCCCTGAGAATAATTTGAGGCATTGTTTTTATTGATTATTTAATGTCAAAAAATAATCAATTGAATACCACAGGAGGGTTCAATAAATTCATCGTTCAACTTTCTCAAAGCTGTTGACATTTTTTTTTAAACACCATTCGAAAATCTGTCGAACTATTTTCAATTTATTCTCACTCTCTTGTGATGTTACTACAGAGAGAACCACATTAACTACATATTGTTATTACCAAAAATTAGTTACTATAGCATTTTTCATTTTTCTCTCAATCTAATCCTGGAGATGTTATTTGCACAAAACTGAAAATGCATATTGAATCCCTGACTCCCCATAAACTTGTAAGTAGTTTACAGCCTGATTTGAAATTAATGTTCCTATTCTGCGCTACACTGCAGTCTGGTGCCAACTGAACTATAGTTGCAGTTGCATAAATTGTCAGATTCTTAAAGTAATTAAAACATAAATGAAAACTGTTGAAGCAGTCCAGTTAGCAAGAAATTAATTCACTTGGACACTTACAACAATATCCTATAATATAAACTATTACTAAGTTGGGTGTAATTTACTTGTCCCTCTCCGATGGAAAATGAAAGTATCTACTGTCATTGTAGATAATTCCTGTAGATAAATTGATCAAGGGCAGATTCCAAGACAACTTCGAGTTTCTGCAATGGTTCAAGAAGTTCTTTGACGCCAACTACGATGGTCGAGAGTATGACGCTTTGGACGCCCGCGGTGGTATTCAGCTCGGCAAGGCCACCGAATCCGATCACCCTGTCGCTACACACCATCATCTGCCCGCCAAGGCTCCAGTGCGACAGGGTAGGCAGCCCCCAGCACATTTTTGATGGGAGGGTTGCCACCTTTAATTATTGCAGTCTTCGTGTGAGGGGATGTGTAATTTGAAAAAAAAATTTCCCTTTACAATGGCAACAGTGATTTTAAGACTTTTATTGTACTACAGCCTTGTGCTTATTTTTTCTTCAGTGCGTCAGATCAGGTCAAAAATTTGGGTAATATTTAGTAACCTGTTCATAGTATCCTGTGATCCAATAAATATTTTATCAAATCTTGCTGTAGAAGAGAGAGATGGTTATTGCAGTCTTGCCTGAGCTTATTTTACTAAACTAATTTCAAAATAACTTTGGTACTTCAAATTCTCATGTGTCATAAACTCATAATTTCCATTCCTATCACCTGTCAGCTAATTTAAAAAAAAAGTTCATTATGTAAGTTATGTTTTTATTTATTACTCTATGATCTGTAGTTCGCTGATTGGCCAATTGTTTTTTTGTATTTTATCTGGCAGACATGCGTCATTTTATTCAAGGCAATAGTTAATGAAATATTTTGTGGTCATATGATACAATGTTTTATACATACCTACTCAGAAATCTTGAAAATTTCACTTGTATTTCTTACATAATTAAAATATGCATCCTATAAAAATCTATTCCCTCCCATGGAGACTGCAATGACTACTAAATTCACACACATTACTTAGTAGTTTGCTCATACTATCCAAATATGAACATTACACAGCTTCTTAGCAGGAAGGTGAATGGCTAACCATTTTATTTCTTTAATTTTAAATTTAATTTTAAGTTGCCACATTGTCGCCCGGGACATGTTTATACTTATGTTGCATATGTTTTTTTTTTTTTTGGTTCCTGTTCCTGTTTGGTGTCCAGATAGTGGCGATCGATAAGCTAGTTAAGGGGAGGTTCCAGGACAATTTCGAATTCCTACAGTGGTTTAAGAAGTTCTTTGATGCCAACTACAGAGGGAACGAATATGACGCCCTTGGCAGTAGGGGTGGGGAGCCGATGGGTCACGGTGGTTCCAATGCGCCCCGCGGGGCGTCTATTATGCCCAAGAAGCCTCAGCCCGTGTCACCACTCAAGCAACCTGCCAAGCCAGCTGCTAGGACCAGTAGGTTCCCCTAATTTTTCGGCCTGTTTATCAAAATATTTTTCACTTTTTTTTAATAAGGTGAATTATATTTCCAGAGTCAGTTTTTTCTAAAGCAAGACTTCAACAGTTGATAGGTATTGAATAATAAGTTCTTATAAACACGGGACTAGTAGAACGCTACAACTCTTGTGGCATAATAATTATACAGGGTGAGTCATTGATATGGGAAAGCTCGATTACACCTATACCATTAAAGATATCGAAATGAACCAAAAAGTGCTGTAAATGGGAGGGTAAAGTGCAGTTTGTAAAATTATTTTCAGATACACAGCATGGCCCAATATCGCTGTACGCCATACAACTTTGTTATTTTAAATAGGACACCCTCTATATTATTACATTTTCATATTGTTTGAGAAAAGTCAAAAAGAATGGTTTGTAAAGTTGAAGTTTGTAATGAGCAATTTAAGAGTTATAAACAAATGAAAATAGCGATTTTTCATTTTCAAAGCAGCTTATATTGAAAACGGCTCGAGATATGGAAAAACGGTTTACATGTCCCTATCTTAATTTTTAATTTGGTATCCTATCATGTAGCTGAAATTTTTATACCGGGTAATGAAAATAATCAAATTTTTTACCACTCTGTATAAAAATTTCATCCATCCAATAGGATACCGCTTGAAAAGTTAAGATAGGAACATGTAAATCATTTTCCATATCTCGAGCCGTTTTCAATATAAGCTGCTTTGAAAATGGAAAATCGCGATTTTCATTTGTTTATAACTCATAAATCGTGCATTACAAACTTCAACTTTACAAACCATTCTTCTTGACTTTTCTCAAATAATCTGAAGATGTAATAATATAGAGGGTGTCCTATTTAAAATTACAAAGTTGTATGGCGTACAGCGATATTGGGCCATCCTGTGTATCTGAAAATAATTTTACAAACCGCACTTTACCCTCCCATTTACAGCACTTTTTGGTTCATTTCGATATCTTTAACGGTGTAGGTGTAATCGAGCTTTTCCATATCAATGACTCACCCTGTATAGGGCTTCAATAGTTGTTTATGTACCAAGGCTGTTACTTGGATGATGATGCCCAGATGTCGACCGATGGGCATTATCATTCAGTAACGCTAGAGTTGCATACAAGACTTTATTTTTCAATTACATTGCGAAAATAAAAGTAAATGCAATGATTTGTGTACATAATTATTGAATAACTTTTGGGTTGTTAGGCAAGCTGATTGTTGGGTATTATCATTACAATTATCCTGGGGCATTATAGAGGGCATTATGGATATAACGCCCGCTATAATGCCACGGCTGTTTTGCAGTGTATCTCGTATCCTAGACATTATTGTCATATAATGAGTAATTGAAAAATGAAAATAATAATACTTTTGTGTTTATTCAATTATTGGACTATTTGAATCTGTCTATGAGATAAGACCTGATCAATTAATTCTCCCTGTATACCTCTACCTTTTATACCTATCCCATTTTATATGACACATAGGTACCTATACAATGTTAGTTTGCTCCCAAGTGCCTTTAATTAAACAACAAACAAAGCATTCAACAAGTCCCATGTGTAAATAATTTGTTTTTTCTAAACTTATTTATTAACTATTAAATTCTGCAAGGAAAAAACTGACTCATCCTGTATAATAAAAAGCTTTCATGTTCCAACAGAGTATGCTAGTCTTAGGGGGCTAAATTGTTTCTCTCAGAACATTTATAGATAATAAAAAAAATATATATCACAATCTGATCAGTAAATGTTTGCATTAGTTAATGATATTTTGAGAAATTGGCCCTGCTTTGCTGGTTTAATAACGTTATTTAGAGCGTGATAAGGACTGCATGTCCTTGTCCTTGAACTAATCTGTGAAGCCTCGATTTGTGACTCTTTCATTCAATATAGAATTATCTATTAACACTATAATAATGACAATGATTGGCATATTTTAAATTGCTTTCAATAATAATCAATCAATAACTTACCTTGCATCCTATAAGCTTTCTATTCCCATAATAAATGTTGCTGTTTTCATTAGAAACTCATTTAGATGAAATGAGGCAGCTACTTTCACTCGTTGGAAATTTCAAGATATTGTCCTATTTTATTTAATGGCATTACTCCCCATTTTTTAAATTACCAATAATAGGCCTGTCATGTTTAAAACTGTAGTCAAATTTCCAATTCTGGCACATTCATATCTTCTGAGATATCTTTAACTAGTAGTACCAAAAATCTTTACCAAAGTGCCAAGATCAATTTAGTAACCATTGAAGGAATTTGTTTCTAATACACTAACGATTGCTAGATGGCTCCAGTCTTGTCAGGTATGACTGGTATTGTATTTACTCGTGGTGTATTGGTAGGAAACCCAAGGATCATAATCGCCACTAGCTAACCTGTTTAAAAATAAATCAACATTTTTATAAACGTAAAATATCCTCAATGAATTATTACTCCTTGAAAGACAGCGGTACTGTCAAGACATCTTTGTCCGTGTGGGAAACAATCGACAAAAATCCAAATTACTTTCAGGTTTCATAATTTAGAGATTTGTTCGGACACAGGTAATTTTTCCCTGGTTAACTTTGATTACTTTTTTTTATTGTCAGATACTTTTCACATGCATGCATCCCTCTGACACGCTTTTGTATCACTAGTTTGCAATTACTTTCTAATGAATCTCACAATCAGTTTAATCAAAATGTGTCGATGTTTCAGTGCCGAAGGTGAATGCTGTACGCCCTATACCAAAAGTGGCACCAGGGCCTAAAGGGGGCGATGCTAGCGCTCGGGTGGATGAGTTAGTTAGCCAAATTTCTGAGTGCAAGGTGAGTATTTTATGTTCTCTTACGATTTTTCTAGTATTGAAATCCTAGTAAAAGTTTCATGATCAGTAAGGCCGGTCGTGTGTTTTTAAGTTTTTGAAATATCAGATGGACAGCTCTTTACGGTGTATATAAACCCACAAAAATTATTTGTTTACTTTCGATAATAAAAAAGATATGTCTAAAACAAAAAAAATTGATTTTTAAGTTTTTTCAGGATATTTTTTTGCACCCAGAAAATATCTTAAATTTTGTGTCAGAGCCTTAATAAGCATAAAATTGCACCACTTTTCTCTAATTTGAACCGATTTTGTATCTCTTACAGCTTCCAAGATCCCCCTGCACTGCCACTTGAACTAGAATTTTCATATACAGGATGATTCATAATATGTTCCCAGGGCTTCAGGATGTGATAGCTCGTTCAAAAATATGAAAAAAAGCTCATATTAACATGAGTCCACAAACTAACCGTTTTCGAGATACAGGTGTCGAAAAAATCAGTTATTTTCAGTTTTTGACGATATCTTTGGAACTTTTTGAGATACAGAATCCAGCTTTTATACACATCTTGTCATTAATATTATCTACGTTAAGAGGGCAAATAAAAAAAAAATATGTGGCAGTGAAAGAAATCGTAAAAAAAATATCAAAAACAAGTGATGTTTTTGTTCACAACAAAACATGTTGCCACTTTTATGTTTTTCATCATAAAATACTGTTTTTCTCTAAAACAGTTCACGTTAGAGTATTTGACCAAGAGAACCTTTTTTACGTAGAAAACATTGACAGTTTAAAATGTGCTCCCACAATGCCAATTTTTGCAGTGTCTTAGAAATTAGGGGAAAAAGAATTTCAAGCAACCCCAAAATCTCCGCTACTGCCGTACGAAATAAATTTAATCTAAGCTCAAAAAGTAAATAATATTAATGATAAGATGTGTACAAAAATTCAGTTTTATATCTGAAAGGGTTCCTGAGAAATCGTCAAAAAACTGAAACAAATATATTTTCTTGACACTCTGTATCTTGAAAATGGTGGGTTTTCATGTTAATAGCAACTTTTTCATATTTTTGAACAAGCTATCACATTTTGAAATCCTGTGCACATATTATGAATCCTGTTTAATATGGATATTACATGTCCAGTACAATATATCCAATATAATAATATTGCATTATAATATAAATAAATAGTATATTCTTTGTATTGTTTATAAGAATTATTAAAAACACTGTTAGCATTCTCTTGTTTGCCTAGATATAAAATAAATAGAGTACTGTTTCATAGGTTTCAGAATTTAAGCAACTAATGCAAAAATATTGATTCAAAATTTAATTGAACAAACGCATCTGAAATCAGTCAATGAGTGAATCCCATTTTCCTTGCCTTAGATCCATGAAGGTAATAGAAAATTCAGAATTTCTAGATGTAGGTTTTGGAGAGTGGTACTGTAGCACATTCAGGAAATGGAACAATCAATATTTTGATTCAGCAGCTCATGCTGGCTGAAAGGTCAAGAGCATGCAATGTCTAGCATATGATGACCTGAATCCAACGCAGTGATAAAGTTCTAACAAATTATTTAGAATGAAACAAATCTCATAACAACATTTGAAAACTTTCAAAATAATTGATACAGTGTGGTAGCTGCAGTATTAACAGATGAAAATATATTTTTTTATTTATTATAAATTATGAGGTTTACTCAAATTAAAAGTTACTCAACGTCTCATTGTCTTAAACTTTTTTTTTTCGTAAAAACTTTTTGTTTTTGCCTTGGACAACGAAACTAGGATTTTCCAATGAAAAGCAAAAATTCATTATAATTAAAGAGCGATCAGCTTTTCATACAAATATCTTTATTTTCAGTTGACCATCGATGGTTTAGAAAAGGAGAGAGACTTCTATTTTGGAAAGCTTCGAGACATCGAGGTTATGTGTCAGGATGCTGATGAGAGCAACCCGCTCATACAAAAAATCTTAGAAGTATTATATGCGACAGAGGTGAGAAATAATTAGTTACTTGTTACATGTTTTTATGTTTGTTTTTTATTTCTCAGTTTTAATTTTATGCAAAAGCTGCTTTAAGAGTTGAATGCGAGTTAAGGATAAAAAAGCAATGTCGCTTGTGAGTTTCTTTTGGTCACCAAACAGTTTCAGGAACTGTTAATAGGAAATCATTAAAAAATAGATGTGAAATTTTAAAAAAGGCTTTCAAATGTCCAGAAATGTCACAATGTACAGTTACGGCCAACCAAATGTGAACGGCAAAATTTTGTTGTGTAATTTGAACTTTAAATCATTGACGAAGAAAGATGGGTGTCAAATATATTTATTTATTGACACTACTGAACAAAGTGTGACTTGCTATGATAAAATTCAACTGAAATTTCCATGACAACAAAAATGCTCTCACATTTGGGTGGCCGCGATTATACTTACTTATGGATTTTCAAGCAGGTTCTTTGTAATATCGCTTTTTTTAGACTGTGTAACTGAAGCTTGTTACCTATTGCACCTAATCAATGAAAATTTATCTATCTCCTGAAAATACTACTATAATAAAAATAATTGTTGCTTATAATCCTATTTTTTATGATGAAGTTGTAATTTGGAAAATTTAGTTGCTTTTTGTCTTTCAGGAGGGTTTTGCACCACCAGACGAGATTGAAGGAGTGCCCGGAGAAGATGATGAATACTAGCTCAACCATAGAACCATCAAATGCCTGTGTAACGTTAGCAAGCCTCAATTACAGCAAAAAATGACCATCGTAACACCGAAGAACTGATATTAACGTTGAATCTACTAATTATAATTAATCAGTTGTCTAAAATAGTTACAATTATTGATAATTTTAATGTTTCTCAAATTCCATTTATTTGTATCAGTAATATAATTTAAAAGTGTGTTGCTTACAAGTGTGATGGATTTTTCTTGTGACTTGTTGAATTTAAAATCATTTTCATAATTGCCAGTGTTTCGTATTTACAAATATATTTGCGTTTATCATAGTGAGTTTTCCTCTTACTTTTGTACCTACTTGGTGTGGGGATAAGGGAGGCTAACTGCCGACATGGCCACGAGCCAGGGTCAGGATTCACCTTCGTGCCCACCGTGTCTGACAATGTCCAATGTGGATGAAATGTCTGGATAAGTTACACTGGGCCATAACCAAACTGTCATATGATTTTATATAAAATGTGCAGTGAAAGCCTCCATACTTCAAAATAAATAATGTTAATAATGTAGGCAGATTAATTAAGGTAGACCTTAAGTACAGCGTACAGAACCTTGAACTTTTTTTTGACAAATTATTTCTAGGTAGATAAAATATCATGACTGAAAAGTGACAAAATAATCAAAACAATTATCTATTCTTTCTGTTGACAACATCACACCAGCTTTGTGATGAAGCATGTCAGAAAATTTAAAACTGAAGTTCAAATAAAGATATTCTATTAATATTATATTATATTATATATTCTGAAAAGAACTGATTTCACACTTTTAATGCAAAACATCACGAAGGACTATAATGGCAATTCTGGTACAGGTGACGGAAGCTGCCTAAAACACTTCTTGTTAACTTTTACTCTTTATGGTAGGTACGCTATATTATTGGCTTGAGTACCCGAATAATATGTCGTATCCACCACATCAAACACTCTGGCAGTCGAGGCTGTTTGGACAATATAGTCCTTACTCATGATGTTTTATATTCAAAGATTTCAAATTAATCAATAAAAATTTAAATGTAAAACTGACAGTTTGTATCATAGCCGGTTTTTGCGACGCAGCGTTTTGAACCGGGTTCGCTTCGGTTCAAAACAGTTGCATTTTAGCGACGCAACGGTGACGTCAAAAACGAACGAAACCAGGTTCATAGCGGTTTGAAACAGTTTTGAGTAGCGGTTTGAACCACAAATTCATTAATCTAAATGTCATTATTGTCATTCTAGAATTTATAACTGTCACAGAAAAATATGTTTCTAATGCTGGCTGATTGGTTTAAAACACGCATTCGAGCAATCCTACTAAACGATGATGTAATATTGAACACGGTTCAACCAGGTTCATTAAAGTGGTGCGTCGCAAAAAAACGGCTCATTTCTTACAGTCCTAAATTTAGGTTACGTTGTTTTGAAATTTGTAAACATGTAGAGTCCTTTTAGCAAACAATAGGTGAGTTCGGCAAATACGTTGGAGGACATTTTTTACCTCCTGACAGTTCGGCAATTGCCACTTCGTGCTCTATGACCTAGATATCTGCGTTTCTTTAATATATCGTCGAGATATGTGAGCGTATCTTTTACATCCCGCGCAAATGACCGAGCTTCCAGAGATTTTGTGTATTGAGGTTATGAATTTCTTCATTTTTATGTTTGTTTATATCTGGCTGAACAGGATGACATATGAAGTACTGGAACTCTTGGTTGTCTGATTCGGTCGTTTATTGTGCAATTATTAGACTCGACTCTTATTGTTAATTACCTATTAACATGGATTCAGGGAGATTCTTGTTTGTAAAAGACGAAGATGGACGAGAAAGAAAAGCTTATAGCAAATACAGTCAAACCTGAATAAGGCGGAAATCTGCCTATCACGGAAATTTTTCCCGGTCCCGAATTAAGCTATACACATTACACGTTAACTTCCACTGCTTAAGCCGGAAACTGCGTAACGCGGAGACGGAACACGTTTTTTAACCTTATGCACGCAATTTCACCTGCATAAGACGGAAGCGGACCGACGTCGCCACCCTTTACTCTTTACCTCCGCATGTTCTCGCGCGTCTATCCTACTCTCACTTCTCGGAATTTTTATTGCGGCAATAAAAACTGTCTGTAGGTACTTATGCACTTCCTGTTTAGTCCTGTTCGGATTCAATTTTAGTCAATTCTAAACTCTTCAACTGTGAGCTGTGAGCATCAAATTATTTTTAGTAGGTACAATATTCGATATGTCTGCAAATAAAAAATTCAACACTCTAACACTGAAATCTTTAGAAATCTATTTTAATAGATTTAATTATGTGTTATGAAAACAAAAAATTAGCGTTAAGGAAAAATATAAGTGTGATAAAACACAAGTTTATGATATTTTGAAGAATAAGGACAAAATAAAATCAGATTGGCTCGTGGGAAAACATTCTATCGATACTAAAAAAAAATGTACGTACTGTTGGGCATTTTCCGTGCTAAGCAGGTTTGTTTCCGGCTTAGACAGTATTTGTTGTTTAAGCCGGAAACCTGTATAAGACGGAATTTATTTTCGGTCCCAGGCGTTTCCGGGTTATCCAGGTTTGACTGTACTCTAACTTATAGGTATATCATTATCATTCTTTACAGGTACAATAAAAAATTTACCTGTAGCATTCCATATACCTATTACCCAAATACCATAAAGTAATCATCAACTGTTTTGATAACTCCAACTCTGCATGACCCCTTGAAATACCCACATAAGTTACTGACTGTAGTTTTTGTAATAAATTTTCAAAACTTGTAGGTTTTAACCTAAAATGCATTTGAAACTGCCGATCATTAAAATTTGTTACAGTAATTTCGGCATAATTTTTAATTTTATTGTGTATTTCTAACACTTCGAAAAATAATTCGAAGCATACAAAGCTGCTTGAATTGCAAACAGTTCTCGATTAGCAGACATTTTGAAATTCCAACTTTTTTTAATCTTGCAATTGCACCCGAGATCGTTCGGCAAATGTTATTTGCTCGCTAACCTTCGTAGTCACGTGACTTAAAATCGAGTAAATCGTAATCTTCTCAGCGATATATTTGCCGAACTCACCTAATATAAAGCAAAATAATAATGAAAACAAACTTAATGGAATATTTTGAAACTGAATTGGTTAATGGTGATGGTCCATTTTTACATTAAAAGTTGAAGAAATTATTAAAATCAATTCAACAAACATGCATGACGATCAAACGACCTTGCAAAGGACTACCTTAAATAATCCACCCATAGTGATGTAAAATACCTGGGTATTTATTTTTCTGGGTAAGTAAGAAAAGTGGGTAAATTAAAACAAAAAAAGTATCAAAAATCATAAAAAAAAGTTTGGGAAATAGGGGAGAACAATGACTCAACCCTTAAACCTCCATTCACCCTAATTATGAAATTTCAAATGGCAGCCCCCTACTTTTAATAAGTCATTTTAAAGGGAATTCGGGTAGAAATACAATGGTGCTCGTGTGTTGAAATTGATTTATTTTTACGGAAGTTATAAACAAGTGAACGTTACAATTTTCATAGCAGCTTCACTTGAAAACAACTCCAAATATCGCAAAACAGCTCACATGTCACTATTTTAACTTTGAAAATGATGTGAGGATGAAATATTTATACAGAGTACTGAAATTAATCAGATTTTTCATCACCCTGTGTAAAAATTTCATCTACATCAAATTTCAAGTTAAGCTGCCATGAAAATTGTAATGTTCACTTGTTACCTTCTGTAAAATAAATTGATTTCAATACACGAGCACAAAATAAAAATTCGAGAGTTCTGTTTTATTTTCATCCTCATAACGCGCTTAGTTTTAATGCAATCTACTCCATTCAGGGCTTATTTGAAAGACCTTCCCCAGTATGTACTTGTATACTTAGTTCAAGTACTCTCAGAAAAAAAAATTATATATTTAGCTATAAGTCAATTTGGATTGAACTTAAAATGTTCTTAAAAAAAACAATCTGCTTTTTTAATAGCTTTTATTTTGGTAAGAACTTTTTTTTTTAAACGTATACAGTTTCAAAACATGCATTTTTTTCATGAAAAATTAACAATTTCAATTATTAATAACTTAAACAAATATTGACTTATCAAAAAACTCTATTGATCATTCCAGAATGACGTCATTGACAGTTCGGCCATATTGCTTGGGGGGCAAACAATTTCGTTTGACGTTTGATTGAATCTTGTCGTTTGTAAACGCGGAGTGTTTTCAAAGTGTAAGTTGTTAAATTGTGGTAGAATCTGTCGAAAATGCCTCATTTTTGTAGTGTGGTGAAATTTTCAATGTTTTCTGAAGGAGATTTAGTGTCATTCTTTCGGTTTCCTGCTGTTTTGATGAAATAAGAAATGCGTGGATTCATGCTTTGAAACAGGGGCCTCTAAATGAGATCCACCTAAAAATAGTCGTATTTGTTCGAGACATTTTATAACTGGCAAGTTCAAGTAACATAGTATCAATCTAGGCTGTTAGTTGTCATAAAATGTACTCATTATTGTTCAAGGATTAAATAGTGCGTACTATTTACCGTGACATTTTACCGACAAAATAGTGATTAGCGAAGACTTTACATGAAAACCACAATGGTGGGTTTGCGGACCCATGTTCTATCACAACATCCTCAAGTCCTGCGCACATATTATGAATCACCCTGTATAACAGCGCCGTGGCAAAGCTACATAGACTGGAAGTTAGTTGAGGTTGGAGCAATACAGACTAAAGAACAGAGTGAATGATAAGGTTGTTCAGTGCCTGTGACAGTGTAATTGGATATTGGAAATAGTCTAAAGAAGGGAAGAGCATAGTGGAAGTTATTGTCAATTTGCTAGTTGTTTAGTTGTGTCGTGACTGAATTAAATAAAGACTAATTAAAAACAATTGTAAGACTTTTGATTTGAAACAATAACGAGGAAGAACGTTTCATTATATTACGGAAGGCTGAAATTTTCAGACATCATCTAAGTAGACAGTAGGTTTCAATTAATTAAACAACTTTTTCAAATAAATAACATTATTTAATGCACACCATATAAACATAACATATTAAAAGTAGTAACACAATTTTCTTCACTGCTGCATAGAAATATTGTCATGGTAAAGTTTACCTAGTTGCTGAAGAAAAGCTTCATTCACCTTATCTCCCTGCTAGATATATCCATAACTAGTTGGACCGATTATTATTAAAGATTGATTAGTTATAATTTAACGAATGTAAAATTATTTTTTCATCACCTTCATGAATAATACCATATCTGAAAAAAAAAAAATAATTACTGCAAAATTGCAAAAATTTTTGCAGGCCACTCCATACAATACAATAGTTTGACCAGTGATAACTGAAAGATTGGAAAGATTGTAGATACTCTAAAATTAGTTCCGGTTAATGAAGAAACTAAAGTTGAAAATTTGGCAAGTAGACACCAATTTGAGAATCTTCTCTTAAAATTACTCCACCAAGACTAATTTTCAAACTAGCACTCAACCTAACACTCCTAAAAAGTGGACAGTATTCAGAAAACACGGGTTTTCAGTGTATCATTTCAACATGTCGTTTGTAATGATCCGAAATTGGCATAGAAGGATCCAAGTGAAAGAAGAACCAGGTTTTATTTACCTTTTTATTTAATTCTAACTGGTCAGGTTGCAAGTGCAAACTCTGGGTGGTCGGTCTGAACGAGGGGAGTGAAAAACCTACCACGTAAGCTGGTATTCTGGTTTTATCCACGCCGTATTTTGAGGGAAGCGGGGAAAAGAGAGGGGGTAGGGAAAGGTACTCGGAAGTACTAGCGTGCATAATGCGAGCTCCGCGAATGTGGTCTTTCCTAGTTATCCTGCTAAATTTATAAAAGTTTTAGTTTTGGTAATAAACCATTCAAATAAGAACAAAGTTAATTATTGTAATATGAAGTATAACCAATAGTGATATTACCAGTACCTAGTTCATTATCCTTACTTGTATTTATAATAATTATAAAACCGTGTTAATTCTAAGCTTGTGTGGTGTTGAAGCAAATAGTTATTGTCACCGGGCTTAAAGTGATTATCATTGTGACAGTGAATCTTTGGGGTGCTATCTCCCCTGCTTAAGAATTTAGGAGGATTTACCTCTTTTTACGGTTTAGTTCACCATAACCCGTTAGAGGTTCACTTTCCAACTAAGTACCTAAGTACTTAGATAGGTACCTAAGGACCTTCGCAATTCTCACCACTCATCAGCAGCCAGTACCACAGAACAGCTACTTTCTGTGTTAGCACTCTTCTTGCCATCGATTGGAGTTCCTAAGGACAATCACCATCACAGTGAGTCTTGATTTTTGTTCTCCATTTCGATCACGGTGTAAGATATATAGATGAGTGAATGAAGCACATATTTCAACAGTAAGCGCGAGAGACGAAAACCTGAACCTCAGTGTATGAGAGAGTCTTGCCAGCTGGGCTCTGACCTCTTGCTCTTACACGTGGAAATTGCCATTATCAGGGTGTCATGCAACTCAATTTTATTTTTTTCTGAAGAAGCGATAAGCAAAAATGGGTAGAAACTGTGTTGTGCCTAATTGTAGAAGTTGATGCGATGAAACTACCACGGGTATTTCATCAAGTGACATCTCAACATTTAAATATTACTAAAATTAGAACATACAAGCGTTTATCAGCGAATATGCGTGAATCCATCCATGCCAGCGCTTGCCCGAGTGAAAGGCTCGACCGCTCGACGAACTAACCATTGCGAGCGAGAGCAACAAAACAAATGGGTCAAACAGATGTAACGTGACGATATCGGCTCGCACTGGGGAGTCTTGTTCCAACACCTTAGTTATCTTACATCATGATTTCGATTAATCAATTAAAGTACTTTTGACGATCCAAAGTAGGATTTATTCTTATTCTTATGAATGTCTATCTAGCCTAAGATATTTATTGTGTTTTTATGGTTATATCTGTCGCCGAGTACCAACTTAATATTCTGATAAAAGAAAGCACTCGTTAGTAGACTAAATTTCAAAAGGACCTACCCCCAAGATAAATGTTTGTGTAATTAATTGGCACTGGGATCATTCAAACCATTCATTACACATTCATTACATTACACTACAAGTTTAAATGGAGTGTTGACTTAGAATTAATTTCTAATTAATTAATCCTACACAAATTTCGATTGCCTGTGGGCCTCCAAAAGATGTAATCCCCCACACTTTTCTCTCTTGAACGCTTGGCGTCACTCAAATTTTAAATTTCCTTTTTATTAGCACTCAAAATAATATGAACCGCTGCTGCTGCTAATGCCAGTTCTTCATCCACATCCATGTACATTGTGAACACAAACAATGATGTTGCTTTAGTGGATATAGCATGTTCCCGTAATTTGAAACATAAACAATAATTAGAAACATCACCGAAATTTATATCAATTTGGTGGAGACGAAAAGTTTACACTTGTTTCTCAAAGTTCCTAAAGTTTGGAACGAGAAGCAACATATAGAAACAAAATGTTCCTGTTTGTTGCTTTTGTGTGTAGGCACTAGGCAGGCACCTTAATATTGAATCTTTTTTAATATTAAATTTTACTTTTGTGACTAACTCTAATCAAAAGCAGTTTTTCATAAAAAAAATAACTGGATTTATCATAAAAAGTTGATAGATATGAGTATGAGGATACTTACTGATAAAGCAAACGAGCACAATAACGAGAAGCACCCACAGCCAGCACTTCCAAGCACGCTTGCTGTGCTCTGTCAGTTCCTGTGACTTGATGGTTAGGTTACCAAAATTTTTTTCAGTCAGGTCCGTTGATTTTCCTATCACCTGTAAATACATCCCTTTAGATATTAGCTTCACTTTCAGGTTCATCATTTATAACATAATTTTTCTTTGAAACAAAAATCGCAAAAGATATGATATTTCGAAAACTAAAAGTGCTTTGTGGGGAATTCCAGCAAAATTTGTTAGACATTCGCCAAATGAAAGGCAAGTTATGAAAGAAATCAATTTTTTTTATAGAGGTGGTCAAAAATTGGTAACTTTTGAAATTTCAACTTTTTGCTCATTTTTCTCAGTGTAATTTTAAATTTGAAATATTTTGACTGCGATATTAGTTAATATTGTTTACAATCATTAGAAAAATCAACAAGAGTAATAAAAACTAATACCAGGAGCGAAATTTTCAAATAAACAAATAATGAAATCACATTTTTCTGTTTTTGGTGCGACATGACGTTTCTTAAACATCTAAAAAGTTGAAGTATATTTTCTATTTAATAAGAAATGAAATTAAATTAAAATACGATCAGGTCACAAAAAATCTACACTTATCATTTATATTTCCTTAGAATACATAATAATAATACTTCACTTCAATTAGATAAAACTTTATTTCAAAAACATAGGTGATTGTGACATCTGAATACAATCATACTCATCGCAATTCACAAATAAACATCTTTAAAGTTAAATTGAATTAAAAGCTTAATTTACATTCATTTTTTATGAACTTGAATCTCACAACCTGCTTGAAGCGACATTATTAACCGAGTCGTGGAGGTCATAGTTGCTTACAGAAATAAATTTATTAAATAACATACCTAATAATGCAATATTTAGATAATTATGATATACCTATTAAAATATTGTGCAAAGTTAATTTGTTAAATAAAGTATACTTCGAAATTTTTTATATCTATCCATTGTCAACGTTTGAAATTTAATTAAGAATTGACAATAATGCAAGAAATTGCATTTTCATGGCAACTTGATGTTTGCCAGATTCACCTTATTACTGGAATGAGATTAACTTAGTAGCCACTAAATATCAGCTTATTAATAATTAGAAAAATTGGTAAATATTTACATCCACATATCCAAAGTTATAAAATATGATCTTTAGACTTTTTTCCAACCGATGCAAGGTTTTCTAATAAAAAATAAATATCATTGTTTAACATCTGTGTTTGAGTAGAGATTTGGATTTTACAAATAAAAATAAACTCACAAATTCGACAATTGCGCTTTTATTTACGTTAAACGACGACGTTTACTATCCACACGCTATTTTTTTAAGAGTTAGATATTATGAGAACACGTTTTTTATTTCTATCGGAGTACAGATTGAATCGAACTTATGCAGTTCTGTAGCAGTTTCAGAAAGAGGCAACCTACAAACTTTAACTCCGCCAACCACAGTCGACAGAAAAGTCTAGTAACTAATCCCTACATCACAATGATCATTTGATTATCAAAAACATTCGAATGAAAATAATCGATTATTAAAATTATGCGATTATTCCCCACACTAAAATTTCTTGCAGAAATCCAAATCGTGAAAAACTTAGTTTATTGGCCAGGAATAAATCATACCTGGAATGACCTTGTTGGTTGTAACTAAAACGTTCTTCAAATAAAGCAGTTAATCTCACCTCGGTGTCTCTCTTTATAACTTTATTTGCTATTTCCGACTGTTCCTTAAGACTTTGAGTCAAACTCAGCATATGATCTGTGATCTTAGACTGCATGTCTTCGTTATATTTCAATAGTTCATCTGCGTCTGCCTCGTTACCCGGGACTGCGCGTTTCCGGAGTCCTGTAAATTCACATGATTTAAAACAATCAACAAGTTGCGCTTTATTATTTTTGTTAATTTTGGTATACACATTACACCCTACAAACCATTTGTCAAGACATTTGAAACGAGACAAATCCACATAAATATAAATCGAGTACCAACGCAATGACAAAATACTATATTGATTATAAAGAAAATTTGAAAAGTAAACGTGACCGTCAACAGTCAAAACAATATACTAATCTCTCATTATATTATTATTATTAATTGTAAATATTATTGATTTCTGCATCCAAGACAGGCAAAGACATGCTGGTTTTTGCCTCTAAGACGGGATTCTTACACTGAAAATAAGGTTAACTATGTCAGAATTTGCTTCATAATTTATATTTATGTGTAGGTTTTTTAATTATTAATTTTTCAGTGTATGAGACCTATTTGTGGAAAAGTTGTGACTTGTCTGGTTTTGAATCTAGGTGACTGAAATATATAATCAGGATAAACCATTTAAAAAAATATTCAGAGTTATACCAACATACAGCTATTATGACTTAACAAAAACACATATCTTCAATAGTATACCATGCGAATTCTGAGACACATAGGCAAATTACCCTGTACGATCACTACGATCATAGCGAATACTGAATTTTTACATAGGGAAATTGTCGGGTTCTATTTCAATGAGTTACCATAGATGCCTACTTAATTGTTGGTATTGTTACAAACAATCTCACTGAAATAGTTTACCACAGCAACTATTAATTGAAATTCTCCTATACATAGTTTCACGCCGTCAGACATTTTAAACTACTTTCAGCATATTGCAGACCGGAGAGTTTGCATGGAGGAACGGCATGCAATTGTATTGTAGACAATCTATAAGTGGAAGAGCTCGGAAAAATTTAGTAAATTTATCAGTGTTGGGCGAGTTTGAATGTGCAGCTGCTGATGTATCCATCAATGGTAGAGAAATTTTGGCAATTACTTTATATCGCCCATCAGGAGCCAGTCTGGAGATATTTTTCGACAGGTTAAAGCAACTTCTTGTAACGATCGAAGAAGAAAACAAGCTGGTGATAATCGCTGGGGATTTCAACATTGAAATGAGGGAAGATAACGGGTCTAAATCGGACTTGATGGCATTGATGTGTTCGTTTAACATGCATGGAACTGTTATTAATGAATTTACTCGGGTAACTGCAAACTCGAAAAGTTGCTTAGATAATATATTTGTAAATAATTCTGAAGGAGGCAGGACCAGTGTGTTATTTAGTTGTATATCTGATCACTCAGCACAGGTTTTATCATTATCAGTAGAAATTAAATTACCAGTAGTAAGAGCCACTTCAAAAGAGTTTTTTCTACAAACAACAAAGAAAAATTTTGTGAGATGCTACAGAAACAGACTTGGAATGACGTTTTCGTGGTGAAAGATGATAATGTAGAGGAACAGTGGGACTCTTTCATTGGTATGTTTTTAAGCAATTTTAATGAATGTTTTCCTCTCACTAGAGTCAGAAATCAGAAAAGAACTAAAAGAGAAAAATTTTCACCAGATACACAAAAATGTAGGGACACATTGGACTTGTTTCACACAATTTCATCTGTTGATAAGTCTTTTAAACCTTTGTGTAATTATATTAAAAAAGAATATAACTCAACGTTAAGAAAGGAAAGAATACGCCGATACAATTAAAAAGTATGTAGATCTGACAACAAATCTAAGAGCATGTGGGCAGTATGTAATGAAATTGTGGGTAGAAATTGTCCAGATAGAAATATTAAGGTTGAAGGCGATCCAGAGGATGTTGCAAACCAATATAATACTTTTTTAATAAATGTGTCATCAAAAATTTAATCCCAAACTGTTGCACATGTTCTGTTGCTGACAAGATAACAGCGAATGAAAGTATGCCACACCTGTCACACCACAGGAAATTGTAGCATTAACGAAGCAAATAAAAAATAAGTTTAGTTGCGGTTATGATGAAATTCCCACTAGCCTAATAAAGCATCGTATAGAGTACATAAACATTCCTTTGAGTCACGTTATCACAAACTCACTAAAATATGGCATATTTCTGACAAAATTAAAAATAGCACTGACCTATCAATTTACTTCCGTCTTTTTCTAAATTATTTGAGCTTGCAATGTGTAAGAGGTTAACAAACTTTTTGAGTAGTTGTGATTTATTCAGTGAGACTCAACATGGCTATTTGAAAGGGAAGTCGATAAGTACGGCTCTCTATATATTTATTACCCATATTATAAATGCTTTTGAAGAAGGAAGATTTGCTTTAGGGATGTTTCTGGATCTTTCTAAGGCATACGACAGTTTAAATCATAAAATACCGTTTGAAAAGCCGGAAAGATATGGCATTAGAGGCAATTGCCTGAGTTGGTTTGGTTCGTATCTTCTGGGTCGCCAGCAAATAGTGAAGATACAGAAAGATAATACATTGTCAAAATCTAGCACTCTAAATACAACTGTGGGCATCCCGCAAGGTACCAGGAAGTATTTTAATTAATGATGAGAGAGTAAGTCTCCAGGCAGATTGCAAATTTCTGGGTTTATTCATGGATGAACATCTGTCATGGGAAAAACAAATTGAATATGTTCGAGCCAAACTTACTAAAATCACCTATGGGATAAGAGTCGTCAGTAAATACATGACAGAAAATACTTTGAAAGTGTTATACTATGTGAACTTCGAGTCGGTATTGAAATTTGCGATATTGTTTTGGGGTAGCAGTAGTAAATTGGAGAAACTGTTTGTTATGCAGAAGAGAAGACATCAGTTATACTGGGTCGATGCGCATTGAGAGGACAGAGAATCTGGATGTTGTCATGTTCATAGGGAAATCAGTGAAGGGACAACAATTTGCAACTTGTATCATGACAAATTAATTAAAAATTGACAGGTTATCTTATGTTCTAATCTTTTATCCCTGTCCACTTAATGAATCCTATGCCCACATGTTTCAGCCATCATGGCATTAAGACTCATTACTCGCACGATACACAAATAAACAAACATAGAAGATTTAGAATTTTCACAATTCATTGTCTGGTTATATTTTACTAAATAAAAAAGTTTTTTTTACCTAATAAATCATTCCTGATGGTGCCCATGTCTGTTTCAATTTGTTCGATGGTGCTAATACCTAACTCTGCCTTGATGGAAGAAATCCGTCGCCTGTACAAGTGCAATGATTCATTACCTGGTCTGAAATTGATATACAGAGAACATTACAGGGTTTTCCCATACATTGATTTTAAAGAATAAGAATAGAAATACAAACGAAGCATCACATCAATGTGCTAGTAATAATTATTAGTAAATAGATATTTCTAGCATTTTATACAGGGTGATCAGTAGCTCGCGCACTCAGAGCATGCTGCGATAAACTTCACTTTTTAAGAGTGGTAAATATTCTTACTGCAGTATTGTAAGTTTTTGTAATTAAAGGTGGCAAAACTGCACTGAACATGTGAATAAGTTCGGGTTAGATAGTATTGTTATTATTTTTATTTCCACAGCAACGAAGGCATTTAAATATTTTATATTCTAAGTGGAGCTTAGGCGGTTGCAAAACTTCAAATTTCGTTCAGATTTACCTAGGTATTTCATCAATTTCCAACATTCTCAATTCCTCTGTAAAGAGGTTTTGTGAAAAAAAATTGATGAATTATATGGTATCCGTTGCAGACATTACAGTAACCTGAAGTTTTCATTAATTTTTATCACGGTTATTGAAAAAATTACCTTTAAACTCGGATGAGGGAAACTCAACTTGGAAATCAACCATTGGACTCAATTTTTTTTGTAGAATATCCTTAATTTTAATGGGCTCTATATCGCCCTGTATTCGGAGTGCGTGAGTTACTGATCACCCTGTATAAGCACAATTTGATTGTTTTTAATATTGATTCATATACTCTTGATAAAAATATCTCAACCATGTCTAAATGGTTTGTTCGTTGGATCTTTGCGTGTGTCTAAATTTGCTACAGCAAACGAAAATAAACTTGCCCGTCTACCGAGGCTCAGACATTATGATGATAAGAAAGTGGGAGAAACAAAGACAAAATATGTGAACATCAGCATAGCTTGAAACGAAGGAGGCGGGTTCGGTGCTAGCGTTTGAGCATTCAGCAGTCATAAACGTCCGAGAATATTTTAATTTTAAATTTTAGATTAAATTTCTAGTTCATAATTTTGAAACCAGCAATTAAGGCACTACAGTGTGAAAAAATGGGGTACATTTGAATTACTGGTAAGTGGTACTATACCTTATAAGCGACCAACAATACACAAATGTACAAATGTTTACATATTTTTATTACCTGTCAGTTATAAAAAAACAACTAAGAGGCGATGCTAAACAAACCGAACAAATAAGAACGTTTATTAAAATAAAAAGAAGCGATTCGAATTGGCAGGAAATAATTGAAAAGTAAAATGATCCGTTTTGATGCGAGAGCTAGGTCAGGGTGCCGCCCCTCTTCTACATGGTTGACTCGTTTGCAGGCAAGCGATGTCCCCATCCCCATCTTGGCCAGCTCGTCCCGCGGGGAAGTCCCTGCTTGCATGTGAGTGATCACGTTAGGTCAACGAGCCGCGCAGCCTTGACCTTCTATTTTTAGCTTACACAGCAACATCGGAACCGCTACACTGTCTTATCAAAATGGAAATTCTGAATTGATTTGGTTCATATTATTGACAGTTGTGGTGACGGCACGCAAAGATCCATCCATCGGACAAACTAGGTACATAGGTACTTACTCCAACAGTTTCTTCACTTCCTGGTACATGTCTTCCAAAGAATCAATATATTTAGGGAATCGTTCATCATTCTTCTGGTTATTACGACACATTAGTTCACATTTTGCAAGTAAACGTCGCAAATTTACTTCTTGTCTTGATGATAAGCCCATATTTTGAAATAGGTTGCTTGGGCTTAACCTAAATTTTATAAAAACTTACAGTAAATTGTTAGGTATATCCAGTAGTTTTGGTAACTGTACAATGGACTAAATTCACTTCCGTTATTTTGAAATCGTTATTATAATTTAAACTTTGCCAAATGGAAATTATAGCCAACTCATTAAGCTCGACTTTGCCAACCAAACCCAGTCACCATAAATTTAAGGCGATTTTTTCGATTATAGTTCTTTTCCACCAGATTATGGCATCATCAACCTGTCATTCTGTTATACAATGAAATAAAAAATTTAATTCGTTATCAGCTTTACGCTTTATCCACACGTAATAACTTTTCAAATTGACTTTAAATATTCTGATTTCTGATATGATTTGAAAAATTCAAAAATCAACAATTTTTGAGGTTAGACTAAAACTTGACACTTGGGAATATAAAACATTTTTTGAAAATGACAGAATCAATTGACAATAAAATCAACAGTCTACTGTCATATTATAACAGATGACAGACGTAGAGTACCTTGCCTTGATATAAAAATGAGGATACTAATAGACGCCGTTAGTGATGACGTCACTGGTCACTGGTCGGGGGTTACCGGTTACGGTTCCAAATAAACAAGCATTTGACAGTTGCAGAGTTGCCAGTTTCACTGTAAACTTTTGATTACAGTAAATGCGGAATTTTAGTGATGAAAATTAAACTACCCACATACGCCTCGAGCTCCAAGGAAACCTAAAATATGATTTGGTTTCAATTCAATTGATGGCGATCGCAGACCAATGCCTGAAAACAACCTCAATAAGTCAAACTTCAGGACCACGTGAACTTAAAATTTAACTAAATCACGACAACTGACAACAATGGCCACGTGAAGGGTTTGTTTATTTGGAACCTGTTATCTTTTACGTCACACTCTGGTGCAGTAGTAACTGCATGCCACACGACTGCATCATGCCATGCTGGTGCCTTATCTACTGCCACCAACCTGTGTCGTGCTATGACATATCATAATTAACTAATCATGGCATCGACATCATGGTGGTCACTGGTATTATTATTATGACTAATATTAATATTATAATTTATTCTGCCACCTAATGAAATCTATTATTATACTTCTCTATATTATTAATAAGAAATAAACCCTTCAGTTTTCAAGTCTTTGAGTATTATTATACTTTTACGATACAACAGACAGAACCGTTTACGCTTAGCCCAGCCTACAGCCTAGTGACTTATCACACCTGACGGCGTCGATATCAGTAATATCCAGCAGGTACCTACTCTAGCCAGACACGGGCGTCCATCTTAGAATATAAAACATTTTGAAGGACTATTATAAATTTCTATATCATCATATCAATCATCATCATCCTAAACCAAAAAAGAAAAAAGCTCCGGAAAGAATATATATGCGATATCCTTGGTGACCACTGGCATGGACACCAATATGGCGGACGATGCCAGAAAGAGAAAGAACACCACTGAAAGAATATCACTTCCGCCTGTCCGCCGACCGTCCTTCATGTAACAGCCCTAGCCAATTCAATCACCGGCCGAGCTTTACGGCACTTTACGGTATGGTTTACGTTGAGTCAACTGTCAATGTCAAATTTGGACTACCAAGATGGCTGACTTCCGTCGCATTCATTGGATATAGACGCCGACAGTGATGACGTCAGTGGGCGGGGCCAACGGCCAGGGTTCCATACAAACAAACGTTGTTTACAGGTTTGCCAGCTCTGATGGAAGTTGTCTCGTCAAACATCAAAGCTCTTAATGAGGTGTCTCTTTAGTAGAACTTCAAAAGTGCTGCAAATGTGATGGCATTTTATACCCTTAGGACAACAACTATTATACTTTTCCCAATGAGATAATCATCCTTCAATTCAATCTGTAAATTAAAAAAACAATTAACCCAATGCCACTACCGGCTGTTCCACGAATTATTTTCAGTTCCGCCTCGAACTCCATTCTCTCAAGATGGCCAGGTTCCACAGCATTTTCACCTTTGCAAAATGCTTTGGTTTCTTCGTAAAACGAAAACTGAGGATAAACTTGGAATTTTACGGGAACACCCAAATCAAACCACTCAATAAATAAATAAATACTGACAGATGTACTATAAACTATAACTAAAGTAACTGAACTGCCCAATTTTTACTAAACTATAATATTCAGTATTCATTCACTAATGGCATCATTGGCATTACTAATGACTTCAGTAATGGCTTCACTAATCACTTCGATGTCAATGGCGATGACAACTGGCGGTGGCGGGGGTAAAACATCACGTCAAACTTCAGGAAAAAACACGACAACTGACAACAATGACCACGTGAAGGGTTTGTTTGTACCTTAGACTATCTTAATGAATATGGACTGCGCCTTCCCTATCTTAGCTTGAAGTCAGTTTTGGTTTGTTGATATTCTCTCTCGCACTCATATGCTGCTTGTGGTGGGGTAAGGGGAACGACGTAAAATGTAAACAAACGGAATTCAAGGGCAGGGGCGTGCTCGAGTTCAGTTATTAGGGCAATGTAAATGTAATAATTACATAAATTATAATAATGATCATAATATTCATAATATTATTATTTTATTTGCAGTTTTTGTTACAAAAAACATAAATTATATGGGAATACTAATAGATATTAAATTAAGAAAATATATACTTATACCTACCTATACAAAATAAAAGGTACAAAAAGGTAATAACAATATTTAGCAAATAAAAAATCGATAGGAAAGTCGGAAAGCAATATACATCAGTAGGTACCTAAAATATTTTTTCAATTTCTTACATATTTAGTTGATTTTATTCTAAAAATAAATTAAACGAACCTAATTGAAAATTATGTCAGATACCTAATCACTAATTTTAGTAATTTTAAAATGCCCTGTATTACTAAAGTTTTGTTCTGATATTGCTGGGAGTGAATTCGTCTCAATTTTAGAAGAATTAATTGCCGATAAAAAATGAAAGATCATGGAAAAAGTTCACCACATTTTAAAAATTTGCAACTTAAAATTAGTAAAAATCTGGAATTTTTTTAACGTTCGTGCAACCGGGTCAAAGTCTTCTATTTCATATTCTTTGATGATATTGTTTGAATATTATTCCCCCTCTACATATTCTGATTATCTTAAATTAGAGGTTGACAATAATAATAGCAGGTAATGTACTTTCAAAAAGTCAGTATTTTTTATTTATTTAAATGGAATAATTTTTCCAAGTTGCATTTTTCAAAGTATTCAGTAGGTATTCAGTATGCTTTCGAAAATGAAAAAAAACTGTCAAACAATAATTGTTTTCACAAATTAAAAGATAAAACACTTACACTACGCTACGCCCATGACCATGTATGCTTTGTTTTGATTGACGGCTTTGCGTTGCTTACGTAGGAAACTGATAGACTTACCTTCTTTCGAAGTTTTCTCAAAAACAGAACACGTTTTCGCCATTTTTTTTTAACTTAATTGAAAAATTAATTATTAAAGCTTAAAACGAGTGAAAGCTAGAGCTGCAAATATAAACAACAAGGAACTTAGCACTGTTTGAAAAACACGAACTCTTATTATGGTTTTATGTAAACAAACGGTCTGACAGGATGTAAACATTCATGTTGCCAGATGTAGCAAAGTAAAACGGGTATAAGGGATCTATCGATGTTTATTACACTGGAGAGGTTGCGCTCTTTTATTGTAAGTGCCAGTTTCATTATTGATCTGGCATTCATTGTTTTGAACAGTCTTGTTTGGAGAGAGAGGGATGTCGGAACACTTTTACAGTGTTTATGTCTTGGTCCATATATTTATTAATATAGTCTAAGGTTTGTACGGTACCAGAACCGCTTAGCCCCGCCCTGTGACGTCACACTGACGGCGTCTGTTGGATAAGTAAAGTAACGGTAACGTTACTCTTTCCTGACCTCTTTTCTTCTTTGTCCTAATCAAATGCGGCCTTCAGTGGAGCAGTGGACATCACTGTCACTACTGTCAGTCACATCATCAGGTCAGGTTTAATACAAAGCCTCAGGAAGGACTAATAATAGTTGCTCTTGCTACCACCGGAAGGGGTTTGGATATGGCGAATGACGGATACAATCTATATGTTTACGGATGGACAGCATTATAGCTGCTTATTTCCTTCGACCGTATATTCGTGATCCGAATGCGTTATAACGAGTTTGGATTCAAACAGCCGTGCTCTGTTGTAAACGCAAATACATCCCCATTTTTGCCAGAAATGCCAGACTCGAATCGTGATCGTGAAAGTTATGTTGGTTTTCTTTCAATTCGTCACCTCCTCTGGTAATGATAAATATGTCAGACTGAATAGCTGGAAATAACCAGTGAAAGATCGATATGTCTCTGGTCTTTATTTATACCATTAGGGTTGTGTCGTTCAGCAAACGTTATTGATTTTCAATAATCAGATTGCTGTAATTGATATGATTTAATTATTGTATCAATTTGTTTCTCACGTAGGAGGACTGATTTTAGCTTTTGATTGGTCCGTATTATTGTTCTTTATAGTAATTTATCCATGGTTACTATTTACCATGAATGTCAGGGGTTAGTTAGTTTCCTGCCAGGTTGGAGGAGGGCGCTGTACTATTGTCAGTTCATCAATTTACAACAATCCCTCTCTAATTATTAGTTTGACGTTCACTAGGCTCCACTAGGCTGGGCTAAGCATGTTTGGTTTAAAATAAATAAACCGTTCACGTGGCCACTGTTGTCAGTTGTCGTGATTGAGTTGAAGATTTAAGTCCACGTGGTCCTGAAGTTTGACTTATTTTGAGGTTGTTTTCAAGCATTGGCCTGCGATCGCCATCTTCATCTTATTGAATTTAACCAAATCATATTTTAAGTAATAAGATTTGGAGCTCAAGCCGTCTGTTGGTAGTTTAATTTTTATCACTCATAATTCCGCATTTACTTCTGTAATCAAAAGTTTACAGTGAAATTGACAACTTTGAAACTGTCGAATGCTGCTGGTGTATTTGAACCGTAGGTTTCCCTGACCACTGACGTCATCACTGACGGTTCTATTAATAGGTAATTATCTTGTTCTTTTTATGTACATGTCACATTGTCAACTGTCATCAATGTCTGTTATACAACAAATTTAGTAGTTTAGCGTACAGGTGTTTCAATATGGCGATTTCCGTCGCGCTCATGCGAACGGCCGATGTTTTATATTCAAAGAAGACTGAAATGAAGAATCCCTCCAATTTCTTCAGTCTCTAGTCAGTGACAGTACAGTACAGTGAAGTCCAAAAGTCAATCCCGGAGCAGTCAAAGGAAAGCCTTGAGCCCAGTTTCGTTCTTCCTCTTTCCTCTTCAATTCGTCTTCAATTTGAGAATTTGAGTTTTGAGTTTCACTTTCAGTGGTTGTAGTTTCGGTTATTGTTGGTTTTGTGACTCGGATTTTGAGTGAGGAATGGAGTGAATTGAGGTAGCTCAAATTACTTGTATTTTTGATGATTGCATTGTTGCTGTTACGGTGGAGCACAAATTATATACCGTGTGTTCCCAATGATGTGAAACTGCTGTGCTTTTTGAAAAACTCACTGCAGAAACTATGGAACTAAAATATTCTCTTTTTGAAAACCAAAAAATATCAAGTTATTAACGCAATATTACTTGTTGTGATCGTAGGACTTTGGTGTAATATTTTAATAGTTCCTTCCTACTTTTAGTTCTTAATAAATGTTTGAACTGGAGTCTACTGTCGAGACTGGACAAATCGGAGGAAATGACCGAAAATATCGATGCATTGCGGGTAAGTTGTTTGAATTTCGATCTTTTTAAAGAGAAATGAGACAAACTGATTACAATATCATTGTGTTAATTTTAAGCATAGGGACCTGGAGGCTGACCGTTGCTGATTGACCCTCCACTAAGTCAGGTCTTTGGTCAGGTTAGGAATTTTTCCCTTGCCCTTACGGATTTTTATATGTCGTCTAAATTTTATAATTTACTTCCTTGAAATTTCAGGGAAAACAAATACCTAACCTGACCAATGACCGGAGGCGTACGAGCCATGACCCTATACTTAGAGATTACTGCCCCTGAGTGGGAAAGACCTAGGACCACACCAAACACCCTGAGCTACCAACATTTTCTTTGGCAGCTTACACTTTTTAAACAGTACTTAGTATTCACTCCTGCATGGAATGGATGTGACAATTGGTTGGTTATTAACGTTCATTGCTGCACTAGCAACAGCAGGTAGAAAAAGGGCAATTCTTCAGAAGCAGTATCGCCGATACTGCTTTTGAAGAATTGTCAGATAATCGGAGGGTAATCCTGTACAATCTGTCGCTAAATTTTACTCTACCATATAAATAAAAATAAATCCTCCAAATTCCGGTTCGGTAAGTCAGGTCTTTGGTCAGGGTAGTTTTTTTTTTCATTTCAAGGCCATTTTAAGGAAAAAAAAACCCTACCCTGACCAAAGACCTGACTTGCGACGCATTTATTTTTATTTATAGGTATGGTAGGGTAAAATTTAGCGACAGATTGTACAGGATTACCAATCGGAGTTGAGGACAATAATGTGAGCATGTCGCTCAAGGAGGTTATAGTCGTCCAGTGTTGTCTGATTTAGTAGCTGCATTTTGTCAGTATGGTATTTTATTTTTATTTACATGGTAATGACCATAAACTGACCAGAATCTGATGAGTCAGGTCATTGGTCATAGTTAGGTTCTCTACCCTAAAATTTATTACCCCTACGGTGTTTTCTTTTTATCTTCTATATTTTACTTTTCTTTTTCATTTTCTTGAAATTTCAAGGGGGAGAGAACAGAGAACCTAACAATGACCAATTACTTGACATATCAGGTTCTGGTCATTTTCTTTATTTAGTGAAAATGGTACTCCTTGGTACGTATTGTAAAATCAGTACAATGTGGCAACACTGCGGCCACAATTCCTGCCACACATAAAATATCCTTAGAACTGAGGTATCACTTCTGTAGGATTGCCAGAAAGAGTATCAGTTTAGTCCTGTCGACTACACAATGACAGTTTGTTCAGTCATTGCTAATAACGATTGCATTGTAGAATCAAAGCGATTGATTGTTGCTAATTTTTGGGGTCCCTATTTTAAGATTAAAGGCAGCGTGATTCCCATTGCTTTGCCTCAATACAAAGTTTACGCTAACATCTATACGCTAATTTCATTGTTGTGATACTCCAAAAGTCTGTCAAAAATAACCAATTTAACTATTTCATTTAAATATAAAAGATTCACTTGTTTTAAGGTCAGGTGCACCTAATATCAAAAATATACAGTCACTGGCATAAAAGAGTGGATGCTCTCAGAAACTCTGACTAAATGGATCAGATCCATAGGGCAGAGGCATGCAAGAATAAGTTCATCAAGGAACCCTCGCACGCAGTTACGATAAACCTACTAGGCCTCAGCCGTAACAGACTGAGGATAACGGTAGGTCTGCTCACAGGACACTGTTGACTCCGCAAACACTTAACTAGGGTCGGAGGGGCACTCGAAGACGAAGAAACGGCGGAGCACACTAGCGAGGTCCCAGTTCCTGTGCCTAGGCGGTGAAAGACCTACACCAGAGAGCTACATTAGGTCTCCCAACAGTCTCTGGAAGTTCGTAAAACAACTAGAGCTGGAAGAGGAGCTCTAACTATAGGGAGGGCACAATAGAGCTCAACAGGTCGCAATGCACACCTACAGAAGGCCTCCCATTACAATCTACAATCACTGACATACATTTTAAGCACAGAAGTCGAGCATGTTCATGACAAACAAGTACCACACTTTGTGCATGAATATCTCGATGGTCTATTCTTTCTTCGATCGCAATAGGAGCAGCGACCTCGTTGATTTTCTGCCACTACTATCGGTCGATTAGGAGGTTCTCGTTATCTCCGTAGGAGCTAAAACATTCGCTGTATCGCTGCTGGAAGACACATAGCACGGGGATATGATCGTTCTCTCCTAGGGCGTTGATTTGATCTTGTCTGGTTTCCAGATCATAGAATACGAATAGCGTATCATCAAGTTTAGGCTTCCCTGCGTCTTTTTGTATGTAGCACAGATGGTTCGAGGGCTTATGCTTTTTACCAACTTTACAGAAAAACTCCCCGCAATAATGTTGGCGCCCTGCTTTGATCGTTTTTAGGCATTCTTCACACTTTTTTACCACAGAGTGATTTACCGTTCTTTCCAGATACTTTGTGATTATCGTAGCATTGTTACCCTCTGAATCGGCAACTACAGTGTTCACAGCTTATCTCATTACCTATATTTGGGCATGGAGGTTGGCGAGTACAGCAGCGGCATTGAGCTCTTCATGTATGTTTTTCCTTCTGGTCATAAGGAACATTGCAGTCTTGGCAATAATAACCACAACAGAACCCGGAAGTCAGGCTTATTATAACGTTATAGTGGTTGTTATGATGGAAAAGATTGATTCTGAGTGGGGTGTCAGGTCCTTCGAATAACACATCTCTTCCTTTTGTTCCGTAAGAATACACGACAACCTTGTATTCCTTCAGATATCGTTGAAATAACTGTAGTTCTTCAAACCCCGCTCCTTCCTGTGGTACATTAATCCCCGACGCTTGTATTAATTTCTGTACTTCCTCGTCCTGTCTCTATCCTATATTTTGCCTCACCTGGTTCAGATATGGACCGTTCTGAAGGTATGCCATAGCGACCACCAGTGCACGCACCAAGCATAAATAGCACGGTTTCCTTATCGTTATCCCCTTTCCTTATTGTTATTGCTTATTGTTTATTATCCTTATTGTTGATGGCAACTCTCCCCTTTCTCTTGGCACAATCTTCGCATATGTCAACGAAACCGGAGCCCTTATACGTGGTGAAACTGGTTGTTATAATAATTTTGAAGGTATCACCCTCTACCCCGGCCTTATTACTCTGATATATTATGTGGAGCCTCTTCCATAGTTCCTCGAACCGTGAATTCACCACTTGTTTGAACGGTATATGGAAATCCCCGTTAAACTCGTTGGCTGTGAACGCCATTCCTACTTGGTCCTCGGGGTTCACATTTTCTACAATATAATTGAACACATCCCGAAGCCCGTCTTGGAGCCATTTCTCTGGATTGACTATTTCTCGTTTCAGAGGGTTCAGTATAATCTCAACTATGTGCTGTTTCAATTTGCATCGTTGGTTTGTCTTGGTGTATTCCTCGACGATAGAGAAAGCCATCTTTTCACAAATTTCAACTTCTTAAAACTCTTGAGAAGGAATTAACCTCGCACACTCGGTCAGAAGACTATATAGTAATAACCCTGCACGGCGGGGTACTTATATACAGGCGTTACCCCCTTTCCTACCAGGTACTTATCCCTTACATAATAGACCCGATATTCCAACCCCACCCCTCGAGTATTTTTATGCTGGTGGGTGCATCAAGTAGTGGATCTCGGCCACCACTCTTCATATGATTCAATTTCAGACGTGTTGAAGCTTGTCGTCTCCATGGTGAGTCATATAAAACCGGTTTTCGGTGCAGGTAGACTTCATTGTTGGGTCGGTGGGTGGGTAGGTATGCAGGTAGGTTTTCATAGAGACTATTAACATAATACCGGTTTTCGACGTTGGTGGTCCCTTTCAGACGTGTCGAAGCTTGTAGATACGTAGTTGCATAATTAATGATGCAGGTGAGCAGCTCTATTGTGTTTCCGAACAATAAGGACCCGATGCAGGTGTGCAGCTCTATTGTATTCCAGACAAAGGACCGCCGAACAAAGGACCGGATGCAGGTGTGCAGCTCTATTGGATTCAGTGACAAAGGAGCGGATGCAACTGTGCAGCTCTATTGTATTCCATGACAAAGGAGCGGATGCAGGTGCACCGTTTTCAGACATGTGAAAGCTTGTTGACTCCCTTGAACCCTCTGAGATCTTATCTGCTTCTAATGCAGGTGCGCCCATAAATAACAATTATCTTGACGGGCTTATTGAATTCCGCACATGATTAATGAACCTAATTTGCATATATGAGGCAGGGTCAAAGCCTGCCGTTCTTACAGCTTTGTTTGGAATCATCTTATTCTATTTAGTCTTTTGGCCTTTCCTAAGAAAATAAGGAATGGCAGTTTCACTGGAAGAGCCTTCTAGATCAGAATAATGTGATTCTGGGACTATAGTTACTTCTTTCATCAACCTCTGAGCTTTCTTCTTCATTTTCATATTTGTCAGATAAACCTTGTTCTGGGTGAAAGGTTCATGAGCTCTACCCAAAGTAGAGCCTTTTTTTACTTTCATCTTCTTGAATCTCCTCCCATAATTTCATCAATTTCGCGAGCTCCTTTCTATAAGATACTTTTCTTTTAGAAGAAAACCCAATAAATAATCCATAATGAACAAAGATTACTCGGTTTTAGTCTCAATAAATTACATAAAACTTACAAGGGAAATAATATTATCAAGTATGTAATTTAAAAAGTAATTTACCTACCTGTAAATCATTTCCACCGGTGCGTAACTTATATAAAAAGTTAAAAAGAGTAACGTCACAAGTCGCACACAGACTCACAGTCCTCAGAGCCAAAATAAAAGTTATACCGCACTGATCAGAGGTGAACTATACCATATTGTAATACAAAGGAGAATATAGCTCTAATGGGGTGATGAGCATAAAGAAAGGATAGAGAATCTGTATGTTGTCTTGTTAATGTTAAATTAATTAAAAATTAACAGGTGGGCAAAATTGACATCACTGGCAAGTAATTCTACTGGGATATGTATTGCATTGCCTTCTCTTTTGCGTTTACATGTTGTTTTAATCTTTTATCCCTGTCCAATTAATGAATCCTATGCCCAGCACATTTCAGCTAACACGATTTATGAAGATGACTATTGAAGTGAAAGAGGAAGGTACCTATATCGGAAATATACTAATAATAAAATAACTACCTGCGGAGTGAGAGTCCCCATGCGACTACTTAAAGGTTGAAGGTTTTTCCGTTTGGAATAGAACTGTGACTTATTGGTAATTAAAACTATCAGCTGCAAGAATTTTCCAATGGCAAGGTTAAGTTCTCAGTAAGTTCCTCTGGAAAATGATCGGAGTACGGTATATTTTATATAATACAGGTGTCCCAGACCCCCAGACGTAACTGACCCAGGTCATATCTCATAGACAGATTGAGGAAATCAAACCCAATAAAAGCAATCTAAATATTATAATTTTTGATTTCGTTCGTGTTTGATTGTTGGGTGTTTATTTTGATACCAATTAAAATTCTTCAGGGTTGATTCAAATTCTCCAGATATCTTCTATATGTTTTGAAAAATGTTGAATGTTGCTAATCATTAACCAATAATCGAGCCAATAATTAATACACACCCAGTAACCATATAGTGGATAAATTAAACGGTCTTATATTTACTCGTGAAGTATTTGGACCCTTTTATTATGCATAGCTCAGTAGTTGAAGGGGCATTTTATGTACAGTCACTGAATTTATAACAATGTGGACAATAAAGCCTAAGCTCCTTCCACCCGCCATATTGCATCTTAAATTATGACAAATTAATTTGAAGTTTTTGTTTTACCTGACTTATCCTAGCAACCACATTCATAAGTTTTCCTTCATATCTATTGGCCGAGAGGTAAGGTGACTGTCCAACCAAAAAGTTAACACTCTATTGTTCCGGTTGTATAAATTCAGTCGCTGTACTTTTATGCACCTTTGTGCTTAATATGTGTTGAGCAGTTTCCCATAGGACGGAACTTGGCAAGCTTGGCTTGTGACTTGCCAAGTCACATTACCTACACTTATTACTTGGAAAATCCCCCTCTGTGGGAAGCCGCCTTTATCCAACTATATTATTTCAAAAACAAACAGACACTACACAAATAATTGACATTAGAAACATTAGAAATTAGAATCAGGTATACCTACTAATAATAATAATATCTCTCTTTATTGTACGTAAAATTACAACAATCATTGCATCAGTACAATAGTGTTAAATAGAGTAAAATGTCGTGAAAACAAACAACGAACTAATCCAAACAAATCGCATGCGTATTCAAAAGGTCGTACGCACGCGATTGACCAAAGAAAGCTTGAACATAGCAAAAAGTGTACATTAAAACATTAATCTATCTATACATAGTACCTAATACTATATCGTCATATTAAGTCGAATTGACCAGATACTAGCAAACGAAAGTATCTATATTTTCAAGTGTTTAAGTCGGGAAGGAAGGGGGGGGGGGGTGGAAGACAGTATGTCCATGGTAGTATATGGTTCAAGCTCTGTGAGATGTTTCCGCAGATATAACTTGAACTGAGAGAATCTGACGGTTGAAGGGTCAAGTCGGAAATGGTTTAGGTATTTTATAGACGCGTATGTAAACGTCTTTTCAGAGGACGAGAGGTGGTGGGTTGGTAGTTTAAATAGATTGAATCGAGTATGATAGTTGTGTGAGAATCGGAAAGGATCAAGCTTAGCCTGGTTTTTGTAAATAAGTTTGAGGAGGGAGAAGACATACAGGGCGGGCAATGTTAGTAGACCAAGTCGTCTGAATTGTCCCCTGCAAGACTCGCGGATGGATAAGTCTGCCAGGATCCTGAGAGCCCTCTTCTGAAGAAGGAAGACTTTACTGAGGGACTTCTCAGTGCTGCCCCAGACGGCGATGCCATAGGCTACGTGACTATAAAAATGTCCATAATATGCAGAGAGCAGAATATTATGGGAGACAGTGTGTTGGAGTCGTCTCAAAAGGAAACAGGAGCTAGCTAGTCGGTGGCATAGGAGGTCTGTGTGAGCTGCCCAGTTTAGATTTTGATCGATGTGAAAGCCTAAAAATTTCACGACCTCTCTGGGCTTAATCAGGGAATTTTCATTCGGGATGTCCGGTAGGGGTGGTAGACGTGATCCGGAAGAATGAAAGTCTATCAATTCAGTTTTTGTCAAGTTCAGTTTTAGTCTATTGACTCTAAGCCATGTAGAGGCTTTTTCCAGTGGGTCTTGAACGGTTGATATAATTTCCGAAATGTCGCTTGTCTTTATCTTAATGAGAATGGTTGTATCGTCTGCATAGTTGACGCAGATGGAATTTGAAGATGTTATTTTGGGACCTAATTCGTTGATGAAAATGAGGAACAGGAGTGGACCAAGGACACTGCCCTGTGGAACTCCAGACGAGACTGGAGCAAAGCGGGACCTGGTCACTCGGCCATCTGACCCAATCAATTCCACCGCTTGAGTTCGACCCTGCAAGTAACTGGAGAACCAGGAGAGGGCCAGTCCGCGTATACCCAGAGCCTGCAGTCTTAGAAGGAGGCACTCATGACACACACTGTCGAATGCCTTGGAGAGGTCCAGAAGCCATCCCACCGTGCGGATACCGTCCTCCATTCCCCCAGAGATATACTCCGTCAGTTGGACAAGAGCAGTCTCAGTGGATCTGTTCCTTAAGAAACCATGTTGGGAGTCAGACAGAGTTCTAGTCTTTTCAAGAAAGTCCAAGAGACGGTGGGAAACCAGTGACTCAATAATTTTGTCAAAGACCGAAAGCAGGCTAATCGGTCTGTAATTCTCGGGATTTTTACCGTCGCCTTTTTTGAAAATGGGTTTAACGAGTGCGGCTTTGAGTTGCTCGGGGAATACACCAGTCAGAAAGGAGCTATTTATAATATCTGCGAGTGGATGAGCCAGCACGGATATGCAGTGTTTGGCAATGAAGGAGGGAATCTCATCTAGGCCCGATGACATTTTGCCCTTAAACCTGAGAACGACACGATTGATTTCCCCGGGTGAAGTGGGGTAGAACATGAATGACGAAGAAACAGAAGTTGCCACGTTAGAACCATGAGTATGATTGTAGACGAGGGAATCATTTGAGAGAAAAACGCTATTAAGCATTTCGGACATTTCCTCAGGATCCTCCGAAGTTGTACCCTGAAAGTTCAGCTCTACGATTTTTTGAGAATGGGTCGCCGATTGGCGGTGTTTGTTTATAAGGGTCCACCCAGATTTAATTGGATTTTCAGATTCGCTAATGAAGATATCATTGCGTCGTTTTGTTTCCTGCCTTATCAAGTACTTAAACTTTCGTTGCAGACTAATGAGTTGTGATTTGAACTGGGCGTTGGAAGTATTTTTCAGAGGGCTGAGGAGATTAATTTTGTCGTAGAGTTGGCGTATTTCGGGGGTGAGCCATCTGGGCCCGGCGAGGCGAGTGCTGTGATTTTTAGATTTTTCGAGTGGGAAATATTTGTCAAAGTAAAAAGATACAGTATCCGAGAAGTAAGAGAACTTGGAATTTGTATCTGGTGCGTCCAGCACATTCTGCCAACTCTCATGTAGAAGCTCGTTCCTAAATTGGAGAAGTAGGAGAGGATTTTTTATATCTCGTTTCCATCTAAAGGGCTCAATGATGGATTTGCAGCACTGTTTCATGGTAGAAGCCCGAAGGGTAACATGCAATGCTTCATGGTCCGATAAAAAGGTAGGTAGTGTGTTGCTGTCGAATAGTTTCAGCATACCGGAGATTGCTATGTTGTCTATGCAAGTTGCCGAAGTAGCGGTGATCCTTGTGGGGGTGCTAAAGCAAAGACGGAAGCCATGGGAAGAGAGGATCCCGGTCAGACTGGAGGTGTTCGAGTTGTCACAAAGTACGTCAATGTTGAAATCGGCAGCCAGGACTACATTAGCTGTCATCCGAGAAACCGCGTCAAGTAATCCGTCTAGGTGATAAATAAAGTCTCTTACACGTGAGCTAGGTGTACGGTATACAGACAGTATGATTACTTTTTGTGAAAGAAATTTGGTTTCGGATGCCGAGATTTCACATATAAGGGGTTGCGAAAGGGAGCAAAGACTTTGTACATTTCTGCTCTGAATGTCACTTCTGCTATAGACCGACGAGCCCCCGCGCGCCGACTGTCTGCAGTAGGAAGAGGAGAGATTGTAATTGTTAATATTGATGTACTTTCCCTTGTTACCTATCATTTATTATGTTTGTTTTCAGAGTATGCTAGCAACCTTTCGTGTCTCTGAACTGCACATGTTATTGGGTTTTGCCGGAAGAAATAAGTCAGGAAGGAAGCAGGAGTTGCAACAGCGAGCATTGGAATTACTTAGGGTCCGCTCTCATCCCATCCATCAGAAAATCAGAGATCTCTACAAAACCATACAGTAAGAGCACTAAATTTCTAATGATTTTGATAGTTAGAGCAAAGTTAAGCCATGTGGTTTGTCTAGCACATGCAGAAAGTTTAAGTACAGTGCTTTTTAATACTGCAGGTACTTAGAAATACGATTGTGCTCGAAATCATATGGTATTTCTTTTTTATTATGCATGCACCACAATCAAAAATTGAATCAGAAATTGTAAAAATATCTTATGTATTTTGATTAGGGATGTACTGAATGTTTGGCAAGAGCTCGGTGTTTGGCAACTTCAGCGTTTTTGTCCAATATTCAGTCCCACATAACTGTGATATAATTTCGCGGAATATTGTTTTTACATAAACCACAACAGAATATTGTTACGGGCCTAACAATAATAAATCACCACCACTAAAGTCTGCAAATTCCTTTATTGACTAACACAAGTAGATAACATTGTCTATTCTTTATAATCCGCTATACTGTCACTACTGGCTTCCTTACTTCAGACTTCCCTCTCACTTTCCATTAACTACTGCTCTGTCTTCCTTACTATACTTCAGCTTTCACTTTCACGTCGAAGATACTACTACTCTACGCAGCCACACGGCGGCCCTTATATAGTCCCCCGACTCACCGTCGAAACAGTAGGCACATTCTCGTAGATTGCAGAACACACACCGGCCGTCAATGCGCCATTCCCGACATGAGTCGAACTGTCGCGAAACTGTCTGCCTTATAACCATTATGAAAAAATGTAAACAAACGAAATGGTGAAACTGGAATGTTAAAGAAACAACTAATAGAATTTTTCGAGAGTGGTCTCTTTATAATATTAATAATTGAATTTTCATGTGTATTTACAAAACAGAAAATGCTAGCTTTTCTGTTCTAGCGTTTATCTATAAAGATGTATTCAAATATATTTCAAAGATACATTGGTATCCGAATAATGTATACTACACTTTTTTCTGCCAATTTGAGAGAAAGCCTAGCAAAAACGATCTAAAATATAAATCATTCATCGGTATCTTTAACATTTTTGACGATTCTGAAAGATCTTCAACTATCAAAGAACTATCACCGATGTCTCCTATAATGTGACTCGCCAAGTCATGCCTCACAGGAATGGAAACTCTAGGGGGCTGGGCTAGTGGCTAGATACCGGTCGGTTGGATTTTAGGAGCAACACAGGCTCGTCTTGTAAAAAACTCTGGCACCATGTCTTACAGTGATGTGAGGTGTGATTGTCTTCAAATGGCAGTTGACACATTTGCTGATTGTTTTAAGAGAGTTTTACTTCCACCTGACCTTAGTTGGTTTGATGAGGACACTCAGTCTGATTATTATATTGGACAGGTCCGTCACAGTTGAGATTCTCTTACTGTGAAGAAATTTAAGAATGCAATGACGTCTGGCCCTGATGGCATTCCATCATTCTTGGTGGAGGACTGTATTAGAGCATTTTTGAGGCCCAATTAGAGTAATCCTTAATCTTTCATTGAAAACTAGATTGTTCCCGGGTCGTTGGAAGGAGGCAAGAGTTTGTCCTGTTTTTGAGAATGGTGAGAGACAATTATTATTATAGACCAATATCTATATTGAATAATTTTGGAAAACTATGTGAGGTGGTTGTTTACAATCATATTTACCATGCATTGACAGTAATTATTATTGTTAAACTTTTAAAATTGTTTTGATAAAATGCAACCAGTTAAAGTCACACTTTTTGAGGAAAAATTGAAAAAAAAGTACTTAAAAGATCTGCTGGATATATGAAGAGGAAATATGTGTTAAGAAATTTACACTTAACACGGGTTTTAGATAAAAATGCAAAAAATGTGTGCTTTTACTTTCGAGTGGACCAAGTTTTAAGTTATCAATCTTCTTTCTTCAAACACAGTTAATTGATGAGGGGGCCTACTTTTGGTAGTGAACTTCAGGAGTCTACTTTTATAGTTGGTCCTCCTAAGTTATTTCAAAAGAGGTGACAACCCTACTTTCTATAAAGTGTGCCCAGGATAAGAACGAACAGCATGGGGATCTCGGAAACCTTGAGAGATACAGGGTCGGTTTAATTAGCAAAGAGTTGCACAATTTAGTGGTCAATCATACTATTTTGAGAGAACCAGAAAATTCTGCTGACATCCGGAGATATTAGGGGAAAGAAAAAAGTCACTTTCTTGTTGTTACTTTTTAGTTCTACAAGATGGCGTTTACCAAATTTCAGTCCAACGTCTAGTTTCGAAGAAATCACCGTCAACTTTATTTTTTTATATGACCCGTAAAAAAAGTAAACTTTTTTTTTTGATACCACATTTTGGTGTAGTAGACGTCGAACTTATGGCGCTGATAAAATGACAAAAACAATATTATTGATATTGACAAATTGTACTAAAATGTGTCCAATGTTAATAAGTGCACCAATAACAAAAAATAACGTAAAGTATTTTGGATAACTAGTCTTTAAAACACTTGCTAAATTTCGAGCACTTCGGCCGCACATGTTTTAAAGACCTTAATATTCACTTATACTTCAATATACTAATAAAGCATAAAAATTTTTGTCATTATACCGTGCAAATACTGACTCTATACATAGACAAATTACAATAATTGGTAGTTTCAATGGTAAAAAATGTTTCAATTGAATTGTTTGTAACAATATCAACAATGAAGTATGTATCTAGGGTAACTCATTGAAATTGAACCTAACAATTTCCCTATGTTTAAAGTTTAAGTATTCATCATAATCGTACTGGGCAATAATTTATCTATGTACAGAGACATAGTACTCGCACGGTAGAATTACGCATAATAATTTGAAACGAGAACTTTTTTTATACCAACATTGTATCTTTTCTGCGTCAGTTTAATTATTGTGTATTTGTGCTCTGCCAGGCAAAGTGCTTTGCACAACGTTCCATCAACTTCACCTACTGGTACAAGTCCCGACCTCTCAGCAATGCCACAACCCCAGGGACCTGTTACTCGCAATTCCGCAACAGTGCATCCTTATGGCGTCGAAAATCGCCACTTGCAGGTTCCTGTCAGCGTAAGTACTGATCTCATTTTCATTCTTTCTACACTAGTAACAATACGGACATAGATAATATACAGAATGATATGAAAGTAGTTTTTTTTTTAACTTTTAGAAAAAAACAATCAAGTAAAAATTGTTGGGCCAGTAATATCATTAAAAAAGAAGAATTATCTGGGTTTGGGTTCATAGGAAGGAAATCTAGTCTTTTGCAAAGCATCTGAAACAGGCAGACATTGACATTTGGTACTGTTAATGTACTCGTCAGTATGCCATAACGGAACTTGTGGCTACAGATCTTATTTCACATGCTTTGCAATAGATTATATTTCCTATGAATCGAAAACCATACAATTCCTCTTTTTTCAGATGTCCTAGAATTAAGAGGGAAAACTTTGACTACAATATTTACTAATTGTAATATAGTAGTAATGTAATAGTATAGTCCAATAAAGTCTAAAAAGTCATACGTATCGATTAAGAATACACATCCTTTTGATAGTTCGATTTATTTTGTTTCATATACGTGGTTTTTATAGTAACCGTCCAGTTTGTCTAAACACTCCATCCCGCATAAATAAGTATACGTCAACATTGGTTTTGAATGAGAATTAAATGGACAACACGGAGGATAGAATGTCATTACGTGAATAAATTTTATGTAGTTGTCAGTGGCTCTCAAACTGACGTAAGCGCTTCAATTCATTGTTTGAATGATTTCTTCAATAATTTACGCTCGTTCACAACTTGACAATTAACTGTTTGACATTTTCTGGTGAAATTAAAAATATTAATTCGGACGGTTAGTGTGACATCACATCTGACTTTTTAAAGTTAATCCTTCTATAGTAATGTAGTCTAATGAACGCATTCTCTAAATTGATTGTTAATGAAGAGATGGCTTCGACAGCGAGTAATTTTTATATCTAAACATTACTGACTTCCACCTAATTAATTATTGTACATATCTCAAAAAATGTTGGGAATTTAGATTACAAACCTTTTGCACACTTTGTACCAGAAATCTCTAATGTAGAAACCAAATTTTTTCTAGTGGCGTAAAAAATGGGTGGTATACAAGTTGGATCTCTATCCTACACACACTGTAATTATTGATGTAATATGAGACTAATTAATAAGAGTAGGAAACAAAAAAAATTCATAAATTTTTTTAAAGCCATTTTGGAGTTATACAAAAAACATTTTTTTGGGACGTTGAACACCCTGTAACTTCTTTAATATTCAATTTATAGAATGGGCTCATTAAGACTTTGATCAACAAAGTAAGTAAATATTCTACCAAGGAGGTTTGTCCCCTTTCTTCTGAAACAAAAGTATAGTGAGGGACAAAAGAAGTACAATAATTCGATAAATCTTGAAATTTTCAGTTTTGGAAAAAATCCAAAAACAGGACAATTTTTATTTGTAACTTAATTTCTGTTGACGTAATATTCTTTTATACAGGCTGTCCCATAAATCAGAGCTTACTAAGGGTGTCTCATAAACGCTAAGAGATACAGAGTTGATTAAGTCACAGAAAAGGTGCGCTATTTTGTGGCCATCTCGAATCGGTGAAGATATATTTGTGACTCTCTGCATTTATCGGTGTCACTACTGTCACTTGATTGTTTTTCTGCCTACTACTTATATGTGTTTTGTAGTGAGAATAACCTACACACAGTTTCAAATTTGTATTCCCATCCCCTGAAAAGAAATGAAATGAAATGTAAGAAATGCAATAAAATGTGTATTTCGTCTGCACAGTTTATCACCCTATATGTATGTTACAAAATAATGTAAGAAAACTTGTAACAATGTTAGAGAAAAATTATACAGGGTGAGTCAGTTTTTACAGGCCGTTGAAAGTTTTTTTTTAAGATTTTGCGATTTTGCCGCATAACTTGAGTATTTCTCAAAATTTTAATTTTATACCAAGAGGTTACTTGTTATAATTTAGAACGCACAAAACGAAGAAAAACACGGGTGAAAAAATTAATCAGTGGCGTAGATACAGGGTATGCGACCACTTTTTCGCTCAACTTCTACACCCATGGACTTACAATAGTTTATTTATCAGCATTGGATTTCCTGGAGATTTCTTACAAAAAAGGTATACTTATAAATTTCGAAATTCCCCATATTTTTTAAGTAAATTGAGTCTAAACTACCTCAAACCACTTATTTTACCTCAAACCACTTATTTTGTTATACAAAATCATGGATTTTTAAAATTATTATTTAATATCTAAAAATAACAAATAATATCGAAAAAACGAGCTTATTTTGCGGTATGATGAAGTTTAGACTCAATTTACTTAAAAACTAGGGGGAATTTCGAATATTCAAAAGTATACCTTTTTTGTAAGAAAAATCCAGGGAATCCAACGATGATAGATTAGATTGGATTAGATTCATTGTGAGTGGGCCATTATGACACCTCCACTGCGACCGTAGGTCTATTGTGGCTCACATCTAGCCGTGCTTCATTAACCCCACCAGGTCAGTCTCTTTAAGGAAGCTGACCATCTTGATTGTTGTTAATGTATCCAGTTCCTCCGTTGTGAGAAAGTCTCTCCTGAAGGCTTGTAATCTGGTTATTTGTCTTTCTTTTCCTCAGAGGAGATTTGTTTCTCCTCCTGGTCCAGTGGAATCGATTTGTTTCTTGGAGTCGGATTAGAACCGATCTCCATAGCTTCTTCAATTGCCTGGGGATCGAGGTTTTGGCTCTCCTCGTTAGAGCATATTTTCTTTACACACTCCATGGATGTCCCAGGAGTTGCTGGGAAAAGTTGGTCCACTCCCCGCAGAGCCCGCATGCAAGAGTATGGCTCAATATACAATGGGGTGCCAAATTATAATAAACAACCTCTTGGTATTTTTTTTTTTTTTTTGAAAAAGGAGGGTAAATCCATTATGGATACCCATTGGGTTATGTGGGAGTCTCACCCACTAAAACCCCCTCCTTTCGAGGGCCGTCTGATTCTTGGTCACCGGAAGCACCTCAGCCTCATGGGCTTATTGTGCACCCCCTTTTGCTTCATGACACCCATTCCATCAGTCTGGTTCCCTGAACTAACTTGTGCAGCCTTGTTACTGAATGAGTTTCATATTCTTCCGGACGCATTTTTTGTTGTCCGTATATCTCCTGTCTTCTGCGGTCCAGAGCCTCGCATTCACACAGTACATGTTTTGCTGTCTCTTGGGCCCTATTGCATTCTCGGCAACTTAGGTCTCCATTGAACAGTCTTATTTTATTTAAGTGTTCTTTTAGGGCAATATGTCCCGTTAGTAATCCCACTGTAATGCGTAACTGATTCCTGCTAAGTAATAGTAGTTCTTCAGTTGTCTTTTTTATGGGTCCTTTGATAAAGGCTTTCCCGTGTTGGTGTTTGGTCCTTTTGTCCCAATATATTTTGTGTTTTTCTTTGACCCATATATTAACCTGACCCCGTGCTGTACTTTTTGGTACTCCCAGGGCAGGTTCTGGGCCAATGTATTTAGCCGAGGATCCTCTTCTTGCTAGCTCGTCGGCTTTTTCATTGCCTGTGATTCCTCTATGTCCTGGTACCCACATCAAGGTTACCTTATTGCGTTCTGCCAGGGTTTCGAGATTCTCACTGCATTCCCACAGTAGTCTGGACGTTATCTTGGGGCTTTCTATAGCCCTCAGAACCGCCTGACTATCTGTTAATATATTGATCCGTCTATTTTTGTAGGCCCTCTTATTGTTTATGCTCGCGCAGTGTAACATAGCGTATATTTCCGATTGAAATACAGTTGCCCACTGCCCGAGAGATATGGTGTGTTGAGTATTGTCCAACTCATTGTATATGCCAGCTCCAGTTCCTTGGTCGGTCTTTGACCCGTCAATGTACCAGGTTGTTCCGACCAGCCTGTTGCTGTCTGTGGGCTCATTCCATTCCTCTCGATCTTTGATGCTCACCTCAAAGCTCTTGTGGAATTTGAATTTTGGAGCCATGTGGTCTGTGTTTGCATCTAGCAGGTCCACTTCCACATAGTTTTTGATTCTATTGTGTCCAAGTTCCGCATATTTGCCCCTTGGTTCTTCTTGCAGCCTTAGTCGTGCCAGTCTTGCCTCTCCCATTATCATTAGATGAAGTGGTGGGAGGTCTAGGAGGACTTCCATTGCTGCAGTTGAAGTAGTTTTCATTGCCCCCGTTATTCCAAGGCATGCGAGTCTTTGCACCTTGCTGAGCTTGTTTATCGCGGTATTTTGTTGCATCTTTGTCCACCATACCAGAGATGCATACAACAACATTGGTCTAATCACTCTGGTGTACGCCCAGTATACCATATGTGGTTTTAATCCCCATGTTTTCCCATAAGTTCGTCTGACCATCATGAATGTGGTCTCCGCTCTTCTTTTAATCCTGTCTATCTGTTGGTTCCAGGTGAGTTTTGAGTCTAAGATTACCCCAAGATATTTCACCTCTCCCGATATTTGTACGTTCCTGCCTCGAAGTTTTAGTGGTCCTAGGCCCACCAGTTTCCTTCGATTAGTAAACGCTATGATGGTTGATTTGGAGGGACTTATGTTCAGTCCCTCTTCGTTTGTCCATTTGGTTACAACATTTAGAGCCCTTTGCATGCAGGGCCTTATTGTGTCGTTAAATTTACCTTGAATTAGTATGACAAGGTCATCAGCATATCCTATGCTCTTGATTCCCTCTTGGTCCAGACGTTTCATTAGCTCGTCCATAACAAGGTTCCATATCAAGGGAGACAGTACGCCTCCTTGTGGACACCCCCTTGCTACCTGAGCCACCACAGTCTCCCCAAATAGGGATGTGCATACCAATCTGCTTTTCAACATGAAGTCTATCCACCTGCATATTGTTGCATTGATTCCTCTGTTCCTCAATGCATTGGAGATTGATTCTAGGGAGGTGTTGTCGAACGCACCTTCTATGTCCAAGAAAGCACATAATAGTACTTCCTTGTGTTTTATTGCGTATTCTGCCTTTTCTACCAGGTGGTGTAAAGCTGATTCCGTTGATTTTCCTGTTCTATATGCATGTTGGTCTTGATGAAATGGTCTGTTTGCCAGGACATCATCCCTTATATGCCTATCGAGCAGTTTTTCTAAAGTCTTCAGCAAAAAAGACATGAGACTTATGGGTCTTAGAGATTTTGCCCCTTCCTGTCCTGTTTTCCCAGGTTTAGGTATATAAATTACTCTAATTAAGGTCCAGGCTTTGGGTATGTGCCCCAGTGCAAGACTGCCCCTGAGGATCATACTTAGCCTCTGTGTCAGAAGATGTGGTCCTTTCTGCAACATTATTGGGTAGATGCCATCTATACCCGGCGATTTATAGGGTTCAAAGGAGTTGATTGCCCATTTGATTTTGTTCTCGTTTATCACCGATTTCGCAACCTGCCAGCTGTCCCTGTTCGTCCTCTTTGGGGTTCCCAGTTCTGCATTTACCTCTTGGTATACTTATAAATATTGTGAAATGTCGAAGTTATGAGGGGAAAACTGGAAAAAAAATTTCAACACCCTGTACCTATCTATTTTTCTAAGCTTTTCCGGATATACCGTGTGTCCCCGGATAGGTGAAACGACATTATAAAAGAGAAAAAATTTTTGATTTTAATTTTAATTCTTTGGGGTTCAGCTCTGCTTGATTAAAGAGTAATTTCTAAAAAAAATTTAGTTTTGAAAAATCAAGTATGCCTTGGACATTTCCAAAAAAATGTTTTTTTCTGTGGAGTAAAGTGCCTTTCATGTGGCAAATACAAAACAATTGTTATTTGAAAAAGTTGATAAGAATCAACATTTAGGTCCGTATACCAAATTTCAAAATCATAGGCCAACTTTGATCTTTTACATTTACTTTTATGTTTTATTTCACAAGTCAAATAATTTCATTTGTAACAAAGACTGATATTGACAGATTGCTATTGCTATGGATACAATTTGGTTTTTCCATGGCAGTCTTTGTTACAAAATGAAATTCTTTGATTTGTGAAATAAAACATAGAAATAAATGAAAAAATAAAAGTTGACCTATGCTTTTGAAATTTGGTAGAGGGACCTAAATGTTGATTCTGAACAACTTTTTCAAATAACATTTTGTCGTATTTGCCACATAAAAGGCACTTTACTCAATAGAAAAACCGGTTTCTTGGAAATTTCCAAGGCATGCTTGATTTTTCAAAACTAATATTTTGTTAGAAATTACTCTTTAGCCAAGCAGGGCTGAACCCCAAAAAATTAAAATTAAAATCAAAAAAGTTTTGTCTTTTATAAGAGTCGTTTCACCTATCCGGGGACACACGGTATGTTAATGGGAACTTTTATTCCTTAAAACTTAGTCCTGAAAAAACTGACTCACCCTGTATTCAGCGTTTTTAAAAATCTCTTTTCAATTTGCCATTCCACTAGTTTATGGTACTTATTTAGGGGATACCTGTATAACTCAGTAATCCAAATATTCCAATAATCTGGCAACTCCTAGTCTTCAATAGTGCCGGATTAGTGAGACTCTACTGCCTTAACATTTTAAATTGTCACACTTTGGAGGGGCAGGTAGACACAGTTAAAAAATAGGGGCGTCCCCAATAAGAATATCCACAATCTTTCAAAACGCAGACCACGAATTTAAATTATTTTTTGCAAATTAGAAAACCGGAGAACAGCTATTGGCGATTTGAATAAATTTTCTTATCTAATCCAGTTGGCTTACTTATTCAGGATTGCTTTATTTCTGATGTTTACTTTCTCAATATACAACAAATGTCTTAAGAAAATATATAAAATACCCTTTTTTTTGTGGTGAAAAATATGGTCTACCTACTCATAAATTTATACTAAAATTTATACAGTGTGGATCTTTAGTGTCCCCCTTTTATTTTTTGAACCATGCAAGCAGGATAATTGACACTTGTTGTAAGTCCATTGTTATAACTATGTTTTGGCTAGAACATAATTGTTATCAAAATCAAGATGCGCCAGATGACTGGGCGGGCGCATCTTGGTAGTAGTAGACAGTAATCTTGGATCTTTTTTTTTACGAAAGTGTGGTTTTGCGATACATCATTGGGAAGGTCTTACAACGAATAATATTACCCCGAAATTTCAAGTCCTACTTTGGAGTGGAATAAAATGGCGGCCTGGAATAAATGAGGGGGAGGGGGTCAAAAGATTCGCTCTGTATAATGCAGTCAAAAGTAAGCCAAATGTAACATCATCAGTCGATAACACTGATAACAAACTGTAATATGTCTGCTTTATTATTATCATCTCTCTCTCTCTCTCTCTCTCTCGTTAGTTATATCCATATCTGAATTTGTTACAGCAATCCCGTGGACAAAGCGGAGCACAGGGATACCAACCCATGTATGCTGGTTATGCAAACCAGTACTCTTCTCCCAAACCGCAACCTTCTGTCATAGCCAGCAACTATCCCGTACACCCAGACGTTAAGTTCAGGCGGCTACCTTTCTATGATGTGTTAGGTGACCTGTTACGTCCCTCTTCTCTGCTGCCGCAGACCAACCAACGCATGCAGGAGGGCACCTTCTACTTTCACCTGACACCCCAGCAGGCCACTGACATTGCCACCTCCCGTGACACCCGTCCCGGTGTCAAGTTTGATTACATAAAACAGGTGCAGATGCGGTTTTGTTTGCTAGAGACTACTTGCGAACAAGAGGACAATTTCCCACCTAGTGTTCTTGTCAAGGTCAACAACAAGCTGTGCTCTCTGCCTGTAAGTATTTCTTTTCAGTTTGATGAATTAGCTGTACATAATATTTGTGTGTTGCAGAATCCAATTCCCACTAATAAACCCGGTGTGGAACCGAAGAGACCCCCAAGGCCTGTAAATATTACGCCGATGGTAAAGCTAAGCCCGACGGTGGCTAATACTGTCACTGTGCAATGGGCTGCTGATTATGGACGCGGCTATGCCATTACAATCGCTCTAGTCCACAAGCTTACATCTGCTGATCTGCTACAGCGACTCAAGAATAAGGGCGTCAAGCATTCCGATCACACACGTGGACTTAGTGAGTGTTTTTTTTATTACTATAATATATCGATTTATGATTAAAAGATAGTTATTTATTATACAAGAGAAAAAAGTGATAGATTTTAGCTCGAGATGTGATTTCGTCCCCGACGCGTTTAGCGGAGGGGACAAACACATCGAGAGCTAAAATCGCACTTTTTCTCGTGTGTAATATACAATTTTTTTCTGCGAGAAGAAATATCAGTGTTAGAATGTCGAAAAACGTAGTTAGATAACTGAAAATTATGTCGGAAAAATGATTTATGTTATATTTAAATTTTCAAACTGGTAGACTTTTGTAGTAATCGACGTTGCCTGGTAACGAAACGATTTAATTCGATAAACGTCATAATTTAATTAAAATTTTAGATAGTTCTGCAAAGATTCTTGTAAGGTCTCAATGAGTGAATTTATTAATATGGATAGTGATTGTTATGAAAATTCCCTTAATAATTGCCATTTGGATAATAAGGTAACTTCCCTTTACGTATATTTGATATAAATTTAATGATATCTGAGTGTTAATAGTAGCTATACCTAAGCCGCCATTTCGGGGAAAAAAGTACTCATTTATTTCCCTGCTAATTCATTTATTTCCCCGATATGATGCAGCTCATAATAATGAGGCATTTTTCTACCTGTTAACGGGGAAAAAAGGGCACACTTTTAGCCCGTCGCAGAAAAAACAATTTTATTTTATTACTGTTGCCAACATCACACCAGCTTTGTTATCAAATGTGACAGAAAATCTAAAACTGAAAGGAAAAAATTCTTCCTGCTAAACAGAACTTATTTCAAATTAGTAAAAATTTAAATGTCAAGACTGACAGTTTGTCTAATTTCGTAATTAAAATTAAAAGAATGGTAAGGACTTTTCACAGATTGAAAACAATTGTTTGAAGGAGGAGAGCAGCGACGAAAGATCTGTAACTCTTATCATTCGACATTCACCTTCATATCATTTAGTGAAACAGAACTATCATATTCAGAACATTTCGTATTTACCAGATGAGTTTCAGCATTCGTATTGTCCAGAAAACTGTAATATGAGCTTACAGTCTGTGGCGCTCATAGCTTATACAATTTCCTGGTGCAGTAAAAGAGTTAATATTCCAGGCGTTGAGTTAAAAACGGTTGCATTAACAGCTCTGAGTTTCACTCCTGTTCTGTTCCAACACCGGACCTAATACCCGAACTCACTTATTATCACTGAATTAACTTAATGGGCGTCTTCTGAAATTCATTAGTAAAACCTAATGAAATCAATCAGTAATGGGATCATGGGATGATGGGTTATTTTCTGGTCGTCAACAATGGATAGTGTGATGTGTCCTTACATAAATTATTATAAAAGAACGAAAAATAAGTTCCATTACTTTTTCCATTTCAGTCAAAGAGAAATTGAATGAAGATGCAGACAGTGAGATAGCTACCACTTCACTGCGTGTATCACTGCTGTGCCCGTTGGGAAAGATGCGAATGACCACTCCTTGTCGGGCCATTACCTGCGGTCACCTGCAGTGTTTCGATGCCTCCCTGTACCTGCAGATGAACGAGCGCAAGCCTACCTGGAACTGTCCCGTTTGTGACAAGCCCTGCCTCTACGATAACCTCGTTATAGATGGGTTAGTTTGGATGGTATTATTTATTTATGCCTCTCTGTTACCATGTGTTTGTCTAGATACTTTCAAGAGGTGCTGGCTGCGAACACGTTACCATCAGAGGCGAGTGAGGTGCAGTTACACAAAGATGGCTCATGGAGTACCCACATCGTCGAGAAGAAGGTGCCAAAGGCTGAGAAAACAGTACCTGTTATAGAAGAAGTTGAGATCATTGATGATGTCGGTGAGTATTTCAAGGACTTATAGTGTACTGTAATGATCCTTTGTCTCAGCATCAATCTGTTATGTAACCTACCTATGTTATGATGCGCACCAAATCTGTAATGTAACTCCCTTAACTAAATTGACCCAAGATGAGGCCTTAAAAAGAGGAACCCCTTGATATTTGAAATGTCAGCTTCTTTGCCATGAATAATAACAATAATGACTTTTTTAGAAGAAGCTATTACATTTCACTTAAATCTAATCTTATTTATTATTAAGAATACTGCCAACTACAACTACACTACACTACCCACAATGCAAACTGCCCCCCATCACCCATACCTACATGTTATTCCTTACTTATCTCCCAATTGAACCCCCAGAATCTGTAAATGATACCTACTATATCCCAAAGTGCTCCTATATCGTTCATGTATAAAAGGAACAACAGTGGTCCCAGAATACTTCCTTGTGGTACCCCCGTTTCCGATGTTATTATCTCAGACTCGGCTGCCTCACGTCTTACCTTTTGAAATCTCTCACTCTGCTGCTAATCCATTCTAAGAAATTTCCCTTAAACCTTCTAATTTTTCTTACCAGTCTCTACATATTGTTTTGAATTCCCTTTTCAAATCTAAGAAAACTACTACTAACACATTGCCTGCATCTCTAGCATTTTTCCAATCATTTAATAAACACTGCAATGCCAATTCACAGTTATGTCCACTTCCACTCCTATAGCCCGATTAATATGTAGGTATCTATTATTTTGTATTTAGTTACGTGCTCCAATATCTGATTATAAACAGCTCTTTCTAGTATTTTTGCAATACTTGGAATTGTATTTATTGGTTTAAATTCCTCTATTGTATTACCCACTTTTCTTATTGGTATTATTACTGATATTTTCAAACATCTGGCCCTATTTCTTTTTCAAGCAACCATTTAACCATACGAAGCAAAGCCCCTTTTATTTCAGAGAACATAAATTTTATTATTTCTGTAGAAATTCCATCTGGGCACTAGATTTATTTCTAAAATTTTTAACTATTTGTTCTAATTCTTCATAGTCCAGTATCCTAAAATCCCTAAGGCACTCAAATTTTTTTATGTTCATCTCCTCATTTGTTTCATTTTTATCTCTCTAAATTTGATATTTCCAATACTCAATACTCTCTACAAAATACTCAAATATCCTCACCATATCCTGTCTATCACGATATCTTATCCCACTATCTTCTATTTTATTATTCCCATTTTTATTTGCCACCACTTCTTTGAGATACTTCCACATACCCTTAGAATCCCCCTTTATTTTCATTTACCTTTACTCTGTAATATTTTTTCTACGTATTCTGATTAAATGCATAATCTCGTTCCTCATATTTGCATATTCATACCAACCTGTTACCTAAAAAAAGTACTGGTTACCTCTCATGTTCATTAAACTTTTTATGTCACAAGTGATCCACTGTTTTGCCCGATTTCGCCGTCTTATCTCAGTTTTTGGCATCAATATGATCTCTATCAACTTACCATAATACATAGACACTTTAAAATTAAAATCTGTTTCCCTATATTGTAAACAAATCCCATTTACTTGATTTACTAGATCTTCAACATTTACTAACCTCTTCCTAACTCCATTTTGAAATTGTACCCACCCTTTGATGTAAAGTTCAACATTCTGGATGGTGTGTCCCTATGGTTAAGCATTCTTTTTTGGTTGTCAATAATTTTGTTTTCATTGTTTTCAATGCGATTTATTAAATCTAAAGCTGATATAGCTTTAAATATTTCAAGCCCTGTCTTCTAACTTTTACTTTTTTTGCAGAGGAAGTGATACACACAGCAGCAGCAACATCGACTTCCTCCAAGGACGAGGTGACCGTTGTAAAGGAAGGAGCTAGCGAAGGTGGCGGAAAGGAAGTAGTCGATCTGACGATATCTGATTCAGATGACGACGAGCCTTTGGCCAAGCGTCGTGCTCTGAATCCCAAGCCAGATTCCACCATCAAGTTTTCAGGTAGTTCAGTAAATTTGTAAAATTTATGTTTTAATTGAGAAAGTATGTAAATGGAGTTATTGCGTAATTGGTTTTTATAATTTAAAAACTATAATAATAACTCACCTCATTATTTTCAACAAACGAATTATGAGGCCATAATTACACTGTTTTCAGTTTATATTATGGTGTCTATTTGACACTTCTTGTGTTTTATTAGTCCATTAGAGTCATTAGACACTAGTGCCTAGTGGATTGGAAGAAAGAAGACACTATAGAGAAAAAATGATTAATTTATTGAAATATTTAATACAGGGTGGGACTGGGACTCCATGAACACATCGGTTGGTGTAGCTTAAGCCGAGCACAATTAAAAAAAATTAAAAACTGGGTTTTATATGGGGTCGTAATGCTTATAATTTCAAATTATTTGGACTATACGGATGTCTCACAAATCATCACTTCAAGTATTTTGATCAAGAAAATGACATTTACAGCTAGTTTTAGCCGACTTTGAGCCATTGAACAGGGCTTTTTAATTTATGAAATTGTAAGAAAAATAAAGATGTAACAGGCCGTTTTTTAAAAATCTCTCTGTATGCTGAAAACAAAAATATTGTTATACTATTATGTTACTTTAATACTTTTAATACTTTACTTTAACACTTTATACAAGGTCACTTCTTTCAAGACTGCCACAGGGTCAATGCATTGGAAACAACACATTTGCAGATTGGTTCCTTCCATTCTGACCTGATGGTTAGTTTTTGAGTTACAGAGTTTCCCTCATCCAAGTTTTAAGTTAATATTTTAACAACCATAAAAAAATAAGTGAATAATTCAGTTTACTATACTCTCTGGATCAAATACTACGTTATTCAAGTTTTTTCTCGCAAAACCTCTATTACAGAGAAATTGAAAATTTAAAAAATTTACAACATACCTAAATCTGAAAGAAATTTGCAGTTTGGCAACCGCTCAAACTCACCTTATAATAATTATAAATAGTAAAATACCTTCATTGCCATGGAAATAAAAAATAGAAAAATAATATCCAAGCCGAACTTCTCACATGTTGCTATAGTAATAATCATATAAAACTGCCGCTTTTGCCAGAAGAATCCATGCTCTAAAACATGCTAAGAATAATAAGTGACATAAAACATTTCGTTCTTTATAATATAGAGAGTTAGATATTCCTTCTATATCCTTATTTTCGCTCCCTTACTTAAAAACTGGCATTTTTTACGGTAGAATTTATAAATTATGGTAGGCAAAAGCGGCTGTTTTTCATGAATAACACTATACCTACTTTTATTTTTACAAAAATGTACTCAAAAAACATATTTATAAATTGAAGTTACCCCCAGTGCGCAAGTTATTGATCATTAGAGCTTGAAAAACATGCACGAAAAAGATGACAAATATGCAAGCAAATATGCATTAAAAATAGTTAAAATACTCCCCAACAATATGCAAAATAAAATATGTTTTAAAAAAAAATACCTTTAACTTTGCTATACAGTGTGTCCCCGGATGGACCTAACTATACTTATAAACTTCCTTATTTTGCATCTTAGGAAGAAAAGTAATTCTATAGAAAAACTTTTGCTTTATCTAGAATATCTTAAGTCACTGTCAAAATTTCGAAATAATATACAGGGTGGATACAATTCATTTATTACAGTTTTTACCAAGGATGTTTCCGACTAAAAAGTTCAATTGCATATCGATATGACACTTCACCAATACCGTAGCACTTAAACTAAATAAATTATTTGCTCTAGAGATAAAATAATTTCAATTTATTGTTGATAATTTGAGTAGATCTTTTTTTTTTGGCAAAATGTATCCATGTATAGGTACTTATTTATCCTAATAAAGATAAACAAATCTACTTAGGAGATAAAACTTCTGATTAGTTATCTGCTGACTTTCTGTTAAAATTTCAGTAATATCACTTTTCTTTCAAGTAGGATGTACCTACCTGTTTTTTTATTATTTTTTTTCAAGTTTTATACTAAGTTTAGATCACATGTTGAAAAATGTGTAACGTTAGGAGGGCAACATGTGGAATAAGTTTTGTATAAACTTTTGTACATGGTAAAAACTGTAATAAATGAATTCTATCCACCCTGTATGTGTATATTATTTCGAAATTTTGACAGCGGCTTAAGATATTCTAGATAAAGCAAAACTTTTTCTAAAGAATGACTTGTTTTCTTAAGATGCAAAATAAGGAAGTTTATAAGTATAGTTAGGTCCATCCGGGGACACACTGTATTTTAATTTTAATTCAAGCTTAATGTTAATGAACATTTTTTTCAACTTTTTAAAAAAATTTGGAATCGGATCAAAAAATCTGGCTAATGAAAACTGCTCCGCTGAAAGGGGGAAATCCAATGATACCAAACTCGACTACCTCCATCCCCTAAGAAACGGGGGTCTGGCAACTTTGAAATCTTAAATGAGAATCTACTTTTCTTTATTGCAGATTCGGATTGTATGGTTAATAATATGTAGAATTTGTCTTAAAAATTTTCCTCGATTCATGGATCTGTTAGACTTCTTATTAGGTGATTATCAACTATTAATATTTATTTACCATTGAAAGGCAAAAAATAAATTGAAGCTTAATTTTTGGTTTATTAAAAAAAAAAAAAATATGTCGATCTGGTGAAAAGTAAATAATAATCTGATACTAACATCATCAACTATTTTCATAAACTACTCGACAATATTTTCCAACAAAACAAAACTAATTATTACAAAAAAAAAAACACTTGCATTACGGAGTGGCAAGCGTACCTGTCGTTCTCTTCTAGTTATTCTTTGTTCAACTTGGACTTGGTTTTCTGGGTGTGGCTCTGAGGTGGCATTGGCATTTCATCTGCAATTGCACTAATTGCAGGACTTTCCCGATTTCCTTGACCTGACAATAAATATGCGGGTTTCATCCTGTCTATTGAGATGTTTTAAGTTTTCCCTTTAATATCAATTGCAAAACATTTGGAAAATCGTCGGAGGACCAAGAAGGGTCCTTCATAGGGTGGTTCCAGCTAGGCTAGTTTAACTATCAGTCCGCAGGAATACATGTGAACAGGTACTGAGATTTGAAGGAATATAAAGTTGTTGATTTGCCCGTTTCCGTGTAGCAGTTGGTCTTGGAAGCAGTTGGATGCAAAACCATTACAATTTATAAGCACTGTTGGTGGGTCAAAAAATTCTCGGGTTAATCTTATTGTACTCCTGTATACTAATTCTGCAATTGGATATTTGGAATCACCTCTTATGGCTATCCAGAGTCCCAATAATACGATTGACAATGCTTCGGTCCAACTAATATTATTGTGAGCTCTAATTGCAGCTTTCAAAGTACGATGTAGCCTTTCTATTTTTTCATTACATTGTGGGTGAAATGGCGTGGATTGATGTAATTTTAATCTGCATATTTTAGTTAAATTTATAAACAGTTCGCTGAGAAACTGTCTACCTTGATTTGTAATTATGGAAACTGGAGCGCCATGTCTAGCAATCCAATAATTATTATAAAATGCTTTCACTACCGTTTCAGCTGTAATATTGATCATTGATATTGTGATGATCGTTTCCTTATGATCTAGGTTCGTTTGATGCGAGTAGGGAAAGAGTCTGAGGTTTACTGATTTATGTTTTATTTACTAATAACCTATTACAATGTAGCTAACTTAGTAACTTGGACGTCGATGCCCATCCTGTTAGAGAGACGGTAATTTCTACATGTTGCTGATTAAACATAACAAAGGATTATAGTTTATGCAATAGAGGAAATGTGAATGTACTCGGCTTGTGAACTCAAGTTACCTTATCAGCAACTCTTGTTTCATAAAATGGTTTAAGGACATCAATGAACTTTGTAAATAAACAGTTATTTAAAACTAAGGATTTATTACTTAGCACTTTCCATCACAAACGAAGTAATAATTTCTTAAATCTGTAAACAGGTAAAAATTATGTATTATTTTAAGGGTGCATCATCCCTTATCAACCCTTTAAAATGCTACAATTTGACACTACTTAGTGTCAATTCATGCTCTTGGTACACACACCGTGTACCTACCAATTTTTAAAAATATAATTATTTAATTATTTTTGAGCTACAACCGGATTGCAAAGTTTTATGAATATAAGCATAGAATGTTATTTGTGACTGTTTTTTGGGACTTATTGTCATAATTTTA